>CM063446.1:6250000-7500000 GCA_032191425.1 Lymantria dispar
CCAAAGAAGTATAAAAAATAGTATAACCAATGCATTGATAGAGCTTTGTACAAATAAAATAACAAAATTGATTTGCTAATTGTATTTATATTTCACGTAAATGGGACAATGTATCTATTACAAATTAAAAGAAATATTCGCCATTAAAAGCCGGTCGTAGAATGCGAGCCAATTTGCTTTTGAATAACGACCGTATAGACGCAAGGCCAACAGGATCTGGCCAGCAATTAAGTTTACAATATCTCTTAGTCATACTCATAGATATTCGAAGACATTACACAACTTAAAATATAAATGCAGGATGCCAGTGTCATTTTCGTTTCGTCGAAGATTTGATTTCAATCTGATTAAGCCCATACATTGTATCCGTTATGAGAACTAAGTATAGGATCGTGTGAAATAGCTTGAACAAATGAGGAAGCTGATAGCGCTACAGGTGCCGGAACAACTGCTGTTTGAGTAGAATGATCAGCGGATGGAGTAGGCCAGGCTTGGTAGTTCTGTCCGGCTCCCAAATTCACTGAATTTGATGCTGGATTGGAATGTCTTGTTGCAGCGGCATTGTTAACATCAACGTTTGAGGGACGGCCATTTGAATACCTTCCTTGATTATTAACAGTAGCTTTGAATCCAGTATGATCATCAGCTCGATAGTCGACAGTTCTTTGGATGCCATCGGGTTGAAGTAAAGAGTATTGGCCAAGAATAATGTTTCCTCGTCTGCTTTCATGTTGACTCTTAATGTCTCCTGTATGGGCTTCGTTTACTTCATAAGCGTAGTTGTAACTAGGGTTGTCATTGTATTGAAGACCATAAAGAGGTGATTGAGGTTGATGTAAGACCATGCAAGATACTGACAGCATCATGCTGGTGAAAACTGCGAACTGAAATACAAAATAGTATTTAGTATTTATTTAACTGTACAATTGGCAGAGTGGCATGTTGAGTATGATAGATACGATTCCCAAACAGAAAATATCTTAGTATGACTCACAAATGATTTTTCTTAGTTATATACCTATAAATGTGATTTATATTTGTAAATTGTGTTTCACCGGTTACTCTTATTATTATTAGAAGGTGTGAAAGAAATAAACTGAACATAGATTTAAAAGTACATATGGTGCATTGGTGTATGATACCAACATACCTTGCCAGGGTCGTCGGTTCAACTCTCACACTACTTTGTGTGATTTGCAAATTATTTGCCTGAGTCTGAGTGTAATTAATATCCGTTGACTATATATTTGGAAAGTCCCCAGCAATACAAGCCTTTTTCTATAGAGCAGGGTGTCGCATATCAGATGCAGCAATAATGAAGAACATATTTTATTTCATGTGGTGATTTATTAACTATACTTTAAGTCACCACCTCTTAACATACGTCTGACATGGCAATATATAATATTATTTAACTTTTATGTGAATGCCCCTATGTTGTGTGGTAGCGATTACGAATACTACCAATCCTTGCATTGCTCATAGATGTCGTAAACGACGACTAAAAGCTTTACAAAGACCTGCAACAACTCCATCTGATACTGTTTGGTTAACAATTGTATTCTCACCTTCCTTGGGCAGTCCTTGTTGTCAGGCAGGCGATTGGTTATAAAACTATTGCTAATAACTTTTGCAAGGTGTACTCTTAAAGAAGAGTACATATTGAGCTCATCCCAAGTAATTGAGATAAGAGCAAAGTGACGATGATGACGGGAACGTCTATATCCAATAGTCGAAGCATTGTTGGATAAATAATAATGATAATTTTTACAAATTACTAGTAATTTGATCATCGATTTCTATGATCTTCAAAGTACATTCGTTGTTTTATGGTACTAATACCACCAGATATTGCTACCATTGTAACTCCTGGAAACCAGGATTCACAATGTTCTCCATAGATCACACCAAGGTTTGACCCTCAGGCAGTCCCGGGAAATGAATTTAATTGTCTTGGAAATCGCAACAAATTTAATTAGAAAAGTTAGAGAGAAGAGATTGATACCACTTGCCTACTATTAAACGCGGAAGATATAAAGCTAATTCATTTACTAAATATATTTAAAAGTTTACCTTATGGATCATGATGGCTCTTGTATGGTTCTTTCTTCAGCTGTTGGTAGGAGTGTGATCCTAGAACAATTTCCTACCAATTTATATATGGATAAAATGAAAACTAACACCGTTTGTGTAAGACATATCTCGTTGCATTTGCGGTAGCTATTGTCGTTAAGTATCAAATTATTTATTGACACTTAGGATTTGAATATCTTTATTTCGTGATACCTAAAGCCGGTGAAATATTATATGGCATCAGCTTGTATACTTTTTAATTATTATAAGATCTTAAATATACTTCAATTTTATATAATTGTGTCACATTTCTCTATTGTGTTCTTGTGGATATAGGAATAAGTGCTCTGTGGTCTAATAATAAAATACATATAATACTAATCTGTTCTTCGTTATAGTTCAATTTAATCAAGAAATTAATATATAATATATACTTTTCAGATAGGGAATTCTTGAAGTAAATACTCATAGCAACTACGCTTA
The DNA here is from genome assembly GCA_032191425.1 of Lymantria dispar. Taxonomy (NCBI): domain Eukaryota; kingdom Metazoa; phylum Arthropoda; class Insecta; order Lepidoptera; family Erebidae; genus Lymantria; species Lymantria dispar. The sequence continues at coordinate 6,252,557 of CM063446.1, forward strand.
TGTCGGTTAAACGAGCATATTTGGTTAATATTTAAAAATAATGTATCTTATTGTAGCAGCAGATACAAATCATCACCAACCCGTCCTTTTTTACTGCCGGTAGTGGCAAATGAGCAAGCTGATGGCAAGTGATACTGCCGTGCAATGAGAAAAGAGATGCGGATCGCACGAAGAATTGTTCTGAGGGAGGTTCAAACCCACGAAGCTCGATGTTTAGATAACTCCGCCATTTATTCATAAAAACATAATGCAAAAGAAGTATTATCAAACTCTATTATAAATGAAAAAATCTTTAGCCTGATAGCGTCCCGTATACGAATATTTATGACTAGTCATCTCGGGTTTGAATCCATTTTTAACACGCTTTTTTTAGTTTCACCTTTATGTATTCTTGTAATCAAACTCTTGGAGCTCGATTTTTTCCTACTTTGAACGATTCGATTTTATTTAAACTTTGCGCACCTGTCAGAGATCGATCACAATGCAATAATCCGCTTTTTTTTGGGGGTTGGTTTTTTGGAGGTGGGTTACGCGGCGGCGCCCTCCTCGCCCGCTCCGTCCGGGGCGACAGAGGGACGTAAGCGCGCACGCCCATAACCCACCCGCAGGTGACTTGACTTCAGTGGTTGGATGCAAAAATCCGCTTAAAAAAAATCAAATGTCCTAATTAGATTCGCCAGGATTCATCAACTTCTTGCCGCATCCTTTCCATGAGAGTAAGAGAGATAGATCTAGGCGGGCATTCGGCATAACACAAACGCGTAGAAGACTTTCCTATAGTAATAATTGCGTCTTGAGCCGTATACATCCATCGATGTACCGACAAATCTAGTATGCATACTAATTACATTCTGGTGGCTATTCACTAAAAAGTGAAAAATAAATATAGTTTAAAAAACTAAAAAACAAGCTTTCAACTATAAAGTGTAAAATTATTTTCAATATAGGCAGAAAATAATAATAAACGAAATATATTAATCTATAACAATAAATAAAATTGGAGTGTCTGTTTGTAATGTCAAAATAATAGGCTTTTTTCATGCTCACACGGTTATTTGCACGACACCTATGCCTAAAATAGCAATTAAAAAATTTTTGTCTGTCTGTCTGTCTGTTTGTTCCGGGTAATCTTCAAAACGGCTGGACCGATTTCAAAAATTCTTTCACCAATGGAAAGCTATAATATCAGGGCGTAAACTAGGCTATATTTTATCCCGGTATTCCCACGGGAACGGGAACTACGCGGGTAAAACGATTATAACCTATAACCGAAGCGAAGCGAGGGCGGTTTGCTAGTAATATAATAAAACTGTAGAGATCGTATTTCTGTACATAGAGAAAAACGTTTGAAGCCGAGTCTGGGGATAATCTCTGAAGTTATTCGACCGATTTAAATCTCACATCCCCGGTCAACATTTAGGATACTTTTAATCATAGCAGTTTAAAAGGCTTGCGTGGGATAGTTAAAAAACTATGCCTGTGACTGCGTGCAATGAGGTTTGGTAAAGGTATCACAAATTGTTGACTTATTAACTTTCTTTTTCTTTTTTATCCTACTAGCAGACCCAGCGTATCAAATAACAGAATAAGTATTAATAAAACTAAAAAATTAAAGACTCGACTGTTCGGCGGTACGAAGTTCGCCGGGTCAGCTAGTATATTAATATTATTGCGAAAAAAGTGTGGGGTGCTCGATTTACGAAAATGTAGCACAAAGCCCCCACGCTTATTTCACAATAATTATTTCACAATAATAATAACGTATTTCGTTCATTATTATTTTCTGCCTATATCGAAAATTACTTACAAATTTTAGTTGAGAGCGTGTTTTTTAGTTTTTTTTTTAACTATATTTATTAAAATCATAAGTATTCCTGAAATTAGATTTGTAAGTGCAGTGACATCACAGTCTTTACGTATTTAATAACTCTTTTTAAATATCCTTAATCTATAATAATAAGTAGTTCTTAACTAAAATTATTAAATTATTTTTTTTTATCTGCCGGAAATATACATATCGTAGATTTTTATTATGACTCTTTCTACTGATGTAGGTTGATATTATTATTTTAACTGCACAGATTTGACTGCACAGATGGCGTAGTGGTTAAGATAGCGACCTAGAGCGCCAGTGTCGGGAGTTCGAATCCCACGCGGGACAACACTTTGTGCGATCCACAAATTGTTGTTCTGAGTCTGGATGTAATTTGTGTCCGTTAATTATATGTTTGTAAAGTCCCCCGCAATACAATCCTTAGTGCAGGGTGTTGTCTTAAATAAATAAATAAATAAAAAACAAAAACTAAAAGAAAAACTTTTATTCTATAAATTCATACACATACGACTATAGATTTGAGAAAGTGTGTACTCACAAGTGTAGACAACTACACTAATATTATAAACAGGAAAAATTTTTATTTTTGTGTGATGAGTGTGTTTGTAATGAATAAACTCAAAAACTACTGTGTCGATTTCAAAAATTATTTCACCAATGGAAACCTACATTATCCCTGAGTAACACAGGGTACATATCTTATCCTGGTATTTCCACGGGAACGGCAACTATTCGACTAAGGTAACTGTAACCGAAGCAAAGCGAGGGTGGCTTGCTTGTCCGAGATAAAATTGGGATGGGCCTTCCGGGATCTTTTAACCTAGTGTAAACAAAATTCAATTTGTCCAAAGATTTAAAGTAGGACGATAACCAGATAAGTGTAATCTATAGTGCACATTATTCAATCAGTAATATTTAAATCCCTTTTAAATGTCTTGCGGTTGACATTTTTTATTGTCAAGGACCTGGCCAATTTGTAATACTTTTGTAAGTCACCCAAACGTACTTATCTTTACTGTTATTAGAGGATAGCATTTTCATAGGCTGTATAAAGTAAGCTTTATTTTTACCTAGACTAAAATTTAGCCGATGTTGGACAGTTCCACAACCCAAGATGCATAACTTAATGTCCTTAATACAACCGCAGCGACGGCAATATGGAGTTGTTTTCTCTTCTCTAATGTGTGTAGGTATTTGGTGAAGCAATCATTCTTTACCAGATTTACCAGGTTCAGACCTATCTGGAGAAAAGGATCCAGGGTCCCTCCATTACATCAGCAACGACCCGATCACCTATGCCCCGATCTGGGCCATGGTGATTTGGCGAGGTTCACCGTTGTAAATTCATTATTCATTCGCATTTGCAATACTCATCAAATAAGTCAGCAAATCTGACATATTTATTTACATTTGAGGTCCACATTACAGCTGTTTCATACATTTATCTATCATATTTATATAGCCGATGGGTGTCGTAAAAGACGGCTAAGACCTGGCCAACTCTATCTGATGTTATTTGGTCAATAATTATATTCCCAAGAACGGCAGTCAGACAAGCGGCTGGTCATAAAACTATAATAACTTTTACAATATGTACCATAGAAGAAGACTACATATTGTTTTGAACCCAAGTAATTGGGATGACAGCAGGATAATGATGACGATGATTCCAAAATAAATATGTATTTTCATTAAGTATCGCTTTACAAACCCCACCAATTATTTATGCCCTTTCTGAATTTAGCATTTCTATAATAAACTTATAAGATAAATTAATTTCCTTATATGTAATAAGAATGTTAACATGTCAGTTTCATACGTCATCTGGTAGTTACAACTCACGTTCACGGACAGAACCATATACGTCACATTACATTTACCAACCAAATACGTACACGACAGCATGCTTCGAGACGTCAGCATCGGTTTGATTGCAGACAAAGATTACGATTAATGATGTCAAAATACATGTTATTTTTAATATTACCTTTATTTAAAGTTCTATCAGCTAAGTATAATTTAAAATATTATAAAAAAATGTGATTTTGGCTCCAAAGAAGAGAGAAATTTATATGAGAAAATTCCTCTCCGGTTTGTGTCTACGGGCTCCGGTCTGGGTCCAGTGTGCCTTGAAAAAATCATTGTATAGAAAACTTGCTCGCATGGAATCGCAAATACCATATTCGACACAGAAGAACGCTATTAAGCCATTGCGGTTTGGACAGTATTTGCATTCGTGTTCTGCTTTGCGTTATTATAATGCATGTCGAAACAATTAGGGAGAACTGAGATTGATTTCAACTATCTTTTTTTTTATTTTTACTAACGGAGATGCATCAATCAATATTTTTAAAGTAGTATTTTAATCTTTATGTCTTTTACAATACTATACAAGATTACTTCCCTTGAACTCGTACCAGAGCCACCACAAAACAAATAAGGGCGCTAACATCCTACTGTTGGATTCGAGCCTCCCTCACAATAGGAGGGCAATTGACCTACTATACCACCCTGGTCAAAGGTATTGGTTTTATAGGTTTGTTGGTACTATAGGATTTTAATCTGAATTTTCCTTCTCTTACATGGATATTATGTATGCATATTTAGTCCCTTAGTCGTCTTTTATGACGCCCACGGGTAAGAGAGGGAGTGGTGAAATGTATTCTTACTCCGTCATCACACGGAAACGTAACGATCACTTTCTATTTTTATATGGTCATACCAGGCTATTGTTGTTAGTGTGAATATTGCATTAAAAAAACCTTTTCATAAATTATTAAATTTTAACACCTACCTATCCATATAAATTTATTTATATTAAAATATTATTAATAATATTAATTATATGCTGCTGAAGTTAGAGAATCAGGATCGATGGTCACCTAAATGGCGATGGAAATAAATTATAGTACTCAAGGCAGTCATGAAGACTGTCGACAGAAGTGAAAACTGAAAACTCTGGACAAGCAGTTATTATTTTTGGACGATCAAATTAATTATTTGATCTTAAATTAAAATTTGTAAATTAAATCTTTTTATATTCATTTGGTTTTGATATTTATCGGCATTGATACAGTGACATTGATATAAACACAAATATAGCGTTAGCGTTTACACACCGCGTGACCATATGGATGACAACTTACATTAAAGTTTCTATAGGCATGCATGAAACTTTAACGTCAAATATACTTATGAAATACTAATATTTAGATGGGGCTTTACGCCTCATCTAAACATGCATGCAACTTTAACATCAAATATACTTATCAAATACTAACATATAAAGCTGAAGAGTTTGTTGGTTTGAACGTGTTAATCTTAGGAACTACTAGTCCAATTTGAAATTTTTTTCAGTATTACATAGCCCATTTCTTGAGGAAGGAGCGGAACCCCAATGACTAATATTCCAAAATCGGGTTTTCTTCAGAGCTTCCGCTGCGTGCGCTGCGTAAATAGTTAAATTTAAAAATATTTTCACCTTCTACGTTCACGTAATCTAAGTTAGTGCTAGCCCAAAGTTATTATTTCACGCGGACGAAGTCGCGGGTAGCAGCTAATATCAAATACATCATATTTTATATTTTAATACATATATTATCATATTGATCTTTTAATACTTAGTTCATCATTGTCGTTTATCGAACACTATTTTAAATATCAAGTTAGTCATTAAGGACATTTTTAGAAAAAATCTAAGACAATTTATTGATTCAAGTTTCAAAACCGGAACTCTATAATTGAAATTTTTATGCATCATGAATTAATTGACGATAGAGGCGGCTAATCAACGAATTGTGATTTTAAATCAAAGTAGATTTGTAGATCACCTCTGTACTTTTTTTGAAGCAATTGAGTCAATGCTAGATTCAGTAAATTTGAAATACTGCTTTTTAGGGTTCCGTATCCAAAGGGTAAAAACGGGACCCTATTACTAAGACTTCGCTGACTGTCCGTACGTCTGTCTGTCACCAGGCTGTCTGAAGAACCGCGATAGCTAGACAGTTGATTTTTTTACAAATTATGTATTTCTATTGCCGTTATATATAAAACAAAATAAAATAAATGTTTAAACTCTGGTCGCCCATACAACAAACGCGATTTCTTTTGCCCTTTTTTGCTCAATGGCACAGAACCCTTCGTGCGCGAGTCCGACTCGTACTTGGCCGTTTTTTTCATAAATTTATTCATACACTGAATTACATTTCATCTGATAGTAAATAATGATAATGTCCTTCATCCATCCATCTATCAACGTAGTCACGGCTATTATTGTATGTAGGTTTCTCCAATTCCAAAAAAAGTAACATCCTAAACGCCACTCTGTTGTTCGTAATAGATATTATTATAAATTTCCCAAGAGAGGTCTGTTGTATATACGCTTATAACATGTAGGTATATACGGACATACAAAATATTTTGTTTAATTTTGAAGTTCTTCTACTCATCTATACCAATAAATAAAATTGGAGTGTCTGTTTGTAATGTCAAAATAATAGGCTTTTTTCATGCTCACATGGTTATTTGCACTATACATATGCCTAAAATACACTTCATATTTTTATTGTCTGTCTGTTTGTCTGTTTGTTCCGGGTAATCTTCAAAACGGCTGAACCGATTTCAAAAATTCTTTCACCAATGGAAAGCTATAGCTTTCATTTAAATATAGCCTAAGTTATTCCCTGATATTAGGGAATCAGGATGATTGATGATCCCTGATATCAGGGAATAACCTAGGCTATATTTTATCCCGGTATTCCCACGGGAATGGGAACTACGTAGGAAAGACCACTGAAACCGAAGCAAAGCGAGGGCAGGTTGCTAGTATATCTATAGAATTACATTTTTATGACATGTCAGAAATTCATTTACCCAATGCGGAATTATAATCAATAATGGTTGGCCTTGTAAACGTGCGCCCGCATTCTGGCTATGGCCCATTACCGTTGTACGGTTTAGGTAATACTGTAAGCGATGATTATTTGGGTTAATTTATTTATTTTTGTATTATGTTGAGAGTTCAGACAATTACACAAAAGTTATAACTGCAAAACAAAGTGAATTATAAAGTTACCGCATTTTTTAAGGATTATAATTCAACTGTAAATTAAATATTATACTTTTTACCTTAGGTAGAAGTCATAACACCTCATAACATCATAACCCCTCATGTTTAAATACACCTAAAATGTTTAAATCGCCAGCAAATATTTATTTTAAGAATATTTAATACTAAAAATGTTCTGTATGGAATATGAATACCCTGCGGGCTATGCGACTCAGCAATACTTTGGGGTGCCCTAAACGATTGAGTACTCCTGAACCATAGCTGAAGAACAAAATTAAGCCTTTATATCTGTTTTACACTCATGACTCACAATTAAATTATTCTGAAGTTATAAACATTTCTATTTTTAATTGATATATTAATGTTTTGTGGAATTTATTTCAGTTCAGATTAAGTTTTTGTACTTGCTGTTAACAGGCTATAGCGCGTCAATGGTTCGGTCAATAACAGTATACTGTATCAAGTATAGTTATCTAAAAAAAGCCGCTTGCGGTTACATAATCTCACCACTTATCTCCTTTTAAACGGGTAATTGCCACCATGGGTATATAAATTTACTGACCCGCCAAGTGGTTTAGACTTCCTGGTGCCTACACTTTGAGCATCTTACGTCCCATCTATGTCTTAATGTTGGGGGCGGACTGTGTTAGTGTGAAAAGGATGAAGATTAAGTAAAGATTAGATGACGTATGTTTAATAGGGGCAATCTAATAAAAAGTTCCAAAAAAAAGCAAATTCATTACATTCATAAAAATCGCTAACAGTATAGCGTAGAGTTAACGGGCTTCCATAAAAATATCACAAATTCCGCCACATATTGGATTTCATTTTATAAGCTCATTAATACATGTAAACACCTATTTATTTTTTATATAACGTCTCATTTTCAGTGAATTATTTAATATTTCGTATGACTAGCTTAGATCTACAGCTTCGTTCGCTTAAATTAAAATTTTGCGTAATACTAACAGACAAGTTTAACTAAATATCAGAATCTACTGTAATATTTCCATAAAAGTACATTTATCAAGTACTATATAATATGTGGTACTAGAAATCTGCTGAAAAGAAGAAATTATGGTCTCCTTGTTTCCTTCCGTACTTTATAAAACATAAAACGTAAGTGGAGGGTATTCTCCATACGAATGGGTATGATAATAGTAGCAAATGGATAGCTGACCTATTTGCACGATCTGGGGATGTTAAAGTAATATTGTGGCAATAGGAAGGAACTGTCGGATGCAAATGGTAGAAGAAGTTATACGTAGCATTTTTACGAGGATGTCTAACAAATGACGTTAATAAACTAAAACAGATGGCGTAGTAATTAAGACTTACGGTGCCTTGTATCATGGATTCGATAACCTAGCAGAACAATATTTTGTGCGATCCAAAAATTGTTGTTCTGAGTCTAGGTGTATTTTTATAAAGTCAAAGTAAAACATTTATGTAAATTTCTAGGCAATACAAGGATAGTTTACTTAATGCACAATATTGTTTAAAAAAGTTTGGACGATCTGTAAAATACAATTTAACTAAAAAAGCAACATAGTATTTTTTACTATTTATAGCAAATTCAATTTTATGCGTTTGTTGAAGGCCATGTGAAATGTCCGTTTCGAATGCTCTTAACGACTGAGATTGAATTTGAATGACGTTGAACGACCTTAATACTTACGCGGTTATATAGGAAACACGTGATCAATAAACTATTTTATAATTAAGTACATGGCTTGTGGTCAGATTGTGTTTGCATATATGGTTTAGGGATTTAAGTCACTATTCGATTTCTAAATTGGATAATTATTACATAGACTGCACAATTAGCGTAGTAATAAAGATACTGACCTTGTTTTTGCCGTGCCAATTATTGCCGATTCGATTCCTATGTGCTATCAAAAATAGTTTTTTTGAGTTTGGGTGTAATTAGTGCCTTTTAATTGTAAATTTGTACAGTCTTTGAAATATAGGGACTATTTTTTACTCATAATCATCAGTGGGACCTAACACATGTAGGTCCTACTGCTAGATTGAGCCTTCTGCACGGTAGCAAGAAAATTGACCTATTGTCATGCTGGTAAGACGGATTGGAATAGGCTTTTATTTTGAGCTTTTATGTATATGTATATATGCTTATTATATCCCTTAGTTGTCTTTTACGACACCTGTGAGCAAGAAAGGGGGTGGGTTTTCTTAGTGCATGTGTGTGTTTTATATTACACATTATTACAATAGAAGAATTTATTCTTTAGCGTAGAAAATGTATGTGCAGTTACACACGTTTATAATTAAAAGTGAAAGGGAATCTTTCAGAAAAGTCAATTATGAAAGGACGGAATACACAAATCACGTTACGAAACGACTCTCTCTCTCACTCTCTCTCCCTCTCTTTCTCGTCACCTCTCTCAACGGTGTATATATACACACCGAATTATACTTCGATAAAAGTATGAAAAATATAAGTGCCCTTCCCAGGATTAGTAGTTATTCTTATACGTAACACATACATACACGTATTGGAAATTTGTATACGAATATACACAAATATTGATTTTATTTTAGCGATTTAAATTTCATAAACACTTTTTTACTTTGACTAAATTAAACAGCAGTTATTACTCACGAAACTTGTTACGGCATATATCTCGTTTCGTAATAATATCAGTAAAAAGATGCTCATACCAATTACAGTTTACGTAACGACCTCTGTGTTCGACCGTGGCATTGAACCTTGTCCGAAATGCATGCTGCGCGTGCGCCGAAAACTGACAACTATTACATAATATGCGATGCAAGTTTAAACTTACGCATATGTACTGAATGTAATTAGTTGTAAGAAGTTTTGATGAGAAAACAGCACGTTTAGATCTTAAATTATATTCGATATTTTAATCATTATTATCATCAGCTTATTTAGGTATTACCATTGAGCTGAAGCCTTCTCCATAATGGGAGTGAAATTAACATACTATATCACGCTGGTCAGACTTGGTATAAGATTTTATTTCGAGTTCGCCTTCTCTTTTACTGTATTATAATATTGTAATGTTTGGATGAAATCTTATGCAATATAATTTGAGAAAGTGCTTTACATACTCGCGTTATACAAACAATCTTTGTTCAGAGTTTTTGAGGAGAATCTATTCTTTCTTTCTTTATAATTATATGTTCGAATATTGAGTATGAACTACTACAGAATGAGTGATAAATTATCTTACTATACCATGAATACCATGCACGCGGTATAGTTTATGATTAAATCTTTTCGTGAGGTGACAAATAAGACCATAGTTCATACTCCATTTTGACCCTGGAGGTCGTAAATTACGATTGAGGGATCTAATATGCACATAATAATATATATTGCGAGAGAAGGAAAACTTGAAACAAAACCCTATACCAACCTGTCTGACCAGCATGATCTAGTAAAGTCAATTTCTCTCCTATTGTGAAGCGGCTCGAGCCCTGCAGTGGGCTCGAAATTTCCCTTTCCTTGTAGTGACGTTATTTGTTTTTTTTTTATTGCTAACGATGGCAAACGAGCAAACGGTACACCTGATCGTAAGTGTTGGTGCCGCTCATGGACCTTTGCAAGGCCACTGCCTACCGTGAAGAAAGTAAAGGGAGTGTGAATGCGTGCAATGAGGTTCGGTGATACTAAAGGCATCACTAAAACCCATCACACTCAAACACCCGTAGAAAGTTGGGCTTCCGGCTCTCTCGCTCACTGAACGAAGCGCAGTAACAAATTGCTACTACTCGGATGTTGATTTTCTGCAAGAGTGGTACTACCCCGGACGGACAGGCCCGCGGCTGTAGACAGACAACCATCAACAGTGTGGTCCTACCATTATTGTTTACACGTATTAGTCCCTTCTTACGATACTTGTAAGAAAATGTTTAGTTTTATTTATTTTTTATTCTTATTCTATCATCGTATATGTGAATATTAATACTACAAATCTCAATTGGAAGATGTTATAGTTGTTTTTATTCTTGATGAGATAGACTTGTTCATTCATAATGTCTGCAAAATTTCGTCTAAACAAAAGCTATTTTAACAATCCTACTCATTATTTACTAATGACCGCCCTTGACTGGAGTCTTTTGTTGAGAATTTGTCTCTGAAAAAGCGTTCCGAACAAATTGTGGCGTTTTATCAAAAAAAGTGAGGAAAACCTTGATTCAGTCTCGAGCAAAAACTAAAAGAATTCGGATTGTCTGTGATTTCAAAAAAAGAGAACGAATATATGTATAAGTATATATCATCATATTGGCTCGTATACGTCCCACTGCTGGGCTCCAGCCTCTTCCACAATAGGAGGCAAATTAAACTTACTATACCATGCTGATCAGACAGGTTGGTATTTTTTTTTTATGGGTGGGCTAAAGTAAGCGCACACACGGTCCATTCCGTCCGGGGCGACGAAAGGACGGCGCGCAGGCCCATAACCCACCCGTACCCACGTCGCTTTCGTCGTTGGGCCGACCACCAGAGCAGGGTGACTTGTCGTTAGTAGTCGGCCCAAATCAAATCAAAATTCTGCATAGGCCCCTTAAGGGCACTTACACATTGTCAAATTACACGTTTAAACACAATACAATAATCTACCACCGGATCGGAACGCGGCCACAAACTAAGAAGATCCGGCAAGAAACTCAGCGGGCAGTCATTTTTTTCTTTAATCTCTTAAATATACATAATTTTATGCTTCGTATCTACAACATATATGGTATTAGCTCCAGTGTGATGCCCTTCGAAATTGTATATACAGTGATGGACGTATAATTAGAAACACCAAATATGACTTTAATTTTTAATGTTAATATGGTTAATAATAAATGTTTTACATATTGCAGTAGCTTATAAGTCTATAAAGTATACATACACACTACAAGCAGAACGAATATATGTATTTTTATTATATTCTATACACATTTCCGACGCGTTAATGATGCTCATCTATACCAATAAATAAAATTGGAGTCTGTTTGTAATGTCAAAATAATAGGCTTAATAGGCTCACACGATTATTTGCACGACACCTATGCCTAAAATAGCAATTAAAAAATTTTTGTCTGTCTGTCTGGCTGTTTGTTCCGGGTAATCTTCAAAACGGCTGGACCGATTTCAAAAATTCTTTCACCAATGGAAAGCTATAATATCAGGGCGTAAACTAGGCTATATTTTATCCCAGTATTCCCACGGGAATGGGCACTACGCGGGTAAAACGACTATAACCTATAACCGAAGCGAAGCGAGGGCGGATTGCTAGTTACCATATAATAAAGACACAACCAATTCGCTGATCATCACGAAGATTAACATCGTACAAGACAAGAAAGGGTTTAGTTAGGATAGACTTTATTACAATCACTAAAGAAATGAAATCTCTCCCCAGAATTTTAATCACAACTCCAATGATATGTATTTATCGTGCGGTGACAGAGAAAGAATACAATTTAGCACCTCCTCTATTGCCCGTGGGTGTTGTAAAAGATGACTAAGGGATATAATATGTATATAATATCAATACAAGAGAAAAAACCTTGAAATTAAACTTTGTACTAATACGTCTGACTGGTGTGTCTCGTAGGTCAATTGCCATCCTAAGTTGTAAGAGGCTTAAGCACAGCAGTGGCATTTATATGAACTGATATAATAAAAGATGATCATTACAATCAGTATTGAATTCCTTCTTATTTTTTATTACCTATGGTGGTAAACGATTAAGCAGTACACCTACTATAAAGTGGAACTGTCAGGAACAAGCATGTTTCTAGAAATCTCATATTCATGATCTATTTAAATTTCTTCACTATGTTTTTATTCAACGTATAAAGAAGCAATCTACACTAATATTATAAAGAGGAAAGATTTGTATTTTTGTATGTAACGAATAAACTCAAAAAGTACCGGACCGATTTTAAAAATTCTTTCACCATTGGAAAGCTATAATATCAGGGAGTAACATAGGCTATATTTTATCCCGGTATTCTCACGAGAACGGGAACTACGCGCGTAAGGCGACTGAATCCGAAGCGAAGCGAGGGCGGATTGCTAGTATTTAATAAGTTAACATGTACATAGTTTCAAAAAGTCAAAGGTTCACGACATAGGTTCGATTTCAGCACTTCCATGAAAGTCTAAAACTTCCTCTACTACGCTTATCAAATAATATAAATAAAGGTAAATGCAAAGCTTATTATGCGTATTGAATTTTAATTCTTATATAATACGTATAAAACTTTACTGATATCAAAAGAGAATGGCTGGTTAGATATTGACCTAGCTCCGATGCATAATTAAATATTAAGCATAGTATGCTTCAAGGACCATCACTTGAACCAGTTAACAATTGAATATTACATTGTAATTTCGGCTCGTAACTTGAGACTTGTCTAGCGGTAAATTCTTCGATAATTATTTCTCGTCTCATAATGATGATGATGTAACACGGTGTTTATAATTAGGTTGTTAACATGATGCATACGGTTGCTTCATTTAAATAATCAAACAAGCCTGTTATGAAATATAAACAAACAATTTTGACACGAGATAATGTTCATATGATTAATGTTGTTAAAATGTTGATAGTTATAAATTCTATCTTTAGATCTTCTAAGAATTTCATTTATTAGTTTATATGATACGACAAAATAATGTGAAAATAGGAATAAAAAGTTAAAAAGAAAATAATAAAACGAAATAACCTCAATTGACGAAAGTTAAGATTTATAGAAAATTTGGCTTATCTATAAATGTATAGGTTTTTTTTTTTTTTTTTTGTGGGTGGGCCGCGGTCGGCGCGCCTCCGCACCACTCCGTCCGGGGCGACAGAGGGGCTTGAGCACGCAACTCCCGCGACCCACCCGAAGCCCACGTCGCCTTCGTCGTTGGGCCGACCACTGGAGCAGCGTTAACTTGTCGTCAGTGGTCGGCCCGACGGAATACCCCCTATTGGGGTACCCTCCCATCGACCGACGTCCCCCCCTCAGGGAGGACGTCGGTCTTTCCTCACGCGGTCGGCCTCTCGGCGGGTGACGGACTAATCCCCGGTCACGTCACCCGCGGCCTCGGCTAAGGCGGCATGAGGCGCAGATAGTTGCGCCTGCGCCGCCCCAGTCGCCGGCGGCGGACCTCCTCATCGAGGCTGCGCTCCTCACGCAGGCGATCCGCCACCTCCTTCCGCGAGATCACTGTCTCGCAGAAGGCTGCGACCGCGTCCCAATTCCTGACGCTGTCGACCATCGCCCTAGCGATAGCCGGCAGCGTCAGGTCCGTACCGATGATTGCGACGAGTTCACAGCGCTGCACTGCCCAAGCCCCGCAGGCCTCGAGCGTATGGCGCGCCGTGTCCTCGTCGCAATCGCAGTGGTGGCAGGACGGTGTACTCTCCCTCCTAACGACCTTGTGCAGGTATTTGGCGAAGCACCCATGCCTCGTCAAAACCTGCACCAGTCGGAAGGAGAGCAACCCGTGCCGCCTCTCTAACCACTGCATCAGCACCGGCCGGAAGGCCTCCACGGTTCGCACCCCGAACCGAGGCCTCTCCAGCTGGACTGCCCAACGGGCGATGACGTCTCGGCGGGCGTCGACGCGCCAGGCGGTGAGATCCCTTAACGAGACCACACCGCCCTCCGCTCGCACCCCCGTCACCCGCCGATATAGTCCGGCGAGCATCTCCGCCTCCAGGTCCCACGGGGGAGTCCCGGCCAACAGGCACGCTGCCTCCGTCGCCACCGTGCGGTATCCGTGGATGGCCCTGACCGCCATGACCCTCTGTGGATAAATGTATAGGTAAACTATACTTGACATTTAACCAATGTATTTTAGCACTATTACTCTTGATAAAGATGTTTTAGTTTATGAAAAAAAATTGGGATAGCAGATTATAACAGACTTGTATTGCTCTCAAACTTTATAAATTTTCGATTCGAAGTTTAACAGTAAATATTCATATATTATTTCACTCAATTAGCAGCCTTTAAAACATAGGCCTCTGTACAACATAGATAATGCTATTATTGTCACGCTTGTCAGGCAGGTTAGCAATCGCATTTTTTGTTACAAATTTCTCCAAGAGACTACTGCTGCCTATCTCTAGTATTATTTTAGCCAGTTTTTACATATTCTATTATATACTAAGTGGTAATCAAATAAAAAAAATGTTACAAGTCTCACAAATATATTTATTATTATACATAGAAATATTTATTATTATACATTTGCTTTTCTTAGTAAAACTCAATAAGTTAAATCGCAGAATGACCTTGCAGTTTCTGCAATTCATGATGACTATTAGTTTCTAAAAGTAGTTTGAATAATCAAATAGCTGCCAGTAGGATATGCGTGTACGGAAATTAGTTTTTAGCACACTATCATAAGGAATAACTTAACATTTTTTAAATGTAGAAACAGTATCCTTACTTAATATTTATCTTTATCGTCATCTCAGCGCATATACGTTCCACTGTTGGTTTCGACTGGCATTTACAATAGAAGAGAAATTGACTTAGCATACCACACTAGTCAGATGGTTTAATATAGGCATTTTCTTCAAGTTTTCTTTCTTTTTATCTTTTAGTCGTCTTTTATAAAATCCACGGGCAGATATGTTGAATTATATTCTTATCTTATCACATGGCAAATCAATATCTTATATCTTTAAACGAGCAATTCTTGTAAATATATATATTTTCAGGATCTCGGAAACGGCTCCAACGATTTTGTTGAAACTTGGCATACTAGAGGATTCGGGCCCAAAAAATCGATCTAGCTAGGTTTTATGTATAGAAAATGTTGTTTTGTCAGTGTTTTTGGCAGACAATATAATGACATTATATTTTAAAAGAATATGAATTCAAATTTTGTCATCTATGTCATGAGTTACGATAGCTCAGTGGCGAAGTAGTCAGCTTTCATTTTATTTTTGACATCGGCGACAAACGACGTCGGATCGAATCTCGGTGTTATTATTATTCTCTTTTTGTAATTTTTTATATAATTTTCATTATTTATTTTTTTATTTTTTATTAATATATATCTAAATAAATGCTACAAAAATACTCCGAGCGAAGCTCGGTCAACCTGATATTTACTATTATATATGCAACAACATGTATGAATTACTCAAATTATGGTTGAATAGAATAGAATCCGGTAAAAATTTACCCAGATATAGATTGCGTTCTGTAAAAAAATACAGTGTAGGTTTTTTTTGTAACAAATGAATGTAGGTACGATTTACAGTAGATTGACAAAAAATTCTATTCGAGTGAGCGATATCGCTATCACAAGCAAATGAACTCCTCATTTGCTACACTTTTACGCCTGAACTAAGAGTACCTATCATATTGAGATTTCGCAAGATTTAGCAAAGGCTAAAAAACTTACTTTCCATACAAGAAAAAGTAAATTAAAACTTGCGTTAAAGAGAACAAAGCCGTGCTAATAACTACTATTTTGCATTTATTTGACGCAAAGGGTATATTAGAGCGACTGGGATTGGCTTTTTGCCAATTAAGTGCATTATAAGTGGTTGTTCTTGATCGTATTGCTAAATGTTTGTTTTGTAATTGCATATTATTATGCTATTGGAATGACAATTAAGTAAAAATATGTACAGTGATAATTGTTAGTTGATTATAGTCGACGTGTTTCTTGAATAATTAGCAGACTTTTAATGAAGATCTTAAATGTTACATTTCAATTACGCTTCGCTGGATAGGTTTACGTAGCAAATTACTAAATAATTTTCTTAATTTCGTTAACCTTGAGAATTATTCTAGGATGACATTGATGCTTTGTTTGCTTTTTCATGGCTAATCAAACTTAATAAAATGGCGGGGAAGGTCACGGAGTCTGTATATGTTCGATATATGTAAACAGAGGCGGTTGATGATGTGGAAAATGATTGAAATATTAGTATGGGTGGAAAAAAATGTTTAACTAGCACTTATTTTGCTTCCTGAATATATACATAATAATAAAAAAAGAGACAGTGAACTGTTTTTATAAGATGTCCAAAAACTTCGTGTAGTGACTGAGTAAGAATTATTCTATGCAGCATATGACTAAGGGGTTAAATTATGCAAGTAACATCTATGCAAAAGAAAGAAACTCGAAAGAAAACTCTATGCCAACCTGTCTGACCAATGTGGCATAATCATCATCATCATGATTTTTTTATATCTAAAAATCGTATCCCTACTTATCTTTATATATATGTTTCTTGTGTACGTGTGTATGTCACTAAACTCCTTCTAAACGGCTGGACTGATGTTGACGAAACTTTTTGTGCATGTTCAATGATTATTGATTGATTTAGGTTCACGATTAGACCCGGTAAGTGGCGCGGATTCACGATTAGAACAATATATATATATATATACATATCATCATCATCATCATCATCTTGCTCTTATCCCAATTACTTGGGGTCACGCAATATGTCATCTATTTTGATATATTGCAAAAAGTATCGGCAATGACTTTTATGACCGGCCGCCTGCCTGACGTTAACCCTCCTTGGGAATGTAGTCGTTGACCCAAATGGTACCAGATGGAGTTGGTCCGGGTCAATCTAGGGCTCTTAGTCGTCTTTTACGACACCCACGAGCAAAGCAAGGGTTGGTAGTATTCGAAGCCGCTACCACACAGCACTACAGTATATATATATATATAGACACACACATCCTTACTAATATTATAAATGCGAAAGTAACTCTGTCTGTCTGTCTGTCTGTCTGTCTGTCTGTCTGTCTGTCTGTCTGTCTGCTACGCTTTCACGTCTAAACCACTGGACCGATTTTGATGAAATTTGGTACAGAGATGGACTAAAGCTTGAGAAAGGACATAGGCTACTTTTTATCGCGAAAAAATGGGTATAAGGGGTTGAAATAGGGGATGACATTTTGTATGGAAATTCGTCATTTTCGATGATAGAACCACGAATCTTTGTATTAAGACACCTAATAATAAATAAATAAATATTTGTTCAAGCGTTTTGGAAATTTCATTTACATGGGGATGAAATTCAACCCCTAAAATACCAAAAAGCATACAGCCGAAACCACTGGACCTAGAAACGTATTTTTTTTACACCGTCGTATTTCTTGGGGTGCACGAGCACTAGCAAAGGATTTTTGAAAATTCACCCCCTTAAGGGGGTGAAAAACATATAGTCTTTCACGTCTAAACCGATTTTGATGAAATTTGGTACAGAGATGGACTAAAGCTTGAGAAAGGATATAGGCTACTTTTTATCGCAAAAAAATGTGTATAAGGGGTTGAAATAGGGGATGATATTTTGTATGGAAATTCGTAATTTTTGATGATAGAACCGTGAATCTTTGTATTAAGACACCTCATAATAAATAAATAAATATTTGTTCAAGCGTTTTGAAAATTTCATTTACATGGGGATGAAATTCAACCCCTAAAATACCAAAAATCATACAGCCGAAACCACTGGACCTAGAAACGTATTTTTTTTTTACACCATCGTATTTCTTGGGGTGCACGAGCACTAGCAAAGGATTTTTGGCAATTCACCCCCTAAGGGGGTGAAAAACATATAGTCTTTCACGTCTAAACCGATTTTGATGAAATTTGGTACAGAGATGGACTAAAGCTTGAGAAAGGATATAGGCTACTTTTTATCGCAAAAAAATGTGTATAAGGGGTTGAAATAGGGGATGACATTTTGTATGGAAATTCGTCATTTTCGATGATCGAACCACGAATCTTTGTATTGAGGCACCTAATAATAAATAAATAAATATTCGCTCAAGCGTTTTGGAAATTCCATTTACATGGGGATGAAATTCAAACCCTAAAATACCAAAAAGCAAACAGCCGAAACCACTGGGCCTAGAAACGTATTTTTTTTTACACCATCGTATTTCTTGGGGTGCACGAGCACTAGCAAAGGATTTTTGGAAATTCACCCCCTTAAGGGGGTGAAAAACATATAGTCTTTCACATCTAAACCGATTTTGATGAAATTTGGTACAGTGATGGACTAAAGCTTGAGAGAGGATATAGGCTACTTTTTATCGCAAAAAAATGTGTATAAGGGATTGAAATAGGGGATGACATTTTGTATGGAAATTCGTCATTTTCGATGACCTAATAATAAATAAATAAATATTCGCTCAAGCGTTTTGGAAATTCCATTTACATGGGGATGAAATTCAACCCCTAAAATACCAAAAAGCATACAGCCGAAACCACTGGGCCTGGAAACGTATTTTTTTTTACACCATCGTATTTCTTGGGGTGCCCGGACGGAGTGGTGCGAGGAGCGCGCCAACCGCAGCCCAACCCAAAAAAAAAATAGGGGTTGAAAAGCATATATCCTTTTAGCCATTTAGCCTTTTACGTCGAAACCACTTAACCGATTTTGATGAAATTTGGTACAGAGATGAACTAAAGCTAGAGAAAGGATATAAGGCTACTTTTTATCGCGAAAAAATAGGTATAAGGGGTTGAAATAGGGGAAAGTATTTTCTTTTTACGTCGTCATATTTCTTGGGGTACACGAGCACTAGCAAAGGATTTTTGGAAAATCATCATTAAGTGGGTGAAAAGCGTATAGACGAAACTCTTGGAGCTAGGAACGTAAAACTTTCTATGCAATTCTCTTTCTTTTGTTGTAAGTGAGCTCTAAGAAATTAATTTATTAAAATCAACTCCTAAAGGGGTGCAAAATATATAGCCGAAATCATTAGGCCTAGAAACGTGGAATTTTGTATAAAGTTTCCTTTCTTGGGGTAAGAGATTTTTGCAATTTTAGCCCTAAGGGGGTGAAAAGTGTTTAACCGAAATCACTGAGCCTAGGAAGGATCATTTTATTACACGGTCGGCTTTCTTGGATTACCCCCAGATTTTCTTAGTGCTCACTTACCAAGCACTATGAAACAATTTTTGGCAAGGATAAGCGAGCTCTAACAAAGAATTTTTGGAAATTCAACCCCTAAGAGAGTGAAAGTGTATAGCCAAAGATACCGGGCCTAAAAATGTGAAATTTCATATACCGATCGGTTATTTGGGGTAAGCACTCACTAAGAAACAATTTTGGGCTGCCCCAAAAGGATAAAACACATATAGTCGAAGACACCCAGCCAATGATATATCATCATTATCTTGCTCTTATCCTAATTACTTTGGATCGACGCGATATGTAGGTACTCTTCTGCCATCGTAGATATATTACAAAGGTTCTAGCAACATTTTATGACCTGGCGCACGACATTGTTGGCCAGACGGCATCACCGGTCCAGGTCGATGTAAATCTTTGTCTTAGTAGTATTTTGCGATACCCACGAACAATGAGAGCGTGGTAATATTTCTAGCAGCTACCAGACAGTAAGTTACAATCAAGATATTATTACAATTTTCTATCTCTACAAATAAATAGATTTGAAGCGTCTGTTTGTCTATCAAAATAATAGGTTTTATTTATGCTCACACAATACGGTCCAAATTTTTTTGCCTGTCTATCTATTCGTTACAGGTAATCTTCAAAATGGCTGGACCGATATTGATTATATTTTACCATCAGGTCTACCAGTCGTACATAAGGAATAACTTAGACTATATTTTATCCCAGGTTATATTTTATCCCGGTGTGGCTGAATTAAGTCGATTTTAAAATTATTTCACTAATGGAAAGCTATTTTTAAGCGAGTAACATATTTAAGCTATTTTTATCCCGATATTCCTAGGGGATCGGGTACAATGTCGATGAAATCACGGGAATTTAATGGTTTTAAAAATTAATTCACTAATGAAAAGCTATATTATCAGTGAAAGGCTATTTTCATTCCGGTATTTGCCCAGGAACGAGAACTATACCAGGGGATGTCGAACAATTTTTAAAATTCTTTCACCAATGGAAAGCTACCTATGTTGTCAGCGAGTAACATAGGCAATTTATATCTCTGATATTTCTGGGATTAATATTTTTTTTTTTTTTGGTATGTATGTGTGTAAATTTATAATATCAGCGAGTAACATAGGCATTTTTTATCTCGGTATTGGCATGGGAATTTCTACGTGAATGAAACTGCGGGTGTTTGATTGATATAATTTTTTTTTCACCAATGGAAAAGTACGTTATCAGAGACTAAAGAAAGGCATATTTATCATCGTATTTGCACGGCAATCTGAACTATAAGGCTGGAAGTAATATTCAAATGTGAAAGTTTGTGAAGATATTTGGATGTTTGTTACTCAATCACGCTTAAACTGTTGAGCAGATTTGGATGAAAATTGACACGTAGATAGAGTATTTCTTAAATTAAGAAATATAATACTCTTTATGCCGATAATATTCTTTACGATAATAGTTATTAATATGCAAGTATTAATATGCAAGTAAATTTTTACGCGGGCGAAGCCGCGGGCAAAAGCTAGTATATATATATATATATATATATATATATATATATATATATATATGTATATATATATATATATATATATATATATATATATATATATATATATAAAGAAACATACTTGCTTTCATTTTCCATTCATTTTCCAAGACAAAGGCCTTCTATTTTAACGAGTTATCCATCTCAGAAATATACCTGAAAATTAAGAATTAATTTAAAATAACGAACTCATTAATAAAAAAAATAGTACGGAACAAAAAAAAAATATAATAATAATTATCAATCATAAATTAATAATATATATAATTAACAATCTAGACTAATTTGAAAGTAAATATATTGCATTACTAAGAGTTATTATATCGATATTTCTAGACAATAATTTGGCTGAAGGTTTTATTCCAACATACTCTTATTAATAAATTGCTAGTAAAATGAATAATTTTATTATGTGTTACTAGTTCTTAAATATTTAATATTTCATTAGATAGATTGTTGGTAGCACAATTGCCATTTCAACATTGAAATGGCAATGGCTAGGCCACATCGCTCGTCGAATCGACGACCTTTGGGGAAGAAAGGTTCTCGAGTGGTGACCACGAATCGGACGACGCAGCATACGACTTCCTACTAGATGGACTGACGACATCTCAAAAGTCGCAGGGAACCGTTGGATGCAAGTGGCGCAGGACCGTTCCGAGTAGCATTCTCGTGGGGAGGCCTATGTCCAGCTGTGGATGTTTATAGGTTGATGGATAGATGGATGGAGATGGACCAGCCTTTGGACGTTCACTGCTGGACATAAACTGCCCCACATAAGTTGTGGAGTTATATAACTTAATCGATACTTTTAGGAGGTGAGTTGGTGATTGCAGTTGGTGACATGAATCTCTCAGCAGAACGCTATTACCCACTTCTCTCATGCTCTCATTAATAAGCTGGTGGATACTGTTTTAATGTTATTCTTCTGTTTGCTTGCCTTATGATGGTTGACGTCAGGCAGGTGGCTATATCTACTGCCCAAAGTGTTGCAATCTGCAAGATGGAAGAAGAGTACATATTGCATTAATCCTAATTAATTGGGATAACAGCAGAATGAAGAAGATGATAACTTTATTTGCATGCCTACGTAATTTTGTAGCATAATGATTTCTGATGTTTACGCGAGTATTATACATTTCAAATAAAACTACTTTTTTTTTTTTTTTTTGGGTGGGTCGCGTTCGGCGCGCCTCCGCACCACTCCGTCCGGGGCGACAGAGGGGCTTAAGCACGCAACTCCCGCAACCCACCCGAAAACCACCTCGCCTTCGTCATTGGGCCGACCACCGGAGCAGGTTTACTTGTCGTCAGTGGTCGGCCCGACGGAATACCCCCTACGCGGGGTACCCTCCCATCGACCGACGTCCCCCCCCCGGGGAGGACGTCGGTCTTTCCTCACGCGGTCGGCCTCTCGGCGGGTGACGGACTAATCCCCGGTCACGTCACCCGCGGCCTCGGCTAGGGCGGCATGAGGCGCAGATAGTTGCGCCTGCGCCGCTCCAGTCGCCGGCGGCGGATCTCCTCATCGAGGCTGCGCTCCACGCGCAGACGATCCGTCGCCTCCTTCTGCGAGATCACTGTCTCGCAGAAGGCTGCGACCGCGTCCCAGTTCCCGACGCTGTCGACCATCGCCCTAGCGATGGCCGGCAGCGTCAGGTCGGCACCGATGATTGCGACGAGTTCACGGCGCTGCACTGCCCAAGCCGCGCAGGCCTCGAGCGTGTGGCGCGCCGTGTCCTCGTCGCAATCGCAGTGGTGGCAGGACGGTGTACTCTCCCTCCTTACGACCCTGTGCAGGTATTTGGCGAAGCTCCCGTGCCCCGTCAACACCTGCACTAGTCGGAAGGAGAGCACCCCGTGCCGCCAAATAAAACTACTTTACGGATTTTATCGCGTTTGTATTTGATTTTTGATTACCCGACGTTTCGAACACTTTACAGCGTTCATGATCACGGGTGGACTAAGATGTCTCACGTCCAACAAGTTATTGTTACTGCAGAAAATTTTATAATTATCTACCCGATACAGAAATTAGTTATTAAATATTGACCCACATTTTGATACAAAATTTATTGCCAGTGTAAGAAGAAAATGATTCTATATGAAAAAATTATATTGTTTATGGTTAGTAATAATTAAACATTAAAATTAATAGTAATTATATTTAAAAAACTAAGTAATAATCTAGTATACTACCACCGGATCGGAACACGGTCACACTGAGAAAGATCCGGCAAGAAAACTCAGGTAACATGATGCTAAATTAAAGTTAATTTTGAAGGCGGCTTACTTTATGTTACTAAAAGGTTTTAATTTATAAAATTATCTTTAATTATTATTATTGTGGGTCAAATCTATACAATATGAGCTCACGGTGTCTTGCAGTCTTGTGATGGTCTTTTTGGATTTGTTTTTAATAATGTTTATAACTGGATCCCAGCTTGATGGTAACACCCAGCCATCCTCTCTATTGAAATTTTTGTGTTTTTTAATCTCAATAGCCTCGCGTACCATTCTAGGCAGGTATCGGTGTTCTTTTGCGAGGATTTGTGGTTTGTCAAAC
Source organism: Lymantria dispar (assembly GCA_032191425.1). Lineage (NCBI taxonomy): Eukaryota > Metazoa > Arthropoda > Insecta > Lepidoptera > Erebidae > Lymantria > Lymantria dispar. The sequence goes on from CM063446.1 coordinate 6,276,470, forward strand.
CTGATGTTATGGTGGGCGCGGTCCTGACTATGTTCACAGACTGCAGACCTAGTGTCCCGGCGGTGCTTCACATCGGCTATGTGTTCTTTGATCCGAGTTCTTATGGATCTCTTTGTTTGTCCAATGTAAGAGAGACCACAGTCACAGTCAAGTTTATATACTCCTGCATCTTGTAAAGGGATCTGGCACTTGACAGGTGGTAAGAATTGGCTAATCCTCTTCAGTGGCTTAAAATAAGTTTTAATGGAAGAGCGTTTCAGGATGTAGCCAATCTTGTCAGTGACTCCTTTGACGTAAGGTAGTATTGCAGGAAGGCGCTCAACTGTGGGTGGTTTCACTCGGTCTCTGCGACGGGGGCGAGGAACTGGCAGCTTGTTTGCACGTAGCACCTGCTTGACATGCTGCAGCTCCCCAGCCAGGTGTTCATCGTCACAGATTCCTCGTGCTCTCTGCAACAAAGATTTACACACGGTAGCTAACTGTGAAGGGGGATCATGAGAATTAACGTTCAAGTATCTGTCTGTATGTGTTGCCTTACGATACACTGTATGCCGTATGATACCGATATGCGGAACTGTTACGTCAATGCCTAACAACTGGCTATTTAATGTGGAATGATGACTTCTACAAGCAAGTAGATGGAGTGGCTATGGGCTCGCCGGTCTCCCCTGTCGTTCCCGATATATTCATGGAAGACTTCGAGGAGACGGCCTTATCAAGCTCACCTGTCACACCCAGGTTCTACAAGCGGTACGTAGATGACACTTTCACAATATTACCCACAGACAAAATAACCATATTCCTAAACCATCTTAACTCCATTAATCCAAAAATTCAATTCACTATGGAACTGGAGTCAAATAACTCTTTAGCCTTCTTAGACATTTTGGTTATACGTAACTCTAATAACACCTTGAGTCATACAGTGTATCGTAAGGCAACACATACAGACAGATACTTGAACGGTAATTCTCATCATCCCCCTTCACAGTTAGCTACCGTGTGTAAATCTTTGTTGCAGAGAGCACGAGGAATCTGTGACGATGAACACCTGGCTGGGGAGCTGCAGCATGTCAAGCAGGTGCTACGTGCAAACAAGCTGCCAGTTCCTCGCCCCCGTCGCAGAGACCGAGTGAAACCACCCACAGTTGAGCGCCTTCCTGCAATACTACCTTATGTCAAAGGAGTCACTGACAAGATTGGCTACATCCTGAAACGCTCTTCCATTAAAACTTATTTTAAGCCACTGAAGAGGATTAGCCAATTCTTACCACCTGTCAAGTGCCAGATCCCTTCACAAGATGCAGGAGTATATAAACTTGACTGTGACTGTGGTCTCTCTTACATTGGACAAACAAAGAGATCTATAAGAACTCGGATCAAAGAACACATAGCCGATGTGAAGCACCGCCGGGACACTAGGTCTGCAGTCTGTGAACATAGTCAGGACCGCGCCCACCATAACATCAGGTTTGACAAACCACAAATCCTCGCAAAAGAACACCGATACCTGCCTAGAATGGTACGCGAGGCTATTGAGATTAAAAAACACAAAAATTTCAATAGAGAGGATGGCTGGGTGTTACCATCAAGCTGGGATCCTGTTATAAACATTATTAAAAACAAATCCAAAAAGACCATCACAAGACTGCAAGACACCGTGAGCTCATATTGTATAGATTTGACCCACAATAATAATAACTAAAGATAATTTTATAAATTAAAACCTTTTAGTAACATAAAGTAAGCCGCCTTCAAAATTAACTTTAATTTAGCATCATGTTACCTGAGTTTTCTTGCCGGATCTTTCTCAGTGTGACCGTGTTCCGATCCGGTGGTAGTATACTAGATTATTACTTAGTTTTTTAAATATAATTACTATTAATTTTAATGTTTAATTATTACTAACCATAAACAATATAATTTTTTCATATAGAATCATTTTCTTCTTACACTGGCAATAAATTTTGTATCAAAATGTGGGTCAATATTTAATAACTAATTTCTGTATCGGGTAGATAATTATAAAATTTTCTGCAGTAACAATAACTTGTTGGACGTGAGACATCTTAGTCCACCCGTGATCATGAACGCTGTAAAGTGTTCGAAACGTCGGGTAATCAAAAATCAAATACAAACGCGATAAAATCCGTAAAGTAGTTTTGTAGCATAACTCAATAATAAAATCAATATTAGTAACATATATAACGCTAGGAACTCGCCCTCGCTTCGCTTCGGTTTCAGTCGCCTTACTCGCGTAGTTCCCGTTGCCATGGGAATAATAAAATATAGCCTATGTTACTCCCTGATAGGATTCCATTGGTGAAAGAATTTTTGAAACTGGTCCAATAAATTCAGAGCCTATTTAATACAAACAAACAAATCTTTCCTGTTTATAATATTGGTGTAGATATCACTCAACGTTTTTGTTATGCCAGCCGTTGCCATGATAACGACTATTACGCGGAATGCTTGATTTGTGAAGTAGTTAATTATTTTACGAGATTTTCTATTAATATATCTCTTAAAAAACAATACGTTAGTGTATATAGGTCTAATAGGGTATGAAGGTATAATAAAATGAAGCTTCTGCTAATTGGCAATTCCTTCGGCAAACTTCAATGACACTTTTTGGCACATTTAGGATGAGCATCTAAGATACCATTAGCATTTACAATGAGATGGAATGCTGCCAAGTAGACAGGCTAACTTTGAAACATGCCTACAAACTATATAAAAGAAAGTGTGGAATCTTTTATACTAATAAAGAAAAAAAAAATTGAATTAAAATTAGTACACCTACTGTCATGTCTCATTATCTGTCATACAGGCGATGACAGATAGTCACTATCTGTGTGACAGTTTTATCCCAGTAAATGAAATATGGACGGATGGGACGAGGTGTGACAATACTGCCTCCTGCCTCCAAAAAAGAGAAAACTAAAAATAATAATGAGACATTTAGATATGACAGACGTCAATTTATTTAAAACTAGCGACGGCAACGAAGTCGAAGATGAAAGTGAAATTCGAGGCTTACTTCGTCGATAATTTAACTGTCGTATAAGTTAGAGTTATATTACTTCAATTTCGCTCCTATACAGGAGGCGGCTCGAGCCCACCAGTGGGACATATATGAGCTGAAATGATGAATCATGAAAATGAGTTAGAATATAATTTACTATCTCATTCTTACAGGTGTCATAATAGGTAATTAGGGATATTATTGCGATCAAGAGAGGATCCAACGCCGGCGACATTTGCAGATGACTGGACTGGAGAATAGACCGTTACCCACAGAAAGACCATGTGGGGGCGATGCCCAGGAGATGCCCAGGAGGGGCTGGTGATACCCAGGAGGCTGACCACAGACGTCTAGGAATTTAATACTAGTGGTCGACTCAATGGTGAAGGGGAGGGAATGTGGTATGATATGGGGACCTTTCGTTACACCAGACAAAATGGACGGCGAGTGTGCTAAACATCATCACAAAAAGGGGTTTCAAGAAAACATTGAAATTGAATACCCACTCCAATCCCTCTAACCAATGTTAGACTATAGTTATTCCTTTTTTTTCCATTGTAGAGCAAGCATATTCTCAATAATGGGACGCCCAACATGGTCTGAGGAAGATTTATAAATTAAAAACAGTAGTAATAAATCAAAACGAATATACATAAGGAAAGTACTTATAATTCATAAAAACATCTTCAACAAAATTATCATAACGACTCCCGCAGATAATGTATTCATATAGATTAACATAGATGAGTAACACGAGTTCATCTCCGCGGCCGAGTCATCTCCGGTCATTCCACTCTGGCCACATTAATTTGATTCACTCTAGCATGAATGAACGTAACATGATTAGTAGATAACCCATCAGACTAAACTTACGGAAGACGTAAAAAAAGGGTTAATTAAAACGATTTTATGGTGATGAGTTTCAAATATATCTTTATATACACAAATCTTGTATTCTTGTTTGTACTTGAACTCCTTCTAAACAGCTGACCAATTTTGATGATTTGTTGTCGCTGATCCAATGGATATGAGAATGGTTTAGATTAATAATTGGAACTGATAGGTGGCGCTGTGATCGATTTCAAGAAGAATTCTTTCACTATTTTTTTAGATTTGAACAGAACAACGCTGGGTCAGCTAGTAATAGATAGATATTTTATTTTTTCGAACAATGATACCTAATCAATACGAACATTTATTCATTATGATTTTTTTTTATTATTGTACGTCTTTAGGCTGTCAATATCGATGAATACTTTCGCTAATCGACTGCACAGGTAGCGTAGTGCTTAAGATATCGACCTACAGTGCCAGTGTAGGGGGTTCGAAATCCATGCAAGACAACACTTTGTGCGATCCACAAATTGTTTTCCTGAGTCTAGATGTAATTTTTGTCCGTTAATTATATGTTTGTAAAGTCTCCTGCTACAAAGGTAGCAGGAGATTTTACAAACTTTTAGATTTATTTTATATATATTTAGATATATTTTACAAATTTTACAAACTTAGAGATTTTACAAATTTCCTTAGGCCAGAGCTCTATATACGATATAGAGCTCTGACCTAAGGAAATAATGGTGAATGGTGAATGGCACCATCCCTTTTCTTGCCCATGGGAAGTGTAACAAAAGACGCCTAAGGGATACAATACACATGTATAACATCTATACAAGAAAAGACAAACTCAAATTGTAACCCTGTACTCGTCAGACTAGCATGGTATTGTAGCTCAATTTCCCTCCCTATAGTGGAGAGGGTCGAGTCCAACAGTGGAATGTTTATGAGTTGAAATAATATAGTGTGAGATTAAAGAAAAATATAAAAATGCTTAGTACAGGTCAAAGGTATTTCAATTATAGTAATAGAAAAATTTTAATCGGTTATGTTTTTGTGTTATTTCTACGCTTCACACGGTACAGGGTGGGTGGAATATAAAATGCGTGTCCATTCAACATACCAACGTACCAAATATTTCAATATAAAGTGTTTTTTTTTTCTAAATATTCTGCATACAATTATCAACACAAAAAAAAACTGATAAATTAAAGACAATCTTAATAAAACTTACTTTGAAATTTTAACACAATTTAGGCTTAATAAAATATTTTATTAAATTATTTGCATGTAAATATGACCTTTATTTTATAGTAATTTTGTCTCTAAGGAATCTAATTGAAAATATCATTCATTTTGTTAAATTTATGATTCGCCGACTTTCGTCGATTCATAAGAGATGATTCTTATCTCGAATATATTTTTGCCGTTGAAATCGTTGTCCTAATGTAAATAAAAGAAAACACATATGCAATGTTCAAACATATACATAAGTCTATAAAGTCCGCCACTATAAAAACATAAAACCTTTAGCTTCAAAAACATAAAATTCCATTTAAGAAAATTAAAATTCTATCTATTTAGCATACCATTTTAATAATTGCTCAGACTGCGTTAAGTTCAATGTTTACTTTCGTCGAATTCTAAGTTTTACCTTATACATAGCAGCGTATGTTTTTCTGAGCATTTGTACTTAATGTATAGATACTGTGGATATTATAGCTTTCATAGCTATATGAATAACGAATGTCCATAATCATACCATCATAATCATCTCAGCTCATAAATGCCCACTGCTCGGCTCGAGCCTCCTCCTTAATGGGAGGGAATTTATCCTACTATTCCCGGCTGGTTGGATGGTCAGATAGATTTGTATAGGATTTTATTCTCAATTTTTTCACATCTTAGACCTTATATGCATATTATTACCCTTAGTCGTCCTTAGTATTCCTTCTCTTATACAGATTTTATAATTATATGGTAGGTATCCCTTAGTTGTCTTTTATGATACCTACGGGCAAGAGAGGGAGAGGTAAATTGTATTCTAACTCCGTCATCGCACGGAAAGTGTACCGAAGAGGTAGAACTTGTAGATTTTACTTATTCAGTCCAATAAAGAAATTTTATTTTAATAAGTGCGAGAAAATCGATAAATCCTGTAGTATATATTTACCTTAAGTACGTGGAGTGGAAATGGATTTCAATAAATTAATAATTCTGCAGTTTATTAAATTAGAGGTTTGAATGATATTTAAAAATCCTTTGGCTACGAATATTACTAACCCTTACATCGCTTGGGGGTGTCGTAAAGGTCTAAGAAATTTACATCGACCTGGACAACTCTACCTAGGTCGTTCACGAACTACCCAAGACTACAGGTGTGCTGTTTGTTCATTTGCCACCAACCGCAGTAGAAAAAAAACAAAATCTCTTTTAACACTTACGCAATTTAAGAGATACCCTTATGTTCGTGTGCAAAATTATTTCTAAGCTATTTCATCTTATATCTACAAGCATTACAGGATATTTCACAATTTATGTATAAAATTAGTAGTTACACAACACTTAGGTATTTAATGACTTAGTTACAAGTTAAAAAAACTTGATTTCCTCAATTATTTGAAAATAGAAGCCAGTCGTATGATTTACTCACCTTCTCTAGAGAAGGTCACTATTTATTTTAAATATTAAATGTTTGGATAAAGTATTATGTAAGAAACTAACGATACTATCACGTCTGCGACCGAGCTCATCATAGGTCGATGACACTTTGATGCGCCATGAATGAACTTAAGACAGGTTGATGCGCAATGACACCACGACGTAATTTAAATCTGCTCTTGGAATGCGGATTGAAAATGTTTGAGTACAGTCTGCAATTAAAACATAATAGAATAATAAATCAAAATTTAATTAAAATAATTAAACAAGACATATTTTCAGGTGCCATTCCAACCTCGGCTGTAGGCTGCAGATGCAGGCTGCGGATGCATTCGCAGCCGATAGTGATTCCGAAACTGGCTGCACGTGCTGTGGTAGGCAGTAAGTGGCGACCAGAAAGCCGATAAAAATTCTATGATTCTATTCAATATGAGCGCTAATTGGATTGCAATTAGTTTGGTGAAATTGGCTCCGAGTAGCGACTTCTTGGGACTTGTCTCAACAGGTTGAAGTGTCGTAGCTACGTGCATATCTACTGCCGCAGCACTACTGGTCTGCGATTGGCTGCGGCTGCAAGTCACAGCAGCACTTGCAGCCGAGGCTCGGCAGCACGTGCAGCCGCAGCCGCGTTCGGAATGTTTTTCACAGAAATCCATACTACTACATAGAAAACCAGCCGTGCAGCCGCAGTCGGCTTCGTGCAGCCGCTGCATGTGCTGCCTGTAGCTGCAGCCTGCAGCCGAGGTTGCAATAGCACCTTTCTTTTGTTTTCCTTTTTTTTAAAGTAACCACTTTGCACTAAAGAAATAATGCTTGTTTCGCGGGGAATTCACAAACAGATAAATGGGATTCGAACCCGCGTCACTGGCACGGCAGGGCGGTATCCTAACCACTACGCCATTTGTGCAGTCATATTATAATTATTTACATACCTTACGTGTAGTGACGTAGCAAGAATACAATTCACCACCTCTTTCTCTACCGTGGTTGTCGTAAAGGACCACCAAGGAAAATAACATTTATGAAAGAGCAGGAAAACCCGAAACAAAAACCTATGTCAACCCGTCTGTCCACCGTGCTATAGTAAGTCAATTTCCCTTTCATAGTGGAGGAGCTTCGAGCCCAAGAGTGGGACTTATATGGCCTGAAATGATGATGATACATGTAAATAACTTGTAGACTGTTATGACTGAATATAACAGATTGACGGAATATAATATGACACTTACTTTCAGATTGAATTTGTAAAAAATCGGTTGAGGGGTGATAAAGAGACAACCAATGTGAAGAAATCGGTACTAGAATTCAACGCAAATGACAATAGGCAGGTACTACAGCGAGTTGTGAGGCAGTTGAGGAGTTATATGCCCTTCTTCTGCCGCAATGGAATTTTTTCAGAATAGATCAGTAGGGGTGGATCCGGATCATAACCTGTTAAAAACAATAAAAGGGCCACCAATAGAATGTGTAGCAATATTTTTTTAGATTCAAATCCAGAATCTCATGGGTTATATAGTTATTCTACTAGGTTAACGAGATAATCTACTTATTTATTGTTACTAGTATTTAATAGTATGGAATTTTTTGCAAGTAATTATCATTCTTATCCTAGTTACTCGGGGTCAAAGCAATGTGTACTTTTCTTCCATGGCACATATTAATTAAAATGTTGACAAAGATTTTATGCCCGACTGCTTGCCTGATATCAAATAACCTTGGGAATATCATTGTTGATCAGACGGCATAAGATAGAGATAGCTGGGTTAATGTAAAGCTCTTAGTCGTCTTTAACGACAGCCACGAGCAATGTAAGGGTCAGACTCAGCAGTATTCGTAACACACAACCTTCAGCAGATTGTGCTCTCTTTGTAAGTAATAGCAAACGATATAGAAGTTTCAAAAATAATTACCAAAGTAGTACTACAAATATTTCCTGTACAGTTTAATATAAATAGCATTACAATTGGACTTAAAAAATCATTCAGACCCGCCACAAAAAGCAGGCCTAAATTAAATCACCATCTATTGATACTAAATGCTGTAAAAAGTTTCTATAAATATAACTGACTTTCTTGTTGACTGTACGTCTGCGGAATGAGATCGAAATCGTTGCGTACGCACCGCCTCGACTACTATAACACTCAAGGTCAGCAACTCTTTGTTTGTTCGCTAGATAAGAGGAGTAAGGCTGACTTTGTTTTGTTTTTATATATGATATAATTTGTGTGTGGCAATATTACATTTTAATCTAATTAAATTAATCAAGGATTTGGCGAGCGTTGTCTCAAGGATAAACGGTTTAAATTATAAAGATATCGGCTTTCCTGTATGTTTTTTTTTTTTCATTTTATTACGTATCTGTTCATAGGTAAACTATATAAATTTAGATTTAATTTCAGATATTCATTAGCGATGCTTATGCTTTCCGTGTGGTGACGGAATAACAACACAATTCACTACGCCTTGTCTTGCCCGTGGAAGTCATAAAAGACTGAGGGATATAATACGCATATAACATTTATGTAAGAGAGGGATAACTATAAATAAAACCCCATACCAACCGGTCTCACCAGCATGGTGTAGTAAAGTCAACTTCCCTCCTATTATGGAAGGGGCTCGAGGTTAACAATGGGACGTATATGAGCTGTGATGACAATGGTTAGCGATGCTCTATATAATGGGCTAATACTCATTAGCGATAATTTGACAAAACCGTCCCTTTTTGACAGGTTACAATTCTATGAGACATTCCGCCTAAATTGTTCGAGGCGATGGTAAGGTAGCAATGATTTGTACAACCTGCCTTATTATTCTTCTTAAGTTTTTTGCATATACCTCCGATATTCCAGCTAGAAAGCGCTAAACGTTGCCCTCACGTGGTTCTCTCTGTGGATGGTCGGTTAATCCTCACTCCAAGCATTTGGACATAGGTCTCTCGAAGAGGACTAATGCTATAAACCCCGTGCTTGACAGGTGATTGGCGATCGCAGTTGGTGTTATAAATTTTCGAGCACAGTGTTGCTCTGTTCTCCTCGTAAACCCTCAGCCGGTTTTTACGACTCGCAAGTGAAAGTAGGGCGGTGATACATTGTATTATTTATATTCTTTATTTACCACTATAGGCGATTTTATATTTAACTAGCTGACACGGCGAACTTCGTACCGCCATAAATTTTTTCGTAAATATATTTTCTAAATTTCCGAAAATATAGTCTCTAATGGAAGAACCATTACGGCTTTGTCGGGAAAGATTCGATCGTCTTAGTCGCGGCACTGTTAATGATGATTCAAAGAGAATACAAATTACTGATTATTATTGATTTCTGACAAAATTATAAGTATCAAATTTTCAACCATAATCATAAACAAAATTACATTTAGCTGTCATTTGCGTTTTGTTATTACATGTCTGATGCGTTTTTGTTATACCACGTTCTATAGTGACTTATTATACGTATTCTCTTTGACGTTTATATCATGTCACAAGGGAACGAGGTCGAAGGGGATAAAAAGTATCCTATGTCCATCTCCTGGTTCTGTGCTACCTCACCACCAATTTTCAGCCAAGTCGGTACTGCCGTTATCGAGTTATAAATAGTGTAACTAACACAACTTTCTTTTATATATATAGACTACTGTAGCATTACCTACATGTTTACATTCATTTTGCTTCTTAGGCTATTAACGTAACGATGTTGACTCTGAAAAAGAGGCTAATCAATCGACAACCATATTGGTTAAACGTAGCTAGTACATAATTTGATTTCGAGTTTTACTTCTCTTATAATATAAGCACTTATTTACATGCTATTAAGTTTGCGATAAAAATCTACTGGCATTTTAAATTATTAATTGGATTTATAATGCAATTGCTGATTTCGTCAGCAACGTTATACGTTTCTATGTGTGTGTCTATATTATAAGGCGGATATTATAATTACAAATGCGAAAGTTCGGATTGATTTTTATCATTCGATCAGACCAGAATAGCTGAACGGATTTGAGTCAAATTTGGTCCAGAGATACATATACAGACTAATTTTTCTTACAGCAAAGTGTATGTTTTCTGTGTGAAAATCTACATTAATGTAAACAATGCTGTGCATATGCTATTTCATAATAAAATTCTCTTCTTAAATCGTGAAAACTGATAAGAATTTTATTTATTAAGTTGGGACGCTGTTGGATCTAGACGACTTAGTAGCTATGAATTTCTCGTGAGATGACAAATAGAGATATTAATGATATGGGCTCCATAACATTCATTCTCCCGTTCAGAAACTACTCAGTTATTTATCATTTACAGTATATTGTAATTTGAACCTAAAGATATTAGTTATTTCTGCAGCTTTGTGGTTACTTACATATTTTCATTTAGAGCACCCATATACTTATTACAAATCATTGTATCGTGTATTTTACTCTCAATACTCATAACTCATATACGTCCCCCTACTGGACTCTAGCCTCACAATGGGAGGGAAATTGATCTATATTACTCTGATCAGACGGGTTGGTACAGGGTTTTCCTTCTCTTGGATAGATGTTGTAAATATATTATAATCACTTAGTATTTTACGATACCCACGGGCAAGAAAGAGGGCGGTGAATGCTCTTACTGCGTCATCACAAGGAAATTCAAATGAATATCGGTACTAATACTATATTACTATAATTTAATGTGAAGGTGTTATTACGATAGTTGTTGTGACAACAATGTTTAACTAGCAACTTTTTTTCTTCTTAATCTTATTATAGCAATTAGTGCCCGATTTACTTATATAGCGACATTTAGGATCGTATCTATAGTACCTTTATGTTTTATAGTCATAACTCCTTCTTAGTAAACAAGCAATTAATACGTTTTTCATATTCAAGCGTACAAACAAACGATTCATTTGCGTTTATTATTCTTTTGTGAGATTATATTCTCTTGTAATCAGGGACAGCTGGCATAAAAGTATAAAATTGTGAGCGAGTCTTAATAATACCAATGATATAACAAAATCACTGTTTTCCTGAAGATTATAGAAGTGCTCTTATTAAGTACTCATTTCTATCTACAAGGTTATTATTTTTTTGAGTTTGAGATCTCTTTCAATCATCATCGCAGTCCACCCAAGTCGCACTCTTGGGTTTGGCCTTCCTCTAGAATGGGAGAGAATTTAACCTACTATACCGCGATGGTCAGACATGTTGCCATAGAGTCGACTTTACTCCTCTTGCTGCATATTATCTGCAAATTATACCCCTTAGGGCCTGTGCACACTAGGTTTTTTAAACGCGCCATCTACGCGCGTTTGTAACGATATAGACGCGATACGCACGCATGTAAAACGCAGCCTGTAGATTTTTGCACACCTGTATAAATTCAAATACGCGTTTGAATCGATACAGACGCACGAGTGTAGCGATATAGACGCGATGCAAACGTGCGTGTGTATCGATACAACCGCGCTAGCATTTTGCGTTTTTAAGCAGAACCTCATCAACAGTAGCAAGATGGCGTCGGTCGAGATAGTATTGATTGCATGCGTTTTGTTATTAAGTTTTAAAAAAGGAAGAAAAATTATCGACGTTTTTGGGTACACCCATTTACAAGTGAGAACTACACTATACATATTTGTTCCCAGGCATTTTTCTTTAACACTTTATTCGAATAATCGGGCAACCGTGAATTCCACAATATTGGTCGGTTTTGAATTTCAGTTATGAAGTTTTCTGTGTCGAAAGGCTCCATTTTTTTGTTTCAAAGACGTGCGGTGCACCAAATTGCTTGATTGCCACTGGCGTAGATTTACACTTCCCTCGTTGCGGGGGAAACCCCGCCCGTAGGGAAGGCGCGCGCGCTAGTGGTCGTATTGGTGTCGCACGTTTGAATCGATACACATGCGCGTTATCATCGCGTTTGTATCGATACCAACGACAACAAACTGCTCTCTAGGATAAAAGCGCGGCGCGTTTAAGAAACGTGGTGTGCACAGGCCCTTAGTCGCCTTGTACGACACTTACAGGCAAGGGAGGGGATGGTGAATTGTACTATTACTCCATCACCATACGGAGAGCGGTATCTACTTTCGCTGTGATAAAATGTAGGTATCTTTCAAAAAGCCAAAAAGTCTATTTCTGGATTTAGTCTTCTGCAAGATAATGCCACATCGCATGTACTTCCTATATTCTACGCTTCCAAGTACGAATTACTTACTTATAATTTTTTTTATTATAAATGTTTACTGTATTACTTAAAATTTAAGATTCGTGGGTGAAAATGTTCGGTTTTAGTTAGATAGTTTTCTAGAAAAGCGCTGCTGCCTATTTCTCTGGTGACACGTGTCCTTCGTGACTAGTGACTAGTCCTGACTAATCCTTCATTAGACGGGAATTAGTGAATAGAGGAACATTATAATTTGAAAGCTTGTCAAAAAAAAAAAAACGATTGTAACCGTTTTCTCATGGATACCATTGTCAGAACTGAATCAAATTAAAATGTAAAAACTATATGGGAAGCACCAGCTTCCTAATAAAAAAAGAATCATCAAAATAGGTTCGTCCACTCCGAAAGTTCTGAGGTAAGCAACATAAAAAAAAACAGTCGAATCGAGATCCTCCTTTTTTGAAGTCGATTAAAAAAAACTAACCTTGCAATTAATTGAAATTAATATTGAATATTCAAATGTAAAGTTAGTGAAGGTCATTCAAGGTTGTTTAATCCATTTCACACTTATATTTAGTGGTGGTCATAAATATAAGGTTTTTTCTTATCTTACGATCTTAATAACTTCATGTTTGGACCGCATTATTTAGGCATTACACATATGTATTTAACAGTAACAAATACCCACGGTTTCACCCGCGTAATTCTTCTTTCAGGGCGAAAACCAGGCAAATATAGCTGAAGTTGTATACTTGGTAGTAAAAGATTTATAATATCGATTCAGCCGTTTTGAAGATTATCCGGAACAAACAAATAGTCAAAAAATATTTAAACTGATTTTTAGGTAGGTATCATGCAAATAACTGTGCGAGTATGAAAAAAAACTATTATTTATTTGTATTTGTATAGATATATTTTTCACTCTCTAATGCATTCCGTGTGGTGACAGAGTAAGAATACAATTTACCACCTCCTCTCTTCCCGTGGGTGTCATAAAAGACAACTAAGGGAGAAAATAGGCATATAACATCTGTGCAAAAAGACTTGACATAAAACCCTATACACAGGCGTGGTATAGTAGGACGATTGTCCTCTTATTATGTAGGAGACTTGAGCCCAATAGTGGGACGTCTATGAGCAATGATGATGAATAAATAAATGCACATGGATTTTGCAAGACCTTTAATTTTAGGTGTCGTGGATTCAAACAACCTGTATAACAATAGGACATTTTTTTTAACCTGGTTTTGTGGACGTTGATCGTCAGTGAAGGTTTGGTCGGACTAGTACCACATTCCAGAAGAAACATGACTTTTAAGTAGTAGCAATTTGCTAATCCACTTCATCGGGTCTAAATCTGGTGGTCATAAATTGAAATTTGGATAATCTTCAAATACTCTAATAGACTTCTGTAGCTCACAAAAATTCCCAGAGGAAAGTAAATAGAGGTAGCATTGTATTTTTAACCTATAGTTATGCTCACTTAATGAATAATTCATTTATAAATAACGATACGCAAAATGAAAAAAAAATTATACTTATTAAAAATTTATGAAACCGGTCAAAAGTCGTGGAAGCCATATAGCTTTCGTCCCAACGTCTTGTAAGAAGCTTTTAAATCTACTGGCACAGAGCTTATTGGTACTTATGGTCGTAGAGTTTTATGGTGAATGAAATTAATGTTCTGGATGGGTTGCGGTCAGTATAGAAAATACTGGGTGAATAAAGAATACGTGTCATTTCACTCGAGTGCACTAAGGGAGGTAAAGAATTTAGTGCTAATAATGAATCATCAAAATTTTCTAACAAAATACGTCGAAAGAATTTGCTCATCATGTTCCTTCATAAAAATTGTTCATGTGAAACAAAATTATAGTTAAATCGTTAAATGGTCTCAATTTTAATGGCAGAATCGTTTGATTTGAGTAATGAATATGTTTTATTACCACCATTATCGTTCACCGATACCTATTCCCTGACTTTAGTGGTCGGCCCGACATGTTAACCTTTGGATTGTAATATTTTTGGTTATTATCTTTGTCATTTTACAGTATTATATGTTATCTAAAATATATATGTTATATAAAATTACGTATATTATCCGTGTGGTGACGAAGTAAGAATACAATTTAATAACCCGTGTGTGATAAAAGACGACTAAGTGATATGATAGGTATATACCATCTATGCAAGCAAAGGAAAACTCGAAATTAAACCCTTTGGCCAGCCGTTTGATCAGCGTGGTATAGTTCCATTTCTCTTCCATTATGGCAGAGGCTCATTATATCAGTGCTCAGCCCATTGTATATTAGCTGATATGATGATGATATATTATAATACTCGTACATATGGAAAATGTTTGAAATTATCTATTCTCTTTTTTAGTGTTTTAAAATTTTTAATATGTAATAAATATCAAATATTTGGATCCTACTCAAGGTCAAGTTTACTGAATCGAAATAAAAACCCTATTTTGTATTTTTATGGCACTAAGTCCAAAGTTATCAAAGAAGTGTGAAATAAAATTACCAATGGCCTTCTATGGTCATGAAATTATCTCACAAAAATGATGTAAAGTAGGTATATCACCCAAACGGATTGCTATTTAGTACCCGGTAAACTGCTATCAATCACCAACTTTTTTTTATTACTCCAAATACATGCGAACTATAAAATATAATATATGTTTTATATAAATATTGCTTTTTTACTACGCGGAAGTGAGGCGAGGTCGTTTGTACAAATGTCACGCCTTCGCACTACTTACGCAGACATGACGCCTATTTTTTTTTTTATATCTGATGACAGTCTGTTGGTTTTTTACTTCCTATTGTCCTCTTAAATGTATTTTTGTCACGTTGATCTGCAACAGCTATTCATATTGAGTTTGTTCCTTTACTGCACCAGTTTCCGATCGTCATTAATCTTCATGCATAATGGCAACTGGTACCTGATTGCTGCAACTTAGATGCATAATGATAACCTAGAATGTTAATGACAGAAATGTTTATTAATCTATCGGTATCTCACTCAGCTAAACGGTCTACGAATTAATCTTTGAAGCAGCGACAAATTTTAGTCTTGCAATGCTGCAAATTGTTAATCCGAGGACTATGGACATAAATTTAATTCTATTTGAGTAGCAGATCGGATGCGGTGATGCGAAATGGGAGAGTTAAATGTTCACTAGTGGATTGCAATAGTTTAATCGATTAGTACAATGGCACCATCAAAATTCAAAGTTAATTTTATTAACTCTTATTATTTGATTTACTTCATATATACTTACACTTTTTATTCCATAACTGTCTTTGATATGATTAATAACTTTGCATGGGTGATCAAGTCATCTGTATAGTATTAATATGTACACACACTGATGTTTCTACTTAAGGGGGTATTTTGTCTAGAAGAAGTCTAGAAGAAGGTCTATTAATGCCTAAGTTTTAGGCATTTTTCAAACAAAGATAAAAAAGAAATAAAAATCATTTTTAGTATCGGATCTGGAATCGCCGATTAATCCAAAGTGAGTACTAAATGTTATTATCGGAGTTATTCTAGGAAAATCGTTTCTTAAGCTTTAAACGAGTTTTTTTCAAAACTACTTTTTTAGAGGTGGTTGACATGATATTTCAAGTTCTACATGACTGATTCCTTTGAAATTTTATATATATCTTCTTTATATATCTGTCTATGACCTATGCCTTGGATTTAAAAAATAATTGATTTTAAGTAATTTTAAAAAAATCGAAAACGTCGAAAAAGTAGGGGTACAAAAAAAATCTTTTTTATGTCGACACCATTTTGTGAATTTTCTTTTTTTTTATTGGCAGAGGTCAAGGTCATAGCGATATCTTTACTAATGAAGAATTTTTATAATTTGTTTGATTTGTATGATTTGGTTGATATCATGACAACCAGGAAGCGCTTTTTTTTGCAGCTCCCACTTCATCGGCCTGAATTTAAATGATTTTTTGATTATTTTTATTTTAAATTTGTTTTATATTCTTAAAATCATATCAAAAGTCCATAATAAAAATGTTTTTCATTTTTTTTATCCTAATTTGAAAAATGCCTAAGATTTAGGCTTCTAGACCAGAATACCCCCTTAAAATACCTAATAGTCCGATTTAATAATTATTATTGTTGTTTTCTTTTGTTTCTTCATGTGTTTATTTTCTATTTTTATTTATGTTTTAAATGTTGCTGTGTGGTAGCGGCTTCGAATACTACCAACCCTTGCTTTGCTCGTGGGTGTCGTAAAAGACGATTAAGAGCCCTAGATTGACCCGGACCAACTCCATCTGGTACCATTTGGGTCAACGATTACATTGCCAAGGAGGGTTGACGTCAGGCAGGCGGCCGGTCATAAAAGTCATTGCCGAAACTTTTTGCAATATGTCAAAACAGATGACATATTGCGTCGACCCCAAGTAATTGGGATAAGAGCAAGATGATGATGATGATTTATGTTTTAAAAACGTTCATGATGTTGACTCGCACATTTGGCATCCGTGACGTCATTAAAGCCCCTCCACGGAAGATCAGTGCAGGTTCTTTTAACCTGCAATATGCTTATATGGAGATGTTTTGTGATGAGCAACAATTTCATTTGTTATGTTATTCTTGTATTTAAATCTGCCGTAAAAAACGTTCATCACAATAAATAGATTTTCTTTCTTTCTAAACAACTTTTTTTTTTGGCACGTTACGTTGCGGTCGTACGCCGTTCGTTCCGTCTAGAGTGACGAGAGGGCGACGCGTGAATTCATAACCCACCGTATTACTTCCCCTTTGCCATTGGGCGGACCACTGGCCCGGCGGGATACTCTTTCGAGTACCCTCCCTCCCTGACGGCACTCGTCCTCACGCGGTTAATCTTCTGCGGGTGACGGACTATTCTTCGGGCCAGTCACCCACGGCCTCCGTTAGGGCGTCATCAGGCGCAGGTACTTGCGCCTGAGCAGTCCAAGGTGCCAACCGAGGATCGCGTGGTCGTAGAGGAGTTCCTCCCGCACGCGATCCGCTGTCTCCTTCCATGAGATAGCTACCTCACCACAAAAGGTGGCGAGAGCGTCTCAGTTCCTGACGCAGTCGAGCATCGCCCTAGCGAGGGTCGGTAGCGTCAGGTCGGCCGATGATTGCGACGAGTTTATGGCGCTGATCTGTCCACGCGACACACACCTCGAGCGATATTTGGCAATGCAACCATGCCTTGTCAAGATCTGCACCGGGCCGAAACCTTCGATGTTTCAAACACCGAACCAAGGCCTTTCCAGTTGGATTGCCCAACGGGCAATGACCTCTCGGCGAGCATTGACCCGCCAGAGAGTAAACTACTTAACCACATATTTATCCTTTCGGACTTTTCGACCACCTACAGATTCCCAATAAACAACTAAGAGATATAGGCAGATAACATCATTGCACGAGATCTGTTTTGTGTGGTGTCCTATAATATCAACACTTACATTGTTCTTGGATGTCGTAAAATGCAACTAAGTATTTTATGTCGTCCAAGGTGGACCTAGGACGACATAAAACATGAAATAGACTTCATACGATGCCTTCTGGTTAACAATTGCATTCTCAACTATAGTTGACGTTAGGCCAGCGGCCGATCATAAAATCATTACCAAAACTTTTAGCAGTACGATGGAAGAAGAGTACGTATTATGATGATGCCCAGTGATTGGGATAAGAGTAGGATGATGATGATAAACATCACCTTAAGAGAAGAAAAATATGAAATATAAAACCATATGTTAATGTGTTTGATGAGCATAATATAGTGAATTAATATTCGTTCAATGTTAGGGTTGAGCTTCCTCCACAATAGGGAAAAATTGATCTACTATGTCACGCTGATGAAATGGGTTGTTTTGTATAGATTATACTCATATTTAATACTTCAGTCGCCTTTTAAGATACCCACGGGCAAGATGAGTGGTGGTGAATTGTATACTTAGGTATACCGTCACCAAGCTGAAAATATAAATACACATATGTATGAAATAAAATAAAACTAATAGAAACGGTCTGTTATTGTGAGAGCTTCGTTTACTACGTACTCAGTTTTAGTGTTAATTAACCTGGAAAATTAATTAGCACCTAGAAATATTGCAAAAACACCTATTTACAATGTTTTAACGCAAAAAATAAACTAATTAAAATTATATTGTCACGTAATTCAAGTTTTCGAATTAAGCAAATAGAATTAAAACGAAAATTGGATCAGAATTCGTCTTCATTACACAATCTACAAGGTTCATAATTGAAATTATAATTAAGGACAAAAATTTGCATAATGGCATATACAACGATAAAAATAGTTGGAAGTACTGTATTTACTTCCTTTTTTTTTGCAGCTATAGCTGCCAAATCCCGTGGACTCAGGATTTTTTCAAGATGGAGTGGATCCTGGGCAATGAAAGGGTGGTTCCAGAACCCACCGTGTTCCAAGCTCATCGCCATTGAGTCAACCACTGGTACTATTTCCTTGACATCCGTGGCCGGCACGGCGTATTGGAGACAAGATTAGGCTGTGGGAAAGATACATTGACTAGCCATTTGAGATTGGTAAATTGTGAATTTGGGTGGTTTCGTGTTGTCTTTACTTATCTGCATTATTTTTTTTTTATTTTTACCCTATTTCAGATCGTGTAAAACGTCTTATTGGATCGGGGAAATCTTTCCGATAGGTGCTAGCATATTTTTATAATGTCCAGGCTGCCTGCCTGATCAGAGTGAGATCACCGATTACCCCAGGGAAAGCTCCGCTTCGGATGTCATGCATCTCAGAGATGAGTCGGCAGCTGTCATTCCTCTGATTCTCTTTGTTTGTAGAAGTCATTACGAAGTATGTGATGATCTTGGTGGGAGGTGCTTTCCGCAACGATTGCCCGGCATTTACAATGTGTCGGTTTGCAGGAAATACACGCATGTGATTTGATACAATACGAATACCTGTGTATGTACTGTATTTATTTACAGCTTTCAAGAATTAGAGCACGAAAAGTCACCGAAAGATAGCAGTTAAACAAATCTGACACCTGTTATGTAACATAATCTTAAAAATGAAAATATCTAATAACTCCATGAGATATGTCAGATTAAATAGAAAAAAAATCTCTGCTTCTATTACTGTTGGTGGCAAACAGCACTACTGATGGTAAGTGACACTGCTACTCATGAACCTTTGCTAGGCCGCTACCTACTACGAGAACAGTAAAGTATGAATATGTGATAATGTTGTAAACGTAATGATGTCGTGATACTAAAGGCATCATCAAAACCCATCACACGCAAATCCTAAAATTCAAGCTGCCGGCTCTCGCTCACCAAACGAAGCGTAGGAATAAATTGCTACTACTCAGACATCGATCTTCTGCGAGAGTGTAGTACTATCCCGAACACACGGTCCTGAGGCTATAGACAGAACACTATCGACAATGTGATCCTACTGCTATAAAACTTTCTACGAATATAAAACTCTCTTTAGCCATATATAAAGTTTTGCGAGCTATAAAACATGTTAGATTCCTCGTATCCTAACGTTGTCTACCGACGTCCCAGTACGTCGAGAGGTGAGAGGTTACCCGAAAGGGTATTCCGTCGGGCCGACCACTGATGACAAGTCACATCTGCTCCGGTGGTCGGCCCAACAACGAGGTGACGTGGGTACGGGTGGGTTATGGGCCCGCGCGCCGTCCTTTCATCGCCCCGGACGGACAGGACCGCGCGTGCGCTTACCATAGGCCACCCATAAAAAAAAAATAAAAGAAAAATAAAAAATCCTAACGTTGTCTCGTTGCACATCATCCAAAAATAACAGCTAAAATAATGAAAATTCGCCTCTAACAAGTTGAGAAACAATGTTAACATAGACGAGATATTCATAGACCTGAATTTCCCAAAGGGATAACGTCAGATAAACGTCTACTCATAAACCTTAGTCAAAACTCTTACAATGACTTCAGAGCAAAAATATATATTCACTTCATATATATATATTAGGTGCTCAATGTAGCTTGCAATGGTCGCTAAGTATAAAAAATAAATATTTTTTTTACTATGTATAAATTTAAGAGCATCTCTCATTTATTTTTTAAAGTATACATATGTTCCTTTTATCTATCTTCTCTTACATATTCATCATCTTAGCCCATATACGTCCCATTGTTGGCTCAGGCCTCTTCCAACATGGGAGTGAAATTTACCTATATATATATTAGGTTCAACATACGAGTTAGCGTAGATGCCACGTGCATACTTGTCGTCTTTTACGATAGCCATGGGCAAGAGAGGAAATGACGAATTGTATTCTTACGCCATCACCATATGGAAAGCTTTTTTATTATCCATTAAATTGGTCCACATGATACAAAATTTCATTAAAATCGGTTAATAAGTTTGGTATAGTTGTTTTGCAAACATTGTATTGTAAATTATATTTTAATAATTTTAATAAATTTTACATTTTAGATATTATTATCCCGTATAATGGCAGATTATGAATAGAATGTGAAAAGTTTCTTATTTTCCTGTAAGAGTCGTAACAATCAACTGACTGATCACCACCAGATTCCGTAACAGCGATCTCTTAAGAAACATAATGTTGTAAATGAAACTACTTTACGGATTTTATCGTGTTTGTATTTTTATTCAAATACAAACTCGATAAAATCCGTAGTTTTATTTAAAATATATAATACTCGTGTAATCAGAAATAATTATTTATTTGTTTATTTTAAAGGAAACTGACAGCTAAAAGAATTACATTAATGACTTAAATAGCAACATAAAGCCATTTATGAGTCTCTACATAATAAAAAATTCTTTTTTTTTTAAGAACACTAAAGTCCTTTAATACATAAAATAAAAATATTTGAGTAACAAGATAACAATTATGTAAAACTCATAACGCTAACTGCGATCGCTAATCCGTTTGCGTGGCGATCATATGAATATCACTTCTTTTTTGGGGAGACCTACGTCCCACAGAAATCGTCGATAGGCTAGTAGATATTGGGACGATGGCAGGTGGATATTAATCATAACTATATACCTAAATATGGAGTTAATATTCTTGTATTGTGAGAACGAAATACACTATCATAAATCAAAATATACGAACTCATTTTTCGTTTTCTTCGGGGTAATCGCTAATGATTCTCGTATTTCTATTCGGTAATTAATTTGTATTCGTACGCGTGTTAACTCGAAAATCGACATGTTATATTTTTGAAATAGAGATGGCATGGACATGTAGAAAGAATGAGTGAAGAGAGAAGCAAGTGTGAGTGGGACAGTTGCAAGAGAAAGTCCACGCCGTACGTTTCTGGATCAAATTGGAGATGTGTGCTGGTGAAAGGTCCTGTTAAGAGTAGGTACACGTAATCGTAGAGAATGCATGAAGACTGATGAGTGTGAGTGAAGTGATGGAAGTATATCAGGATCGTGACTTTTGGCAATCCGTAGTCTCTGCCGACCCCTCTGGGAAGCAGGCATGAGGATTTTTCACTTTTTTAAGTTTTTTTGAAGTTTCCCGTGTGGTGAAGGTGACGTAAGGATACAATTCATTTTTTCTAGCCCATGGATGTCATAAAAGACAATTAAAGGATATGATATGCAGATAACATCTATGCAAGAGAAGGAAAATTCTACATAAAACCCTATGCCAACATGTAGGTCAACTTCTTTTCCACAATGGAGGAGGCGTAAACTCAACCGAGGGATTTGTATGGCCTAAGATGATACTATTTATTAGATATACATAACTCTAATAAGAAATTATCTCGAAGAAACCGAAAGTATGGCTTCGTATATTTTGATTTACAGTTGTGAAAAGAAATCAAATTAGAATTTTTGTCGATTTCGTGATTTATTTCGACGAGTGTTAATTGTCTCTCAGGTGCAGAATAAAGTCTAAATATTAATTTATATCTATATTATAGTTGGTTAAATTGCTTTAGAATTATAATATAGACTCATAGATAACAATGAACGCAAAACAGTGTAACTAAAATCATTTTGTTTATTAAGACTAGATGGCGTTATATCACTATAATATTTACATTTACAAAACTATAATACCATTTAAAGTTAACTAGTATAAAAATTATTAATATAAATTTGTGGCAATTTATTTCTTTATAAATAGATTTTATAGTTTTTATATAAAGCTTTCGCCTAGTTTATATCTTAATTTAAAATTTATCTTAATTACAGTTGCATTTCGGGTTGTAGCTCGTCTTTGATGAGTCATGTATGGCTTATAAATATAATGATTTAATAAATTAATATGTTAATAAGTTAATAACTATTTTAACATTATAGATCTGTAAATGACTTCTAAGGATATAGGTATTGTTGTTTGGACATTGAAAATTCAAAAGGAGACACTAGCGCTACGATATCCACTAGCGGACAGTGGCTGAAACTTTTTTTATGTAATTCCATAAATGTTTCTTGTCCTTTATATTTTGCGTTCATAATTTAAATAACACTCATTATAAAATCACACAACAGTCGTGCATCTGAACAAAATCACGTCACTCGAATAATTCTAATTTTATAATCCTGAACGCCGTACTATTTTCGGCCACCGTGGGAGCGCGTTCTATTTTTGCACCTGTTGTTTCAAACATCGAACTTCTAACATGTTATGTGCGCCTGGTACTCACGGAGCAAGAAGTGACTTTTGTGACGTAACGGACATTCAGCCGTCACTGTCATCCACCTGTCATCTTGACGTGGGTGGGAGGGAGAACTATTGAAATACTGAAGCTGAAACGGACGTTTGATTGTACGTACTGAGACATCCTTTTATCGAGTGCAAATGGGGTGGAACTGTGAAAAATATTCGTATGATTTTTGCATTTTGTTTGATAAAAGTTAATAATAAATTGAGTAATGATTATTATAGATGCAGCTATATTTAAACTCTATATTACATATTTAGTAAATAATATATAAAAATGATAATAGGTATATTATATTTTTTTTTGTACAGGAATTATTTTTACTATTAGTGTAATTTATATTATAAAGAATAAACATTCATGAAAAGTACCATCAAAGCAAAACGATTTCAAAAATCAGAAAGAATATTGGTTTTTCATGAAATGTCAGGAATAAGGTTATTTGTACCAGGACGCCATAAGTCACCAAGGACTAAAAGCAAAGGCGATATGCCACTATATAAATACTTTATGTATAAGTGAGAGGACCGACGTAACATATTATGTTGAACACCTGTATCTGAAGTTAAAAGGAATCTTGTAATAACAAAGCTTTTTTATGTAAACGTGACTTTATTCTCTTTGAGAAAAATAAAAACAATATGATTTTTGATGTTTCAGAATGAAAAGATTTTTTATATTATTTCTTATTGACGTTTAGTCGTCTTTAATTTTTTTCCAATTTTTGTCACGGCGAATATAGATACCGATACCGGTATAGCCGTTAGTTGCAATTGCAATTGAGAACTCTCAAATCTCCGTAAGAATCTTTTCGTAAAACCCTAATGATATTTTGTTAATATGAATGAAAAGTTTCATTAATAGACTAACTATATTAACACGATCGGTGACGGGTTATTAATTTTATTTATTTGTTTATTGTGTTCAAAGAAACAAACCGTATTATAAGCTAATTTACAAAGTAGATAAACTTAATAACACTGTCACCAATTAAGATTCTAATAAACATACATTAAAAATTAATAAATAATGAGTTTTTCGTAAATTATATAAAATTGAACAATAGAAAAGAAATACATAAAAATACAAGTTATGCCGCTATTTTTAGATTTAAAAGGATTAAATATTTCGTTAAAAATATCAATACTATTATATATTTATTATAATATTATGCTATCTCTTACTTTCCCATGGGAGTCGTAAACAACAACTAATTAGGTCGCCAAGAGAATGATCAGAGTTGTTCTTCGGGGAAACTTGAACAACTGCGGTCCCTAACCCACCATCCAATCCATCACCCATCAGTCCGAGCTGATGTTATTGATGGATGGATAAATATATAAAAAATGTAAACACAAGTTAAGTGAATTATATGTGGCGGTCTGATGGTCAATTTCCCTTTTACTCTTGAAAAAGTTTGTGGCTAATAAAAGGACGTATACGCTGAAAAGAATAATCCACTTACGCACAACTACATTACAGTATAAGTAAGGACATTGGGTATTGCTTCGTAATGAATTACTTAATCTTAACTAAAATAAATGCCTTCTAATTATGTAGAACCACTTTGTATAGAACTTTTACCTGAAAGTTAACTAAAACATATTAGTATGCGTGAACACACACTACAATCACTGCCAACATTGCAGACTGCTTGGCGCTTCTAAAATAACTCATATAACCGTCCCGCTTCGTCCCCTATTTTTAGATCGACTGCTATCTCTCTCGCTCTCGTAGCTTTTCTTGAGCTTTCCCCTGTATTGTACGGGCATGCGCAGTGCGTCCCGACGCACGTGCTGTTTTAATTCTTTGTATGTTCTGTTCTCCTGGTATCGGGCGCGCCTAGGGCAGCCGCGTCGCTGCGCCGTCGTTCGTTGCGTCCGCCCAAACCTTCCCGCCCGCCCAGAAGCTCTGCCGTTCGCTTACGATACGGTCCGTTGCCGAGTTGAAGCAGTATTACGCGCGCACGTGCTAACTTCCGCGCGATAAAATATTGCTACGAAAAAAGTTTACAGCGTGTTTCTGATTTTGATCAATTCGTTTTCCTTAGGGTCTCGGCCTTTCCTTCCCTTTCCTGTTTTCAATAATTTGTCCTCGTCAAAGATTTGTTTATAATTTATTGGTGTTGTTTAGACACAGGTGTGGTGTAGTGCAGTGTGTGTATCTTCGTGTTGCCGTCTGCTGATGATCTGCGGACCCTGAGAGAGCTACTAGTCTAATGTCAAGCATGAAGAGATATCCTACTATGCCAGGTAAGTTAAGTACAAAAAAATGTAGCGGAATCTTCAGAATAGATAAAAAAATGATTATCTAAGCAGTCAAATTCTGCGGTTGGTATCAATATTATTCTGTAGTTGTTTCGTTGTTATTATACATTATCACTATGAAATTCCGTGCTACTTTTAACTGATTTTCCTTCTAGTTTTATAGAAAAGAAATAGTTTCTATTATTACATTGTAATATAATGTTTATAATACAAAATAAATATGAGTTATTGAAAGACTATATTAATTAAACTCACATGTGTCCTTCACATGTGCGATATAAATTAATTACCAACTGATATCCATTTTTAGTCATAGGCCTTCCTAAAAAGACATAAACTCGGCAAATTCTTATGGCTGTTCAGGAGAAAATAAGAGGTAAGATAAGGTAAGAGGTAATGGCATTGTAGTCTTAACTCATCAGCGCACAGGGATGGAAATAATGACATTTTATTATTGAATATTTACAGTGAAAAAAAAAAGAGTCGACAAGTTCATTTTTAAAAGTGAGAACACAAAATATTTTCCCCTTTAACTCTATAGGTAATTTTTTTTATGATATCATGATAAAACAATGAAGAGAAATTTTCAAATAAAGATTTTATTGATACTGAAGATGTTTGAAAAACAATAATAATTTATGTTGTATTTTAGCTATAACAATGATGTACTTACACTATATAATACAGTATAATGCACTCTATATTATATAGCACTTTTATGTATCAAATAAATATATTAAGGTAAAAATTGTATGTTTAAAATACAAAAATGAATTAAGATTAAGATATGTTTCCGGTAGTTATTCGTTTTAATAACTTCATCAGTTATTGCACAGACAGCCTTCGCTTTATCCAAATAGTTTACCGAATTATAGCCAAACCACATAGGTTAATAAGTCTATGTTCGGGTCGTGCAATAACCCTATAATTACTATAATTAAATATTTTTTCTTAATTTTTACTATATTAAGAATAATTTTTACTATATTAAGAATAATTTTTAAAAATTACTTGCGGTCGACTCAAAATTCAATCTTCTTCCTTCGTAAATATTGCAAAAGTTTCGGCTGTAGTTTTTTTCAGCTGACGGTAATTCATACTACCGCTTGTGGAGCTTTTTTAGGCTGCCGCCTACCGTGAAGGTAGTGTGAATGTGTGCATTTGTGCAATGAAGTTTGGTGAAACTACAGGTATCACCGAAACCCCTCATAAACATCAACACTCTTAGAAAGTTGAAACGAACAAATTGATACTACTCAGAAGTCGATTGTCTACGAGAATGTGGTACTACTCCGGACGGATCGGTCCGTGGCTGTAGATAGACGACTAAACTATATTAAACTATAATGCTACTATATAAAAAAGGTTTTATGATCGTCCGCCAGCATAACATCAATCCTCTTGAGAAATGTGATTGTTAACTAAACAGAATTAGATAGAGTTGGTCTAGATCCATGTTAAGTTCTTAGTCATGTTTTACGACAATGCAATGTAAGAGTTGGCAGTATCCAAAACCGCCATCATATAGACATTCTGAATGTTATATGCAAAAATATTTCACTAGATATTGAGTGTATACAGATGTACCAAGTTTAACGATAGTTACCGGATAACATTGCACAAAAGTTTGAATAAAAAGAACACCAAGCTTCTGTTATACTGCTGACGCATATCAATCTAATGATGAATTTACACGGTATATTCAATATACATTATTGTATTATGAAATTAAATTATGAAGGCCCTTTTTCTGTTTTCTATTTTCTTCGCCACTTTCACGTACCATTGTTTAAGTTTTCATAACAATAAAAGGTACCCTGAAAAAAGAAAAATAATTTTGTCTCATAAAAATTAAGATTTATAGATTAATTCATTGGCTTCAATTATATTTTAGAAAATAACTATAATTGTAAAATATTCTATACTTCCATCCATCTATTAGTCTATCTGTCTGCTGTTCAATATAGGCCTCGTCAATCACCTCGGCTCACTATTGGAGTCGAGCCTCCCCCACAATTTTTTTGGCCTACTATGCACACGCTGGTCAGACAAGTTGGTAAAGGATTTTATTTCGAATTTTCATGTTAAATGCATATCATATCCCTTTATCGTCTTTTACGAAACCGACAAGCAAAATCGGAGGGTGGTGATTTGTATCCTTACTACATCAGCACAAAAAATATTCCCCACGGTGCACAGTGTATTAAGAACCCCATTTTTACATACAAACGTTGCTACAATTATAAAAAATTCCCATATGTTCAAGGGTTTCTTCCATACCTACCACTATTGCAATCAATCAAGGCTTAGATATATACCCCTTAATTTCCGCCATATCCACGGTACTACATTATTAGCCCAATTCGCTTCTTTTCTCCCGTTTTGTATAGGAGACCATTGCGGATCCTAGCTTACAGGAGTTCAGTGAGAGAGTGTAGTAGGATTAGCCCAAAAAAGCACTCTAAAAACTTGCAATTCCAGCCATCTAGCCTACTAAGCGTGGTAAATATTATCACACCGCACAGTGTATTATGAACCTCATTTTTGTTGCATGCTGCTTTTATTGTAGAAATCGATAGTTCTTATCATTTTAAGCATTAGAGTAAAACACCGAAGTCGATACGACAAGTAGTTTTTTTTATAAAAATTGCCAAAGTTCACCATAATCCGGGTCCGAGAAAACACAAAAAAATTAATAGATAAAAAAATAAATAAACTACTCACTTAAGTTGTGATTACAGTCAATAATGTGTGTAATTATTAACTGTAATCAAAACTTATTTAAGTGGTTTATTTATTTTTTATTAATTTTCTGTGATTTTTCGGACCCGGATTACGATGAACTTTGGCAATTTTTATAAAAAAAAACTACTTGTCGTATCGACTTCGGTGTTTTACTTTAATGCTTAAAATGATAAGAATTATCGATTTCTACAATAAAAACAGCATGCAACAAAAATGGGGTTCATAATACACTGTGCGGTGTGATAATATTTACCACGCTTAGTAGGCTAGATGGCTGGAATTGCAAGTTTTTAGAGTGCTTTTTTGGGCTAATCCTACTACACTCTCTCACTGAACTCCTGTAAGCTAGGATCCGCAATGGTCTCCTATACAAAACGGGAGAAAAGAAGCGAATTGGGCTAATAATGTAGTACCGTGGATATGGCGGAAATTAAGGGGTATATATCTAAGCCTTGATTGATTGCAATAGTGGTAGGTATGGAAGAAACCCTTGAACATATGGGAATTTTTTATAATTGCTGCAACGTTTGTATAGTATACTTCGCCGAACTTGTACATTATCTAACATAGGATTGCGCGCATTACGCCAGAGAATATACTCGTAGGGAATATGGTGAACTGTTTCTTCAAAATCGCAGTTAAGAGTTGAATCATTACCAAAATGGTGAGATTACTAGTTTAAAGTCCCAGCCATATTTTTTTCTAAACACTCACGAATACTTGAAAATGACAAATGAACTGACGACACTTCGACTTGGGATAGTGCTGATACGCATTCTTCTAGTCATGAACTGGTTTTAATAACTCTAACGTGAATCTAAGGAGTGGTGAAAGATTCTATTCTAAATTCGGCACTATGCAGGGGTTTTCTAAATCATTTTACAATATTTGTGCTTACTTATATATTTGCGTATACAATTCTATTTCATAAATAACATTGTATCATATTATTCTTGCCAACCGCCACCATATACGATGACTAAGGAAATGTCCTTGTCCTTGACTTTATGTATTATTATTTGTACAGTGTCCGGTGGACAAGATTTCCCAACGTGTTAGTCGCCATTTTAAGGCTACATTGACATTTTGTATGGCGTTTCAACTCATATATGGCCCACTGCTGGGCTCCAGCCACCTCCCCTATAGGAAGGATATTGACCTTGTATAGCTGGTCAGAAATGTTTTTATTTTGAGTTTTCCTTCTCTTATTGACATTTACTATACTTCATTTTGTGACAGATTTTGTTCCAGTCACATCTCCACGTGAACCACGTGTAACCTCGTAAGCTTACTGTACCATTCAATAGCTATTTTAGCAGGCCAACGGAAGACGACTTTTAATATTCTAATCGTCAAGCTAGAACAGCTAAATAGTTCTAGTAAAAATTTGCTCGGTCGATGGATTGTGGTCTAGAATTGCATGTAGGCATTTATTTATCACACGAAGAATTGTCCGGCATAGATATCGAACGCACGACTTTAGAGAGGTACTTGTAGCATTCTGTCATCTGTGCAGTTGAAATGTTATAGAAATATGGCTACTATGCTTGTTATATTTGACGTGGGTATAATTTTTTGTAACTATATTTAATGATGCAATTTTTCCATTAGTTCAAAGATCTTTATGCTGTGTATTTAATTGTATCCTTGGCAAATGTGTAATTGATTAAGTACGAATAGCCATCACGTTCATGCTCATGTAATTCTTATGAAAACAATATATCACCACCCATTAGTTTTTTCCTGGAAGCCATAAAATTCAGTTGAAAGAGGAGAGAGACACCAGGAGAATAAACAAAAGCACTCCCTGAGAAAGCTTATACTATTATTTATACACTGATTTTGATTGCCAACTCGCTAACCCACCACGGGTTAAGGCATTTCTCTCTCTGTGGATATATAGCGGACGTCGACAGGCTGATAAAAGGATGGATGGATCATCTTCTGAGCTAAACGTCTTCTATACATTGCATTGCTGAGTATTATCCTATTCTATTACGAGAATTTATTATACAATACCATCCCCTGTTTTGATCGTGGGTATCGTAACGACTAAGGGATTAAATATGCATATAATATCTATGAAAGAGAAGGAAAACTCAAAAGAAAAGCCTATACCAACACGTCTAACCAGCGTGGTACAGTATGCCAAATTCCCTCCTATTAGGGAGAAGGCTCGACTCTAACAGTGGGATGTATATGAGCTGAAATGATGAATGATGATTCTACAATATCGCGCTAACTGAACGGGCTGGCATAGTATTTCATTAAAATTATTTCTTCTCTTGCGTCAACTACTATTAAGAGACAAGTCTTTATAAAATCCGTGATGGAGGAAAAGGTGAAGTCGGGCAGGCCAATGAAGTCAAGAAATCCAATGCACTCCGATGGCACAAACAGAAAAATGGTAGGCTATGGAATCCTGTACCGGCATTTTGTTGTCCTGGATAATATTTTTTAAAGACTACACGCGCACTAAGTAATTAATCCTTGTGTTTTGGGGGACTTTAGAAATATATAATTAACGGACACAAATTATATCCAGGTTAAAAACAATAATTTGTGGATCGCACACAGTGTTATCCTGTGTGGGATTCGAACCTGCGACACTGGCATGATAGGTCATTATCTCAATCCCTAAGCTATTTGTGTAGTCCGGTCAATTTGAGCGATGTGTAGTCAAACTACATTTTGTCAAAAAACGGGACGACGATTATTATTATTACTCCATCAACACATGAACTAAATTAAGTGCAGATAATATATTCTTAAGGAAGTATTTATTATACACGTATTAAGTAAGGTAATATACTTATATTACCTTATTACAGATAATATAGAGATGTATATTTCACGCTAATTAATCTTTCTTTGCGAAGTACGGCGAGGTTCACGTACGCAGGTAACTATAGTATAAATATACTATAGTACAAATATATTTGTGTACAATTATTTATTATATTAGCTTGCCTAATGTATGGTAGACATATTTTATGTGTCTGTCTGTGGCATCGTAGCTCTCAAACGGATGGACCAATATTATGTAACGGCGTATGATTTGTCGATTAAATGCTTCATGCGTGCCAGTATAATCGTCAAATGATAAATCATAATGCCTGTTGAAGAGAAAGTAATACTTTTCTTTTATTATTGTAGTTTGTTTCGGGGGTTATTCAAAATTTTTAATTTTACTGATTACCTACTATAACTAGAACATTTTCTTTTTGGGGTGGGTTGCGGTCGGCGCGCTCCTCGCACCACTCTGTCCGGGGCGACAGAGGGGGGTAAGCACGCACACCCGCAACCCACTTTTTTTTTTTTTTTTTTTTGGGTTGGGCTGCGGTCGGCGCGCCTCCGCACCACTCCGTCCGGGGCGACAGAGGGGCTTAAGCACGCAACTCCCGCAACCCACCCGAACCCACCTACGATGCACGTCGCCTTCGTCGTTGGGCCGACCACCGGAGTAGGGTGACTTGACGTCAGTGGTCGACCCGACGGCATACCCCCTATTTGGGGTACCCTCCCATTGACCGACGTAAACCTCGGGGAGGAAGTCGGTATAATTATAACATTTAAAAAATGCAAGTACATAATACCAGAAAGTGATAGAAAGGCATGTGTTAATATCATTATCATCACAGCTCATATACGTCCCAGTGCTTGGCTCGAGCCTCCTTCACAATGGGAGAGGAATTGATCCTACTATACCACGCTGTTCAGATGGGTTGGTAAAGGGTTATATTTTGAGTTTTCCTTCTCTTGCATAATTACTGTATGCACAATATATCCCTTAATCATCTTTTACAACATCCGTGGGAAAGATAGGTGGTGGATTATATTCTTACTCTGTCACCACACAGAAATTGTTAATACGGGTAATGGATTACAGAACTTAGAAAACAACGAAATGGCCTGGCAATTCTGTATTCGCATGTATAAAGAAAATTAACACTGAGAATAACTATCTAATAAGAATTAACAATAAAAGGCCGAATTTAAAAATTCTATTACCAATGGAAAGCTAGATTTATCAGTGAGTAACATACGTTATATTTTATCCCCTTATTCCCAAAACGAGAACTATGCGAGTGAAACCGAGCAAATTAGTTTTAAAAAAATAAAAAGAAATTAACATAAAACTCAAATATAAGATTGCATACTCCACCCGTGATTAAAACCATTAAAAATACGTATTCAAATCTAAACGTAATTGTGCTTTGAGTCTACTTTTTGATGCCACAAATTATTACTTGAATGCTGAGAAAATAGAAAACGAAATACTGAAACGTATAATGTATGAAATACTCACACGCATTCTTTGTGAAGTGGCATATTATTAAACATTCCATTCAACCCTTACCATACAATGGCAGTGAAATATCTGGGGGCACGGCAGTGCCCCCGCCAAGTCGAGCAAAAAAAAAAGTCGGGCAAAACGCAAAACTGCCGTAACATACTTTTCTCGAAGCCATTCAGGCAATTTTCGACCCCCTATAACTTCGTAGTTAATAAAGCTAGAAACCTGAATTTTTACTAACCTAGCAGGCATTGTATACACATTGTGTGTTTCAAATTTCATTCAATTTGAACCAATAGTTTAAAAATTATAACAAGTCAAAATATCGTAACTTTGTCACTCACTGACTGACTGACCGATCATCAATATTAAAGTGGCACTTCTAGCAGACATAAAAGCTTCAAATTTAGAATACAATTAGTGTTTAGTGTATAAATGAAGGAAAAATTATGAAACATTGTAATTTTCATCCAGTTTCCGAGATACACTAACTGCATAAATAATTTTGTAAACTCGTATAAATATATAGGATTACAAAGTTACATTTGCAGTTAATGAAATGTAACTTTGTAAAAAATAAGAATACATTTGTCGCCATCATTGTTTCTCTATGGGAATCGTAACAACCGGCTTAAGACTGCGCAGATGACGTAGTGGTACGTACGTAGTGGTACGTACCAACGTACCGTGCTAGTGTCGCGGGTTCAAATCCCATACAAGACAACAGCTTGTACGATCCACAAATTGTTGTTCTGAGTCTGAATGTAATTTGTGTCGGTTAATTATATGTTCTTTCCGTGTGGTGACGAATTAAGAATGCAATTCACCACTCTCAATTTTGCCCGTGGATATCGTATAAGACGACTATGGGATATAATATGCACATACCATCTGTGCAAGAGAAGGAATACTCGAAATGAAACCCTATATCAACATGTCTGACCAGCATGGTATAGTGGGTTAAATTCCCTCCCATTGTGGAGGAGGCCCGAGCCCAACAGTGGGACATATGAGGGCTGCGATGATGATGCGATGTTGAATTATATGTTTGTAAAGTCCCCCCACAAAATAAGGATTATTATTGCCTTAGTGCAAGGCGTTGTCATTGAAAAAAAGATTCAACAGGAAGGAGAGTGGGCAGCAGCTCTCGCCGGGGAAATGTGTGATATCTTACTGCGAAACCAATTCGCCTACCAAACGTGGCGACTACGTCATTATTCCTCATAAGGCGAAGAAAAATGAGCTCTAGTCATGGCAACTCTGTTACCCTTGAGCGTCGTTGGATGCAGGTGCCCCAGTACGGCACTTTATGGTGAAGCATGAGGGGTCTATGTTCTACAGTGAACGGCGATAGGCTGAATGATGATTGGCATAATAGGTGTAAACAGATACCTAGATATAATTATGTTTAAAGATAACTTGTAAAATGATCAATCAACTTAATGAAAAAGCAAGAGTGGGACGTGTCTTATGAAATTGTACCAAAATCTCCCAAAGTATTAAGCAAACTAAATTGCCTCAAATTTATCTGAAAGAAAGAACGCCATCATTAGGCTCGATTGCCATCAAAGCGGGAGGAGACTAGAGGAGATGTGTTTCGAAAAATCAATCAAATTTCTTTACTACCACATCTCTTCGCTTAGTTTAGGTAGAATTGACTCAAGCGGAAAGGAGAGATGTCTCATTTTTTAGAGAGTGTAATCTAAGAAAATCCTTTGTTGGTATTCCAAAAGTAGAAGGTACCGGAAAGGCAAATAAGTAGGTCTATCTACAAAAAGAAATGAGATACCACCAAAAACAAGACTTGTAAAAAAAGCCAAGCCTCGCAACTGAGTTGTTCTACCATAAAAATTTGTGAGATCCATGTTATACCAAGTCGGTTAACTCATTCAGTCCCTGCTTAAGGGACCTTTCTTCTTAAGTTATTACGTAAATAGCTAACCTAACAACTTCTTAAAGTGACTATATCAATATTAAAGATCTTTTATGTTTTAAATAAATAGATTGACTTGGCAATCGCATTATGTTTAGTACAATTTAATATAATATGTATTACTAAATTAATATGTATTACTACTGAGGTGTGTTTTCATGCGATTGCCAAGTCATTCTGTTTATTTAAAACAAAAATGATCTTTAATATTGATATAGTCACTATAAGAAGCTGTTAGGTTAACTATTTACGTAATAACTTAAGAAGAAAGGTCCCTTAAGCAGGGACTGAATGAGTTAACCGACTTGGTATAACATGGATCTCACAAATTTTTATGGTAGAACAACTCAGTTGCGAGGCTTGGCTTTTTTTACAAGTCTTGTTTTTGGTGGTATAACTAAATTATTCCTTACGCATGAGCAGTGCTATATTAATTGTATTTGCATTGTAATGTATTTAGTATATATACATCCCTTCCGGAGTTATACCCCCGAGTATTTTATGTAGGTAGTATAATTAAACCCATAAATTAATGATTTCTGATGTTTACGCGAGTATTATACATTTTAAATAAAACTACTTTACGGATTTTATCGCGTTTGTATTTGATTTTTGATTACCAAAAATCAAATACAAACGCGATAAAATCCGTAAAGTAGTTTTATTTAAAACCCATAAATTAATTTATTCATCGCAACTCATATCGGCCTCACTTCTGTGATCGAGTCTTAAATGGGAACTGATGTATTATACTAGACTGATCAGAAGCTATATGTTTTTTCTTTTTCAATGACGTTATCCACTTCTCGTCATAGATGTTACAAAAATTTTGAAATGGTTTTATAACCCGGCGCCTGCCTGACATCGACTTTAATTGGGAATGTAATTGTTGACCAGAAGGCAGTTTGCGTCTTGGCAAACTCTTAGTTGTCTCCTCGACGACGCGAACCGCCGCCGGCGACTGGGGCGGCGCAGGCGCGATTACCTGCGCCTGATGCCACCCTAGCCGGGGCCGCGGGTGTCTAGACCGGGGAATTAGTCCGTCACCCGCCGAGAGGCCGACTGCGTGAGGAAAGACCGACGTCCTTCCCGAGGGGGCGACATCGGTCAAGGAGAGGGTACTCCTCAGAGGGCATTTCGTCGGACCGACCACTGACGTCAAGTCACCCTGCTCCGGTGGTCGGTCCAACGACGAAGGCGATGTATCACGGGTGGGTTACGGGTGTGCGTGCTTACGCCCCTCTGTCGTCCCAGACAGAGTGGTGCGAGGAGTGCGCCGACCGTAACCCACCCCTAAAAATAAAAAAAAAACTTTTAATTGTCTTTACAATATCCACGAGCAATTTGAAGGGTTGGTAATATTAGGTCTTTACCTATGAAATTGCCGTTATGTATAAAAAAATTAAACGATTTTTTTTCATGTATTTTTTATTTGTATTAATCGAAGTAATCACCCATGCAATCAATGCATCTTTGCCAACGCAGCGGCAGTTTATTGATGCTCTTCTTAAAGAAATCAGCTGGACAAGAGGCAACAAATTCTTCAAAGGCATTTTGTACTGCCTCTCGGGTATTGTATTTCTTGCCCGCCAAAAAGTTATCGAAATTCTGGAAAAAGAAGTAGTCTGTAGGCGCAAGGTCAGGTGAGTATGGCGGATGACGGAGAGCTTCCAACCCCAGTTCTTGCAACTTGGAGACCGTCTGCTGTGCAGTATGAGGTCACGCATTGTCGTGCAGGAGCAGCGGAGACGAGCGATTGACCAATGCTGGTTGGAGATGTGCCAGCTTCTCCATCATTGTATTCAGTTCTTCATAGTACACATCTGCAGTAATGCTTACCCCGTTTGGTAAGAAGCTGTGATGAATCACACCGGTGCTAGACCACCAAACAGTGACCATCACTTTTCTAGGGGTAAGTTTTCGTTTAGGGAATTGTTTTGGTGCTGAACCAGGATCCAATCAACTTGCTGAGCACTTGCGGTTATCAAACAGAATCCATTTTTTATCGCAAGTAACAATGCGTTTCAAAATTCCTTCATTTGTGTGTCTGTTGGGCAATACAAGGCATGTCTCGACGCGTACTTCGCGCTGGCGATCATTGAGTTCGTGGGGCACCCATTCGTCAAGCTTTCTTACCTTGCCAATTTGACGCAAATGGACCAATATTGTTTTGACGCTAACGTCGAAAGCTGCTGCTAATTCAGCCGTAGATTGTGTATCATCGGCTTCCACAATCGCCTTTAATTCGTCATTGTCGACCAAAGTCTTCGGACGACCGCGAGGTTCATTTTTCAGGTCGAAATTGCCAGAACGGAAGCGAGCAAACCAATAACAGGCGGTGCGTTGGTTTGTAGTATTAGCTCCGTAAACGTCGTTGATGTTGTATGCCGCTTGTGCCGCGTTGCTGCCACGACGATACTCATATTCCATAATTACTCGAATTTTTAACGTATCCATGATGACGAAAAAGATTGAAATTCGATGAAAACGTAACACTAATCAATAAACAAATGACTACTTTTGGAAAATGAATTCCATGTTTTAAAATAAAATTAATTTGAAATTAGAATTCTTAGCCAAACAAAAATTATTTTGATTTAAATGGCCAGTACTGCAGAACGGCAATTACATAGGTAAAGACCTATTATTTGTGACCGCCACCACACAGTAAGAAGATACATAAAATTAATATTATAATGCTATTTATCTAACCTTAAGTGTCACTTAAAATTTAAGGGTCACTGTCAACAGGCATAACTCTACCTTTTACTATAGAAATCATGTTAATGCGCTTTATAAATCATTGAATACTAAATCCAATATAATAGATAATAATAAAGAAAAGGAAGATTAATTCAACAACTAAATACAATAGATTTACAAAGATAATTATAGATATAACATCCTATTAATTAAGGGTTTCTAAATTCAACAAGCCAAAAGGGAATCCGTTGAGTTAATCTCGTTAAAACTCAATTATCTTACCTATAATAGTTATATATTTAATTTCTGTTACCAATTGAAGAAGGCTTAATCCATATGAAATAATAGTAATATCATACACCGTATTTATATCTATATTTCTATACTAATATATAAAGCTGAAGAGTTTGTTTGTTTGAACTCGCTAATCTCAGAAAATAATGGTTCGATTTAAAAAATTCTTTCAGTGTTAGATAGCCCATTTATCGAGGAAGACTGTAGGCTAAATATCATCATGCTAAGACCAACAGGAGTGGAGCACCGATAAAGAATGTTTCAAAATCTTTTTTTTCCTTTTGAGAGCTTCCGCTGCATAAACGGCTAAATTTTCGCAAAAATCATGTGTGATAGAATTTTATTATTAAAAATTATTTTCACCTTCTACGTAAATAAAGTCTTAGGTTAAAGTTAGCATTTGCCCAAAGTATGCATACCACGCGGACGAAGTCGCGAGTAGAAGCTAGTCATTAAGAAAGATAGAAAGTGAAATTTTGTGATTATAATATCTTCCGTTATATTAATAGATTTTTACATCACCCAGATGATGTGGAATGTAGTTAAAAGTATTATCATGATCTCAGCGCATACATGTATCACTACTGGGCTTGACAGTAGGAGGAAAATGAAAAATTGACCTTACTCTACCATGCTGGTCAGAAGGGTTGGTATAGGGTTTCACCCACGGGCAAGATGGGGAGTGGTGTATTGTATTCTTACTCTGTCACCACACGAACAGGAGTACTATATTCATCATCATCTTGCTCTTATCCCAATTACTTGGGGTCGACGCAATATGTCATCTGTTTTGACATATTGCAAAACGTTTCGGCAATGACTTTTATGACCGGCCGCCTGCCTGACGTCAACCCTCCTTAGGAATGTAATCGTTGACCCAAATGGTACCAGATGGAGTTGGTCCGGGTCAATCTAGGGCTCTTAGTCGTCTTTTACGACACCCACGAGTAAAGCAAGGGTTGGTAGTATTCAAAGCCGCTACCACACAGCAAATTCGAAGCCGCTACCACACAGCAGGACTATTAGGTCAGGAGTACTATATTATGAGTAAATAATTAAATATACTGCATAAGTTTTTATCTCTACATCAAGTGTTTTTGTTACCTTTATTTTCTAGTTTTGAATTAGGTAATCTATCGGCGTAGATGTGACTGAACTGCTCCTAAACGGCTGCATCGCTTTTCATGATTTTTTGGGTGCGTTTCAGTGGATTCAAGAATTGTTTAGATTAATCATTGGCACTGCGTTCGATTTCAGGAAGAATTCCTTTTGATTTGTAAAATTATCCTTACCTATTTATTATCTTTAATAGTTATTAGTTATATATAATTTTATAAATCAAAAACCTTTTAGTAAGACAAAGTAAGCCACCTTTAAAAATAAATATTAATATTAATGTAGCATTATGTCCCCTGAGTTTTCTTGCCGGATCTTTCTCAGTGTTGCCGCGTTCTGATCCGGTGGTAGTACTTATACTAGATTTGACAGGTTTTTTATTAGATTAATAAATTATCATAATAATTACTACAAATTTAATGTTTAATAATTACTAGCCATAAACAATATAATTTTTCATATAAAATCGTTTTCTTATTACACTGGCAATAAATTTGTATCAAAATGTGGGTCAAAATTTAATAACTAATTTTCTGTAGCGGGTAGATAATTATAAATCTCTGCAATAACGATGACTTGTTGGGCGTGAGACATCTAAGTCCGTCCGTGATCATAAACGCTGTAAGTGTTTGAAACGTCGGGCAATCAAAAATTAAATACAATCGCCTTTAGTCTGTTCGTTGAGTTAAAAATGTAGAGACTACGTTTCTGTGCCATAAGTCAGTTGTTTATGATAAATTAATTTT
Source organism: Lymantria dispar (assembly GCA_032191425.1). Lineage (NCBI taxonomy): Eukaryota > Metazoa > Arthropoda > Insecta > Lepidoptera > Erebidae > Lymantria > Lymantria dispar. The sequence goes on from CM063446.1 coordinate 6,315,948, forward strand.
ATCGTTTCTGTGACTTTGGTCTTTAGCGAATAAATTAAATGATTTATCTAAAAATAATAAACACAAAAATGCATTTTCTTTTATTTCACACATATTCCATTAAAAAAAATGAATATTTTATAATGTTATTATTTTCTCAGCCCTCTGCAACAGGGCCCACTATTGCGATCAGGCCTCCTCCTCGGTGGGGGAAAAATTAATCAACCTGTACCATGCTCGTTGAGTTGACGTAGCGTTTTATGTCGATTTGTCCTTCTCTCGCGTCGATGTTATCCTTGTATCACTTAGTCATCTCTTACGAAACCCATGGGCAAAATAGTGGGTGATGAATTGTATTCTTACTTTGTAACCACACGAAACGAATATACTATAGTGCTGTAATAATGAAAATCTGAAAATTTACCAAATATTTATTAATATACACTTTTAAGTATTATCAAGCCCTACGAGTATCTTATCTTATATCTTTAAACGAGCAATTCCTGAATATATATATATATTCAGGAATTATTATAATAATTAAGTATTTTGAGTTAATTTATTGATAAATTAATATAATAAATTGTTTTCGATTCTTAAATCATTAATTGATTGTTTGCCTTTTATTCAGCACCCTGTAACTTCGTTGCGCTTGAGTTTAAAAAAAAACCCGGAAAGCAATTTGTAGAGAATTAAATTTCCTATAAGATAGTGAGAAGCAAAAATTTTCAACAATTTTATGCATGTAGATATTTTAAAATAAAAAAAAAAAAATTCCTATGTATTTTAAACGGGAAAGGGGACCCCCCTATGCACCAGCTCAATTTTTGAGATATTGAGCTCAAAATTTAGGAGAATTTTTTTTATACTGAAGAAACTTTTTACATACGTTTAATCAAAAAAAAAAAAAAAACTTTTTTTGACGCAGTCTAATATATATATACCTATATATATATTCAGGATCTCGGAAACGGCTCCAACGATTTTGTTGAAACTTGGCATACTTTTTTTTTTTTTTTTTTTTTTTTTTTTTTTTTTTTTTTTTTTTTTGGGTGGGCTGCGGTCGGCGCGCCTCCGCACCACTCCGTCCGGGGCGACAGAGGGGCTTAAGCACGCAACTCCCGCAACCCACCCGAACACCACGTCGCCTTCGTCGTTGGGCCGACCACTGGAGCAGGATTACTTGTCATCAGTGGTCGGCCCGACGGAATACCCCCTACCCGGGGTACCCTCCCATCGACCGACGTCCCCCCCTCGGGGAGAACGTCGGTCTTTCCTCACGCGGTCGGCCTCTCGGCGGGTGACGGACTAATCCCCGGTCACGTCACCCGCGGCCTCGGCTAGGGCGGCATTGCAAGCAGGTACTCCCGCCTGCGCCGCCCCAGTCGCCGGCGGCGGGTCGCATCATCGAGGCTGTGCTCCTCACGCTCGCGACCCGCCGCCTCCTTCTGCGAGATAACTGCCTCGCAGAAGGCTGCGACCGCGTCCCAATTCCTGATGCTGCCGAGCATCTCCCTAGCGATGGTCGGCAGCGTCAGGTCTGCACCGATGATTGCGACGAGTTCACGACGCGGCTCTGCCCAAGCGGCACAGACCTCGAGCGTGTGCTGCGCCGTGTCCTCGTCGCAATCGCAGTGGTGGCAGGACGGAGTTCTCTCCCTCCTAGCGACCCTGTACAGGTACTTGCCGAAGCATCCATGCCCCGTCAAGACCTGTACGAGTCGGAAGGAGAGCACCCCGTGCCGCCTTTCTAACCACTGCATCAGCACCGGCCGGAAGGCCTCCACGGTCCAAACACCGTATCGAGGCCTCTCCAGCCGGTCTGCCCAACGGGCGATGACGTCCCGGCGGGTGTCGACGCGCCAGGCGGTGAGCTCCTTCAAGGAAACAACACCGCCCCCCCCGCGCACCCCCGACACCCGCCGATACAAGTCGGCGAGCATTTCCGCCTCCAGGTCCCACGGGGGAGTCCCGGCCAATAGGCACGCCGCCTCCGTCGCCACCGTGCGGTACCCGCGGATGATCCTGACCGCCATGACCTTCTGTGGACGCCACAGAAGGGCCCTAAGTCGGGCGGTCATGGATCCCGCCCACAACGGTGCGCCGTACAGGGCCATCGACCGGATGACCCCCGCGTACAGCTGCCGACATGCCGCGCTCGGTCCGCCCACATTCGGCATCAGCCATTGTAGGGCGGACGCCACGCCGACGAGCCGCGGGACGAGCCTGCGGAAATGCTCCCGAAACCACCATCGCCCGTCAAGCACCAGGCCCAAGTACTTCATATGGGCCTGGATGCTGATCCCAACCGAATTGACGATGATCGAGACGCCGATGGGAGGCTCTATACGGGGCCCATGGAACAAGAGGGCCTCCGTCTTGTCCAGGGCCACCCTCAACCCCAGCGCCTCGATCCGCCTGACGACCTCTTCGGTGCCTGAGGTCGCCAGGCTTACCGCCTCTTGTAGCGTCCCACCGCGGGCTGTGACGAGCGTGTAGTCGGCGTAACAAATCACGCCCAGCCCGGGTGGGAGGCTCCCCCGCAACGCCCAGTCGTAGCCGATGTTCCACAGGGTGGGTCCGAGGACCGACCCCTGTGGAACACCGCACGTCATGGGCGTTCGCACAACGTCCCCTACTCGGTTGGCGTAGAGGACGCTGCGCCCCTCTAAATAGTCTGCCACCAGCCGCCTCAGGTAAGCTGGCACTCCGTGATAACGGAGCGCCTCCCTGACGCAGCTGAATGGCAGACTATTGAATGCGTTAGCGATGTCTAGGGACACCACCAACAGCACTCCCCCGCCGGTGACGGCCTCAGTCGCCACGGCCCTCAGGCGCAACAGGGCCTCGATCGTCGAACGACCTCTCCTAAACCCAAACTGGGCGTCCGACAGATCGGGCCCCGTGCCGACGAGGTGCCGCTCGATGCGGGCAGCTACTATCCTCTCCAGTAGCTTGCCCATATCATCGAGCAGCACGATAGGCCTGTAGGCCGATGGCGACTCCGGAGGCCGTCCCGGCTTCGGCAGGAGAACCAGTCTCCCCTCCTTCCAGCACCCAGGGAACCGCCCGGACGCTAAACACGCGTCGAACAGCTCCCTGAGGCGGGGACCCAGATGGTCGAGGACCAGGGCCAACACACGGTTTGGAATACCGTCGGGCCCGGGGGCGGTGGATTTACCGCGCATGCGCGCCACCGCCGCCCCCATCTCCGGTTCCGTGATGAGCGGAACACTGCCACCATCGCCCTCCCGGTCATTGTCTGGCGGCGCCATGACCGGGGGCGTGTGTTCCGCCCGTCGTGGGAACAGGTCCTCGACGACCCGGGTGAGGAGGCTGGGCTGGAGAGTCTCGGTGAGGGGCGGGCCCCGTGCGCGGAGCTTACTCAGCGCCGCACCATAGGGGCGACCCCAGGGGTCACGGTCGAGACTCTCCAGCATCTCCCGCCGACTGGCGTCCTTGGCGGAACGGACGGCCAGCCTGAAGGCAGACCGCGCATTGCGGTAGCCCTCGTAAAGCTGGCCCTCCAGTTCCGCGCTGCGATTGCGCCGCCGGCTGCGGGTGTAGGCCCTCCGGGCGCGAATACACGCGGCCCGGGAAACTTGGCATACTAGAGGTTTCGGGTTCAAAAAATCGATCTAGGTAGGTTTTATTTATAGAAAATGTTGTTTTGTCCGTGTTTTTAGCAAAACAAACAATGACAGTAAATTTTAAAAGAATCATCATCATCATCATCATCATCTTGCTCTTATCCCAATTACTTGGGGTCGACGCAATATGTCATCTGTTTTGACATATTGCAAAAAGTTTCGGCAATGACTTTTATGACCGGCCGCCTGCCTGACGTCAACCCTCCTTGGGAATGTAATCGTTGACCCAAATGGTACCAGATGGAGTTGGTCCGGGTCAATCTAGGGCTCTTAGTCGGCTTTTACGACACCCACGAGCAAAGCAAGTGTTGGTAGTATTCGAAGCCGCTACCACACAGCACTTTAAAAGAATATGAATTCTAATTTCGTTGTCAACGTCATGAGTTACGATAGCTCAGTTGGGAAATTGACGGGTTCTAATTTTGGTTTTTTTGACATTCAAATAGCGTCGGATCGAATCTCGGTGTTATTATTATTCTCTTTTGTAATTTTTTATATTTTATTCATTATTTCATTATTTCATTTTTATTTTTTATTAATATATATCTGAATAAATTCGACAAAAATACAACAAAAATATTCCGAGCGAAGCTCGGTCAACCACATATTGTATATATAATCACATATTGTTATTAATATTATAGATATTTGTAACTTATTGACGGAGAAATAGTTTAGGAATTCCCGTGAGATCTTATAAACTAGTTTCAAAATGAACCGTGTTTGCAAACTTCAATCAATCAAATAACTTATTACAAGCTCTCTAGAGAACACTCAGAATATAATGAGCAGGGTATACTTCAGACTGGACTAGTTATTCATTAGGCGGGTTACCCGTTTAATGTACCTTCAACATAATATCTCATGTTTTTAATTATTTATGAATACCTAGTAAGAGTTAGTAGTTTTCCGTGTGGTGACGGAGTAACAATACAATTCACCACCCCCACTCTTACCTGCGGGTGTCGTAAAAGACGATTGAAGGATTATATACATATAACATCTATGTACGAGAAGGAAAACTCAAAATAAAACCTTTTTCTTTTTGGGGCTGGGTTACGGTCGGCGCACTCCTCGCATCGCTCCGCCCGAGCGACAGAGGGGCGTAAGCACACATACCCGTAACCCACCCGCGACACGTCGCCTTCGTCGTTGAGCCGACCACTGGAGCAGAAAATAAAACTCTATACCAACCCGTCGATGATGCTCGACAGTGTCAGGGACTGGGACGCGGTCAACCTCTTCTGTGAGGGCGTCATCTCACGGAAGGAGGCGGCGGATCGTGTGCGAGAGGAGCTCCTCTTCAGTGACACGTTCCGCCGCTGGCGACTCGGGCGGCACAGGCGCGAATATCTGCACCTGATGCCGCCCTAGCTGAGGCCGCGGGTCACCGGACCGGGGACTTTAGTCCGGCACCCGCAGAGAGGCTGACCGCGCGACGGCGACTGATGTCGGGACAGGGACGTCAAGAGGTGAGAGTACCCGAAAGGGTATTCCGTCGGGCCGACCACTGACGACAAGATCGTCTGATGACATTCTATCCCCGACACTCCAACGCTTGGCCGTCTGGCCACGTCCTGTCATCATTCAGGGCGGTGGAAGGAGGAGCGCATAACGGCGTCTCCTCCTCCCTGGTCGCCGCCGGCGGAGCGAGTCTGCGGACGCAAGTGCCTCGCGTGCCCGCTCCGCGGCCTCCTTCCTTGTAATGACAGCCTCACAGAAGGCAGCCTCAGACAGGTCCGCTGTTCCCATGTCCGTTGACAGGACGTGGCGCTGAGGCCCCCAGGCGGGGCATACTTCTAGTGTGTGGCGCGCATCGGCGATTAGCGCGCCACACTCATGGCATCCTGGGGCCTCTTCTCTTCCAATTTTGTGCAGGTACTTACCGAAGACCCCATGTCCGGTAAGCACCTGCACCATCCTAAATGTAAGGCTGCCGTGCCTTCTCCTGAGCCAGCGGTGGAGATGCGGCGCAACCACCTCCACAGTCCCCCGCCCTGCTACGGGGGACTCTAGATCCTCCCTCCACCGCCGGATGACTTCCCTTTGGGCCACTTCCTGAACTCTGCCCAATCCCCTTGTGGAGACTCGCTCGCCGTTGACTCGCGATGTGGCGCGGAACCGGTATATTTCTGCCAACGCTTCCGCCACCAGTGCCCAAGGGGGGTCGCCCGCCAGCAGTGTTGCCGCAGTCCAGGATACAATACGGTAGCCCCTAATAGCCCTTACCGCGATGACCCTCTGCGGTCGACGCAGGAGGGCTCTGTTGCGGGCGGTGAGGGACTCCGACCAGATAGGGGCACCATACAGTGCCATGGACCGCAGGATGCCGACGTACAGACGCCGGCACGACGACCCAGGATCGCCAGTGTTCGGCAGAAGCCTTCCCAGCGCCGCGGCCGACTTGACGAGCCTCGGGACGAGCTGGGCAAAGTGTGGCCCGAAATTCCACTTTGAATCGAGGTGCAGACCCAAATATTTTATTTGGGCCTGCACCGGCACGGCAACCCCAGATACACTGATGTGTGCTCCTCGGGGGGGACCTCGACGTAGGCCATGAAAAAGGAGGACCTCGGTTTTGTCAAGTGAGACCCTCAGACCCAACATCCCAATCCGGTCCACGACGAGCGCCACTCCTTCCTCTGCCAATCGGACAGCCCCCCGGAAGTCCGCCCTCTTCACCGTGATAAGGGTGTCATCTGCATAACAGATGATCCCCATCCCAGGAAAGAGCTGACCCCGTAGGAGCCAGTCGAATCCGACGTTCCAGAGCACCGGACCGAGGACCGAGCCCTGTGGGACGCCGCACTCCACCTGATGGCGATGTATACGCCCGTCGCCCCCTTCCCAGAGCACGTGCCTTCCCTCGAGGTACGCCTCCAACAGTCTCACAAGATACGGAGGCACTCCATGGTATCGAAGTGCCTCCTTCAGCGTCTCGTGTGGGAGACTGTTGAAAGCATTTTTTATATCGAGCGAGACTGCCAGGACAACTTCCTTTTTGGCCACCGCTTCGGTGGCCAGAGACTTTAGAACGGCCAGCGCGTCAATTGTTGACCGGCCGCTCCTGAACCCGTATTATCTCTCTGACAGTCCCGGCCCAATTTCCTCGAGGTGCTGGACGAGACGGTCTGCGAGCACTTTCTCGAACAATTTAGCCATCTCATCCAGCAACACCAGTGGTCTGTATGCGGAAGAGGCGTCAGCTGGGCGACCCTCCTTCCGCAGTAGATACAAACGTCCACACTTCCATTGCTCTGGAAACTGCCCGGACCTCAAACATGTATTGAGCAGTTCCCGGAGTTCACCCTTGAGGTATTCCGCGGCGATGCCGAGTACGAGCTTCGGGACACCGTCCGGACCAGGCGCCTTCCTTTTGCCACGAAGTCGGGAGAGAGCCACTTCCATTTCTTGGTCGGTAATGGGTGAAATAGGAGTTTCCATCTCCACCACCGACCAAGGAGCCATTCTGGGGGGAACGTGCCCCATAGAACGCGGGAACAGTTCCCCCATTAGCCCCGATAGGAGACCCGGGTCCATTGTTTCGACGATGGGGGCGCCACAGGCACGGAGCTTGTTACGCGCCCGTTGATATGGGCGCCCCCATGGATCTCTATCAAGGCTCGCAAGAAGCTCTTCACGGGCCCTCTCCTTCGCCTGGCTGATGGCCAGCTGCAGTGTCTTCTTCCTTGTCCTATATTCTCTTCGCAGCTGATCCTCAAGGACGTCATCCCGGTTGACTCTCTGACGGCATGGAACGTAGGCACGCCGCGACCAGTTTGAAGCCACTCGGAGATTAGCGATCTCGGGTGACCACCAGTAAACCTGACGACGCGGCGGCATCCGTCGAGCCCTTGGCATCGCCGCATCACATATTGCTTCAAGGGCATTTTTGATACAACCAGCAAGCCCCTCCACACCTATAGGTAGCTGTCCTGCTATACCCCAGCGCTGCACTATGGCGGACTCCCGGACCATTTCCGGATCAAGTTGGCCAATGGCCCATTTTGGGAGTCCACCTCTTCTTCCGCGCCGGGGCCCTAGTGGTCCCCGAGGGGTGCAGATCTCGAAACGTATATATCGATGGTCCGAGAGAGTCTCCACTCCTTCTTCTACCCTCCAGCCGTTTACCTCACGAGCGACACCGGGGGTGGCAAACGATAGGTCTACCACAGACCCACCCCGATGTCGCACGCAAGTGTGGACCGTCCCTCTATTAAGGAGGGACAGACCGGAGAGAAGGGACCACTGCTCAACAGCCGTACCCCTGGCGTTTGTGGTGGAGTTCCCCCACGCGCGAGACTTCGCATTGAAGTCGCCGAGGACCACAATTCTTCTCGGCGACTGACGACGAACCGCGGCACTGACAGAGTCCAAAAATGATTCAAACTCTGCCAGTCCGCGATTGGGGGAGAAATAGATACCAATAATGGCAAAATCTCGCCACCCCACCACAACATATCCATTGCCCCTCTCAAGGGAAGAGAGGGAAGGGCCGGCACGGCCTCGTGACAGGACAGCTACATCTTCTCTAAGGTCCCCCACCCAATTGGGTGATTGGGGAACAAAATAGGGCTCGCTGGCCACAGCCAAATTGGTATTCCACTCCGCCATGGACTGTAGCAGCAGGTCCTGAGCCCCGGCGGAGTGGTTCAAGTTCGCCTGGAGGAAGCGTACTGTGTCTCCCATTAGATGGACATTTCGGCATCTTCCTGGGTTCTGCGGCTACTGCTTAATGCGGTGGCCCGAGATCCTTGGGCCACCTTGCCTTTTGATGAGGGGGCTTTGCAAAGCCTCCCCCCCATCGTGTGCTCGGCTGGGCGACCGGCGGCGGCGCAAACTGCACAGTGTGGCATGGCGACACAAGCAGCTGACTTGTGTCCACTGCTGCCGCATCGAAAGCAGAGTTCGGAGCGGTCTACAGTGGACGGACATAGCGGGGCCATATGCCCCAATTCCAGGCACCGGTAACATCTCAATGGCAGGTTCTCCAGCACCTGGATGCCAGCTGCGCTCCAGCCGACCAGGAGCCTTCCTGCATCGGCAAGCATTTTAGCGGCGGCGACGGGGCAACGCACCTTTACCATGCCCACACCGCGCGGCCCACGTTGGATTTGTCCAACTTGGACCTCTGTGGCTTCACATCCACATGTGCGGACTACAGCCGCGCGCACTTTATCCTCGGTGGCGGAGTCATCCATCCCGGTTACCCGAATATCAGCACGTTTCACCGGCCGGATGACATCCGCCATACCCGCCAGTGCCGTACGCAAATTGACCGCCAGCTGGTCAGCAACTTCTATTGACTGGGACTTGGATACGACAAGTCACCCTGCTCCGGTGGTCGGCCCAATGACGAAGGAGACGTGGGTACGGCTGGGTTATGGGCGCGCGCGCCGTCCTTTCGTCGTCAGGACGGAATGTACCACGTGTGCGCTTACCATAGCCCACCCATAAAAAAAAAATACCAACCCGTCTGTATTGTCCCGTGGAGGAGGCTCGAACCCAACAGTGGGACGTATTATGAGCTGGAATGATGAATGATGATAACCTAGTAAGAACAATTTTATCTAATCATAAGATTCCATATAGGTATTCAAAAAAGTAGAAAATTTACAAAAATATTCATTCAGTGCCACTGGCATTGTTCATGTAAGCAACTTAATCGTTTTAAATGGTGATGCTGATGCTCAAATACTGCACAGATGGCCTAGTGATTAAGATACCGACCTACAGTGCTAGTGTCGCGGGTTCGAATCCCACACAGGACAACACTTTGTGCGATCCACAAATTATTGTTCTGAGTTTAGATGTAATTTGTGTTCGTTAGTTATTTGTTTGCAAAGTTCCTAGCAAATTAAAGAATATTACTTAGGTGTTTTGGTCTTTAAAAAACGTGATTCGTGAAACTTCATGAAAAATATTTAAATAGCTTGATATCAACCGAACATCATTCGCTGATATTTTGTATATAGGTGCTTTTGTACCAAATATTCAAAGACTGAAATGAATTACCCGTTGCGGTGTTTGCAAGTCGTTTTATTATTTTTTCTTTAAACGAAGCTTAGTGTGGGCACTGTTATATACAAGGTAAACAGAGATTAAGCTATGTTCCTAGTGTTTCTAAATTCCCCGAGGGATGGTTATCACTTACCATTAGCTGGGCTACTGATTAAACTTCTACCGTAAGCAAAAAATTCTTATAATTTTTATCAGTAAGGTATTGCATACATTTTTGCTAAGTTATGAATGAATATGAGTAGGAATTTGACTTAAAGAAATAAAAACCGGATTAATAAATAATTTTCAACTGCTTAACCCATTTTCTAGATTACTAGAAATGCAATGCAAATACTTCGTGCCATTAATAGATGGTTAATGATATACTAGCAGTGCCCTGTGGTTTTACCCGCATAGTTCCCCTCCCCGTGGAAATATCGGGATAAATTATAGCCTATGTATTATTCTGATATGTAACCTATATTATTGTGAAGTGTCATCAAAATCCATTAAATAGTTTTTCATGAAAGAGCAATAAACATCTTCACATACACACAAACATTCGCGTTTATAATATTAGTTGAATAGGAAGGATGTAACTCCACATTAGCAACAGCATGTTTATTCTTTTTCATAAACATAAGTTCTTGAAGGTGACGCGAGAATATCAATAGATTTTAAGTAAAAACATTATTTTTAAATTCTATATTCGTCATTATAGAGGAAAATAATATTCAAAATGATTCGTCAAATAAAAAAAAAATGTAAATTTTAGGTAAATAAATCATCATATTATCACAAATATCACAAATATTTCTTCTCTTCGAGCCTCCATCTCCCCAAATGGACCCAGTATTCGAACACAATGTCTAGGTCGTAGGTACTTCCACTTCTCTGTAATGTCACTTATTTCACATAATGAAAATATGTGTCTATAAGATTTGATTACTTACACGGGCCAATTTAACAACTCCTTAAGTACTCGCTAATTTACCTTTCTTATAGGTATTTTTTCAGAATTGCTTCTCAATGTCTTCGTAAAAAATCTTGTATTTAAATTTAGAGTTTGAAGTCTATAAATATTCAGAGAGAACTTCGTCATGATATAATTTTGTTTCATCATTTTTCTTTTTGAATGTATAGAAATTTCTTAAAATACATTTTGGCAATAAAACGCGTTTTAGTCCAATACTAGGTTTATGAATTTACCAATATGAATAAATTTTATCTCTTATCAATTGAATTGTCTGTGTGGTGATGGAGTGAGAACACAATCACCACTCCCTCTCTTTCCTGTGAGTGTTATAAAAGACGACAAAGGTATATGATGTGCATACAATAGCAAGAGAAGGAAAACTCGAAACAAAACCAGCGTGGTATAGTAGGTCAATTTCCCTCCCATAGTGGAAGAGGCCCGAATGTAGGAATATATGGGCTGCGCGAGAGCAATAGGGGTATATGGGCAGTGGGACGTATATGGGCTGAGATGATGATGATGATTAACTGAATGAATTTATTCAGAAAGTGATATAAATAGATTTACGATACTTAACTAATAATACCTTTAATACTTGAATTCAAATATATTTAATAATAGTAGTACTAATTGTAGTGGTAGGACCACACTGTTGGCGGACGGAGCTCCCGCGTTTCCGCGGTGGGCTGTGGGTCGTATGGATCGGAACCTATTGGCGGAGGCAGCCATCGTGCATTCGTGGCTGTCCTCAACGCCCTAGGTGGTTGGGGTGGACGCCGAGGCTACCGCATTCGCTGTGCGTTAATGCAGATTTGCGATGCGGTCTGTAACCCGCGGTCTACCCCGAAGATTTTATTTCGAGTTTTCCTTCTCTTGTATATAGGATATATGTATATTATATCCCTTAGTCATCTTTTACGACACCCATTGAAAGGGTTTCTTATACCGTCACCACATGGAGAAAGAATACAATAACCTACCATAGATTAATAATTCATAGTAATACTACCATAGATTAGTAATTCATAGTAGTAATTCATAAACATACAAATTAGGTACACTCATTGAGAGCATTCATATGTAGATTGCACATAGAATTGTCATGCGTCGGGATAGAACCCAAGACTTTGGGCACTATCGAGATAACTATGCAAGCTGTGTAATTTATTTGTCAGCTTCTTCCTTTAAGTCTTGCTCGTATTGTACACAGACTTAAGGCGTTAATCACGCGAGGGTTTCGTTAACGTTCGCTGAATGAGTGTAAAATATATGAAGTTATGAAGAATATTTACTTGACATAATCTAAATCATTGTCATCCTGTTTTTATCCCGATCACTTGAAGTCGAAGTAATGTGTATTTTCCATAATACATATTGTGAAAATGTTGCCAATTTATTCATGACAATATATTAATATATTCATGGCAAAGAATCAGCGAGAAAGTCACTAGATTTTTGTATGTATTATTTGTTAAATAAACTAAATAGGTGAACCGACTTTGTGACAGTCGCAAGGCGTTATTAAATGCAGACGGTAAGGTAGCATGCCAGGTGTTCTATGGGTGAAGCCTAGCTCCAGTAGTAAATTGTAACTGTAAAAGGCTGGGCGAATTATGGATACAATGAATAAACGCTATGATATTAAATAAATTCTATATAATCCATCAAATTAGACGATATAAGAGAGATAGACATGATTAGACATGGTGAAAAACCAATATTATTTTAAAACCTCTAGAATTTTAACCTCAGTTCTCCTTAAAACTTCTATAATGAAGCAGTCTTGAAAATGTGTCCTTCGAAGGTGAAACACGGATTAATTAATCAGTCACAACGGGTTTCCGTTAATATCCTTTATTTAAAAAGATTTGAATAATCTAAATCAACCCGTATATAAAATTTCAAGAGAGCCCTTTACGTTCTCCAATTCAAACATAATGCGCCCGTCAAGTCTTTCGCAAATACAAATAAAGAGTGTACACTGAATCCCATCGGAAGCACATTGCCTCGAGGGCGCTTAAACGTTTAGAGTGAGGCCGTTAAAGTTTTGGTAATACTGCCTAACGTTTATAAACCCCTAGAAAATGAAAAGGCGAAGTTACGGCTATTTTAAGGTTACATGATTTTCTTTTTCATTTATTTTTAAGATTGTAAATTTTAATGACGAAAATCAGCTTAAGAGTATGAAGAGACTATCTCTTACTTACCGTTGACGCCTTAAGAACCACTTAAGAGAAAGTCGAGAGATAACTCAACAGCACACTTGTGGGAAACAAAAAGGCAAATAGCGTTTGCCAATTTTAAGTCTAATGGTAGACGTCAAAAAGTTAGTAAATTACGAACCCAAGAGGTTTAAATTTTATTTAATTTTTAAACTTATTTAGAAAGTTATCTCAGATCATATATGTCTCACTGCTGCCCACTTTTTTAAAGTAGGGCCATGGTCAACGGACCCGCCGCCCGAATCCGTCTGCGGCGACAGAGGGGCGGCGCGCGGCCCCATGACCCACCCGTGACACGTCGCCTTCGTCGTTGGGCCGTCCACCGCTGCAGGGTAACTTGTCTTCAGTGGTCGGCCCGACGGAATACCCCATTCGCGGGGTCCCACTGCTGCCCTCGAGCCTGTTCCTAAACAGAAGGAAAATATACCTCATTTACCACGCTGCTCAGACGAGTTGATATAGAGTTTTATTTTGATATCTCCTTCATCGCATAGATGTTATATGCATATTATATTATATATTATAACTTAGTCGTCTTTTACGATACCTAATAACAAGTGGGATAAAGGGTATGGGGTGGTGAATTATATTCTTACTAAACATAAGTTTGCCATATCAAAGCGATACTACGCTTTGATATGGCTTCTCCATTTACCATCTTAGTGAGGGTATATCTCTCTTCTCCGTGTGGTGACGGAGTAAGAATACAATTTACCACTCCCTATCTTGCCCGTGGATGGCGTAAAAGACGACTATGGAATATAATATGCACATAACATATATGCAAGAGAAGGAAAACTCGAAATAAAACCCTATACCATCTTATTTGACCAGCATGGTAGTAAGGTCAATTTTCCTCCTATTGTGGAGGAGGCTCAAGCCCGACAGTGGACGTATATGGGCTGAAATGAATGATGAAAATGAGGGTATATCACTGGCTACCTTTTCGGCGATAGAGACATAAATAAGCCTGCAAAATAAAAATAATGCATATAACGATATCATCATCATCATCATCATCTTGCTCTTATCCCAATTACTTGGGGTCGACGCAATATGTTCTCTGTTTTGACATATTGCAAAAAGTTTCGGCAATGACTTTTATCACCGGCCGCCTGTCTGACGTCAACCCTCCTTGGGAATGTAATCGTTGACTCAAATGGTACCAGATGGAGTTGGTCTGGGTCAATCTAGGGCTCTTAGTCGTCTTTTACGACACCCACGAGCAAAGTAAGGGTTGGTAGTATTCGAAGCCGCTACCACACAGCACCACAGATGTGTATACGGATAAACCGTTGGGGAAGAAAGGTTCTTGAGTGGGGACCATGAATCGGACGACGTAGCGTAGGACGACCCCCCACTAGATGGACTGACGACATACTCAAAGTCGCAGGGAACACCGCTGGATGCAAGTGGCGCAGGACCGTTCCGAGTGGCATTCTCGGCCTTTGTCCAGCAGTGGACGTCTGTAGGCTGGTGGATGGATACGGATAAAAATTAAATCTGGTCTAAGTTATTACTACCAAAAAATGGAAAGAAAAAAGAGAAAATATCACGTATTAGTTGCAAAATATATTATGTGTGAGTCTACGCAACATATCGAAAAATAAAATAGAAGCTTTTAAATCCAAATAGCGGATTTGAAGGATTTGGGTTGGATCATCATGCTGACTCATATTCTGCTGGGCTCTAGCATCGTCTACAATAAACAAATTGCCCTATATACCACGCTTGTCGGACGGGTTGGTGTAGGATTTGAGTTTTCCTTGTCTGGAATAGATTTTATCTGTATATTATAGAATTTCTCCCTGTGGTGACAAAGTGAGAATACAATTCACTACCTCCTCTCTTGCACATGGATGTCATAAAAGACGAGTAAGGAATATGATATGCAGATAATATCTATGTGTAAGAGAAAAAATCGACTTAAAATCCGATACCAACACATCGGACCAGTGCGATATAGTGGGTCTGTTTCCCTTCCTTTACTGAGGAGCTTAAGTCCAGCAGTGGAACTTGTATGAGCTGTGATGATTATGATTTTAGAGAGAATTTAGAGGTCTTTTCCGTCACCGCACGGAAAATTTAAATTGATCAGTATTTTTAGTATAATTATTGCTGAAGCTTACTAAGCTGAAGAGTTTGTTTGAAGACGTTAATATCAGAAATCCCTCCGCGGGATTGCGGATAAATGCGAAAGTATGTTTGTTTGTTACGCTTTCACGCTTAAATCATGGAACCGATTTCAAAAATTCTTTCACCGATGAAAGCTATAATATCAGGAAGTAATATAGTCTATATTTTATCCTGGTATGCCCACGGGAACGGGCACTACGCGGGTAAGGCGACTGAAACCGAAGCGAAGCGAGGGCGGATCGCTAGTTGGATTATATATACCTTATATAAATATTATATATATAGAGGCTATAATACATAACGCAGGTAACTATAAAAGTTATCAAATCTTTGTTAAATTTAGTTACTGTAAGCCGTCAGCATACTGCATCGTCGCCGTTGTCACAGCAAATGTTGAGATAATATAAAATATATTTAATGTGTTATCGATATTAATAATGAAACCTTATTAATATAGCTGGTTCTGCGTTGGTATCTTTAGAATATCTATATCTATACCAATAAATAAAATTGGAGTGTCTGTTTGTAATGTCAAAATAATGGGCTTTTTTCATGCTCACACGGTTATTTGCACGACACCTATGCCTAGAATAGCAATTAAAAAATTTTTGTCTGTCTGTCTGTCTGTTTGTTCCGGGTAATCTTCAAAACGGCTGGACCGATTTCAAAAATTCTTTCACCAATGGAAAGCTATAATATCAGGGCGTAAACTAGGCTATATTTTATTCCAGTATTCCCACGGGAACGGGAACTACGTGGATAAAACGACTATAATCTATAACCGAAGCGAAGCAAGGGCGGGTTGCTCGTAATACATATATTTGCTGTGTGGTGTCGACTTGAGAATATACTATTCTTCACAATTACACCTCTTCCTGTGGACACCCACACGACACACACGTTAAGACGACTAAGATCTTTATACCAGAGAACGGGCAGCAGAGTTATTCTGTATACTCCAACTTATTACGATCCGCCTGGCAAGCATATTGATTATGCCTATATCCCCAATACCTGTTATAGGTTCTTTTGGACAGACCCGTGCCCAGCAGTGGGACACCTTTTGGGTTGATATGATGATGATGATGACGAATACATACATAAGAAATTGAAGCAAGCGAATTTGCTGTCCCAGTTAATAATAATATACAAGATTTAAGATTCTAGAATGATTAATCAAAATTGTAGTTCAGTATACAGTTCTAATTATCAAAAAGCAGTTTTGATTAATTATAAGACAAGATGAAATTGTACTTCATTGTTCTCTCTTGAAGTAATTTATATTCCTTAAATTTTCAATGTATAGTATTAATACTGAGCTTATAGCCGACTTTAAATGATGAATTAGGTGTATAAAAACTGATAATACCCTTTTGTTTTCGGCATAATAATAATATTATAAAATGCCTGTGTAAAGCGAAGAACTTAGTCGTTACATAAGATTTACTTTTTTAGTTTAAAGAATTAAAAAAAAAAAGTGCAAGTCGGATTCGCGCATGTAGGGTTCCGTACCATTTTCTTTAAAATCGCCTTTATGGTATGGGAGCCCCCTCTAAATATTTATTTTATTTTGTTTTTAGTATTAATTGTTATAGCGACAACAGAAATACATAATTTGTAAAAATTTCAACTAGTTATCGTGGTTCTTGAAAATCAACCTGGTGACAGACAGACTGACGGACAGACAGCGAAGTCCTTAGCAATAGGGTCCCGTTTTTACCCTTTGGGTACGAAACCTTAAAAAATAACAATGACGCATAATATTTGGATATTTTTTTAATCAAGTAACTTTAAATTTTAATGAAAATAATGAGATAAATAAAACAGCAATAGAAGTGACCGTCAAACCTTTATATTATTGAGTTTCCTAGAACGAGAAAGTATCAATGTTACAAGCCTGGCTCCAAGATCAATTGCATTTATGTGAATATACGAAGACGTGCTCCTGTAAAATAAAACAAAGCGTGAGTGTACTCCCGTAAGAAGTCATACTTCTTTGGTGCAACGAAATAAAAATCTTAAAAAATTATTATTCGTTTGTAGAAAGAACAATATTGTAATGTAAAAACGTAAATATTTAGATACCTAATAATTATTTATTTACAAATAATAAATGTATATGAATTTTTATATTTATCTAGTTTCACGTAATCTTTTATACTGAATTTTTATATATAAGAATTTCTTTATATAATAAAGTTCTTTAATAAAGAACACTGATGGAATGTTATTATAATACTGAATGATATAATTTTATAACATTCCATCGTTACAAAGAGAGCCTTTTTTTTTTGGGTGGGCTACGGTCAACGCACCCGCCGCCGGCTCCGTCCGGGGCGACAGAGGGGCGGCGCGTGGCCCCGTAACCCACCCGTGGCACGTCGCCTTCGTCGTTGGGCCGACCATCGGTGCAGAATAACTTGTCTTCTTGTGGTCGGCCCGACGGATTACCCCTGCGGGGTACCCACTCCTCTCGAAGTCAGTCGATGTCGCGCGGTCGACCTCTCAGCAGGTGATGGACTAAATCCCGGTCCAGGCATCCGCGGCCTCGGCTAGGGCGGCATCAGCCGGCGGCGGCAAGCGTCGTCGTGGAGGCGTTCCTCTCGTGCGCGCTCCGCCGCCTCCTTCCGAGAAACTACTGCCTCGCAGAAGAAAGGCCGACGGCGGAATTCAGGCTCTGACGTGCAGCTATTGGGACCAAAATTCAACTTATGCTCGCTGAGCACCGTAACAAAACGTTCAAGCATTGGGATAACGTTTCAACACTTCGCAATATACTGTGGTAATACTTTTTACAACATCAAGAAAATAAGCAGTATGTGATGATGATCTTCTACGAGTGTCGTTTTGTTTATACTACGGTTTTTCTTTAAATAAGTTTCGTAATCATTTCAACGATATTTAAAAATAAGCGCGTTAATGAAGCAATTTAGTGACTTCGCACGAAGTCATCTATTGATAAATAGGTTGAATCACAGCTTGTTTAAATAATTTATTTAGTATATCAAAAGAATGTATTTTAGAGTTCTATATATAAATCTTTTAAAGCAATTTGTGGTGTCCAAAGATGTTTTATATCACAAAATCATGTGATACCGTACAACTGTAGACCTGTAATTGCAGAAAAGTGAATAATATTTAACAATAGGACTTGTCCGTACAAGAGAAAATAAATATTTAAAAAAAACTGAAAAACACGCTTTCAACTAAAAAGTGTAAAATAATTTTCAATTTAGGCAGAAAATAATAATGAACGAAATATATTAATATTATTGTGAAAAAGCGTGGGGTGCTCGACTTACGAAAATGTGGCACAAAGCGCCGTGAAATATTTCGATCATTATTATTTTCTGCCTATATTGAATTTTTTTTACACTTTTTAGTTGAAAGCGTGCTTTTTAGTTTTTATAAACTATATTAATTTTTCACTTTTTAGTGAATAGCCACCGGAATGTAATTAGTATGCGTATTAGATTTGTCGATACATCGATGAATGTATACGGCTCAAGACGCAATTATTACCATAGGAAAGTCTACACGTTTGTGTTATGCTGAGTGCCCGACTAGCTCTATCTCTCTTACTCTCATGTAAAGGATGCGGAAAGAAGTTGATGAATTCTGACGAATCTAATTAGGACAATCGATTTTCACCTGGTGGTGGGTTACGGGCGCGCGCGCTTACTTCCCTCTGTCGCCCCGGATGAAGCGAGCGAGGAGTGCGCTGATTGTAACCCACCTCCAAAAAACTAACCCCAAAAAGAGAAAAACAAAAGCGGATTATTGTATTATCATCGGTCTTTGATAGGTATGCAAAGTTTAAAGAAAATCTAATCACTCAAAGTAGGGCAAAATTGAGCTCAAAGTGGACGTTACAAACAAACATACAGGTGAAGCTAATAAAAGCGTTTTAAAAATGATTATAAAAATACAACTGAAAGAAAAGAAAATTTTAAAACAAATGTTATCTCATGAAGCCTCCTTACCTTAGAACAATTACCTGTTCTCGAATCCGCGCGACTCCCCGTTGCTGCCGCAATAATGTCGCATAACATATTTAGGTACATACATATTTCCAATATAACCTAATTTTGCTGCCTCAATATCTACTTTATTAACAATTAATTAATACAATGGTTTGTTAATTACATTCCAAATATAATAAAGCAATTTCATTAAAGACATTATTACAGTCATTCAATTCTAGTAACTATTGTTTTGGTCAATATAGCTTAGATCACGCGATCCTTAGAACATTCCAAGAGTTATTAGAATATTAAGTTACTAGTTTGGGGCAATGATAAAAATAAAATATGTTATTATCCCTTACTATTTCTTGGGAGTTGTAAGAACTGGCTATGAGCTGCGGGAGAGTGGTTAGAAGTGGTCTTATGAGAACCTAGTAAAATCAACTCCAAATGCCATCTCGAATATCGAGCGTGACCATGCCATTATGCGCTTTTTGTAGGGAAGATTTGTCCAACAGTGGATGTTAAAGGCCGAATTGTAAATGGTTATATATAATATAACAACAAGTACTCAATATTGTAAATCAGGATCCATAATAGTCTCCATAAATGAGACTGAAATTTAATTAGAAAAGTTAAACAGGAGCACTTCTATACAATGAGAAAGACAGGAAGCAACAGTAACTAGTTCGTGCAGCGAACCACTGAGATTACGAGCGAGCATGAATAGATAGATATTATTAAAATTGAAATATGTAAAGAATAATAATTATACAGAATTAATAGCATAAGTTCAGCGGTATAAGCGTGTGACTTTGGATCGATTAGTGTTGCGGATTTTAGTTGATTAAAAATTATTATTTAGTCTTGTTCTTCTTAACTCATATCATAGGAAATATCCTACTGTGAGCCTTCTTCACATCATCGTCATCATCTCAAATCATTTGGGACGCGGTCGCAGCCTTCTGCAAGACAGTGATCTCGCGGAAGGAGGCGGCGGATCGCCTGCGCGAGGAGCGCAGCCTCGATGAGGAGATCCGCCGCCGGCGACTGGGGCGGCGTAGGCGCAACTACCTGCGCCTCATGTCGCCCTAGCCGAGGCCGCGGGTGACGTGACCGGGGATTAGTCCGTCACCCGCCGAGAGGCTGACCGCGTGAGGAAAGACCGACGTCCCCCCCGAGGGGGGGACCTCGGTCGATGGGAGGGTACCCCAATAGGGGTATTCCGTCGGGCCGACCACTGATGTCAAGAAACCCTGCTCTGGTGGTCGGCCCAACGACGAAGGCGACGTGGTTTTCGGGTGGGTTGCGGGAGTTGCGTGCTTAAGCCCCTCTGTCGCCCCGGACGGAGTGGTGTGGAGGCGCGCCGACCGCAGCCCACCCACAAAAAAAAAAAAATCATCTCAAATCATAGAAGTCTCATTGTTAGGCTCTGACCTGCTCCATATTGGGAGGGAACTTGATCTATTACACTGCGCTGGGCCGACATCTTGCTATATATTATATCCCTTAGACGTCTTTTATGACATCCAAGGGCAAGATAAAGGATTGTGAATTGTATTCTTATTCTGTCACCACACAGAAAGACTCGCAATCCTTCAAAATAGATGCACATTGGATGCACAATTGATCTGCGTTGGTTAAACGGCTTGACATAAAGTTATATGTCAATTATTAAAGCTTTTGCAGCAATATTATTTGTGTATTTATCCTTTAGTCATTTAACTCTCTGCTCACTCGTATGTGGCAATTGCGTGAGTTTCTTCAAGTTGCATTAATGCCCTATTTGTCACGTTTGGCAGACGCGTTAGTCAATTCAGTCGATATTGTAAATTTTCTAAGAAATATTACTACCCATTCCCTTGCTGGAAAACAAATGGGAGATAGATTGAATGAAATAAAATACATAGATATATTGAACAAAATATGAAAAATAACGACTGTGGCAATTTGTATTAAATCTTAACAAAGGAATCTAATGAACTTGAGAATTGATCAAATTGCTCTCTTGCACGCGAGAGACTTCGAATCATTACACTTCTATTGTGAGTTGTCTATGTAATCATAGATTACTATATAGATTTACGAGACTCATCAACCCAGTAGATACTTTCAAATAAATGTATTCAATAAGATATAAAAAGTTAATTTAAATTTATATTAACTGTACTCAGTGTTAATCTTGTGGATTATTTTTCTCTTATTACTTTCCGTGTGGTAACTGAGTAAAAATACAATTCACGAGATTTGATCTAATTACAAGAGAAGGCAAACTCGAAAGAAAACCGTCTACGTCTACTTACCTGTCTGAGCATGTGGTATAGTAGCTCGATTTCCCTCCCTCTGTGAAGGAGACTAACGCCCAGTAGTGAGTAATATATGACCTGTGACGAAAATGAATATTGTATTTATTTAAAATTAGACTAAACAATATAGTAAATATTCCCAAAAATTAGTATGGATCCCCAACGACTAGAGCTTCATATGTCATTCTAACAAAGTTATATTTTAAGCTTTATAATGGTACTAATTTTTCGTGTAATGAAGGAGTAAGAACACAATTCACCACTCCTTATCTTGCCCGTGGATGTCGTACAAGACGCCTAAGGGATATAATATGCACATAACACCTGTGCAAGAGAAGGAATACTTGAAATGAAACCCTATGCCAACATGTCTGACCAGCATGGTGTAGTAGGTCAAATTCCCTCCCATTGTGGAGGAGGCCTGAGCCCAACAGTGGGACGTATGTGGGCTGCGAATATAAAAATATAAAAAGTAAATTTTAATTTATATCGACTGCACTCCGTTTTTATCTTGTGGATTATTTTTCTCTTATTACTTTCCGTGTGGTGATAGAGTAAGAACACAATTTACCTATGTTACTTGGATGTCGTAAAAGATGACTAAGGAATTAATTATTGCATATATTTGCAATGCAAGAAAAGGAAAACTTGAAATAAAACCCAATACCAACTCGTCCGAACATTTGGTCAATTTCTCTATTATTGTGGAGGAGGCGCGAGCTCAGCAGTGGTGTGAATGGGTTGGCACGTACGCACGCACGCACGCACGCACGCACGCACGCATGCACGCACGCACGCACGCACGCACACACATACACACACACACACACACACACGCTCGATCACACACACACACACACACATTCGAACACACATACACACATAGGTTTTTGTATTTTTTTCATACTATTATGATTATTTACTTTGTATTCACCTAATGTAGTCATTAGTCTGTATTTATATATTATAAAATGTGTCTTTTGTAATGGGGAGGACACTGGCTCCTATAACACAGTATACAACTAGCGTAGGAGCCAGAGATTCACACATATTTTAAAGAAAAATATATATATGTATTGCAACATGTCAGTTAATATATAACTAGCATTAATCCACAAATATCTCTCTCTCCGTGTGGTGACGGAGTAAGAATACAATTCACCACCCCCTATCTTACCCGTGGGTGATCGTACGAGACGACTAAGGGATATAAAACGCATATAACATCTATGCGAGAGAAGGAAAACTCGAAATAAAACCCTATACCAACACGTCTGACCAGCGTGGTATAATAGTAGGTCAATTACCCTTCCATCGTGGAGGAGGCCCGAGCCCAACAGTGGGACGTATGTGGGCTGAGATGATGATGAGATGATGAATCCACAAATATAGTTTTCGATCTACTACATCACCAATCTTTATAAACGCGTGAGAATGTCATGGGTTTGAGGTTACAAAACAAGCGAACGATATTTCTAGTATTAAGCGAGTCGCTAGTTCAACATACAAATTCCTGAGGGTAAAGGACTATCCTTTGTTATCCTACAAATATATTTAAGATAAAATATCCCTTTATATACTATATATGCTATTTTATGAGGCAGATTTTTTTGCATTATTCGCTGCATTAAATAGTAATTAAAATTTTATATAAAAATTCTTGAAACAAATATTAATACTCAGAAATCTGTAACGTCTAAATATTGCAATATTTTGCAAGAATTTTAACATAATTTCAATTATAATAAATATTTAATGGTTTACATTAAATATTTGTTAAATAAATTAAATATCAATGACACTGTTATCTTTAGAAATAAAAACATATAAAATATATATATTTAGCGATTTTAATTTACAATTATATATCTACACAACATAACAAATATATGCCGATACATGGATATTGTATTTAGAATTGGACTGGAGGACAATCAGAGTAAAAGAGTCCCCAGTTGTATGTATACCCAGCGCATAGGCGCCCAGGGCCTAATTTTATCTAACAAATATATATGTTTAAACTTTACAATAATACTAGTTAGGCGCAATTCACATCCGTTAAGTTATCGTTGGCGATCCTGTTGATATGCCATCCAAAGTTCCTTTGTTTCCTATAATTATTTCTGTTGCCCATGTTTGTAATATTCAAGAATACGTTTATGGTTTATTCATAAAAGATAGCGATCTATTTGTGATATAAAATATAATATTTAAGTACAAAATTCTACGCAAATTTAAAATTTACATCATTTTATTTCATAAAATATATACCATAATTCGAATTAAATGAATATCATTGGAATCCTGTCAAAAGGCGGTCAAAGGGCGGCCAAAATTAATTGGTTTTGTCACAATAGAATCTTCAATGGATTTCTTGAATTATTGAATTCAAAGGTCAGATTCGAAATTCAATAGAATTGATGGATTTAGCGCACGACTTGACACAAATAACCCAGTAGATTGATTTTTACTTGTAAACTGACAATTAACAGATATTTGTTTACGATAGATATATTAATTTTGCAAATTATTATCAATATTTCATTTCTTGAAAATAGACTATTGTTCAGCTTTATATAATGTTCAGTAAGTATGGTAATTTTTTTTCTCTTAGTAATGATACAATGAAACAAATATTACTCCCGTGGATATCGTAAAATACGACTAAGGGATATGATATGCCTATAACACCTATATAAAAAAAAAACTCGACATTAAACCCTATACCAACACATTTACCACTGTCGACAAGTCACCCTGCTCCGGTGGTCGGCCCAACAATGAGGCGAGGCGACGTGGGTACGGGTGGGTTATGGGCACGCGCGCTGTCCTTTCGTCGCCTCGGACGGAATGGGCCGCGTGCGCGCTTATCATAGCCCACCCATAAAAAAAAGAAATACCAACACATTTAACCAGTGTGGCATAGTAGATCAATTTCGCTCCTATTGTGGAAGAGGCCCAAGCCTTACGTTGGTTGAAATTATTATTATCATATTAGTGTTGTAATTTTGTGTGATGACAGAGACTCAAATGATTACCGCCCCTTTTTTCATGGATGATTGTAAAAGCGACTAAGACTCGTAGGTAGATAACGTCACTGCAAGGCAAGAAAAAAATGAAATAAATCTAAATAAACTTGTTTGACCAGCGTGTAAGTGATTTACCCTCATTTGCTCGAGCCCAGACGTGAGACATATATGAGCCAACATCATGAAGTATGTGCCTTTTAGGCAATAAGGAATAGTGCTTGAGCATATTGCTATTGCCTATTCTCTATTATTATCCTCTATTTAAATAGAGGACAATAATTTATCATCTCTATCTTCTTTTCTTTATATATAAATTTCTCGTGTACGTGTATATGTCATTGAACTCCTCCTAAACGGTTGGACCGATGTTGATGAAATTTCTTGTGCATGTTCAAGGGAATTCAAGAATGGTTTAGATTTACAATTGGACCCGGTAGGTGGCGTTATTTTATTTGAACAGAACAACGTCTGTTGGGTCAGCTAGTGTTATATAAGTTTATACAAAAAATATGGCCATCATTTGGGCAGAGCATCTTAGCTGGTAATACCTAGTCTTATAATTAATATCTGGTTGACCGAACTTTGCTCGGACTATTTATGTTGTATTTTTGTCGAATTTATTTAGATATATATTAATAAAAAATAAAAATTAAATAATGAAAAAAACATCCAAAATTACAAAAAGAGAATAATAATAACACCGAGATTCAATCCGACGCTGTTTGAATGCCAAAACAAAACAAAAAGAAAACTGGACAACTTCCCAACTGAGTTATCGCCACTCTTGACGTTGACGGCGTGAATCCATATTCTATTGACATTTTATGTTATTATATAAAAACACCGACAAAACAACATTTTCTATAAATAAAACATAGCTAGATCGATTTTTTGGCTCCGAAACATCTAGTATGCCAAGTTTCATCAAAATCATTGGAGCCGTTTCCGAGATCCTTAATATATATATACAAGAATTGCTCGTTTAAAGATATAAGATACTCTATAAATATATATTAAGCAGTAATAAAAATAGCAGCGAATGATAATCACATAATATGTACTAGCAGACGTCCTACTATCTGCACATGGCTTGAATTTTATGCTGTAAAACATTAGATAATTTTCGCTATAGATGAGACATGGTCCGGCAAATTGATGTCTCCTTTTTATCAAAGAAATAACAAAATATGAGAGAAATTATTGAGTGCTTACTCGATGGCGATTATTAACAAGACAACATTTTGCCCGATAGGTTTGCTTGAGGATAAGTTTGCAGGATTGTTACTTAATCTGGTATATGATGAATAGGATTCATCTCAGCTCACATACGTCCCACTGCAGGTTTCGAGCTCGCTCTACAATAGGGGAGAATTTGACCCTGATATATCATGCTGGTCAGATAGGTTGGTATAGAGTTTTATTTTGAGTTTTCCTTCTTTGCCGACATCCACTGTCAAGATAGGCAATTGGTGAACTGTAATCTTACTCCGTCGCCACACGGAATAGCATTATCGTACAGAAGAAAATATATATTTATTAATATCATTTAATTTCTTAATATAGTTAATTTTAAACAGCGCAAAAGTAGGTAATATGAAATTTAAAGAAAAAGTAGTAATTTATTTCATTGAGTTAAAGCAAGCTCTACTATATTTCAAAAGACTTTTCAAAAGAGAAGTTCTCAACTCGCCGTTGTATATTTTTATTCAAACGACCAAAATTAATGCGGAAAATATTTTCGCATTTCCAAGTTTGCTTTTATTATCATATCCGCTGTGACAACATTGACACTCGCTAATATAAGCGACCACTCGGGGCTCTATTGCCTTCGGAAGGGATAATAGCTTGTAGCCTGCCTTTGAAGATTTGTGGGGATTATCCTCAAAACTTCGAATAGCTGCGGTACCCTCGGCAGTGTCGATGAAAACCAAGTAAATATAAACAGACTTTATGTTTACACTTTTTATCTACAGTAGGTCATTCAAGAATTATAAATCTCCATTGTACATTAAAGACCTTTAGTTTAGATAAGGGCAATAGAAAAAAAAATAGATACTGATTAAAATGGAACCTTTTCAATTTTTGATAATAATAATAATAACTTTTTATTGGTTTTAATGGCAGATGAATAATCAATCCACTTATTGGTTATTAATAATTACCATTCATGGATCTGTACAATACAAAGGCCACAGCCAGGTACCTACCTTAACGTGGAATTTGTGCCCCCCGGCTCTATCACGAAGCGCAGAATTTTCGGCGAGTGTTTTATTACCCCGAACAAGCCGGCCCTCCTTCAGACCGCAGGCAAAGAACTGTTAGCAGCGTGACTCCACTGTAAGACTATTTGTTTATCCATAAAATAAAAAATAATCAAGGTAAACAATCATCGTCGCGTATAAGGGATGTATGGGTTTGAACCTCTTCCATAGAATAAAAGAAAACCTACTATGACAGGCTGGTCAGATAGGTTGATAGTGTTTTATTTCAAGTTTACCTTCAAAACTGTTTACCACTGCGCTGAAAGATGTCTTAAAGCTTTTAAGTTGTACCGGACTCGGTAATAACATCAACGATGAATAGATCACTCAACTTCGATTCGCAAATCATATCGTAGCCATGGCAAAATATGGAGGACTTTGGCACCATGCTCAATGTTCTTAGCAGGATTTCTCAACTTAATAATAGGAATAAAGTCATGTCATTCGCGTACCGGTCCTACTTGGAAATGCGATTCTCGAAGCTATCGATCATTATGTTTACCTAAGACTAACAGTCCAGTTAGATCCAATTTCGAGACAAAGGTCAGCCGACGAATCCTACTCAGTTGAGCAGCGTTAGGGAACTTAGGAGGATCTTCTAGTCTAATATTTCTAGTGTCTGAGAACAAAGTTTTAGAACCTGTGTGTCTTCCACCATCAATGATCTATGGCACAGAAACGTCTCTAAATGTCAGCCTCGTAAAAAAGCTCAGTCACTCAACGTACTATGAGGAAGTCGGTATTTCTCTACGGGATAAAATCGGGCATATGGCAATCCGTAGAAAAACGACTGTAACCGACATAGTGTGGAGAATGAGCAAGTTGAAGTGGGCAGGTCATATAGCAAGACAAACTAATAATCATTGGGAAAGGAAGACTCTCGAGCGCCAATCACCCCACTAGGTGGACTGGTGACGATTTTAAAAGATGCAGGCAACTGTTGAATGCAGGTGGCACGGCATCGTTGTTAGTGGCATTTTAGTGAGGATTCTTTGTGTAGCAGTGGACTCCTAGTGACTGACACCACTCACTAACTGACTCATCTCGTGATTACCGAATCCATTGGTCCAATTTACTTCAAATTTTGCCCAAGTACTCCTTTCGTAATTTAAGCGCTTACTAAGGATGGATTCTAGAAAAATTCTGTGCATTTTTTAATCATAACAAATGATTCCATGTTCCTCCTGGGGCGACGGAGAGGGCGACGTGCAAACCCACGGTCCACTGGGTGGAGGTCTCTCTAACGCCAAAGAGACGAGCCACGGGTACCTGGGCTATACCATGCTTAAGTGGCCCTTGCCATTGTAACCATTGCCATAGTAATCATTGTGATTATAACCACATTATAAATGCTGCTATTGTAATTATTGCAATCATAAATGTTCATAAATAACTGTTGTATCTTATAATATCTTTAATATTTTTAGTTAATAATATTTGGATTTATTTTTCCAATGGTAGCAGAATATTTTATTTTAATATCTAATTTTGATAAATTACGATTATTTTTATTGATATTACAAAAAAAAAAAACAATCTATACAGTAGCGGAACGTCGTACGTCGATTTTGAAAACGATTCTTCAGTAATGGCAGTCCTCGGTCATAATCTAACAAATAGGCCATCACGGGTTAAAATTTACGAGTGTTAAATATGATACGAGCCCCCATTAATTATTGAGCGGTGCGTAGGTATGAAATATGAAATAAAATATTATGATATTATGAAGGTTTGCCAATGACTCACAAATTATGCTACAGTAGACCGAATTATGCATTGGGTTAGATATTTAACTTTAATTTATGCACAAAAATTGGTCTAACAGACGCTGTACACTATGTAAAATAATGCGCCACGTGCCGTATTCAGTTGTAAATTTCATTACATTCTTAAATATATGTGAAAACATACAAAATTTCATCAAAATCTTTCCAAGCGTTTTAAAGAAGTTCAGCCATACAGTACTAGAAAATTTTAGTTTCATCATGTTTTTTGGTGTATACGTACAAAAGAACCATAGGTATACGTTAATTCTTAGTACCTATATATTTTATCTATCATCGTTTCAGTTTATCACATAATCTTACTGCTGGACTAGAAGCTCGACAATAGAAGGGGACTTTACCTACTATACCATGCTGATCAGACGGGTTCGAATAGTTTCAACTATAACCCATGCAAGAGGAGGAAAACTGGAGTGTTCTTCCTTTCGCATAGATGTTAAATACATATTATAAACTTAATCGTCTTTTACGACCCCTATGGATAAGGTTACTTACACTGAAAACTTTTGCCATAATTGATGTGATTATATTATTTATAGTATCAATGGCAGGTTGGCAGTTATAATAAGAATATCGAAAATATTTTCAATGTAAATGTACTTTTATAAGACCGATAATATCCGATACTAAAGAAATAATCCTAATATTGCGGGGAATTTTAAGAATATACCATTCATCATCATCATTTTGGCTCCTATACGTCCCACTGTTGGGCTGGAGTTTCCTCCAATACGGGAAGGAAATCGACCTACTATACCATGCTGGTCAGACGTGTTATTATAGGGTTTTATTTCGAGTTTTCCTTCTCTTGCATAGATGTTATTATACGCATATTATATACCTTAGTCTTTTACGACACCCACGGCTAAGAGAGGGGGTGGTGAATTGTATTAATATATAATAATAATATATATAATAATAATTCTTATTCCGTGACTATCCGTGATATGATATCCGTGATTCCGTGATATTAATATCGATGTTATCTCCAAGTCATCTACCGAAGCTGAACTACATAATGGATTTTGATGAAAGACGAACCTTTAGCTTTACCTTAATTTATAGGATGACGAAGGTAAATGCAACTAACACTGTAATCATAATCTATCTATAGCCATCTAGTGAAAAAGTATGTAGGTAATAAAAAAAATCTCTAGTGAAGTTAGTAGTTTTTTCGGGGCAAGAAAAAAATTAAAGCTTACATACTTACAACCTTGTAAGAATGATTGACTTCAGTGTGGGGGTTCTATGTATTGGATTTTTCTGGAATTACGATTCTAATGCTGACAATGAGTTCTCGAGATCGATTCCAAAATATAATAAATTGAATATATTTTCCAAGATTAAATGTTCAGAATCATGGAGCTGTGCTATAAACGACAATAATATTATTTCCTATTATGTGCATGTACTGAATTACATTAGAAAACGTGACTAATCTATTGTTTATAGACGCTAGATTCGCAACATTCTTCATTCATTTTGTATGCATAGAGGCTAATACGATAATGTAAACTACAGAATTCAGTTTAGTCTTCCATATTCCATGTTTCTATGACTGGACATACAGTATTATTCCTATTTAATTGGTTATCATAGAACAATAGATCACAATAATTGATACTTGCCGTACTTATAAAATTAGTATTATAATCATGTTTTTGTAACTGTATAGGTACTCTAAAAAAATAAGCTAAGTGCGAGTCCGAGTCGCGCACGTAGGGTTCTGTACATCTATAAAATGGCGTTTGTTGTATGGGAGCCTTAAATATTTACTTTATTTTGTTTTTAGTATTTTTTGGTGTAGTGGCAACAAAATTACATAATTTGTAAAAATTTCAACTGTCTAACTATCGCGGTTCTTGAGATACAGCCTGGTGACAGCCAGACGGATGGACAGACGGATGGACAGACAGCGAAGTCTTAGTAATAGAGTCCCGTTTTTACCCTTTGGGTACGGCACCCTAAAAAGACAGATGACAAGGTCGGGTACCTGTGGCCTGCCCATTTCGCGATGGAGAGATGTACGCTTCAGACAGGTCATGCTCACCGTCTCTCTGTCGCCACAGTTGGATGGGACAGGGTGTGACCGTAGCCTACGCCATAAAAGCTTTCTTCCTAATCCGTCCAGGTCCAGTCATATATAGAGGTACAGAAGCATTACATAATACTAGCTGACCCAACAGACATTGTTCTGTTCAAATAAGCACCACCTAGCGGATCCAATTGTGAATCTAAACCATCCTTGAATCCCCTTGAACAAACACAAAAAAAAATGATCAACATTGAACCAGCCGTTTAGGAGGAGCTCAGTGACACACACGTACACAAGAAATTTATATATAACGATATATACCAACATATAAAGACCATAATAGCAGTTGATAATATTACAATTAATACATATAGTTTGGATGGTTTATTCGCCATATGTGATAAATACTAGTTCATAAATTAGTTCAACTAATTTATCTCGCTACGAACTAAAATCGCAAAGGGTATTCGTAATTAACTTAACAGCTAATATATATTATAATTACAAGGAAATGAAAATTATCTCAACTCATGTTCGGACATATTTTGTGGTGTTAATTTGTAATCAAGTAATGGCTATTATTATAAAATTAAACTAAAAGTTTTGTTGTGATAAAATTTTATAACATTTGTCATAATTATCATCATTGTGATGTTCTTATCCAAATTACTTGGGATCGACGCAATACGTAGTGTTCAAATTCAAATTCAATTCAAATTCAAATCATTTATTATGTATAAACCCCGCGGGGGCACTTACATATTGTAATTTTTTTTACATTTTTCTTAAAGTTATAATTACCGCCGGATCGGAACGCGACCGCACTGAGAAGATCCGGCAAGAAACTCAGCGGGATTGTCTATTTTTTATATATTTTACTAATTTCTTTTAAATAAAATTACATCTTACAACATGCTTATTGATAGTTCCAGTGTAATGCCATTCAAAATATTATATAATATAGTTCACAAATATAATAATAATCACAAATGTAATGAAAAAATTATGGTTGGACCTTCCTCCATCGTATATACTGCAGAACGTTTTGGACACAGTTTTATGATCAACTGTCTGCTTGACGGTGACCCTTCTTGGCTACAACATCGAACAGGCGACATCGAATGGAGTTGAAGATTAATGTAAATTTCTTAGTTGTCTTTTACGACACCCACGCGAAACGGTAGGTAGTATTCACATTAATGTGTATCATCATCATCATCTTGCTCTTATCCCAATTACTTGGGGTCGACGCAATATGTCATCTATTTTGACATATTACAAAAAGTTTCGGCAATGACTTTTATGACCGGCCGCCTGCCTGACGTCAACCCTCCTTGGGAATGTAATCGTTGACCCAAATGGTACCAGATGGAGTTGGTCCGGGTCAATCTAGGGCTCTTAGTCATCTTTTACGACACCCACGAGCAAAGCAAGGGTTGGTAGAATTCGAAGCCGCTACCACACAGCACATTAATGTGTATATTTATATAAAAATAAATAAATACATAAAATAAATATATAAAAATAAATAATAATTCTATTCCGTAGTAGTAATTCAAGTTAATCCGTATGGTGACGTTGTAAGAATACAATTCACCACCCTCTATATTACCCGTGGGTGTCGTAAAAGATAACGAAAGGATATATGTGCATATAACAACTGTGAAACAGAAAAAAAACTCGAAATAAAGTCCTATACTAACCCGTTTGACCAGTGTGGTATAGTAAGTAAATATCCCTCATTTTGTGGTCCTCCACAACGCTCGAACGGCTCGAACGCAGCTGTGAGACTTGTTTAGGCTGAAACGAGAGGAAATAGTCCAATGTAAAGTATACTTCTTACTTTCCCACGAGAATTGTATAATTATCCTGACAACGAGATTAGGCAGTGCCTTTCTCTCGGGCAATTTAAAACAACAACTGTAATCAATAATCTAGTCACCAACTAAGTATTGGTAGATAAGGTTGGTGATGTCGGTGGGTTAGCGTGTCCATTACTAAATTGATCCATCCCACCGGATTGGTTTTCTGTGATTTGCTTCAGTGGTTGTGAATTTGCTCGATCTCGTTAAAAGGATTGCTTGCAGTAGTTACGTAGAGCGGATATATCGCTTTCATTAAATGTGGTTTTCAAACGATGCGGCAACTTAAGAGGATCTTTTCGTCCAATATTCCGCGGTGTCTAAAAATAAGCGTTTATAAACAGTATGTGCCACTAGCAATGAATATAAGGCATTAAAAACGTGATATCTAAATATCGGCTTCATAAAAAGAGCCAAAGTCGTTCAACGTATTATATGCTCGGTATTTCTCTACGTAATATAATTCGGCATACGAAAATTCATAGATGAATGAGTGGAACTGACATAGCCAGAAGAATTAGTACGCAAAAATGGCAATGAGGAGACCACATCCTTTATCGAACCGAGAACCGTTGAAGAAGAAAGGTTCTCGGTGGCGACCACGAATCGAACAACACAACCTAAGCTCTTATTGGAGTTCCACTTGTGAATTCTGATATAAAACTGTTTTAATACATAGTACATATATTTATACAGCTTACATATAAACGATTCATTAGAAAGGTAAATATTTTATATCAGAAAATGTCTTTAAATTAATCATATTAGATAAATTAGTATTCATATCTATAGATTAATAATTTTACCCTTACATATTATATTAATTCATAGCGTTGATATTAAACCTGTTGGGGGCGGCACGTACAAATCAAATATTTGTATCACGCCTAAACGTACCCTCTGTCAGTAACTATTGTTTGTGAAAATATTTATCTACCTATTCCGCCTTCATTTCTCTTTTAGTTTGCTTGGATATGACATTAATATTGAATGTTTTATGACAAAAATATATTATAAAAATCTCCTTTTGGATCCAATTTATTATTATTTCGATAGATGTAATTTTTACAATTAACTCAACCAGTGCTAAGTGTATTTCGGCATTTACCATTGAACAGAATAGATGTTAAGTTTGTATAAGTTTCCGTATACCCGATATTCAGCATTCTGTTAATAAGTTGTATTCAAAACCGTTCTATGGTTAGTAATTTTTTTTTTCTGGCAAATTTCGTTCTATAAAATCAATATTGCAATAAACAAAAAAAGTATAGTAATTATTTATTTATTTGAAGAAACCTTTTTTCGTAATTACGTTCAATATGTGAAGAAATTTTTAACATTCAACCGTCATAACAAATTAATTACAAGTCTAGACCTGTCTTGAGAATGAAACGCGATCGAACTAAATTTAATTTTTAAGCCTTGGTTTGAAAGCGAAAGTATTAGTCCTTAATATAAATAATAAAAATACAGTATAATGATGTCAATAATTGGACTTAAGTAGTGATTAAATTTATAATCCTTTGATAATTATTAAATTAATATATAAAAAATACATGAAATGACGAGGGAAGAATACAATTTACCAGTCTCTTTCTTAACTGTGGGTGTTGTACTTTTACGACTAAAGGAATAATATGCATATGAGATCTATGCAAGAAAAAGAATAATCAGCTCAAATGCGTCCCACTATTGGGCTCGAGTCTCCACCACAATAGGAGGATTATTGACCTTACTATACCACGCTGGTCAGGCAGGTTGGTATAGGGTTTTATTTCAAGTTAACATTCTCTTGCATAGATGATATAATGCGTATTATATCCTTTAGTCGTCTTTTACGACATCCACAGACACTAAAGGGAGTGGTGAATTGTATTGTTACTCCGTCACCACACGGATAAAAAGAATTCTTTAAGTAAAATTCTATACTACCAGTATAGTACAATAGGTAATTTTTTTCCTTTAATGGAGGAGGCTCAAGGCAGTAGTAATATATAACCCCGTACACCCGGGGGTATATATAAGCTGAGATGATGATAATGATGATAAACGTCTGTTTATTTGGGTTGATTCAATTAATCAACGAGTTAAATTATGTAATTTATGCGATTAGAATAATTTACTTACCAGTTTGTTAATTGAAAATCCAATTTAGATTTGAGCTAATTATTTGAAAGTGTTAATAGTCAATTATTCGAAATTAATTTACAAATTCTGTTTAATTACAGACTATTATTAACTGTAGCGAATTAATGCTTAATTATGTACAATATAATATAATTAGCTGTCCCAACAGACAGTGTTCTGTTCACATCTAAAAAAAATAGTGAAAGTAATTCTCCCTGAAATCAATTGCTGTGCCACCTACTGGTTACAATTATTAATCTAATTCATTCTCATATCCATTGGAACAACCACAAAAATCCAGCCATTTAGGAGTTCAATTACAAACACACGAACAGACGATTTATATATATAAAGTATAATGTCATACATCTATACATTTAACTATCAATTAATAACCCACTGTTGGACATATGTCTCTCTATGGAAAAACTCAATTGGATATCAAAAGACCAATTGGTATTATGGAAAGAGTTGCTCAGCTACAAAACGGTCGCCGCATTCGAAATAAAACCCTGTATGAACCTTTTTTTACCTGCATGGTACAGTAAGTCAATTATCCTCCTTGTATGGAGAAAGCATGAGCTCAACAGCGGGACGTATAATGAGTTGAGATGATGACATACAAACAAATAAATAATTATAAAAATAATAAAGTACATTAAATTCGGACGGAGTAAGTATACAATTCACCACTCCATATAACATGCATATAAACTCTATACAAGAGAAGGAACATTCGAAATAAAACTCTATTCCAACCTGTCTGACTAGCATGGTATAGTAAAGTAAATTTCCCTCCTATTGTGGAGGAGACTCGAGCCCAACAGTGGGACATATATCAGCTGAAATGATGATGATGATGACATTATACGGTATTAGGTAAAAATTTATTTATGCTTCTTAGCTGAAGAAAATAGTTTTTTTTTTTTTTTTTTATGGGTGGGCTATGGTAAGCGCACGCGCGGTCCAATCCGTCCGGGGCGATGAAAGGACGGCGCGCGGGACCATAACCCACCCGTACCCACGTCACCTCGTTGTTGGGCCGACCACCGGAGCAGATGTGACTTGTCGTCAGTGGTCGGCCCGACGGAATACCCTTTCGGGTATCCTCATCTCTCGACGTACTGGGACGTCGGTCGCCGTCGCGCGGTCAGCCTCTCCGCGGGTGACGGACAATTCCCCGGTCCGATCACCCACGGCTTCGGCTAGGGCGGCATTAGGCGCAGATACTCGCGCCTGCGCCGCCCGAGTCGCCGGCGGCGGAACGTGTCACCGAATAGGAGCTCTACTCGCACACGATCCGCCGCCTCCTTCCGTGAGATTACGGCCTCACAAAAGGCGGCGACCCTGGCGATGGTCGGCAGCGCCAGGTCGGCATCGATAATTGCGACGAGTTCACGGCGATCCCCCTCCCATGCAGCACACTCCTCGAGCGTGTGCTGCGCCGTGTCCTCGTCGCAACTGCAGTGGTGGCAGGACGGTGTGCTCTCCCTCCTGACAATCTTGTGCAGGTACTTCCCGAAGCAACCGTGCCCCGTCAGCACCTGCACCAGTCGGAAGGAAAGCACCCCGTGCGTCCGCTCCAACCACTCCATCAGCACCAGCCGGAGGGCCTCGACAGTCCTGACACCGTACCGAGGACTCTCCAGCCGGACTGCCCAACGGGCAATTACTTCTCGGCGGGCGTCGACCCGCCAGGCGGTGATCTCATTGATGGAGACCATGCTGCCGCGGACGCGCGTCTCCGACACCCGCCGATAAATGTCGGCGAGCATTTCCGCCTCCAGGTCCCACGGGGGGGTTCCAGCCAGGAGGCACGCTGCCTCCGTCGCCACCGTGCGGTAACCCCGTATGGCCCTGATCGCCATGACCCTCTGTGGTCGCCACAGGAGGGCCCTAAGACGGACGGTCAGGGACCCCGCCCACACCGGTGCGCCGTACAGGGCCATCGACCGGATCACCCCCACGTACAGCTGTCGGCACGTAGCACTGGGTCCGCCCACATTCGGCATCAGCCGCGAAAGGGCAGACGCCGCGCCGACAAGCCGGGGAACAAGTCGATGGAGATGCTCCCGGAACCAAAAATGCCCGTCGAGCACCAGGCCCAAGTACTTCATGTGGGCCTGGATGCTGATGGTGACCGAATTCACGGTGAAAATTCCAGAGCAGGGTTGATATGAGGCATGCGGCTGCTCATAAAACTATTGCCCATATTTTTGCAATATTTACTATGAAAAAAGTACATATTGAGTCGACCCCAAACAATTATGATAAAATGTCTAATCATTATCTCAGCCTATATATGTCCCATTGCTGGGTTCGGGCCTCCTGGCGGGAAGAGAATTGACCTACTATTCCATGCTGGTCAGATATGTTGGATTAGGGCTTTTTTTTTCGAATTCTCCTTCTCTTGCACAGACGTTATATGCTTATTATAGCCCTTAGTCGTCTTTTACGTCATCCACGGGTAAGATAGGGAGTGGTGAATTGTATTCTTTTTTCGTTACCACACGGAGAAAATATGTAAGGACTAGTAGTCTACGTCTATTAACTAACTCTATCAATAACGTTATATAAAAAATACAACAAAATGTGCTTATATATGTCTAAAGATATTTATATCTTTAATAAATGTAACCCGGTAATCGTAATAGCGAAACACTTGGAATAGAAACAGGATTTCCTTTTTTTTGATATTTTAGTTGCCTAAGGCTACATACTTTCAGTTACAAGGAATATTAAGTATGTATCATGTATGTAAGAGAATTCAGTTACAATTCTTCATATACTTACCACCCGAAAAACCTTTTTTTTATGGCAAATGGTAGCAAACGAGCTAACAGTACACCTGATGGTAAGTGTTACTGCCGCTCATGTACCTTTGCAAGGTAGGCAGCGGCCTACCGCGAAGAAAGTTAAGAATACTTGCAATGAGGTTCGGTGATACTAAAGGTATCACTAAAATCCACCACCCGCAAAAACCCTCAAAAACTTAGGCTTTCAGCTCTCTCGCTCACTGAACGAAACGCAGTAACAAATTGCTACTACTCGAACGTCGATTTTCTGCAAGAATGTGGTACTACCCTGGACGGACCGGCCCGTGACTGTAGACAGACAATTGTCCACAGTGTGGTCTTACCACTAGTGAATTCTATAACCTTTAAATTCTAGGATAAAACTACAATAATAATAATTATAATTGTCTGCGTAAAGATGTCGTATACCTGTAGGTATGTACCAGAGCCGGTTCTCGAAAATGCCGCGTAACATTGTTCTGTGACCGATCTAATATCTCTGATAAAACTATTGTAGCCAATAAGCCAGAGATCGTGGTGATAGACCGGCTAGAGCGACGTCCAATGTTTGTTGATGTTACTGTTTCTCATGACGGGAATCTTGTGAAGGTAAACAAATAACATATCAAGCCTTAGCTCACAAGATTATTGACATGTGGAGTGTTGAGACGGCAATAGTTGCACATCGGTATATCGGTGATATCGATCATTTGGATCAACGTTTTAATAGCCAAGAACCTCGATCGACGTCTAACTTCTTTAGGGTAATGCATAATGGATTTTGGGTCTGATGCAGAAAGCGGTGTTACTAGACACAGCGTAAGTTCCTTCCTATGTAGCCCTAACCGCCAGCAGTTTGTTATTTGTATTCGCTGCCGGTGGGCCAACACGCTTTTTATATTTGTAATTATTTTATTTATTGTATAATATTTTTGAAAATGTATTAGGTAGTTTGTAAGTTATATAAAGGTTATGATTG
Source organism: Lymantria dispar (assembly GCA_032191425.1). NCBI lineage: Eukaryota > Metazoa > Arthropoda > Insecta > Lepidoptera > Erebidae > Lymantria > Lymantria dispar. The sequence continues at coordinate 6,354,054 of CM063446.1, forward strand.
TAAAAACTAAAGTTTCAAAAACACAAAAAGTGTAAAGGAGCGTTCTATTATATCACGATGGGTTACAAGTAGCTACTACGAATTGAAGCAATGAATAAGATCATTAAGCACGATTGAACTGAAAGTACTTTTCATCAAATGTCGATTTGATCAATTACTTTCACAGTTGGAAGTCCCTGTAGCAAAGTGTTCATTAACAAAATTAATTTAACCCAATTTGGTTTAAATCGCTCAAGCAAGTGAGTGTATTTAATGAATAAGTCAAGTTTTGTCATCACGTAGAACACAGCAAAATTCATAGGCCGTCAAAGTTCACTCATTAAACTAATTTAAGTTTCGTGAGTAAAACTCCTTCACACATAGTCGTTTTAGAATACTAAGCCATTTGCAAAACTAATGAGTCATTTCCGAAAGAAGTTTTGAAAAGAGAAATCTGTAAATTTTTTAGACTTTTTATCATTTAAATTTACTGTTTCAAATATGTAGTTTTATGTTTGAAGTTAATCGTCTTTTTTAAAGGTATTGAAATAGAAGCATTGTTTAACATGCTTTTATTAGCTTCATACGTATTATAGTATGTGCGTATGTAATGGAGACTGTGAACATGATTTTGACTCCCTTCAAAACGTCAGCCTGACTCGAAATTTGGCATACTTATTAATATAAAAATTTGGCAATTTAATATAAAAAATGCATACTATAAAATTTTTGAAGAGAGGCCCTGAGAACCACCTATCTCATCCAAGACTGGATATGTGAGAGACAAAGGAATACGTGAGATGTACTTGCCGCGTATGGACTGTAACGGAACAAGTAAGTATGAGTAACAGAAAACTAAGTAAGCTATTCAGGAAAAGGACCAAAATATTGGGTACGTTATAGGGTTTAAAATAATAATGCTTGAACTATTCAAATGGTTTCTGAAGTTTACGCGAGCAAATATTTATTTGTGGTGTGGTGATGGCTAGAAATACGACCAACATATACTCGTAGATGTCAGACAGACGGCCGGTTATAAAATTATTGCCACGTTCGTCGTTTCATCTCATACGCGTCCCACTGCTGGGCTCGACCCTCCTCCCCAATAGGAGAGCGGTTGACCTACTATATCATGCTGGTCAGGCATGTTGGTATAGGATTTTATTTCAAGTTTTCCTTCTCTTGCACAGATGTTATATGCATATTATATCCCTTTGTCGTCTTTTACGACATCCACGGTTAGGATAGGGAGTGGTAAATTGTATTCTTAGTCCCTCATCATACGGAAAAAAATGCCTAAACTTTTGCAATATAGATTATGGAATAAGGATTTTTGCAATATAGACATGTTGGGTCCACCTCAAACGATTGGAGAGCAAGTTTATAATGATGATGATGAAAAAGGTTTTCTTATGCTAGAACTCTCTTGACCATAAATGCTGGAAAGTATTGTAAATATTGCGAACTTAAAAATAAAATACAATCTCTATACAATCTATAAAAATATTTTTAAGTGATCTTTCAAAATGCAAGGGGCTTATAACTTTGAAAGTAATGCAACAGGGTGCTTTATAAGCCCGCTTTCTACATTGAACCTAGTCATTGTAGTTTGAGTGGATCATCAATATTCAGCGTATGAAATTTGAGTGATTTACTATATCACTTATTTATAGCCAGAACTGAAACACTGCACATCCTGTCCCCCATAAGAGCGCTTTGCAACGTGCCATACTATCTGCGGTCCATCCGGTAATAGCCGTTGCTAAGATATAATATAATTCTGGATTAATACTAATTATTGTATTACATTAATAATACAACTTTTAATCATAAAAATATTGTAAGTTATTGTAGAACGTGTGCGAATAAATGAATTTGACTTAAGCATAGCTGTAGTTACTAATGATATATATATATATATATATATATATATATATATATATATATATATATATATATATATATATATATGACTAAATATATAACTAACTACACAACAATTAACCGTATAACTGATCTTAATAGTATATAACATTATAAGTATAGCCATAGAATACTATCTGACATGGTAATTTCATTACAAAACATTATAAGGAAGAAGAAATGTATGAAACTATACGTACCTATATTGAAAAATACTGATTTTCTTGAATTCTTTTGTACTTATCGTATTAATTGTGAAGAGAGAAAATTTAACGAGTGTGAAAATACTAAACAGTTAAATAGCTATTTCTTCTTGCTGAAAAGGTTTCAAAATTGAATCTTGATGTCTAAAAAGTAAGTAATGAATAAAAATATAACTTAGTATTACATTAAATGAGCTTAAATTTCATATTCATTGTAATATCAACTTTGCGACCATCTTCGTCAATCTGTCTCCACCATAAAGAGATTTAACTGCCATACTAAAATTGTTAGTGCCACTGAAATTGATTACCCTATTGCCTTAAATATTTTTATGGGGTTCCAGCATGGCGTATGGTAAAATATAATAATAGCTGTCATGTTAAGAGTTTAATAATATGTAATGGTGGTTGTAAAATTACGATTTTATGGTTCTGTTACAATTATGGGTATTTAATTATATCGTATTTATCGGCCAATTTTATTTTGTCATAGTTGGACACAAACCAAAAGGAGGATTTCGGGAATGGTTTTAAAATCATTATCCAACAATGTTGGTTCAATATAAGTTGAAATCTTTATTTTGTAGACTTGCAACCATTAGAAAAACCATTAGACACGTGAATTATCTTTCTTATTATTATTATATTTCATCATCACCTCAGCCCATATAAAGTCCTACGGTTAGGCTTGGGGCTCCTCCATTGTGGGAGGGAATTCTACCTACTATACCACGCTAGTCAAACGTGTTGGCATAAGTTTTATTTCGAGTTTTCCTTCTCTTTCATCGATGTTAACTACATATTATATCTATTTATATATATATATATATATATATATATATATATATATATATATATATATATATATATATATATATATATATATATATATATATATATAATATATATATATTTATATTATATCTATATGGTAATGGTATGTTACTAAATGCAAGTAAATGTCAATATATTAGATATACACGCAAAATACATGAAATTAAATCTGAGTACAAGATAAGTGATATTAAAGGAAGCCGATTGTGTCTTGGATTTGGGCGTCCTGCTGCATAAAAAAATTATATTTACTGCTCATTTGGAAATGATTATTAAAAAGCATCCAGAGCTCTAGGATTCGTTATGCGAACTGGAAAGGTTTTTCGCCATATACGTACTAAAGTAAACCTATAATAATAGTAGTGTAAGAAGCATATTAGAATATTGCAGTATTATGTGGCGTCCGCATTATGCTACTCACATTTTAAGAATTGAAAGAATCCAAAAGCGATTCCTCTGGCACTTATCACATTCAACATCGATAGTCATTAAAAAAATGTCATACAAAGATAAACTCATATATTTTAAAATGGATACACTAGAAAATAGAAGAAAATATTTGGATCTAATGTTTCTATACAAACTAGTTTGTAGTAGAATATCATGTCCACAATTGCTGGCAAGGCTTAATTTTAGAGTGCCGTACAGGTTCCCTCGAATATGCATCACACCTCTCTATCCACCATTAAGAAAAATTGTTTTGGGCTCCACTTCTCCCATTCCTCGTATGAGCAAACTGTTAAATGAATGTAGTGATTCTGTAGATATATATTCGAATTCTCTAAGTTGCTTTCGCAAAATAATACGAGCGTTGAACTTTTTGTAATTTTTCATTCTAATTTCTTATGCTTTATAATACTTTAATTTTCCTTCAAATTACTATTTATAGGTAGATACTGTGCATGCGGTGTTTGCTTATAATTGAGTGTAACTTTTTATTTAAAGGTTTTAGTTTTAGTTGTTGTATTACTGTTACATTTGTTAGCAAATCAAATAAATAAATAAATAAATTCATTATCTTTTATGACACCCACGGGGCAGCAAGCTGTATTCTTACTCCATCACCATACGGAAAACTTAAATTATTATTTACATGTACATATCTTCTTCTTGTTCACGGGATCTTCCAAGGGAAGGTTCATTGGTAGGTTTACATGGGGATATGGATTAAAAAAGCAAACGCCTTTGGAGAAATTTAATCTAAAAGTGGGTTGGGACATCTACCGTTGACACTCCACGCCTGCACATGACACACGTGGACTGCTAACGATAGGTGTAAAACTATTGTGTGGTGATGATGTCTAATATATGATTATGGGGTTGGAGATTAGGTGTAGGTTATTTACATTATTATTTTTAATTTTATACTTTTACATTTATTTTTCGTTTCATCGAGAACAGGACGAGAGGTTGAACCCAGCACTTGGAAAGCTAAAATTTCGTCGTGTTCTATCGCGGAGCTGATTGACCGGATAGCAACTAGCCCATACGTATTAATCTTCAACATTATGCTATCGCTAAGAAACGCATTTACGATTACCATTTAGAAATAAAACTGTTAAGGACTGATTGACATCTCGTGACCATGAACGATGAAAAATGATGGAAATGTCGATAAATTAAAAATCAATTAAAATCGCGATGAAATCAGTAAAACTTGTTTTATTTCAAAGGCGTAATTTTCACGTAAATCTCAGTTATCATCAACTAAAGTGGATATGGTCTATTTATACTAATTTTTTGAGTTATAAAGAGTGATAAGTAAACATTAATCTTCTAAAACTGCTACAGATTTATTAGATTCTGCTGTCCCTGATCTAGACTGGAAGGCAGTTATCGTTAAATATTTATGTTAGGTTTAATTCCGATTGTGGTCTGTTTTCCAATTCGACTTGGAGAAATGGGCGGGGATTTTACTAGTAATTGACCGCAGAGCGCTGTTGGGAGTGCTTTCAAAGGCATTGAATAGTCAGAAGGGAGTGCTGGAATAACGATTGGGATTGGCAGATGTATTGTGTATTTTTATTCAGTGGCATAGCTTTATTACTTTTCTAAATCTTCATGTTTTTACTTTTATGTGATCAATCTAGCAGTAATACCTACGTTTTGTTACATAATTTTAGTCCCTCTCGAGAGGGAATTGTTCTATTATCATTAAATTGTCAATATTTTTTTAGCCCTTTGAGGATTTTGCGACTAAACGACCTTATAATCTATTAAATTTGTAGAATTATTTTTTATCGAGCCAGGATCGAGGATCGAGCGAGACTCGGCAGTCTCAAGTTTCTTAATCTAGGAGTCAATTAAATTTATATCGCTTTTATTTCTTTGACATCTTATAGTTACGTGTAGTGACGGAGTAAGAATATAATTCACCCCTTTATTGCCCATGGGTGCTGTAAAAGACGATTAAACCAGAGCCCAATAGCGGGACGTGTATGGGCTGTATTGAGGATGATGATTTCTTATTTATTTAATACATGTCACTTTTAAATATAGAATTTAATTTTAGATAGGGTTCAAGATACATTATCATCATTTCAGCTCATAAAAGTCCCACTATTCAGCTCGAGCCTCCTCCAACATAGGAGGATTTCCATTGACGTCAAGACACCCTGCTCCGGTGGTCGGCTGAACGATGAAGGCGACGTTTCGCGCGGGTGGGTTGCGGGTGTGCATGCTTACGCCTCTCTGTCGCCCCGGACGGAGTGGTGCGAGGAGTGCGCCGACCGCAATGGGGATGCCATTAGGCCAATATGAGATTTTAATTATTCCTAATTAGAATTTTTTTTTGTCTGTGAGCTCTAACCTAAGTGGAAAAGCTTCGTGACAATTTTATTCAAATGAAAGATTTAGAAAAAAGGTTGCATAAAAGGTTGCTTCGGGCGATTAGTTTTTTTTTTAACAGAGAAAACATAAAAGTCAAATTGTTAAATAAAGGACCAGCATCGAAAGACTATTTCGGGTATTCGTTATGCGTTGATTCGAATTGAATTAACACCAAGCTTTTGCTATTGTTTTCCTACTTGGCTAAATATTTGATTTTGTCTCAGTTTGTACCCATCAATTGCTGGGCTGGAGCCTCCTCCGCATTAGAAGGAAAATAGACATACTATACCGTGCTGGTCAGACATGTTGGTGTAGGGTTTCATTTCCAGTTTTCCTTCTCTTGCATAGATATTATTTACATCATTTAGTCGTCTTTTACGACCACCACGAACAAGATAGGGTGAACTACTACTACTATTCTTACTCCGTATTTATCCGTATAAATATTTGATTTGTTAAAATATAATTTTAGTCACAAAACGCTTGTCAATTGATTCCACAACTCAAAAGGATACTTTATTGTCTAATAAATCAAATATCAAGTATTATTGCAGACGCTCAAACTCGCAAAACATTTTGTAACGGATAACATCGTTAAAATTACACCAAATAAATAGCGAGCATTATTGCAAGTATCAAAGAGAAACAAGATCTTGGGATCATTTAATTAAATTTATATATCAGATTACAAATTAGTGCTTGATTTACGCTTATTTATTTTTCATTTATATTGCTCCTTTGCTCCGATGGAATAAATGTGACCTCTCTATATGAGTGAGGCCTTTGATTAAGTAAAATATTTTATTACGTATAATGAATTTTAATGTTTACGCGAGTATTACACATTTGAAGTAAAACTGTTTTAACGGGTTTTATCAGATTGGTATCTAATTTTTGATATCTCGCTTACTTTATATTTGAATACTTTTCAGTATTTATAGTCACGGGAGGATTTAGAAATCTTAGGTAGAATCTTAATATCCTATCCTACTAATATATATATATATAATATATATATATACTAATATATATATATAAACGTTAACGTTTGTATGTGAGGATGTGAAGATGTTTGTTGCTCTTTCACGCCAAAACTACTGAATGGATTTTGATGAAACTTCACAATAATATAGCTTACATATCAGAATAACACATAGGCTAATTAATTAATCCTGATATTCCCACGGGAAGAGGAATTGCGGGTGAAACTGCAGGGCGCCGCTAGTACTTATATATAACTCTTCTGAAGTGCATTTGTCACCTAGCTCTTAAACATGTGTGATTTGTGGTTTAGTAGGTTAATTTCGTTCTTATTATGGAGAAGGCTCGAGCCCAACAGTGGAACTTATATGAGCTGAGATGATGATGATGCTGAACCATAAATGGGTTGCCACGTCCAGAGTATAATACTCTTGCTGAAAATCAACGTCCGAATAGTAGTAATTAGAAAACCAGAAGCCCATATCCACTTCCTCCCCCTTCCTATTCTCAATACATTTCCTACAATCCTTACAGTTTGTAGCAGCCTGGTTGTGACATTGGTATTGCTAGTTGATGAGCGTTAGTTACGACTTAGCATTAAGGGAAATGGTCTGTTATTAATATCAACATGAGGATTTTAACCCAGTTACTTGGAGTCCACTCAATATGTACCCTTTTTTTAAGGACATATTTCAAAAGCATTGGCAACAGTTTTATTCATAACGTTAACTGTATTTAGGAATATAATTGTTAGCAGCATCAGATGGAGTTGGCCCAGGTCGATATAAAAATTTTAGTCGTCTCTTATGATATCCAATGTAAGGGTTGGTAGTATTTAGTCGCCACAACACAGGCAAGGGTTCCTGGTCTGCTGCCGTAGGCAATAAATAAAACCGGACCGGGGATTTAGTCTGAGCACCCGCGGAGAGGTTAGCCTCTCGATGGCGATCGGCGTCCCAGTAGGGGACGTCGAAGGGAGAGGGTTCTTCCTCGGGATATTCCGTCGGGCCGATCACTGACGTCAAATCACCTTGCTCTGGTGGTCGGCTCAACGACGAAGGCGACGTGTCGCGGGTGGGTTACGCCCCTCTGTCGCCCCGGACGGAGTGGTGCGAGGAGTGAGTTGAGCGTAACTCACTCCCAGAAAAAAAGGCAATAAATAAAAAAACCAGTAGAATTTGACTGTTTTTTAAGGCTACATACAAATACACCATAAACAAATAAATCATATCCAGATATACATAAAATTAATGACTCGGTAATTGGACCAACTCCACTCGGTACGGAACGCCTTTACTTAATTGTTACTAGGCCATCCATCCGTGTGGTTACTGAGTAAGAATATAATTAACCACCTCCTCTCTTTACAAAGAGAAAAGAGGAAAACTCGATATAAAAACCTATTTCAACACGTCTGACCAGCGTCGAATAGTATGTGAATTCCCCTACCATTGTGGAGGAGGCTTGAGCTCAACAGTGGAACTCTTAAAGGCTGAGATGAATAAATGATCATCATCATCACAACCGTGATAATAATGTCCCAATATCGGTCAATTTTTACCCCAGTATCGAGCCTACTCCATACTGGGAGAAAAATTAACCTACAATACCATGCTTGTCAGGCGGGTGGGTATGGTTATATTTCCAGTTTTCCTTCCCTTGACTAGTATTTATATGTCATACATATACATAGCTAAAATAGATAGAAGTCACGGCCTTTTGGTGATGAATCCTATCTCTTCTGCCATTCAGTTAGATGTTCTTCATAAACAACGGATTGCGGCGCAAACAAGCTAGCAATTTTATTACGATCGCGGGGTAGAAGGAAATCTATGCTCACAGTTTCCCTGGTAGTGTAATATATTGTAACCCGTCTCTGAATTCCAAGTCAACCGGAAGTACACCCGCGAGTACTGGCAAGTTTTCCCATGTATACGCAATTTAATTTTTTTGCCATGTATATGCAAGGGCATGGAGAAATTATGGATTGAGGTTGAACATTGTGTGGCCCAATTCCTAACTGGCTATGGAAATTTCAAGAGTAAGTTATTTTCCTTTAATCTCGTATCTTCACCATTATGTCAATGCTCCACATTTGACCACCAGTATGAACAATTAGCAAATCACATTCTCTGGGAGTGTGATCTATGGCGTCACGATCGCGACCACATGTTAAACAATTTGCAAGTGACCTCTGGAGTAATATACTATATGGACCTTGTAGGAACTCGAGAAAATTGCCGTGCATTCAGGCATTTCTGCTATGTCCCACACACCCCCTCGTCTGGTACTGGCGGGGGATAGTGCGTAAATTGTATTTCCACAGCGTTGCCAAAAAAAAGGCGTTTCTGTCATACCTACTATAGCAACAAATCTAAAGGCTTACATATAGGCCCCGTTAGTTCTCCCGTATTCCTGGTACTGTGTCGCTGGGCTTATCGTAACTGCGTGTCTTCTTATTTATTGACAAACTAGTCAATTTTGCTTTATATCTCCCGCATTTCGTAGGAGGGAAGTGGAATCAATCTCTTCCAAATCCTTCGGGTTGTGGGTCCCAAGAAGACAATTAAAATAATTTCCCGGGACTGCCTGAGGGTCAAACCTCAGTGTGATATATGGAGACCACTATGGATCCTGGCTTACAGGAGTTACAATGATGGGAATGTGTGGTGAGATTAGTCCCAATAAAAAGATCATAGATATTACGTTTTGCCCTTAGTCGCCTTTATGACACCCATGGGCAAGAAAGGGTATGTTGAATTGTATTCTTACCCCGTCACCACACAAATAGAAATAAATATAATAAATTTGCTATAATTATATTTGAATTTTAATCTGTATTGCAATTGAATTCATATATACTAGCATATAACTCCAAACAAATGACAAGTGTTCTTTAACTGGCAGTAAGTTACAAATAATGTTGCATTATTTCATTAGCCGATATATTTATGTTCGCCACGTGTTGGAAATATTAGTAAGGTATAAGTTTTCGTGACAAAGTATATTAAGAATGTTATGTTGTGGTGTAAGTTATAAGTAATGCTGAGAACGAGAATGCTGTTATTTTACCGTCTAGTAAAGAAATAACTGACCGTGGGACAAAGACTACTAGGGGATAATTAGCATACAGCATTTATACAAGAGAAGGAAAACTTAGTCAATTTCGCTTCCATTGTGGAACAGGCTCGAGCCCAGCAGTGGGACGTATATGAGCTGTGATGATGATAAAAGAAACAAAAATACCATTCCCTATCATACGAACTTGCCCATGAGTGTCGTAACAGTCGACTAAAAGATATAATATACAGATAAAATCTATGCAAAAGAGAGTAAGCTTAAAATATACATGGTATAGTAGGTAAATTTTTCTCCTATTACGAAGGAGATTTGAGGCCATCGGTAGGACACCTGCGCCTGATGCCGCCCTAGCCGAGGCCGCGGGTGACTGGACCGTGGAGTTAGTGCATCACCCGCCGAGAGGCTGACCGCGTGAGGAAAGACCAACGTCCTCCCCGAGGTGGGATGTCGGTCGAGGAGAGGGTACTCCTCAAGGAATATTCCGTCGGACCGACCACTGACGACAAGTCACCCTACTCCGATGGTCGATCCAACGACGAAGACGACGTGTCGCGGGTGGGTGGGTTACGGATGTGCGTGCTTACGCCCCTCTGTCGTCCCCGATGGAGTGGAGCGAGGAGCGCGCCGACCGTAACCCACCCCAAAAAAAAAAGGCAATCAGTAGGACGTATGTGTTTTACACATACATGCTAAAAACAGGCATGGTCGGTATGTATTAAAATTTTTTAGCTTCTTTTCAGACCATATCTTTTTTTCACAGCCGATAATAGCCATACGGGGTATAGGGTCTATAAGGAAAATGAACCTACTATACCGACCATCCTGGTCAAACTATTTAAGGTAGGGTTTTATTTCAGTGTTTTCCTTCTTTTGCGGTAATCCTTTAGGCTTACATGCAGTATATATAGCCGATAGCATAATGAATTTTTCTATAGGTATCCACTGTTTCCATGTGGTGGCGGAGTAAGAATATAACTATACAAGAGAAAACAAACTCGAAATAATGGGTTGCGGTCGGCGCACTCCTCGCACCACTCCGTCCAGGGCGACAGAGGGGCGCACACCCGCAACCCTCCCAAACATCACGTCGCCTTCGTCGTTGGACCGACCACCGGAGCAGGGTTACTTGTCATCAGTGGTCGGCCCGACGGAATACCCCCTGAGGAGTACCCTCCCATCGACCGACGTCCCCCCCTAAATAAAACCCTATACCAAACCCCCGACCAGTGTGGTTTCCTTCTTTTGGATAGATATTATATGCGTATTCTCTTAGTTGTTTTTTATGAACCACGGGCAGGATAGGAAATGGTGAATTGAATTCTTATTCCGTCACCACACGGAAAATCTAGTTAAATGTTAAAAATACAATAACTCATTATCCTTTTTCTTTGCCCGCAGTTATATGTACAATGACGTGAATGAGAAAGAGATCAGCTGACGAATCCAACTCGGTTGGGCAGCGTTCGGAAAACTTAAGAGGATCTTCTCGTCCAACATACCTCTGTGTCTGAAAACACAGGTCTACGACCAGTGTGTGTTACCAGTGATGACTTACGGCACGGAACCGTGGTCCCTAAATGTAGATCTTATATCAAGGCTCAAAGTCGCTCAGCGTGCTATGGAGCGGGCTATGCTCGGGATACGGAAATCCGTAGAAGAACGGGTGTAACCGACATAGCACGAAGAATTAGCACGCTGAAGTGGCAATGGGCAGGTCACATCGCTCGACGAACCGACAACCGCTGGGGAAGAAAGGTTCTCGAGTGGCGACCACGTATCGGACGACGCAGTGTAGGACGCCCCCCCACTAGGTGGACCGATGACCTAGTGAATGTTGCTGGGCGTCGTTGGATGCAGGCGGCACAGGACTGCACATTGTGGCGCAACATGAGGGAGGCCTACGTCCAGCAGTGGACGGCTGTAGGCTGAAATGATGATGATGATGATGATGATATGTACAAGGCGGCATAAAGAAAAAGTTATTTGAATAGCGTAGGTAATTTCATTTCTACTCTGAGACTTGATACGAGCGGTCTAAGTAGTCGCTTCTCGTGACGAGTATTCTGGATTCGACCTCACTCTATTTTAGGGCCACAATATTGACAGTCTTCTGTCTTCAGTCTCTGGGGTTTGTTCCATTTTGGGGTAATACCTGACTCACACAGAAAAGCGACGTCTAAGTCGTAGCAATTTGTTACTGCACTTCGTTCGGTGAATGAGAGAGACGGCAGCCTATCTTTCTGAGGGTGTTTGCGTGTGTTGGTTTGATTATGCCACCCTTCCTTCACGTTTTTCACGGTAAGCAGTGACCTAAGGTCCATGAGAGGCAGTACCACTTAAAATCAGGTGTACCATATGATCGTTTACCACCAACATAAAAAAAGGGAAAACTTAGAACAGTTCTTGGTGCAATTTACAAATCTTTTTTTTTTTTTGTTGTAAGTGTAATTTTTGGCCGTGAATTGCGTGTTTGTAAGGTTTCTCTCACAAAGATTTATTCCTAAACGCGGACCATAGAGACAAACACATTTAATATTAAATATATATTTTTTATTTATTAATTTATAATTTACTTAACTTCAAAGAGGAAAACTGAATCATTTTACAGGAGTTTTCATTGGATACAGTTCCTTACATGCAAAATTTCTTACTTATTATGAGTATTTCAAGAAAATCCTCAAAAATCAAAGAAAAATAAGGCAAATTCCTAGACGTACATTTTCGTTTAGCAATCAGAAACTTATAACTTCTTACGAGTCATAAAGTTATACATACGAAAAACTAAAACACTTTGAAATGAGTCGTAAAAACTACATCAACTTGTTCATAAAGAATATTATGCAATGAAGTTAACACTTTTAACACGAAATTGTAATGATTAGTTTACATATTTTTTATTTAATTGCAGCATTTTATAGTTAATAGTAAATGTTTGGTGTCAAATTTCTTTCTAGTGCTACGGACTCTTTCTTTTCCATAGGAAATCGTAAAAGACAACTAAGACGTCCCTTAGTCGTCTTTTACGAAGAAGGTAACATCACTACACGAGAATGAAAACTTTAAATTAAAGCTATTTTACGAATTTTATCGCGATTTTATTTGATTTTTGATCGTCCGACGTTTCGTACACTTTACAGCGTTCATGGTCATAAGGCAGTCCGCCCGTGATCATAAACAATATAATCGCGATAAAATACATAAAATAATTTTATTTACAATGTGTTATAGTCGCGTAAACATCAGAAATCATTATTCAAATTAAAGCTTATACGAATGCCTTTAATCAGAGTGGTTAGAATTAGAAGGTCAATGTATTACCCATTTTGAAGGGGGCTTGAATGCAACACTGCGATGTACACAGGTTGAGAGAATAAAAATTTGATAGTTTAAACCTAGCAATATTTGTCTCATGGATTGTTCGACATGTCAATGGTTGTTTCTTGTCTCTATTAAACCATAAAATTAGAAACATTTCAGGCTAAAAAGAACTCGCCGGGTTGATCACCGATTCAATCAATATCAGTGGTCAGCCGATTGGCGATGGGGCGATATACGGTAGGTTAGTCGAAGATAAGGCGTTAAGATGCTCTTTCTTCGCCCCCAGATGAATTAGGCGAGTTGTGACTATAATCTTCCAAAACATAGCTCTAACTCTTCCAAGAAACATACGAAATTATATTATTGCTACGCAATTTATGGCCATATTAACGACCTACATAGGTAACGCTACTGGAATTCTACTATGACAATAGTGCACAAAAGCTTCTGTATTAACTGTCAAGTGTTTTAGTTCTAGCATAACCTATGCGTGCTGAAAGGTATTTAAAATATCGTTATAATAAAAACAAGTTTAAAAAATTACACAGAAAAATGATTATCATAAAACATAAATATTTTATTCAGTTCGTATATAAATATAATGTCTTTTAAAAAATTACATAATATATTAGGAACCGTAAAGAAAATTATATTCCTTTCTTAATATTATTATAATTATCAAATAACGCACGAAATATGAGCACGGAATGCCTATTAAATAGCCGAATCTGCAGGTAGGCAGGCGGTGATTTTTGGATTTGTTGAAAGTATTTAAAGAATAATAATATAATGAAATCAGCAATTGCTATCATAAAAAAAAAATAACTTCCACTAACCCACCTATAAAATACGAGTACTTATAATCACCATCGAGCCTGCTCCATAATTGGAGACTACTATACCACACTGTTCAGACGTGGTATAGGATTTCATTCCGAGTTTTCCTTCTCTTTCAAATATTTTATATGCATATTTAATCCCTTAGTAGTCTTTTACGACACTTACGGGCAATCTCTTGCCTGGATGTGGTGAAATGTATTCTTACTCCGTCAACACACAGGCAAACACTATCTTTAAAAATAACGGGTTTAAGTTTATGGCGAATGTATTTATAAGATAATCTCTGTATCAGCAACGCAAATTTGAATAATCATCTCACTTGATAACGTAACGTTGAAATTTCGTAACGTATAATATGGATTACATAAGCTTGGTTCAATAGCCTTTTTTTTTGTCTATTGTGATAGAGAGATACATACTATTAATAACGATAATAATACTATTTATAACGAATAAAAATTATATTAGACGTAGAACAATAATTTATGGATCATACAAAGTATTGTCTCGCGTGGAAATCGAACTGTGAGTTCGATTCCCACTGGCGTAGTAAATCAGTATCTTAATCACTACGTTATCTGTGAAGTCCAATCCATAATCATCATAAAAGTGATGAAAAGTGTAATCTTTATCACATATAGGTGTATAATAGAATATAAAAGTACCCGATTATAATATTTTTATTCTTTGTAAGTCCCCTGACAATATAACCGCTTATCACTTGCTGCCTATCTTATGAACAAGCCACTTTATTACTTACTACTGATGAACTATCGTCTAATTGCCTCTAACCCCACTTTATGTAGCCTGTCGTCAAAGTTTTATAACTGCAATATACTGTATACGTGTCTTTTTGTATCAGAATCTATATAATTATCTCTAAAATTATTTATCCTTTGTTAAATTACGTTTTACTCCTTTTTAAGTCTCACTTTATATCTATACAAATAAATAAAATTGAAGTGTCTGGTAAAATTAAAATAGTAGGTTCTGTTATGCCCACACGGTTTGCGTGCTTAAGCCCCTCTGTCGCCCCGGACGGAGTAGTGCGGAGGCGCGCCGACCGCAGCCCACCCACAAAAAAACAAAAAAAAAAAAACACGGTTATTTACACAAGATCAATTTTAACAGATTTTATCGCGTAGGTATTTGATTTTTGATTACCTTACGTTTCGAACACTTAACAGCGTTCATGGTCACGGGCGGACAAAGATTTTCTGATGTGCTCACTATGTGTTGTAGTCTTGTGGTGAAAAATATAAATGTGGTCAAATATTGGCTTTCATCCACTCATTCATTTCAATAGCTAAAGTTATTTATAGCTCTATACCGCTGGTTTTCAACCTTTATCGTAATAGGAGAGAAATTGATCGTCAAATTGGTTAGTATAGGATTTTATAGCAAGGTTTTCTTGTCTTACACAAATATTATCTTCATCCATTAGTCGTCTTTTATAATACTTGCAAGAAAAGGAGCAGTGACTTGTATTCCTACTTCGCCATCACACAAGGAAAATATTTTAA
Organism: Lymantria dispar; assembly: GCA_032191425.1. Taxonomy (NCBI): domain Eukaryota; kingdom Metazoa; phylum Arthropoda; class Insecta; order Lepidoptera; family Erebidae; genus Lymantria; species Lymantria dispar. The sequence continues at coordinate 6,369,565 of CM063446.1, forward strand.
ATGTAAATAGTTGATCTGGAGTATACAAGAAGGTGTGACGGAGTAATACAAATCACCACGCCCTATCTTGCCTATGGATATCGTAAAAGACGAATAAGGGATTATAATACGCGTATAATATCTATGCAAGAGAAGGAAAATTTGAAATACTACTCTATACCAATCTGTCTGACCAGCATGGTATAGTAAGGTCAATTTCTCTTCTATTATGGAGGAGGCTCGACCCCTACAATGGGACGTATATGAACTGAAATGATGATGATACAGATAGCATCATGGTAATACCAAGCATAAAAAAACTATATGAAATCAGTTTCAAAGCCACAAAAATTGTACAGAAATTACGAAAACCACGTGACGGAAATACATTTATGTATACGGATGTAACCTATTTCCGTTTCAGCGTTATGTAGTTTTTTCCATCTCGTATTTTTAATATCCGAATAGGTAAGCAATTTTTTATTTAGTTTCCATGTTATAATTTTGTTCAACTACCAAATCCATTTGATGCTCTTTTGTCAACAATTACATTCCCAAGGAGTGTTAGGTCAGGCAGATGGCCTCATAAAACTATTGCCAATAACTTTGCCTGCTTTTGTAATACCCTTACTAATATTATAAATGCGAAAGTAAGTTTGTTTATTTATTACACTTTCACGATAGAACTACAGAACCGATTTCAAAAATTCTTTCACCAATGGAAAGTTGTAATATCAGGGAGTAACATAGGCTATATTTTATACCGGTATTCCCACGGGAATGGGAACTACGCGGGTAAGGCGACTGAAACCGAAGCGAAGCGAGGGCGGATTGCTAGTATACTATGAAGAATACATATTAAGTCGACCTCAATTAATTGCGATAAGAGCAGGTGAGGATGATGAATGAGCTAAATTATAATTTAGCTCAATCATCACGACAAAAACAAATATGGAGAAATAAATAACATGTCATCGCAGTGAAACCTTTTATTTATGAATACCTCATGAACATTTAGCTTTTTAATTTGTAAGAGTAAATTGAAGGCAAGTAAAAAAAGAAAAATGCCAAAAGAGAAAGAAAGCAAAAGCAAGCAACCTGTATTCTTTCCTTGTCATCAAAAGAGTATCATTGCCTCTTATTAAATGGGAGTTACGACAGAGTATGGACACTCAAAACAATACATTTTTTTTTGTGTGTGTGTACAGCTGTTGGCCGCAGATGGCCTTGACAGCTTGATCCGGACTATGGGTGAGCGCTGAGGGCTCTCAACCCGGAGAAAAGTATGCTAAGCGACATCGCCCAAGGGCTCCCCTCGTGGGGAACGGACCTCGGTTTGGGGCGTCGTTGGAGGCAAAGTGGGCGTGCCCACGTTTTGATTAATAATTTTTGCGCGGCGCGGTTTCGCACCTCGACGGCGAGGGCGGAACCGTGGATATTTATGTGTTAAGGCTTCGCGGGCCGTGTAGGCTCTAAGTTGAGCCAGTGTGATGTTGTCGTCCTTTTCGTCGAGGACGTGACGAGGACGTCGGATGGACAAAACAATACTGACTACAATACAATATATATACAATACATATAATAATATTAGATAGATTAGACAATATATATAATACTAGCAACCCGCCCTCGCTTCGCTTTGGTTTCAGTCGCTTTACCCGCGGCGTAGTTCCCGTTCCTGTGGGAATACCGGGATAAAATGTAGCCTATGTTACTCCCTGATATTGTAGCTTTCCATTAGTGACAGAATTTTTGAAATCGGTTCAGTGGTTTAAGCGTGAAAGCGTTACAAACAAACAAACAAACAAACAAACATCCTTACTTTCGTATTTATAATATTAGTATGAATTAGATGTCTTGTATTTAAGTGTCACAGTATTTTTCATAAAGACTTACCCTAATCCTAATATTATAAATGCGCTAGTAAGCTTGTTTGTTATGTTTTCGCACTAAAGCTATTAAACCGATTTTAAGAATTCTTTCACCAATGAAAGCTATATAATCGGTGAGTTGCATAGGCTACATTTTATCCCATTACTCCCATGGGAACGGGGCCTATACGGGTGAAATTGCGTGATATTGACAGATTTAAAAAAAAACTTTTTAGCAATAGAGAGCCCCATTAATAGCGAGTAACATAAGCAATTCTTTATCGCGGTATTTTCACCGGGACAGGGACTAAACGAGTGAAATCGCGTAACGTTGACAGATTATAAAAATTGTTTTACTACTGGAAAGCTCCATTTTCAACGAGTAACACATGCTAGCTACTTTTTATCCTGTTGTTTCCTCGGGAACAGGAAGCACGCGAGTAAAATCGTGTGATGTTAACCGTATTTAAAAATTATTTCACCAATGGAAAGCTACACTATCAGCGATCTATATCAATCAATCAATTAAAAAGTTATTTAGTACTAGCAATTAATTCTACATATTTTATACGTATTTGAAATATATACAGTACAAACTTTATCAAACCAAATATTGTGCCCTATTAAATATCGACTATTAAATTATAACTTGAGTTAGAACAATAACACAATCGTCAACTATCTATAGTTTGAGCAAATAACTCTACCTGGCGTCATTCCCTAAAGAAATCACTGTCTCGACGTTGATAGCAGCTATTCAATTATAGACAAATTGTTGTATTTATTTTATTTGAATGACCTATTATTTCTATGTTTATGAATCCTACCAACTCTTGTATTGCTCACGGGTGTTGTAATAGTCGACTAAGAGCTTTATATTGACCTGGGTTATTTCATCTGATACCGTCTGGTCAATAATTACATTCCCAAGGAGGGTTAACGTAAGGCAGGTGGTCGGTCATAAAACTATTGCCGATAACTTATACAATATATACTATGGAAGATGAATTGATATTGCGTCAATCCCAAGTAATTGAGATTAGAGCTGGCTAATGATGACAATGATCTCTTATTATGCTACAATAGGTTCTCAATCTAGGTTCTTGGTTCTAAATCTTTAGAGAAGAATACTGGAATTAAAGTTCTATATAAACCCATCACATTATCACAGTAGTAGGTCAATTTCATTCCTATCGCGGAGAAGACTCATGCCCCGTAGTAGAATGGGTTGAGATAAAACTTTATTAATTTTTCGTATCTTTAATCAATGCAAAATATACCTATAGTAGATTTCAGTGGCGCGTAGAAATAGTTACTTTTTGCACTGTTGATTGTTAAAATGCTTCCTAATCGAAAACAAATATTTCAAAGGATAAGGAATCTAAGTCAATAATACAATTAAAACGAAACCATAATGATTTTTGATGTTTACGCGAGTATTATACATATTGAAAATTAAACTATTTTACGGCTTTTATCAAGTTTGTTTTTGATTGCTCGACGTTTCGAACACTTTACCTACATGGGGCGGACCATGTCCACCCGCGACCATGGACGCTATAAAGTAGTAGGTAATACAAACGTGATAAAATACCTAAAGTAGTTGGTACGTTAACTACATTGTACTAAAACAAGAAAGAAAGAAACATATTAATTTCAGTAAACATGCAACTGTTTTATTCATTCTTATATTTATGGCTAAGATAGAGTAATATACCTTATTAAAAGGTCAGGACACAATTTCAGCCGAGCATATTATTATGCAAGCTCATTAACATAGTTTTCAGGTAATACTATTAAAGACCAAGTACGAGCTGCTTCAACTAATTTAGTTAACTCTAGATATATATATATATATATATATATATATATAATTATATACACATATAAACATTACAAAAGGAAGAAATTATTTTTACAAAGAAGGGTTACTAGAATAAATAAACTTTTAAATGGCTTTTCCTCTGTCCACAGTGGAAAAGCCATTATGGATAGTAGATAGGCAGTATCTTTATTTATATATATAAATCTTCTGTTCGTGTGTTTGTAATTGAACTCCTAATCAGCTAGATCGATTTTGATGATTTTTTGGAGCTGTTCCGATAGATATGAGAATGGTTTAGATTAATAATTGGAACTGACAGGTGGCGCTGCAATCAATTTCAAGGGGAATTCCTTTTATTATTTTTTTTAGATTTGAGCAGAACAACGTCTGTTGGGTCAACTAGAAATTAGTATGTATGTTTAATATATATACACATAACAACATAACAAAAAGGCGAAATTATTTTTACGAATGAAAGGCTTACAAGAAGAAATAAACTAAATTTAAATGAGTTTTCCAGCGTGGCAAATCGAGTGAACTCAGCTTAGATTCAACAGTTCCCAAGGGCCCCACTAATCGACACCGATTTTTAATCCTCCTATTTTCTAATAATTAATTATAGTCATGGCTTCGCAAGCGCGGACGGTATGGGCAGTAGATAGGCAGTATACTAAATAAAAAAGCATCTGAAAATAATTCATCATCACTGCTCATATACGTCCCACTGCTGGGCTTGAGCAGTGATGGGCAAAGTACGGCCCGTGAAAGTATTTAATCCGGCCCGCCGAGAGTCCATTCATCCTAAATATTCTAGTGAGCATTTTGACGCGACAAATAAAATCTGACGTTTCTAATTGAAAAGCTTTCATTATCTCATAATTAACTTGCCATAATTATAATTATCTCGGCAGTCTGTCACAGGTATTAGTTTATTTATTGGAAAAATTCCATTCTATTCACCTATTGGTGAAGCTAAACTATTATGGAAAATCAAAAAAAAATCCATATATCTCAGACGCCTAACAAGGCGTAAAAGTAAAAGGTATTTTGTTTATAAAAAGCTTTAATACAAAATTAATTTTTCTATAGCTGGCCCCTTCTCTAGAATTTCTTAAGCTTTGTGGTCCGCCATTAAAAAAGTTTGCCCACCACTGAGCTTGAGGATCCCCCACAATGGGAGGGAAATTGACTTACTATACCTTGGTCGGATGGGTTAGTATAGGGTTTTATTTCGAGGTTTTCTTTTCTTGCATAGATGTTATATGCATATTATATCCCTTAGTCGCCTTCTACGACACCCACGGATAAGAGAGGGGGTGGTGAATTGTATTCTTACTCCGTCACCATACGGAAAATAGATACATAGTAATTATTTAAAATATATAAATTAGAATAAATATATATCTTAATGGTCAATAACTAACCGACCTTGCCGATACAAACCAATATCCATAACATACTTAAACGAAGTTAGACATGGGCAAAAGTGATAATGTTAAGAAAATTTCTTATATAGGTGTATCGGGTAATGGGGCAACTGGTCAAATACTGGTGGTAGGAACCCATGAAAAAAATTTGAAGGAAAAATATCGATTCGTTAATGAGTTAGAGAACTGTAGAGTTTTCAATTTTGTCATCGCTTTTTCGTGTAAACCTAATTGAAATGTATAAAGTCGTTAGAAATTAAAAAATCAATGATTACGTTGGCATAAGCAAGACAAACTTCGCTTTAAATCAGCTGATCAGCCGATGACCGTTTACGATCCGTCTTTGTACCTACATCACCATTGAAGCGTTTGCGCAATTAATATCTACCTATTAATACTGTCGAAGCTTTACATGCCTATATGTATCCTGTCTGTGCATGCCTACATAATACGCAACATTTGAGGCATAGACTCTTAGACACGCATTTTTGTAATCACTATAAATTTTATGTTATATTATTTGTGTAATATACATTCTAATTACGATCTATGATCGTTAAACTCCAACATACTCAAACAGTTGCCCTGTAACCTGATAGTTGATACAACCTGTATATAGTCATATTCAAAGCTGAAAATTGATATTAAATTCCTTCATTTATTTTATAATGAAATAAATACATAGTTATAATTCGAAGAAAGGATCTTTGTCCTTGACAAGAATCCGTACTGAGCTATTTTTCAGTAAATAATAAAAGAAAGCTTACTCGTCACTATTCAGGAATTGAAAACAATAATTTTATTTCTTAGTCAATACAAATACGAAAATTGCATTATAATTGTTTTGCCATTTTGGATCCTAGAGTCCAATTGTTTGAAAAGGACTTACGTTTTTTCCAAGCTTTCAAAGGCTTTAGAAGTCCCTTCCGCACACTCGATTGTTATCCATTCTGCTCGGTTATTTTTTGTGTCTTTTTTTAAGCACATTTCTTTGTTAGGCTTTTTTTCCGTAAAAGATCAAGCCCGAAGATTTACTGACTTTGAACACTACTATACAAACAGTATGTATTTACCGACCGTTTATAGTCACTGGTTGTACCTAAGACTTTGATCGCGTGGATTCTACATTCAATACCATTAATTTTAATACAGCAGAAAAATTAAGACAGAATTAAATACTTTTAGCGTGGGTCTTTACAGACATGTAATGATATCGACATACTTTTAATGATATATCTTACTGTAATATCTAAATTTAAGCTAAGTGTCAATAAAACAGTTTTATCTTTATCTATCTATATATGCAACATACAGACACTGCATTTTAAAAGGTGAGTAGTTGGTTCTTGGTTATACTTTGTTTTTTTCTCTTTTATTGATAATATTAACGTAATCTCTAGTCTAATGTGATTATGAATGTCATGCATACCTATCATCTGTGTAATTACTACTAAGCTAAATATGTTAATAATTTTGTTGCATTAGTGCATTTGCTGTAATTATACTGTTAGTGTGCTAAATAAAATAAAAATAAATATAGTTTATGTAACACTTCGGCTCTAAACAATCATTTGTGGATCGCAAAAATATCCTGTGCTTTCTTATTACTTCTTTTTACGTATTTCTGCTATCGCTTTTACAAAAGCGATAATACGAAGAGGGTTTTATACCACTAAAAAAATAATAAATTGCAATCGAGTAAGTGGATTATATTTTAACATGTTTATAATTTGTATAGAACAGAGTCTGTTTGTTAGTAAAAAATATTTAAAGATATCCATTCCATTTTACAAATAATATAAAGATTATATCTTGATTTTTAGGTCACTCTCCAACTGCGGTCATGACAAACTTTAGCGAGATAGCCTCAAAGAATTGATTTTGTCTTTAAACAAGCAGCAATTTTTAGCGCTCGAACGAACAGATAACTCGGTATCTTGAAAGTTTTTGTTTCAATTGTTTGATAAAGCCGTAGTCCCAGTCTTTTAAAATTCACTGAATTTATTTAACTGTACATTGTTTATTTTGCCTGGCTGATTGCGGTTAGATTTCGAAGGAATAATAATGTGTTGTATGATAGTGTAAATAGTATTTAAAGCATTCAATCTCATAATCCTCCTCTTTTCCCAACTACTACATGTTTGCGCTTTCTCTGCAAAGAAGGATCTGTTTATCATGGCGTTTGAGTACCAGGGAATAACTATCCAAATATTCGAGAGTATTATGATTTTTGACGTCGGACTATTAAGCAAAGTTCCGAGTCATTTGAAGGACAAAGCCAAGTAAGTTATGTATCTACTCTTCTTTCATCGTACATACTGCAAAAAGTTTGGGCCAAAAATTTTTTGACTCGCCACTTTTTTTTTAGATCTACCCTCCTTGGCAATTTAATTGTTAGTCTAATGACATCAAAAGAAAATGACCCATGTAGTTTTAAAGCTCTTAGTCGTCTTTTATGTCACCCATGAGCACTGTCAAAGCTGGAAGCATTCGCAGCCGCTATCACACGGTACGCATTTAATCTATATAGTTGTCGCCGTGTGGTCGAAATTCGGCCATAATTCATTTTAATTAATTTTTCTGCTACACAATTTTCTTTAATTTAATTTATGTATAATTGTAAATTGAGCAAGCAATTTTAACCGTAAACAAAAGTGTGCAAGCGTTGCTACGCAATACACTCACACAAACGTGTGAGTGTGTGTGCCTGTGTGTGTGTGTGTGTGTGTGTGTAGCGATTGCATTGTAGTGTGCGGAATGCATTTTTCAATGAATTTAATGCATTTCTAATCCATTATTATATGAAATTTCAGTTTTATGCACTTCTTCCTCATTATATACATCAACTGTGCCAAATTTCATACTTGTCCATCCACGTAATTTTCGTAATAAGGGGTACAAAGTTTTTGCTTCATTAATATATAGATACATATACAAAAATTGTTAATACCCGTGGCCGAGCGTATTTATAAATTAACTAGCTTTTGCCCGCGGCTTCGCCCGCGTAAAAATTTACTTGCATATTGAACTATTATCGCAAAGAATATTATCGGCATAAAGAGTATTACATTTCTTAATTTAAGAAATACTCTATCTACGTGTCAATTTTCATCCAAATCTGCTCAACAGTTTAAGCGTGATTGAGTAACAAACATCCAAATATCTTCACAAACTTTCACATTTGAATATTACTTCCAGCCTTGTAGTTCAGATTGCTGTGCAAATACGATGATAAATATGCCTTTCTTTAGTCTCTGATAACGTACTTTTCCATTGGTGAAAAAAAATTATATCAATCAAACATCCGCAGTTTCATTCACGTAGAAATTCCCATGTCAATACCGAGATAAAAAATGCCTATGTTACTCGCTGATATTATAAATTTACACACATACCAAAAAAAAAATAATCTAAATCCCAGAAATATCAGAGGTATAAATTGCCTATGTTACTCGCTGACAATATAGGTAGCTTGCCATGGGTGAAAGAATTTTAAAAATTGCTCGACATCCCCCGTTATAGTTCTCGTTCCTGGGCAAATACCGGGATGAAAATAGCCTTTCACTGATAATATAGCTTTTCATTAGTGAATTAATTTTAAAACCATTAAATTCCCGTGATTTCACCGACATTATACCCGATCCCGTAGGAATATCGGGATAAAAATAGCTTAAATATGTTACTCGCTTAAAAATAGCTTTCCATTAGTGAAATAATTTTAAAATCGACTTAATTCAGGCTTACCGGGATAAAATATAACCTGGAATAAAATATAGTCTAAGTTATTCCTTATGTACAACTGGTAGACCTGATGGTAAAATATAATCAATATCGGTCCAGCCATTTTGAAGATTACCTGTAACGAATAGACAGACAGACAAAAAAATTTGGACCGTATTGTGTGAGCATAAATAAAACCTATTATTTTGATAGACAAACAGACGCTTCAAATTTATTTATTTGTAGAGATAGAAAATTGGAATGATATCTTGATTGTAACTTACTGTCTGGTAGCTGCTAGATATATTACCACGCTTTCATTGTTCGTGGGTATCGCAAAATACTACTAAGACAAAGATTTACATCGACCTGGACCGGTGATGCCGTCTGGCCAACAATGTCGTGCGCCAGGTCATAAAATGTTGCTAGAACCTTTGTAATATATCTACGATGGCAGAAGTGTACCTACATATCGCGTCGATCCAAAGTAATTAGGATAAGAGCAAGATAATGATGATATATCATTGGCTGGGTGTCTTCGACTATATGTGTTTTATCCTTTTGGGGCAGCCCAAAATTGTTTCTTAGTGAGTGCTTACCCCAAATAACCGATTGGTATACAAAATTTCACATTCTTAGGCCCGGTATCTTTGGCTATACACTTTCACCCTCTTGACCCACTCACAAAAAAAAAAAAATGGGTTGAATTTCCAAAAATTCTTTGTTAGAGCTCGCTTATCCTTGCCAAAAATTTTTTCATAGTGCTTGGTAAGTGAGCACTAAGAAAATCTGGGGGTAATCCAAGAAAGCCGACCGTGTACTAAAATGATCCTTCCTAGGCTCAGTGATTTCGGTTAAACACTCTTCACCCCCTTAGGGCTAAAATTGCAAAAATCTCTCTTTCCCCAAGAAAGGAAACTTTATACAAAATTCCATGTTTCTAGGCCTAATGATTTCGGCTATATATTTTGCACCCCTTTAGGAGTTGATTTTAATAAAATAATTTCTTAGAGCTCACTTACAACAAAAGAAAGAGAATTGCATAGAAAGTTTCACGTTCCTAGCTCCAAGAGTTTCGTCCATACGCTTTTCACCCACTTAAGGGGGTGATTTTCCAAAAATCCTTTGCTAGTGCTCGTGTACCCCAAGAAATAAGACGACGTAAAAAGAAAATACTTTCCCCTATTTCAACCCCTTATACCTATTTTTTCGCGATAAAAAGTAGCCTTATATCCTTTCTCAAGCTTTAGTTCATCTCTGTACCAAATTTCATCAAAATCGGTTAAGTGGTTTCGACGTGAAAGGCTATATGCTTTTCAACCCCCTTTTTTTGGGTTGGGCTGCGGTTGGCGCGCTCCTCGCACCACTCCGTCCGGGCACCCCAAGAAATACGATGGTGTAAAAAAAATACGTTTCTAGGCCCAGTGGTTTCGTCTGTATGCTTTTTGGTATTTTAGGGGTTGAATTTCCTCCCCATGTAAATGGAATTTCCAAAACGCTTGAGCGAATATTTATTTATTTATTATTAGGTGCCTCAATACAAAGATTCGTGGTTCGATCATCGAAAATGACGAATTTCCATACAAAATGTCATCCCCTATTTCAACCCCTTATACCCATTTTTTGCGATTAAAAGTAGCGTATATCCTTTCTCAAGCTTTAGTCCATCTCTGTACCAAATTTCATCAAAATCGGTTTGGACGTGAAAGACTATGTTTTTCACCCCCTTAAGGGGGTGAATGCCCAAAACTCCTTTGCTAGTGCTCGTGCACCCCAAGAAATACGATGATGTAAAAAAAAATACGTTTCTAGGCCCAGTGGTTTCGCCTGTATGCTTTTTGGTATTTTAGGGGTTGAATTTCATCCCTATGTAAGTGAAACTACCAAAAGGCTAGAACGAATATTTATTTATTTATTTATTATTAGGTGCCTTAATACAAAGATTCACGGTTCTATCATCAAAAATGACGAATTTTCATACAAAATATCATCCCCTATTTCAACCCCTTATACCCATTTTTTCGCAATAAAAAGTAGCCTATATCCTTTTTCAAGCTTTAGTCCATCTCTGTACCAAATGTCATCAAAATCGGTTTAGACGCGAAAGACTATATGTTTTTCACCCCCTTAAGGAGGTGAATTTCCAAAAATCCTTTGCTAGTGCTCGTGCACCCCAAGAAATACGATGGTGTAAAAAAAATACGTTTCTAGGTCCAGTGGTTTCGGCTGTATGCTTTTTGGTATTTTAGGGGTTGAATTTCATCCCCATGTAAATGGAATTTCCAAAACGCTTGAGCGAATATTTATTTATTTATTATTAGGTGCCTCAATACAAAGATTCGTGGTTCGATCATCGAAAATGACGAATTTCCATACAAAATGTCATCCCCTATTTCAACCCCTTATACACATTTTTTTGCGATAAAAAGTAGCCTATATCCTTTCTCAAGCTTTAGTCCATCTCTGTACCAAATTTCATCAAAATCGGTTTGGACGTGAAAGACTATATGTTTTTCACCCCCTTAAGGGGGTGAATGCCCAAAAATACTTTGCTAGTGCTCGTGCACCCCAAGAAATACGATGGTGTAAAAAAAAATACGTTTCTAGGCCCAGTGGTTTCTGCTGTATGCTTTTTGTTATTTTAGGGGTTGAATTTCATCCCCATGTAAATGAAATTTCCAAAACGCTTGAACAAATATTTATTTATTTATTATTAGGTGCCTTAATACAAAGATTCGTGGTTCTATCATCGAAAATGACAAATTTCCATACAAAATGTCATCCCCTATTTCAACCCCTTATACCCATTTTTTCGCGATAAAAAATAGCCTATGTCCTTTCTCAAGCTTTAGTCCATCTCTGTACCAAATTTCATCAAAATCGGTCCAGTGGTTTAGACGTGAAAGCGTAGCAGACAGACAGACAGACAGACAGACAGACAGACAGACAGACAGACAGACAGAGTTACTTTCGCATTTATAATATTAGTAAGGATTATTAGGTGCCTTAATACAAAGATTCGTGGTTCTATCATCGAAAATGACAAATTTCCATACAAAATGTCATCCCCTATTTCAACCCCTTATACCCATTTTTTCGCGATAAAAAATAGCCTATGTCCTTTCTCAAGCTTTAGTCCATCTCTGTACCAAATTTCATCAAAATCGGTCCAGTGGTTTAGACGTGAAAGCGTAGCAGACAGACAGACAGACAGACAGACAGACAGACAGACAGACAGACAGACAGAGTTACTTTCGCATTTATAATATTAGTAAGGATTAGGTTGAAAGGAGTCTTCTTTTTTAACATGCTTATATTAACTTTGTTTATATGACCTGGAATCATTGAACGTGATATTTACCCACTCCTAAATGTTGGATTAATTTGAAACTTTGAACAAGACGTGAACATTTAAATAGTTCCACAATCAAAAACTCCTATTACAGGATTTGTGATTTTTTATATCCGTGTCTGAGATTTCGGTGTGATTCGATAGATGTCGCTGTCCCTATCTGCATCACACTTTTTAGTTTGTTAAGCGTGTTTTTACTTTTTTCAACCGAGTTGAGAGCCCTCAGTGCTCACCCATAGTCCAGGCAAAGATGTGAAAGTCATTTGCAGCTAACAGCTATACACACAAAAAATACTTTTTCAATTACCTATTTTATTTATATTACCAACATAGTTCGGATGAAATTTACAATCTGCATATCTTTCCATCAGCATGTCGACATTTACTGTTGGATCCCGACATCCCGAATGGGAAATATAGACGTAATTATTTATAAAATAAAGTGGGTTGACCATCGCAGTTAGTTTGGACCTTTCCCAGGAAAATGAAATCTCAGGGAAATTAACGTAAAAGTGAAAACTGGTGATATTTCCTATTCTTAATCCATCACTAACTTCAATAAGTAGTGGCATAAACCTTAAATTTGGGTGGGTAGATGACATCTAAGACGGCAAATACATTTTGTAGCCACAGTAGTAAAAGCAACATTAAACCTGGTGATGTCCGTAAAATTAGTTACATTTCGTCAATTAACCATCGGAGCTTTATGGACTTGCGTTCGGCCTTCAAGAATATTACATTAAAACTCCAATTACTTACGTAAAACTGAAAATCAATTTAAAATAAATCGAAGTTTACTAATTGCTTTTAATTAAGTTTCAAACAATTCAAAGTTTTCATCTAAATTATTCTAATAACTGCGACTTTTGTGAACTCTGGCGACATTTTAAAATAATAGCCTGCTCACCCACTCCATAGGCAATCACCTCTATTTTATTTCCTATAATGAAGTATATAATATTAATTTGTAAACTTAATTCACAACAATAATTCAACAAACTCATTTTAAAATAATATATCATTTTATAAAAAGAAATTTTATACATATATACCTATATTTCAAAATGATAATATTTAAATTAATACTATTTTTAAGACTGGTCCTCTTGGGACTATGAATGTTGGAAAGTGACGTTCGTAAAAATAGTTTTAGTTCAAACATCCTTATCTGGTGACATGACAATTACATAAAACTATAAAAGACAACGTCTTACAGGCTGCTACGACTTTTAAATTCATCTCTGAGTGACGGATATCTTCTAAGGAAAGATATCTGGTCCTTTGACAGTCTTACATGGGGATATGGATCCAACACGCAGAGGCCTTGGGAGTAATTTAATTTAATTTGATTCATTATTGTTATGACAATCAACTCGGGTGTTTCAAAATTAAAATTTAACAATCGGTATGTAATGGACAACCTATTAGTAAATTAAATAATTTTTATAAAATATTAAAAAGCTTAACATTTACAATTAGTGGTATATTTCAGCCCCAATTGGTATAATATCATTATTTTACGGTTAGTTGACTTTATGCCAGGCAAGCGAAAAAGTTTTTTTCTTAAATTCGAATCTAGAAAGAAACAAAAAATAAAATAATCACTGCCAAAATCAAAAGGTAAAAATTCTAACAACGATTGAATTCAGAATAAATTACTAACAATTCTTGTACAAAGGGCGAGAACATATGTTATACTATTAACAACATCTCTACCTCCTTTCGTAGTATGTTATATTTACTATATAAACAAAAGCTACTGAAAAAGAGACATACGTCCACTAGTTAAAGGGCATATATGTATACATACATATATTCTCGCCTTTTTCCCATAGGGGTAGCCAGAGACCACTTCCCTCCACTTGCAACGATCTTGACATACTACTTTCGCCTCCTCTGCATTCATTAATCTCTTCATGCATATTCTTCGGTTTAGGGTACTTCTAACCTGGCCTTTCTTAAGAACGTCCTCGATTTGATCGTGGAACGTCCGCTTTGGTCTTCCCCTTCCAACACTTCCGCTCAGATTCGGCTTATAAATTCTTCTTGTTAATCTCCTTTCATTCATTCTCTCTACATATCCAAACCAACTTAACATAACTTTCTCAATCCTTGTCACTACATCAACATTCATACCACAACGTTCCCTGATTACACTGTTCTTAATTTTATCACTCAGTTTTACACCAATCATGCTCCTCAGCGCTCTCATTTTCACAGCATTTATTCTACTTTCATGTTTCTTCTGCCATACTCAGCTCTCACTTCCATATGTTAGGGTTGGTACAAGGACTCCCCTACGCAGAGTCAGGCGAGCCTTCTTAGACAGGCTCTGGCTGCCCATAAAGATGTGCAAGCACCATTCACCATATTTCCCTTACATACTCTTCTTTCAATATCATTTTCACATTTACCATCTCTCGCAAAAGTAGATCCCAAATATACAAACTCTTGTACTTGTTCTAATATTTCCTCTTCTATACGTATCTTGCACTCCGTCATACATTCTCCCCTTTCAAATACCATAACTTTCGTCTTCTTTACGCTAATTTTCATTCCCTTTCTTTCAAAAGCATCATGCATTACTGTTACCATCTCTTGCAACTCATTCACCGACGAAGCAAGTAGTACTTGATCGTCAGCATAGAGAAGACATTTGACAAGTAACCCATTCATTCTCAGTCCGTATTCACTCTCTTTTAAATCAGTCAGGCAATTATCCATGAATAGGTTAAACAGCCATGGTGACGCAACACATCCCTGTCTAACACCCTTTTGGATACTAAACCATTCAGTGTACGCCCCTTCGATTCTGACGCAGGCACTGGAGTTCTCATAGAGAGACTGCATTGCCCGTATCAAGTTGCTGTTCACCCCATGCAAAGATAATGCTGACCACAACTCATTCCTCACCACTCTATCATAGGCCTTTTCCAAATCTGTGAACGCGCAATAGACCTTCTGACTCTTCGCCAGAAACTTTTCGGCTATGCAACGCAAGGAAAAGACCTGATCCGTACATCCCATTCCCTTCCTGAATCCTGCTTGCACATCCCAGACTCTTTCATCCGTATCTTTTATAACTCTCTCTATCAGTACCTTTGCATATAGTTTGCCGACTTATGCCGCGATAATTGGCACAGTCATGTTGCGACCCTTTTCCTTTGTGTAACGGTACGATGACAGCCTTGCACTAGTCTTCTGGCACTCGACCTTCCCTCCAGCACAAGTTGATAAGACGGTACAACAGATTCACCACTATGCCATCGCCAGCTTTCAGCATTTCGACCGACACCCTGTCATATCCCGCCTAACTTCATATGCTTCAACGCATTCAGGATCTCATCTATGGTAATCTCGCAATCATAATCATTCAGCTCCTGTTCCGGTCTCTGAAGGAGTACTTCGTCCCTTTCAAATAAACTTTCATAATATTCCTTCCATCTCTTCATCACGCAATATGGTTCTTTTATAATACTTCCATCCTGACCTCTGATTTTGGTAAGCTCCGAGTTCGTAGATCTCCCTCAAGCGATCCTTATGGATTTCCAGAACAACTTAATCTTAGACCGGAAATCCTCAGAAAGCCTCCTATCAAAATCATCCTTTCGCTCATCTTACTTCTTATTCGCAGCTTTCTTTACCATCTCTTTCAAACATTTATACTTCTTTCTTGCTTCGTCTAAATCCTCATTCGTCGCCTTTTGCATTCTTAGGTTAGCTTTTGTTGCTAACCAGCCCATCCATGCTTTCTTTTTCTTACCGATAACCATTTGTACATCTTTATCCATCCAGACCTTATACTGTTTCCTTCCTTTCCTCCTTTTAGAGACCCCACACACCTCAATAGCTATATTTACAGCTCCTTCCTTAAACATCTTCCACAATTCCTCTATCTCACAAACCTTGTCGATATCTTTAATTCTCTCATTCAACCTTTCGCGATAGACTTCTTTTACAATCGTATCTTGTAAGCTTTCCACTTTTATTCTTTCCAGATCATTCTTAACGTTCTCTATGCCGCCAGTGTTTAAAGAGACCACTTATCCGGGATATCACCAGAAAGTGGTCCGTGTCAACACTGACTCCATGGTATACTCGGGTAACTAGGACGTTCTTAAACATACATGTATAAGGATATTTTATTAAAAACTTAAGTTTTATTATATTTATTCTATGATACATAACGTTAAGTAAATGAATTTTGAACATGCCGATCATTTTTGGCTCGGCAAATTAATTTACCGGTGTATTTTTATCTAATCTATTTGCCTATATCATCATCATCATCGCAGCCCACATACTGTCGGGCTCGGGCCTCCTCCGTAATGGGAAGGAATGTGATCTACTATACCATGCCGGTCAGACATGTTGGTATAGGGTTTCATTTCGAGTTTTCCTTCTCTTGCACAGATGTTATGTGCATATTATATCCCATAGTCGTCTTTTACGACATCCACGGACAAGATAGGAAATGGTGAATCGTATTCTTACTCCGTCACCACACGGAAATTGACTATATGGTATCACAGAAATACATTTGTTTCATAATTTATTTTCACCACTTTATTACACTCGTCATTTATTTTACTTTTAAAATTTAAGAGCTTTCATCAAAATGAAACATGATATATTTGACGACAACGTTAAACAGCGCTCTATTTGTACTTAAAGATAAATTTACCTTCGTCAACATAGTCTTCTAAAGTGTTCAATCAGCTCCAATTACTGTAAATATTATCTGAGTTTGAGTCTTCACAGCTAAAACTTACTTCTAATATTTATGTTCTAATTTTTACTTCAGTATGTTACTATTTTTATACATGTATATAAATCTTCTGTTCGTGTGTTTGTAATTGAACTCCTAAACGGCTGTTACGGTTTTATAATTTTTTTATAGCTGTTCATTATGGATATGAGAATAGTTTAGATTAATAATTGGACCCGGCAGGTGGCGGTGCGATCGGTTTCAAGAAGAATTCCTCATACTATTTTTAGATTTAAATAGAACGTATGTTGGGTTAGCTAGTTATTTATAAATATCTCTCTAAAAGTCTGAAAAGTTAACATTAAATTCATCTAGATAAAAAACACTTGAAATAATTTTTATTTAAAAGCTTTTTGTGCAACGTCAATATTCCAACAAATATATTTCAAAATGAATAAGTTTTATACCATTTTTTTATGTGCAGCATAAAAATTATCCGATTGTAGATTTGCCTTTGCATTTTAAATGCCGCTGAATATTTATCACGAGGCGAAAACTGTTTTATTTAACAGAAATTTTACTATAGTAATAAAGTATACATGAAATGTGGGTGACAATTTTTCGTTTTAAATTATATGAAAAAATATAATTAGAATTATTCAAAAGGCGTATATATTAATTCGTATATATTAAGAATTCTGCGTTGGTGGAAAACTTAAAATTTCATTAGCGTTTACTCTTCCATGGGATTCATAGAGACTGGTTGAGGCATCACTAGAAAAAGGGACAGCAGGAATCTCCTAAAAATTTATAACAACTGTGATCGCCACCCGCCTGCCAAGTGTAACGATTATAGCATTATCCACCTTAAGGGTCTTCTGTTCAAAAGTGAAACGTCGATAAGCTTATAAATACAAAGTATTTTTAGCGGATTTTACAGAGAATGTTTTAGATATTGGTTCCCACTTATTTCAGCTTTAGTGTCATAAATTTAATGAATTTTATTTTCTTTTCGTTAAGAAATAAGTTATCAGTCTTTACCCATTCAACAATGTAAGACAGTATGTTATTTAAATTATCACAGATGAGAGTTTATCTTTTGAATTTAAACTTCAAAAAGGCATCTTCTGGAAACAACGTAATGACTGGATTAATTTCCTCCACAATAGGAGAGAAATTGACTTAAAATACCAGGCTGGTTAGACGTGTTGGTAAAGAATTTCATTTCAAGTGTTCCTTCTTTAGCATAAATGTTATATGCATATTTCGTCGCCTTTTAGAACATCCATGAGCAAGAGAGAGGGTGGTGGATGGTATTCTTGCTCCGTCATCACACGAAAATAATGTCTGGATTATCGGCTATAACATAGTGTAACTTATTAATTTATACTCGTGTAAAGTACCACAGGGGTAATATAGTTCTAAAGATTTTTTATTCTAGAGAAAGTCGTTATTTATTTCTTACCTGTAAAGGACATTGCGTCTCTTTAAAAATCAAGGCCTTTTGCAATAAAGGTTAATTTGGTTTACAATTTGCGATTAATACATTCATCTTTTATGTAATAATAGCTTCCTGTATGTACAGAACTGGATTACATTTTGATGATATATAAAGCTGAATCGCAAAGTACTGTTATCATATTCCCATCATCCGACGTAGTCGCAACAACTTATATCAAAATGTTTGTGAAGGTAAATCTTATTCATTAATTTATATATTTAATTTCTGTGTATATTATCTGTAGATTAAAATTGTAATGTGTGTTATCACTCCTTACTTTTTCATGGAGTCTTAAAAACAGGCTGAGGAATCGTCGGGAATGTGGAATATGGAGTACTGAGAAACTTGTAACTAACGGAAAAGTTATAACTCCAATTGTAACAATTTTTCGCTCGTAATTAAGAATTAGTGTACTTAAATACCGTGTGGTGACGGATTAAGAATACAATTTACCACTCCCTATCTTGCCCGTGGATGTCGTAAAAGACGACTAAGGGATATAATATGCACATAAGATCTGTGCAAGAGAAGGAAATCTCGAAACGAAACCCTATACCAATATTGTTGAGAATTTACCGGTAAAATACAAATTTTACTTATTTTACCAACGTGCAGTCGGTAATTTACCAGATAATTAACCAAAGTACTTTTTTTGCCTCATGGTGGGGTTGATACGTGATTGAGAATATGTATAGTACAGGCTAATAAGAATTTACCTTATATACACTATAAATATATTAATTAACAAATAAAAAGTTATAAATTATAATTATTAAAAATTAATTATTATGTTAATTAATATTGATAATAATTAATTATGAAGCTCTTCAAATACCCAGCTTATGTGTATAATTCTGTCAATATTCCTAATACTTACTTTAGCAACATCAATAAATCAGGAGTTTCATAAGTCCAATTTCCGAGATCGAATTTTTTGCATTATTTTATAATTAATATTTTATTATTAAAACACTAACGGTATAGGTGGTTAAACTCCCTCCCATTGTGGAGGAGGCCCGAGCCCAACAGTGGAACGTATGTGGGCAGCGACTATGATGATGATATAAAGAGATATTTATATCCTATATGAAAGGCAAAGAAGAGTAGTGAGATATTTCTATTCTTAATTTATCTATATCACATAAGTATGCATCCGTTATATATCTAAATATCAAAAAATCACATTTGTTTTTATCGATACATATCGAATAATTGCCGCGTATACTGGTTACGCTCCTGTTAGCCTTGAAGAAATTGATTTTAAAACAGTCGCTTTAATTGTCGATATTTCTGTAATTATTAATAAGTAAATTTGGAGCAAAAATATCATGATCGCTTGCACCACTGCCATTATACTTTCTTAACTTATATAACAC
The DNA here is from genome assembly GCA_032191425.1 of Lymantria dispar. NCBI lineage: Eukaryota > Metazoa > Arthropoda > Insecta > Lepidoptera > Erebidae > Lymantria > Lymantria dispar. Next base: position 6,389,324 of record CM063446.1, read on the forward strand.
CTATGAGATAGAAGTAGTAGTAAATAGTAGTAGTGATAGTAAAATGTTTTCTAAGCTCGTCATCATACGAAAAAGACCCTGTACAAATATATTTTTTGCAATTGTAAATAAATTATAGGAAGCAACTTTCTTTTAGAGATATTGAATATTTATTTCTTTCAACGCCTGCATGATTTTTTATAGCTTTGTACTTATTATCGTCATCTGCTCTTGTCAAACGTAAAAGAGATATATTGATAATATTATAAGAGAGAGAATCTGTACGAAAACCCTTATTTTATAACCAATTCATCCGTAGAGTCTTGTTTAGTTTGCTAATCCCTTTTACAATGGAAGGAGTTTCTAGGCTATATGTCTATTAATTCATTTAAATTTCATAAGTTTTAATATAGTATTATAATATTATTGTTTGTCTTTATATATATATATATGTATATTTCTTGTGTATGTGTGTATGTCACTGAACTCCTACTAAACGGCTGGACCGATGTTGATGAAATTTTTTGTGTGTGTTCAAGGGGATTCGTGGATGGTTTAGATTTACAATTAGACCTGGTAGGTGGTACTGCTGTCGATTTGAAGGAGAATTGCTTTTATTTTATTTGAAAGGAACAGTATCTGCTGGGTCAGCTAGTATTATATAAGTAAATAAACAAGATATTATTGTGGCATTGTCATTAAAAGTAAAGTTATAAAGCTACGTCAAACTCAAAGCTAGCTAATATTAGCATTGTTCTCTTTATTGGTTACGGGACTTCTCAAAGTGGGAAGGCACTCGACCAAATTCGCTCATCCAAAGAGATGGCTTAATGTTTGCCTCTCGATTTTTCTTTTGGTGCAAGGATTTTATCAGCTTAAATCTATTACTCGACCCGACACTTTTGAAGAGGTAGGTTTGACGAATTGTATTTTATATAAGAAAACTCTAGCATTTCTATGTGACAGATTTTTCGAACCACAGCGCAAGTACTAAACAATTTCTGTTCATGTATATAGTAGTACATTTTATATAGCCACAGATAATATATGTAAGAATCGTATACCTTCGTATATTTATTTATGCTCATGTTATGATGGGTTAAGAAAATAACAATAGTCACTTTTTGTTCACCAGTGGGAGTCCTAAGAATCCCATACCTCTACTTACGCGTATTCGTCAGCTGGCGAATACGCGTAGGAACGCGATGTAACTTAAATTTTTTTCCTCGCAAACCTTTCGCCACACAAAAATGTTGTTGATTGGAATTTCAAAGATCCCATAAATGGTTTTACTTCAAAATATTAAAATTCGATACTTATTTATTGTAGTTCGTCGCCGTTCTTGCCTTGGCTGTAGCCGTGACCGCGTCAGATATCTCCAGCTTCTCATATGGAGTAGCGGATCCTTACACCGGTGACTTCAAGAATCAGGTGGAGAGCCGCGTTGGTGATAATGTACAAGGTCAATATTCGCTTCTGGAGTCTGATGGCACCCGTCGTACTGTGGACTACGCCGCTGGCGTTGGAGGTTTCAACGCTGTCGTACGCAAAGACCCAGCGTTGATTGCTGCCGCACCCGTCCTTGCTGCTCCAGCTCTCACTTACGCTGCTTCTGCGTATCCTTATGGTGCTCCTTATGGTTTCGGCAGATTTGGCCCAATTGGATACAGCTCCGCCTTGCCCTACAACCGATTGTATTATTAAAATCTTTCCAAATACGATTTAAAAAATAAAGACCACCTGTAACTAAATATTGTCATTTCATTTTAGAATAATTTTAACTAAAATAGTTTTATTGTGAATCGCTTATCCCGGAAATGATTTTTTTTTTTTGGGCGGGCTATGGTAAGCGCGCACGTGGTCTATTCCGTCCGGGGCAACGAAAAGACGGCGTGCGAGCCCATAACCCATCCGTACCCACGTCATCTTCGTCGTTGGGCCGATCACCGGAGCAGGGTGACTTATCGACAGTGGTCGGCCCGACGGAATACTCTTCGGGTACCCTCACCTGTCGACGTCCCCGTCCTCGTCCTGGGACGTCGGTCGCCGTCGCGCGGTCAGCCTCTCTGCGGGTGACGGATTAAATTCCCCGGTCCGGTCACCCGCGGCCTCGGCTAGGCCGGCGTTTTCCGTGAGATTACGGCTTCACAGAAGACAACGACCACGTCCCAGTTTCTGACGCTGTCGAGCATCTCCCTGGCGATGGTCGGCAGCGTCAGGTCGGCACCGATATTCGCGACGAGTTCACGACGCACCCCCGCCTACGCGGTACACACCTCGAGCGTGTGCTGCACCGTGTCCTCGTCCGCAATTGCAGTGGTGGCAGGACGGTGTGCTCTCCCTCTTGACGATCTTGTGTAGGTACTTGGCGAAGCAACCGTGCCCCGTCAGCACCTGCATCAGTCGAAAGGAAAGCACCCCGTACGTCCGCTCCAACCACTCCATCAGTACCGGCCGGAAGGCCTCGGTAGTCCTGACACCGTACCGAGGCCTCTCCAGCCGGACTGCCCAACGGGCAATGACGTCTCGGGGGGCGTCGACCCGCCAGGCGGTAATCTCTTGTAACGAGACTACACCGCCGTGGGCGCGCGTCTCCGGCGCCCGTCGGTTAATTCTGGCGAGCATCTCCGCCTCCAGATCTCACAGGGGAGTTTTGGCCAGGAGGCATGCTGCCTCCGTCGCCACCGTGCGGTAACCACGTATGGCCCTGATCGCCATGACCCTCTGTGGTCGCCACAAGAGGGCCCTCAGACCGGATCATCCCGGAAATGATAAGAAACGTTTTAACGTATAAATCTCCCCCCTTAAATTTTAATGTTACGTAATAAGAGCGAACTTCAATAACTCTTACTATTAAGAATTAGAATTGAACGTAGAACGACTTCCAATAAGTGGACTAACGACGTTTTAAAAGTCGCAGGGACCTGCTGGATGCAGATGGCATAGGATTATTCTGAGTAGCATTCTCGTCAGGAAGCCTACAGTAGATGACTATAGACTGATGGATAGACGGATTGAGAATTTTTTTAGAATATTTTTTAAATATCCAGCAAATCCTGACGAAATATTTTTGCATAAAATTTAAGAATTTAAACCATTACCGCATAATTGCCAGTCGCATTCTTATACCTTTAACAGATGAGGCAGAGGCAGTCCATAATAAAGTTTTGATTGTCTTAATATTGTCTCACAGTAGAACTATATATTTTCATATATCAAAAAAGTTGGACACAGGTGTTCCGGAACTAAAGGGACGAACCCAAACTGAAACTATAAGGAACTTCATTAAATAATGACCCTTGGAGACTTTAGTATCTATTATGTTTTTCAAGATAGATTGATCGTTATAACGTTAGAATATTTCGTAAATGTATGGTAAAAACTTTTAAATATATATTTTTGTAATTTGTAGTCGCGCTTTATCACCAAAGAGGTCGGAAATGGTGTTAATATAATCGTATTTTACTATATAATCTTTGGACCAACAAAATAAGAATACTCGACGTTTCATGTCAATAATCCTATGTGTCACCACTCCTTACTTTTCATTGAAATTGTAAAAACCGGTTGTAAAACAAATAATGAGTGCAGCACTATCCTGGGAAACTGATAATATCAAATGTGGTTGCCAATTCGCCTACCAAGTGTGGCCATATGGTATTTCTTATGGCGACTATGGTCTTATTTTTTTTAGGGCTTGGGCTTAGTGCATCACATACCGTCCTGATCGTCCGAGGCGACAAGAGGAGACGCGAGCGAGGCCATAGCTGACCATGGTTGCGTACTCTCTCTAACGCCAAGTGAACGGGCCACTGGTACTCGACTTTGTCATCAGTAGCCCGTCCAAATCTTCAGTCCAATCACCCGCTGCCTCCGGCTACGGGACTATAGTCTTACTTGGGAAAGTTTATATCCATTAGACGTCGTTAAGCTGACGACGGATGGGTGAATTTAAAGCATGTCAGTTCGTATACGTTCCACGGTTGGACCTTTTCCAAAATGGTAGAACAGTTATCTAATTATACCACTTTTTTTTTTTGGTTTGGTTTAGGGTTTTTGATTTTTCTTTCTCTTTCATAGATTTATTGTGCTTTTTATACCCCTCATTTGTCTTCTACGATATTCACGGGAAAGAAAAGTCGTGGTGTATTCTGACTTCATATAGATTTCTGTGTATGTTAAAGTAGAAACGTAAAATGTTGTACAGCACCAATAAGTAATCTACGATTGGAACGTGTAATTACTAACGAGAGACGCATATAGATTTAAGTCGCCATTACGATGTGTGTAACTTTTGGAAAGAAACAATCGATTAATATCGGCTAGTGAAGCTTTAACGAGAGACTTACATCCTGGTACATATCAGTAACAATTGTGACTTTTTCTTATAAAGATGGACTAAAAAAATACATATATTCTACAAGCTTTTGATCTAAATTGTGGTTTCATCAACTCTAATATATATTTGATTGGACGCAACTGTACTCTCTTGTATTTGTACAACAAATAGCAAACGTCACACACGTATTGTGTTACAGAAAAAATGCTCTACAAGTTAAAATTAATAGGTTGCCTCTTTGTTATGATCAATATACAAAATGTATGCCGTGTACTGCAAAATTATTTGAACAGTTTACACAACACATGTAGGTTAATTACTCAAAAAATATCTCTCGATTTATCTCTCGAGATACGAAAAATTCGTGTTGTTTTGTTAATCAAATCAACCAATCCGTGATTGTTTATTTTCATTTGAAAGTAAAATGTAATCGTGCAAATATTGTACCTAATTTGTTGTATGTATCTCTAATAAATTGTCTTTGATCTTTTTATTCATTACTTTTGTTATTTAAATTAGTATTTATTTATAATAATTGTGCTGTAAAAGTGCTGTGTGGTAGCGGCTTCGAATACTACCAACCCTTGCTTTGCTCGTGGGTGTCGTAAAAGACGACTAAGAGCCCTAGATTTACCCGGACCAACTCCATCTGGTACCATTTGGTTCAACGATTACATTCCCAAGGAGGGTTGACGTCAGGCAGGCGGCCGGTCATAAAAGTCATTGCCGAAACTTTTTGCAATATGTCAAAACAGATGACATATTGCGTCGACCCCAAGTAATTGGGATAAGAGCAAGATGATGATGATGATGATTTATTTATAATAATTATGTAATTATTTTTCTGTGTTGTGACGGAGTTAGAATACAATTCATCACCCCCTCTCATACCCGTGGGTATCGTAAAAGATGACTAAGGGATATATTACGCATATGATATCTATGCAAGAGATGAAAAATACGTAACAAAACCCTATACCAATCTATCTGACCAGCATGTTTTTTTTTTATTGCAATCGATGGCAAACGAGCAAACAGTACACCTGATGGTAAGTGTTGCTGTCGCTCCTTGCAAGGCTGCTGCCTGCAGTGAAGAAAATGAAGGAAGTGTGAACGAGTGCAATGAGGTTCGGTGGTACTAAAGGCATTACCAAAACCCAACACACGCAAACACCCTCAGAAAGTTTGTCTGCCGGCTCTGTCGCTCAGGGAACGAAGCGCAGTAACAAATTGTTACTATTCGGACGTTGATTTTCTGCGAGGGTGTGGTACTACCCTGGATGGACTAGCCCACGGCTGTAGATAGACAACAATGTGGTCCTACCACTATGTAAAGAATAAAATGATATAGAAAGGTTAATGTTATAGGTAAACGTTACCACCTATTAATGGAGGAGGCTTTAGCTCAGCAGTGGGACGTATATGAGCCGTAATGATGATGAATAATAATGTCATTATTAAAGGAAGGCCATATACGTCCCACTGCTGAGCTAAAGCCCTTCCATAGTGGTAGGGAAATTGACTTAATGTACCACGCTAGTTAGACGAGTTGGTATTTATTTGTTGGGTTTTATTTTTAGTTTTCCATGTTTTACATAGAAGTTATCTGCATATTAATCCCTTCGTCGTCTTTTATGACTCCCGCGGGGAAAGTTAGGGAGTATTTAACGAATAGGTTTGTTTTATTAGAAACTAGCAACCCTCCCTCGTTTCGCTTCAGTTTCAGTCGCCTTATCCACATAGCTCCCATTCCCGTGGGAATATCGGAATATAATATAGCCTATGTTACTCCCTGATATTATAGCTTTCCATTGGTGAAAGATTTTTGAAATCGGTTCTGTGGTTTAAGCGTGAAAGCGTAACAAACGAACTTACTTTCGCATTTATAATATTACTAAGGAGGTGTATCCTGCGCGACTTTATTATTATGAGTAATATCTATTAGGATCGGTTTACTAACTTAACCAATTAACCTGTCATCTGGCCTCCATAAGTTAAAAGAACAACGATATTTTTATAAAACCAGATATTTCAGGACTTTCATATCGGCCGTTACAATTAAACCAGATATTTTAGGACACTGGCTTTTCACACCAGCTGTCATAAATGTGTCATGGCACGATGCTGAGTAATTAACTTAGGAATGACTCCACATATCAACTATAATAGGTATTCAATTATTCATAACAACTCGTTGTCCCACATTTTTGGCTAGTGTTTTCCTCGTTACAACCAGACTGTTAATAAAAATATAGTATGGGATCACATAGCCTGCACTCTTCGCCAAAGATGCCATAGATTCGTAACAACTATCTTGGGACTCGTATAGAGTTTTCCCACTATATTTTTCTTCGACGTTAATTATTTATGCACTATGACTTTTGATGTTTACGCGAGCATTACAAATTGTAAATACAACTGTTTTACGGATTTTATCCCATTTTTATTTGATTTTTGATTGCCCGATGTTTCGAACACTTTACACATACAGTCCGCTCATGACCATGAACGATGTGATGTGTTCGAAATGTCGGGCAATCAAAAATCAACTACAAATGCGATATAATCAGTAAAATAGTTTTATTTACAATTTATATACTTCGAAGTCTTAGATGTGCTGTAAGTCTTGCCGGGCTAGACGCCAAGGTCTCGATACGAGTGTTCAGCCCAGTGGCGAAGGGAAGGCAATATGGTGAGGTCACACACCGCCCTTTTGTGACCCTGTATGAAACGGACGGCATATGTGCTGATCATAGCCCGCCCACAAGAAAAGCAAAGCATTCTGTAAGTCTTCTGTATGTAGTGTAGGGTTGAAGCAAATATTTCTGCATACACCTGCTTAATAACCGTTGTAAACTACAACTCATTTTATAAAAAAGAATATAAGTTTATTTGTTTCTTTGTTACGCTTTTAAGCCTAAATCACTAAAGCGATCGTAAAAATTATTTCACCGATGGAACGCTACACTACCAGCGAGAAAAACAGGCTATATTTAATTCCCACATTCTCACGGGAATAGCTACTTTGCGAGAATAATCACGGGAATTTGCATAAATTGGATATTTTGCATCTACTGAAATACAAATATATCTACAGATGTCCTTCAAACTCATTCGAAGCGCAGTTTTCTTGTAGTTAGGGCTTCATTGATAGCGGGAGAATACTTGAGCGTAAAATAAATCATGTATATGTAAATAATGCCCTGTCATGGCCTTTATGGTTACGGGTTTATGGTTATGTCGTCGTACTTTTCTATAAGATTCATAAAAACTATCTAAGGGATTACCAGGCGAATGGAAATATAAAATTATGCTAATCGCTAATTATGTATGATCGCCAAACATTGAGATTATTGATTTTACTGTCAGTTGGCAGCAGAGAAGTAAGACCAGCAGATAGTAACAGGTAACTGCTACTCAAGGACAGCAATACCAGCGGAATAGCTAAATTGCTACCTATTGTAAAAGACAGCACAGAATGTCTGAATTTCATAGTTGTCTTTTACGACATCTACAGGCAAGAAAAGCGAAACAATGAAAAAGTACGGGCATTTTGCATATTGAGCGGCATATTGGTGTTTTGTAGTGCTTCCACCCCATCATCAGCCCATAGACGTCCACTGTTAACCATGGACCTATCCTCGAGAACGTCACTCCGAACAGTCCTGTGCCACTTTCCTGCGTTCCTTTTGTACTGTTCCTTGCGTTTAAGATGACGACAGTCCACCTAGTCAAGAGTCATCCTACACTGTGCCATCCAATACGTGGTTGCCACTCAAGAACTTTTCTCCTCTAATGATCGTCGGTTCCACGAGCCACGTAGCTTGTACATTGCCATTTCAACATGCTAATTCTTCGGGCTATGTCGATTACGCTCGTTTTTCTACGGATTAATGTATTCCGGATTTTAGCACGTAGAGAAATATCGAGGATAGCCCTTTCCAAAGAACACTAAGCGACTTTGAGCCTTTTAATGAAACCGACATTTACAGACCATGTCATTTCATATTACGTGGTCCAAATGACTAAGCATATTATAAGTTTTACATCTCTTCCGTGTTATTTTATTAACCTTAATTAATTCTCTTTAACGATAGCCGTGAAAGTATGGGAATATATAAAATGCTCTCATTTCATAACAAGATTATAATCTTTTTATATGTAACTCTACTGTACATATGTATATGAGTGAACTTTTCCTAAACGGCTGAGGCAATTTTGATGATTTTTTTTGTGTATATTCAGATGAATTCAAGAATGGTTTAGATTGATAATTTGAACCACTTTATTTATTTATCCGTTATCCTTTATTTAAATATGCACAAAACAGGGTTCTTTGGATCAGTTACTAATTTTATAACTGTCATGAAATTATATACATATCTGAATAAGGCCTGGCTATTTTAATGGTTAATAATCTATTATTTTGTTTAATTGCCACATAGTACTGAGATAAGAATAAAATATGTCTCTAATCCTTACTTAGGGCATGACGTCATACAGTTAGGTCAGCGTTGATTGATGGCGAATACTTGAACATAAAATAATCTTTAATACTGAATTGCCCTAAAATGGTGACGGTTAAGATATAATATTTTATCTATCATGTGATATTGCATAATGCCTTTCCCTTGGTAGACCTAAAAACTGTCTGAAGGATCGCAAGGTGAATGGGCAGTAGGAAATCTGTTCTATAGAATGTGAATAATGAGAATACAGAAAATATTCCGCTATTTGCTCGACGATACTAAGACCACGCCCTTTTGAAACATCGCTCCCGTTGTACAATTTTACTTTCCTTCGAGGTTTACGGCCAGTTGCGACAATATTGCCTCCTCCTAGAATTTGATAAATAAAAAGTTTCTGTGCAAATGTTTTATGTAATATATTCGAAGCTAGATACGGAGTATAAGAATAGAAATTGTATAACCAACTTTTTTTTCGGATTAAAATTATTTATTATTTTAGAAGATTCATTTTTAAATAGAGGTGAAATTATCAAAGTTCTTCTCTGTTAGTTGTCATCATCATCATCATCCTCATCATCACATCTTATTTACGTTCCACTGCTGGGCTCGAGTTTACTCCACAATAGGAGTGAAATGAATTACTGAACCACGTTGGTTGGCCGTATTTTTATAGGGTTTCATTTCCAATTTTCTTTTTCTTGCATAGATGTTGTGTGCATATTATATCCCTTAGTCGTTTTTTATTTATTATTTATTTATTATTTATTTATTTATTTATTATTAATTTATTGCAAATACAGGTAATTACATTAGTTGTGTTAGTTACTTCTATGGTTAGTATCACTGTATTTTACCTTTCAGCGTGCAATGTGTTACCTAACAAAAAAAAAATATAATACATATGAAATATTCAATTACATACAATTAATTTAAACTTATATTGAATTTTTTAAATTTATAATGTCAAGTTTACATAAAGATGTCAAAATATTTATTTACAGATGTCAAAGTCTCATAAATATGTATTGAAATTACAGTTGGTCAAAAAGATAGTCATTTATCGAATAATATGCTTTTTCTAATAGTAGGGCCTTTATTTTAGATTTAAATGTCTTAATCATTTTTATCTCCAGGATCAATTTGGGTAATTTATTATACACCTTTGAAGCTATGCACAGTATGCTCTTATTGTGAAATGTTGTGACATTTCGAGGACAACTTATTTTCAGATTATGTCTTATACTATGAATTTTATCAAATAAATGTAATTTTTTTCTAACAAACATAACAACTTCAAGGATGTACATGCATGGTAATGTCAAAATTTTATGTTTAATAAAGAAAGGTTTACAACTATCCATTACTTTTAACCTACATATGGCCCGTATGCATTTCTTTTGTTCTTTGAAGACGTGATCTCTATTAGCAGAATTTCCCCAAAAAATAATACCGTAATGTACGTACGCTGAGGTAAGATTTTATTAATTTCAGTACATTACCTCTAACACCATATACATATAGTTTATCTAATAATGTTTCATGATGAACGTAATCAAACGCCTTGGTTAAATCCATGTACAAAGCACAAGCTTGTCTTTTATTGTCAATGTTAGCAATTATTGTATTTAAAAAAGCATAAATGGCATCATTTATGCTTTTACCCCTTCTAAATCCGAACTGTTGACTGGCAAAAAATCTATTAACTTCAAAATAACCATAAAGACATCTATGAATAACCTTCTCAAAAATTTTAGATATCACAGGTATTAACGCTATGGGTCTGTAGCAATTTATATCGTGTTTATTGTCCTTTTTAAAGAGCGGTTTTATTATAGTTAATTTTAATTCACTGGGAAAAACGCCATGACAAATACATAAATTAATTATATGGCTTAGAACAGATGATATCCCGATGGATACCGTTTTTAGTATTTTTGCGGCAATGTCATCGTATCCGGTGCTATTCGTAGCCTTGAGTGATAATATTATATTATGAATATCCTCCGGTATGGTTGGAGGCATGAATAATGAACCCGAATTTTTACTCATACAAATTTTTGGCGAATTCGCACCTAGTTTGGAAATTCGATCTATGAAGGAGTTATTAAAAGAGTTAGCTATTTCTATTGGATCTCTTACAATATTTCCATCAACCATAATGTACTGTACGTCGTCTTTAGGGATATTAGGTTTTTTATTATTAATTATGTTCCAAGTAGCTTTACATTTATTAAATGCTTTATTTATATAATTCTGATTTTGAGACTTTTGCGTAAGCTTAATAATACTCTTGAGTCTAGAAGATAAATTTATAAAGGCATTTTTATTTTGGTTAGTGCATTTTTTTCTATACTGCCATAAAAGTTGACGCTTGCGTTTACAATAAAGTTTACTATACCTCTTGTGATCCACTTAGGTTGAGATACTACAGGATTCTTTATCAATTGAACTGCAAAACATAAATTGTAAAAAAGTCTAAATAGCTCATAGAAGTTACTAAAAGCAGTATTAGGTTCCTCACTATCAAATACCCCACAGAAACTAAGTAAATTAATGCACTCTTTGAATTTTTTAACCTTTTCTTTACAATAATTACGTTTTTTAATATACCAATGTTTGAACGACAAATTTGTCCTTGTTGGTATTTTCAATAGCTGCGCGGTGTGATCAGACAAAGATAAGTCAAGGTTTTCAAATGTGCAACCCCGTATATTAAATAAAAAATTATCAATACATGATCCACTTGCCAAACGTGTTGGTTCATTAATTGCCACTTTAAGATTATACGACTCTAATGTTTGCTTGAAAATAATAGATTCACTAGTTTTTCGGAGTAAATTTATATTGAAATCACCGCAAATAATTACTTTCTTTTTACAAAAACAATAAGTGCTTAATAGGGAATTGAATGTTTCAAAAAATTGATTAAGTTCTTCTACTTTAAATTTTGGTGGTCTGTAAATACATATAACAAACAATTTTTGGTCCAACAGTTCTATCCCCGAACACTCCATAATATTTTCAATACCGTATTTATTAATATCCCTTAAAATCTCGATGGGTAAAGAATTATGTACTAGTATGCATGAGCCACCATGGCGATTTTTCCTAAAGAATGCAGACCCTAATGTAAAATTTTGTATATTAAGACATTTTTTATCATCTTTAATCATATTGTGTTCAGTGATACAAGCTAATTGGATGGTCTTATTATTTCTCTCAAATAGTTCGAGTTCAATAGTAAGTAGAGCCGACTTCGCTACTAACCCATTAATATTTTGATGCACGATATTTAATTTATTCTCGAAATATAGGATCAAAATCCTCACACAACCTATGTGAATTATTTTGAAATTTATTATTCATATCAACTTTATCACATACTGTTTCTAACGAAAAGGTGAAATTTCATTACTAATTAGGTACTTCAGATCGCAAAAAATATTTGACATACCATGGTTATTCAATTTGCCTGTACGTCTTAAAAACATGGAATAGTCACAGGATAAATTAAGATTAGAATCCAAAAGTAATGCATAATTATAAGACTGAATGTCATGATACAACAGATTATTAAATATTTCTATTCTCCAATTATACATCGCGCTATAGTAATTAAATTTGTATGTGGGTAGACATAAAATAACATTTGTGTGGTTAATATCAGAGAGTGCCTCCCGTATACAAACAATCAAATCAGAGTAATTTTTGGTCATTTGGAAGTCGTCCTCGCCTATAAAAATTATGCAATAGTCTCGCATTGTGAAATTAGATATCTTTTTTTTTTTTTTTTTTTTTTTTTTTTATTGCCAACGGTGGCAAACGAGCAAGCAGCACACCTGATGGTAAGTGAAACTGCTGCACATGGACCATTGCAATACCAGGGGCACAGCCAGGCCGCTGCCTACCGTGAAGGAAATACTCTTCTTAAACCTCGTTTAAAGAAGGACATGTCATAGCGCTCGGGAAACACAGCAGCAGGTAGTTCATTCCAGAGCTTGCACGTACGTGGGAGAAATGATCGCTGGAAACGTACAGTTGAAGACCATAACGTTTCCAGGTGAAATGGATGAACCCTGCTGCGATGTCGAGTGGTACGTTGGTAGAATGGTGACGGTGGTACCAAGTCAAACAGTTCCTCGAAGCACTCCCCGTGAAAGAGTCGGTAGAGTACACAGAGTGACCCAAAGTCTCTCCGCTGCTCCAGCGACTCCAATCTGTCCGTAAGATTGGGATCACCGACGATTCGATCAGCCCGTCTTTGCAGGGAGTCAAGTGGGTCTAGCTGATATTTGGGCGCACCTGCCCAGAGATGTGAGAGAAGAAGCTGGCGGTTTATAACCTTCTCCATTATCTTGGAGAGCAAGGATGTTATCGCAATTGGCCTGTAATTCGATGGGTCAGACCGGTCTCCCTTTTTAGGGATCGGGTGGACATGGGCTACCTTCCACGAAGACGGAACCCTATTAGTAGCGTAGGAAAGTCGGTATAGGCGCGTGAGGATGGGAGTCAATTCAGGGGCGCACGTCTTTAGTACCACTGCAGGGATGCCATCCGGTCCACTCGACTTATGGACGTCTAAAAGCCGCAGCTCCCGCCTAACCGCTCGCTGCGTGATGCGGACTTCGGGCAGTGAGCTTTCACACCGTGGGATGGTAGGTGGTGTGGCAGCTCCGGCATCCAAAGTCGAGTTACAGGCAAAGAATTGACCTAGAAGATCGGCCTTCTCCTTTGCGCTGTGGGCCAGACTACCATCGTGTTTCTGCAGTGGTGGGAGATTGGGCTGGCAGAAGTTGCCTTGTGCAGCCTTGGCGAGCGACCAGAATGCACGACTCCCAGCGGGATAGCTTTGCAATCGCTCGCCAATTCTGGCAACATGTTCCGCCTTGGCTCTGGCAATAGCCTTCTTACTAGATCTAGAAGCGGCGTTAAATTTCCGCTTCACCTCTTTGGCGTTCGGGTCCTGGCATTTTTTGGCCCTATTCCAGGCCCGATATGCGGACTGTTTCTGGCATGCAGCCGTCCTGCAGGTTTTGTTAAACCAGGGTCGGCTGCGGCCACCGACGGGTATTTTGGTGTTGGGGATGAATAATTCCATCCCCGTAATAACCGTTTCGGTAACGCAGTCCGCACAGACGCCAGGGTCCCCAGAGGCGAAGCAAAGCCGCTTCCATGGGTAGGATGCGTAAAACTCGCGTAGTCCATCCCAATCTGCTGACTTATATTGCCAGACTCTGCGAGTCCCAGTCGCCTTAGAACGACTAGGCCTTACAACAGGGGCACTGCTACGGACCAAGCAGTGGTCAGAAGATCCAAGAGGCGCTTCAACCACTACCTGATATCCGTGCTGGTGTGTAGTCAGCAGAAGATCCAGTAAAGAAGACTCATGGCTCTCAATATCTGGGATACGGGTGGGCTGTGTCACCAGTTGTGAGAGACCATAGGCCGAGACCATATTGAAGAGATGTCGACCCTGGAGGTCAGTGGTTCGGGACCCCAGCTACTCTTTATGATGAGCGTTGAAGTCTCCAAGAACCACCACCTCCGCTGATGGACACTGCTCCAATATTTCGTCAATCCCGCATTGGACGTTCTCAAATAATTGAATTGACCCCGGATCACTGCCATGGGACCTGTAGAGGCATGCGTAGATGCGGGTAAGCCCTCCATAGTCTACGCGTAGCCACAGGATTGACAAGTCACCATGTTCGAGGGCCCGAAGGCGGCGACAGCAGATATCACCTCGGATGAATACGCACACCTCGGCTTTACGACGGAAGGTATGCTCCAACTCGTAGCCGGGGTAATTTAGGTACGAAATGTCATCCGGAGCACCTATCTGCGTCTCCGTTAAAAAGAGTAAGGCAGGCCGCGCCGTCTCGAGGTGATGGTGGACGGCGTCGAGATTGCTATGTAAACCCCTGATATTGCAAAAATCCACATCAAATGTGGATAAAGGGACCGCCGTAGAAAATCGTCTCTTTTTAACATTCTTGGCCATGATTTTTAATTTAAGAAGAGGAGGAAGGGAGTGTGAATGTGTATAACGGAGTTTGGTGATACCAAAAAAAAAAGGCAGGGCATAGTGCATGGTCGAGGAGTGAGTGTTGTGAGGAGCTGACACGAAGCACGGAAGGGCCCCCGATGCCCCCCCGTGTGTAGCCGCCGAGGTCCACTCCGGTTTCCCACACCGGCACGACGACTACCCAACGGGATTTTCGCCGGTTGGTGGGACAGCCTCCCAGGGAGGATGATCCTGGGTTCGGGTCCCCTGCTGACCGGCAGGTGGCCGGCGGTGACCATTCCCATTGGGTCTCCCTGTACACCATGCCAGCCCCTCACGCTCAATACCCCGACCAAGACCTCACCACCGCAGGTTTCAGGCCTCACCAAAACCCGCCACACACAAACACACCCAGAAAGTTGGGCTCCCGGCTCTCTCGCTCACCGAACGAAGTGCAGCAGCAAATTGCTACTACTCAAACGTCGATCTTCTGCGAGAGTGTGGTACTGCCCCGGACGGACCGGCCCACGACTGCAGACAAAAGACTGTCTACAGTGTGGTCCTACCACCAATATCGTATCTTATATCTTACAATAAAGGTTACTAAGGAGCTTTATAATTCCATAATTTGGTGTAAGGTAATGGCATATATTACAGCCGGCAAAAGTACATTCTGCTATAGACAATATTTTATTTGTTTTGTTGCTGCCTATTAAACAAATATTATTTTTGCCTATCTCTATTTGTTTATGGTGTCTTTGAGAGCTTGCGACGTAAGGATTAATTGCCACAGATGTCGATACTCGATTTTTTAAACCAGTGGGTGTTTGATTGGCTTTGTTTTTCGCAACTCTAAGCGGCGTTGTAAGTGTAGCACCGACTTGTGAAGTATTTGTTTTCTTAGTGGGTGTCAATATATTGCTAGACAATTTTTTTGTAGTTTTTATTAATAAATTATGTTTGTTAGATAATTTTGATATAGTTTCCTTAAGTTGCGAATTTTCAATAGATAAATTACTTATTTCATCATGCGCGGATATTAATTCCATCTTTAATTTTGCGATTTCTTATTTTAGACATTGTATTTCATCGTCAGTTTCATCACTTAATACTTCCACTAAACTTTTGGTGCTGCCCTCTAATGTTGTATTACTGGAACTAAATTCATCTACATCTGTTTCGGATTTTGTTCGATTTTTGCGTAGTGTGATATTTTCGAAGAAATTCATAATTATTAACTACGTTTAAGACATAAAATTATAAACTTGAAAAAGATTATTTTGTTGCAGCTTAGGTTTGAACACACAGCTACTTCGGTGTAATAGTTCACTGCATAATAATTATACCTTCAGACTAATATAATATGGAGTGCACTTTTTGAAATAAGCAAGTTATCTTGAAAATAAATCATTCAGTTCAAAGTCCAATTTCTTGTTTACGTTTAGTAGACATAAGTGTCGGTTAATTTTCACTCTTCAAACTCCTACATTGATCTCAATATCACGTATTTTAATAAAATTATGAATATGTTTACACGCTTTACACTATTGCAACTTCATTATTCATTTGCTATATATATATAATTTACTTCAGAATGTAGTAGATATGGAAAGAAATATAAAATTTACACACCGAATGATTATTGTTGTTGTTTCTTCAAGAATCACTATTTTTAGACAGAATTAACACATATACTTGCATTTTGGACTATGAAGTTTATTATTATATAATGAATACGTTTTATAATGCTGTATTTAATAATTTATGAATTAAAATACGCGGAGCTAAAGTACCGTCCTAGTTTTATGACATCCACGGGTAAGATAGGATGTGTGAATTGTATTTTTTATCTGTCATCACACGGTGCTGATATATTTTATTCCGGTGTTCCCATGAGAACGGGAACAACGCGAGTAAGGCGACTGAAACCGAAGCGAAGCGAAGGCGGTTGCTAGTATGAAATTATGTGTTTGATGTAATATAAAGCGAAAGTGCTCAAGTGTAGTAAATGCAATGAATGGTACATATTTATTTACTTCTACTGCAAAAATTCACAGCCAAATTGTTAATTTGATTCATCATCTTCGTCACATCAGCTCATTTAATTTCCGAATTGGGTCTCCTCCATAATGGAAGGGAACTTGACCTACTATACTGCGCTGGTCAGACATGTTGGCATAGGGTTTTTAGTCCAGTTTTCCTTCTTTTGCAAAGATGTTGCCTGTATATCATATCCTTTAGTCGTCTTTTACGACATCTACTGACTGGATAACATCCCAACTGAGCTATTGTCACTCTTGATGGCGGTGGCTAAATTTACATTCCTATTCTAATGACATTTTATGACATTATATTGATTAACTAAAAACACCGACATTTTTTATAAATAAAACCTAGCTAGATCGATTTTTTGGCCCCTAAACCTCTAGCATACTAAATTACATGAAAATCATTGGTGCTGTTGTCGAGATTCTGAAAACATAGAAATATATATCTAGAAAGATAGAAATATACAAGAATTTCTCGTTTGGAGATATAAGATACTTTCAAAGATGCGTAGGCGGTTAAAATTCTGTGTTCCTAGCCGAGGCCTCGGGTGACTGGACCGGGGATTTAGTCCGTCACCTTCCGAGAGGCCGACCGCATGAGCAAAGGCCGAACTCCTCTCCAAGGGGGGGGGACGTCGGTCGATGGGAGGGTACTCCTCAAAAAGTATTTCGTCGGGCCGATTACTGACGTCAAGTCACCCTGCTCTGGTGGTTGGCCCAACGACGAAGGCGATGTGTCGCGTGGGTGGGTTACGGGTGTGCGTGCTTACGCCCCTCTGTCGCCCCGGACGGAGTGGTGCGAGGAGCGCGCCGACCGTAACCCACCGCCCAAAAAAGGCGGTTAAAATTCTTGTAAAAAATAAAAGCATTCATATTATGTCATTCATTATTGAATAAATTATTACTGGAAATCTAGGCGTGTGATGACAGAGCAAGAGTACAGACAGAGTAATCAACTGAGCTGAAATGATAATAATTATTATGATTGCTATAAAAATTATTGTATCTGATCACGTCAGCATAATTATATAATTAGGCACTTAATTTGCAAATACCTATATTACTATTATTAATCAGCATGAACAGTATTAGAATTTAAAGTTTGCATATGAGAACAAACGATTTAATAATAAATTAATGTGGTTTTCAAGTATCATGTATAGCAAGCGACGTTTCGAATTGTTCAAATACTCTGACTGCAACCACATAACTATTGCTTAATTTATTATATTGTTCCCGAGTTTATCGTGAATTTCTGAATTGCCCTTGATTGATAATTTAATCTCCCTATAGGGAGAGTATCAGCAAACTCCAAATTTTGATTATCGTCTATAATGAATTGAGGAATTTAAAAATAAATTTCTCCAGTTGAAAACTGTAGTTTTCTAGTAGAAAACTTTATTTTTAAATACGAGTAGATACAGGGTAACGAGTAAGTTATATTGATATAGCATTTAAATTTATGTAACTTTTACAATTCTTTAGGTAGTTATACATTATTATTCATGCACTGCACAGATGGCTAGTGGTTAACATAGCGACTTACAATGCCAGTGTCGAGGGTTCGAATCCCACGCAACACATTGTGTGATCCACAACTTGTTGTTCTGAGTCTGGATGTAATTTGTGTCTGTTAATTATATGTTTTGTAAAGTTCCCAGCAATACAAGGATTATTTACTTAGTGCATGATGTTGTCTTAAAATTATTATATAAATTAAATATGTATATGGTAATCATTTGAACCTAAGTGTAATTTATATTGTTTGTCAATTTTCAAAGATATTTAGATTTTATACTTCAATGTGGAATGTTTTTCATTAAATAAATTCATATATTTTTTTTTAATATTACTACGCATATTGACATTTTGACCGCTACCCAATTTAAAATTAGGTGGGTTTGTTGCCTCAAACCTGTCACAATTTTCCGTGCAGTCAAGCGCAGTGTCCTCATATAGCTTGTTACATAAATAGAAGTTTAACAATGCTGGTCCTATATAGATTGTAGAATCTAGACACCTAGCAGTTATGTTTAGCTGGGGATATATTTCTAAATAAATCCTTACCCTATTACAATATGAATGTGACTGCACAGATGGCGTAGTAATTAAGATACCGACCTACAGTGCCAGAGATGCAGGTTCAGGACTATGACTGCACAGATGATATAGTGATACCGAACCACAGTGCCAGTATAGCCAGTTCGGATCCCACGCAGGACAACACCTTGTGCAATCCACAAATTGTTGCTCTGAGTCTGGATGTAATTTGTGTCCGTCATAGTACATATTTTGTAAAGTCCTCCGCAATACAAGGTTTATTTTTTTAGTGCAGGGTCGCCTTTAAAAGTATATTGAACATGTGATTTATTCATAACTAGCAACCCACCCTCGCTTCGCTTCAGTTTCAGTCGCTTTACCCGCGGCGTATTGCGGTCGGCGCGCTCCTCGCACCACTCCGTCCGGGGCGACAGAGGGGCGTAAGCAAGCAACTCCCGCAACCCACCCACGATGCACGTCGTCTTCGTCGTTGGGCCGACCACCGGAGCAGAGTTACTTGTCATCAGTGGTCGGCCCGATGGAATACCCCCTACTTGGGGTAGCCTCCCATCGACCGACGTCCCCCCCTCGGGGAGGACGTCGGTCTTTCCTCAGGCGGTCGGCCTCTCGGCGGGTGACGGATTAACTCCCCGGTCACGTCACCCGCGGCCTCGGCTAGGGCGGCATGAGGCGCAGGTATTCGCGCCTACGCCGCCCCAGTCGCCAGCGGTATTCCGCGTGCGACTGGGGCGGTGATCTCTCTATTGATCGGTGGTGGAAGTTTCTTCCAAAATATAAACCACCATTGCATTTTGGAAAAGCTCCTAACATCGATATCATAGCTTAAAAGTTCAAACTGAAGTAATCTCTTCAAATGGCCCTCTCAACATTGTTCAAACTCACCTCTGTCAACACAATGTAACACGTGTCAACGTAACGTAATATAGTTGACAACGCATACAACGTCAAAGTATCTTTACCTTCTCGTGGATATTGTAAGAGGCGACCGAGGGTGATAACATCCCATTTGGCTATAGAGATAAAGTAAGATAACGAAGTCAAAGAATCTGTGTCGGTGACTCGTAAACGTAGGGGGCGAACACAATTCGTCAAAATTCGAAATAATAATCACGGCATCAGTTATGGTGTTCCGTTTAAATAACGGATAGGGGCAATGTGACAGATTATGTGGGCCTTTTTGCGGACATTTGCCGTGTGGTGGTGGAGTAAGAATACAATTCACGATCCCTGTCTTACCTATGAGTGTCGTAAAAGATGACTAAGGAATTATAATAAACATCTACATATGTAAGAAAACTCATAATAAAATCCTGTACAACCTGTTAGTGCCTGTAGCGCAACGCTGCCCTCACATCGCCTCAAAAAGTCTAAACGAAGTCATCATCATCATTTTATCTTATAGACGTCCCACTGCTGGGCACGAGCCTCCTCCACGATGGGAGGGAAATTACTATAGCCTGTTGGTCGGACAGGTTGGTATAGGATTTTATTTTGAGTTTTTCTTCTCTTGCATATATGTTATATGCATATGACATCCCTTAGACGTGTTTTACGACGTCAACGAGTAAGATGAGAGGTGGTGAATTGTATTCTTATTCCATCACCACTCGGATAAACGGGGTTTAGCTGGAAAGTTTGCCTATCAATAAGAAGAGTCGTGGTTATCATTAACATTCAACTTGTATATGGATTATATTACTTACTAATGGACTCGAGTCTCCTTCCCTATATATAAGATTGACTTATTATACTGCGTTGCTCAGCCTGGTTAGTTTAAGGTTTTATTTCGAGTTTATCTTCTCTTGCACTAATGTTATCATAATCATCACAGCTTTTACACGTCCTACTGCTGAGATTGAGCGTCCGCCACAATGGGAGTGAAATTGAACCACTATAGCATGCTAGTCAGACTTGTTGGCATAGATTTTTGTTTCGAAATTTCCTTCTCTTGCATGGATGTTATCTTCATTAATCTCTTACTCGACGTTTACGATACCCACGGGCAAGAACGGGGGTGATGAATTGTATTCTTACTCCGTCACCACACGGAAAGAACTAATGTTATATGCATATTGTATTCCTAGCGACATTTACGGGTTAAATAAGGATCGGTGGATTGTATTCTTACTTTGTCACATAGAAAAAAAGGGTGCCATTGCTCAGGACGCCTGGCAGATGTGAAACATCGAAATTATTTTATATATATGCACAAAAGAACAGATTACGACAGGAACTAATATGGCATAAAGTATTAATAAAATAATACGATTTTTTTTTTTGAAAAAGAAAATGATGATTTTTATTCAATAAACATTTATTTTCATTAGTATACACTATAGTTACGTGTTTAGGTAAATAATTTATTTTGAGTTCACCAGATGACGTACAAAATTCTAAAACAGGTTATGATTTCAAGACATATATGTATACGGATGTTTAAATAATAATAGACGAGGTGAGATGTTGACGCGAAACGTGGCGTTAACGCCACGCCAACGATCAGGTTTACTCTCGAGCCTCGCCTAGATATTACAAATAAAAAAAAAATATTTACGAATTTTCAATTCGGAGAATGTATACATTGTATAAATACATTGTTATATTGGATACAATTCGTCGTCGCCGCATCTATTTCTAGTTGCATGTTTATGTGGCTACAATTTGTTTCATTTCTATTGTTATGCCAATTGTGAGAGCAGTTACAGAAATATCGAAATATTCAAGGTTTCAATGTGAGTTTATTCAGCTGCAATTTTAAGAATTCTCGCAGCTGATATTTTCATAGTTGAAATAAAAACAAAATATACCAACTTTCTTGTTTTTTTATCCGTGTGGAGTAAGAATACAAATCACCATTCCCCTCTTGCCTCTGGGTATCGTAAATCACGACTAAGGGAATATGCACATAAGATCTATGCAAGAGAAGAAAAACTCAAAATAAAATCTTATACTAACACGTCTGACCAGCCAGTAGGTCAATTTCCCTCTTATTATAGAGGAGGCTCGAGCCCAAGTGGACGTACATGAGCTGTGATGAAAATGACGATGATGACCGTCTTTTACTTCCCATCGGAGTCACACCAACTAGGTTAGGAAGCACCAGAAGAATGGGTATACTCTTTCGGAATATTTAATACACTCACGTCGATTGGCAACCCACCAGCGTGGCTTTCGTAGATTATGGAAGCGTCACCCTTTATGAGAGGGTCTATTTTCGGATAAAGGCAATATCAATATCATCACCAAGATATATGTTAAAAAATATTATTAACATTTCATATAGGTAAATATGTATTTTTTAAGCTTTCAACTGGTATAGGCTTACGTCTATTGAGTTATGTCTTCTTCATCACTCTTTTGTTTTAGTTTGAGACACGGTTTTATAAAATACTAGTAACCCGCCCTCGCCTCGCTTCGTTTTCAGTCGCCTTACCCGCGTACTTTCCGTTCCCGTAGGAATACCGGAATGAAATATAGCCCATGTTACTCCCTGATATTATAGCTTTCCATTAGTGATTTTTTGGAATCGGTACGGTCCTTTAAGCATGAAAGCGTAACAAAAAAACAAACTTACTTTCGCATTTATAATTTTAGTAAGGATTAATGTTAGTAAGTAAAAAAAGGTTTTTAGAAATTATGCCTTATCTACATCTACACTAATATTATAAAGAGGAAAGATTTGTATTTTTGTATGTAACGAATAAACTCAAAAAGTACTGGACCGATTTTAAAAATTCTTTCACCATTGGAAAGCTATAATATCAGGGAGTAACATAGGCTATATTTTATCCCGGTATTCCCACGGGGACGGGAACTACGCGCGTAAGGCGACTGAATCCGAAGCGAAGCGAGGGCGGATTGCTAGTATTTAATATAAGGCATAATTTCTAAAAACCTTTTTTGATTTTAAGATATATGTCACTTACGAGTGCAACAGAATACTTTTTGTTATAGAATACTTTTTTGTTCCATAACATAGTAGTAAAAGCAGAAAGAAAAATGAACACATTTTCACTAAACTCCATTATTAAAGTGTTTACAACTTAGATCACGTCTACTCTTCATACAAAACTTAATATTGCCTTATCTACAGTGCGGACTCCAGCTGCACAAACAGTGTCAACTTAGACGAGATCGCATCGAGGATAACGAGTTAAATTTACTAGCTACCTAATATAAATTGTGTTGAGCAATATCCTTGTGAAACAAAACACTCAACATTTTTATTCATTACTAGCAATCCGCCCTCGCTTCGTTTCGGTTATAGGTTATAGTCGTTTTACCCGCGTAGTTCCCGTTCCCGTGGGAATACCGGGATAAAATATAGCCTAGTTTACGCCCTGATATTATAGCTTTCCATTGGTGAAAGAATTTTTGAAATCGGTCAAGCCGTTTTGAACATTACCCGGAACAAACAGACAGACAGACAAAAATTTTTTAATTGCTATTTTAGGCATAGGTGTCGTGCAAATAACCGTGTGAGCATGAAAAAAGCCTATTATTTTGACATTACAAACAGACACTCCAATTTTATTTATTGGTATAGACTAGCAACCCGCCCTCGCTTCGCTTCGGTTATAGGTTATAGTCGTTTTACCCGCGTAGTTCCCGTTCCCGTGGGAATACCGGGATAAAATATAGCCTAGTTTACGCCCTGATATTATAGCTTTCCATCGGTGAAAGAAGTTTTGAAATCGGTCCAGCCGTTTTGAAGATTACCCGGAACAAACAGACAGACAGACAAAAATTTTTAATTGCTATTTTAGGCATAGGTGTCGTGCAAATAACCGTGTGAGCATGAAAAAAGCCTATTATTTTGACATTACAAACAGACACTCTAATTTTATTTATCGGTATAGATATATAGCAAGTATCGTAGTACAATATTGCGCAATAATTTGTTACTAAATGTTCACGGAGCCTTAGAAGATCGTCAGGAAGATAATAATATTAATTTACTCAAAGTTTGTACCTTAGTGGTGAGTACATATTTGTATTAATTATTCTAACGATCAGCTTTCCTGAAGATAAATTAGGATAAGATAGAATGGACGAAGAGGCGGTAATTACTTAGTGGACCGTCGTTTAACTTGATGTAGACTGATAAATATCATCACTATAGGGTAACAATAAAATTTCTAAAAGTCGGATGATTTTACTCAATTTGAGTTCATATTTATTATTATCTGTGAATGTTTGTTCTTTGTGGTGATGAAGAAAGAATACATTTCACCACCCTCCACATAAAATGTTTCTTATGATCATTCAGTCTATCGCCATCCACTGCTGTGGCGTAACATGAGGGGCCTACGCTCTGCAGTGGACAGTGATTGCCTGAAATGATGACGACGACGATTTTAACGATTCTAATTTATATCATCTATACCAATAAATAAAATTGGAGTGTCTCTTTGTAATGTCAAAATAATAGGCTTTTATCACGCTCACGCGGTTATTTGCACTATACATATGCCTAAATTACACTTTATATTTTTTTGTCTGTCTGTTTGTTCCGGGTAATCTTCAAAACGGCTTGACCGATTTCAAAAATTCTTTCACCAATAGAAAGCTATAATATCAGGGAGTAACCTAGACTATATTTTATCCCGGTATTCCCACGGGAACTACGCAGGAAAGATGACTGAAACCGAGGCGAAGCGAGGGCGGGTTGCTAGTGCTTTAAAATAAATTATATGTGGTCTCGTAACTTAATATGTACTCCTCTTTCTTAGCACATATTGCAAACGTTTTGGAAATAGTTTTTTATATCTATACTTATGACCACATCTGACATCAATCCTATGGGAATGTAATTTTTACATAGACGACTTCAGATGAAGTCGACCTAGGACAATGTAGAGTTGGAACGGTACCCGAAAAAGTATCCCGCCAAGCTGGCCATGGACATGGTTTTGGTACCAGCATCCAGCGTAAAGGCGAAGGAGGAGGAATACCACTGTATCATAATACCCATAGGGCTGGATTATGAACTGCGATTGCGACGAGGACACGGCGCGCCACACGCTCGAGGCCTGCGCGGCTTGGGCAGTGCAGCGCCGTGAACTCGTCGCAATCATCGGTGCCGACCTGACGCTGCCAGCCATCGCTAGGGCGATGGTCGACAGCGTCGGGAACTGGGACGCGGTCGCAGCCTTCTGCGAGACAGTGATCTCGCAGAAGGAGGCGGCGGATCGTCTGCGCGTGGAGCGCAGCCTCGATGAGGAGATCCGCCGCCGGCGACTGGGGCGGCGCAGGCGCAACTATCTGCGCCTCATGCCGCCCTAGCCGAGGCCGCGGGTGACGTGACCGGGGATTAGTCCGTCACCCGCCGAGAGGCCGACCGCGTGAGGAAAGACCGACGTTCTCCCCGAGGGGGGGACGTCGGTCGATGGGAGGGTACCCCGCGTAGGGGGTATTCCGTCGGGCCGACCACTGACGACAAGTAAACCTGCTCCGGTGGTCGGCCCAATGACGAAGGCGAGGTGGTTTTCGGGTGGGTTGCGGGAATTGCGTGCTTAAGCCCCTCTGTCGCCCTGGACGGAGTGGTGCGGAGGTGCGCCGACCGCGACCCACCCAAAAAAAAAAAAAAAAAAAGGGCTGGATTATGAAGCTGCGCGTCACTAGTGTTGCCCAAATGCAAGACCAAGACGAGACTTGGACCGGTCTTGGTCTTGGTCTTGCAACATCACACCTGGTCTCGTCTTGGTCTTGGTCTTGCGCACCCGAGTCTGGTCTTGGTCTTGCGCACCCGAGTCTTGGTATTGCAGCAAGAGTCTCGCAAAGTTTTGCAGTTAGAATAACGTAACAGTAATTTATCATGGCAATGAAAAATCCAACTAAATTAATCAAATATCCTATCCTATCTATCCATCTGCTAGCCTATAGTTCACTATTGAATACAATACTTACTACTGGAGAAAATTACTCTTCTATTCCCCTGGTGTTCCATTAGACAGCGTTACTACTCTTATGACAGGACTTTCGACCCTATTTTCTTAAGACGTCACCACACGAGGCAGTTGATACAATAAATTTTATGTCATTTTATAATCAATGCGATTGATTATATTCCCCTTCAAGTTAAGTGGTATGTATCTATTGTATTTCCAGTTTAGTTACTGATACTCTGGATACTTGAAAAAACCTGTTGCTCTATTGCCTATATAAATACTTTGGCCGCTGGATCCATGTAGCTCTTAATATACTATTTATTCAAGAACATATAAAACTGATTTAAAATTTTATGGTTTTAATACTTGTAAAATGTATGATATTCGTCGTCATCGTCACAGCTCATAAAAGTGCCACTGCTGGGCTTAAGATTCCTTCCAGTAAGAGGAAAATTGATCTACTATACCACGCTGGGCAGACATGTTGGTACAGGGTTTTCTTTCTAGTTTCACTTCTCTTGCACATATGTTATATACACAGGGTGTATCAGGTTATGGGACAACTGTTCATGTATGTTGTAGTTCAACAGCCATAATCATAATTAGAATGTATATTATTATATTACAAAAACAATATAACGTAAAAGTTATAGTGATTACAAAAATGTGTGTCTAAGAGTTTATGCCTTAAATTTTATGCATTATGTAGGTATGTACAGACAGGATATATGTAAGCATGTAAAATTTCGACAGTATAAATAGGTATTAGATTTGCGCGAACCTTTCAATGGTTACGTAGGTACAAAGGTGACTCATCAACGGTCATCGGCCGATCAGCTGATTTATGTTAAAGCGAAGTTTGTCTTGCTTATGCAAACGTAATCATTGATTTATTCAAATTCTAATGAACATTTAACAAAATACGAATATGTTGTAGATTAAGTATCATGCCTTTATACATTTTAATCAATTTACACGAAAAAACGATGACAAAATTGAGAACTTACATGTCTCTCAATTCATTAACGAATCGATAATTTTATTTAAATTTTTTTTCATGGGTTCCTAACACCATTGCCCGATCCGATTTGATACGACATCCACGGGTAAGAGAGTGGTGAATTATATTCGTACTCTGTCTTTTTTTTTGTGTGTGTAGCTGTTGGTCGCAGATGACCTTGACAGCTTAACGCGGTGAATGGGTGAGCGCTGATGGCTCTCAACCCGGTAAGTAAGTTAAGCGAACATCGCCCGAGGGCTCCCCCCTGTGGGGAACGGACCTCGGCTCGGGGCGTCGCTGAGAGCAAAGTGGGCGTGGCCAAGTTTAGGCTAATGACTTTTACGCGGCGCGGTTTTCGACCTCGACGGCGAGGCCGATACCGCGGAGTTTTATCTGTTATCGCTGCGCGAGCTGTGTAGGTCCTTTCTTGGGCGATCATAATAGCGTCATCTTCTTCTTCAAGAAGATGACGAGGACGTCGGACCGCGGATATTTTTGAGGGGACGTAGTTTACCGCCCCAACCACTAGTGGATTGGGGTGAGTCGTGGCAGAGGCAAAATAGCGCTGGGAGCAACGCTTCATGTACTGCCTGATGGTGATCGTACTCTGTCCCTACATGGACATTTATATAGATTAATTGTAGGCATATTTCTATGTCCAACAGTGAACGTCGTTGGGCTAATGAATAAACGGATATATAAATATGTATAATGGGCAAGAGCACTCTCGTGATTACGGTATTTTTGTCCTTAAGCCTTTCCGAAGAGTAATTCTGAAAAGCCAACACCAACATTGGGAATCGATTGGCCAATAGATGGATATCTCAAGACTGATTTGACTTGCCGTGTAGTGACGGAGTAAGAATATAATTCATCACCCCCTATTTTACCCGTGACTGCGAACCCACGACTAAGGGCTATAATATATAACATCGGTGCAAGAGAAGGAAAACTTGACATGTATGACCTGTAACAACACGGCCGATCACCGTGGCGATTCCCCTCCGGCCACGGCCGATTCTCCTCCTGTTATGTAGAAGACACGAGCTCAACCGTATATAAACTGAAATGGTGATTTGAATTAAATGCAAGACCGCAAGACTCTTGCAGGCCCAGTCTTGGTCTTGCTCAAGTCTTGCAGGGCCAGTCTTGGTCTTGGTCTTGCAAAAATTAAGCGGTCTTGGTCTTGGTCTCGGTCTCGCATTTCTCGCAAGACCAAGACCGCAAGACCAAGACTTTTTTGGGCAACACTACGCGTCACCCTTCGTAGCCCCGACGTATTTGCTGATCACAGCACGCCTAAAAAAAATAAGGATAGTGTAGAACGTAGAGCTTGAAAAAAGGAAGGATTGATAGTATTCGTATCCGCACAATAAACTTGAAAAGCAACGTTCATCATTCATCACCATTTCAGCTCATATAAGTCCCACTGTTAGGCTCGAGCCTCATCCACAATAGGAGGGAAATTAGCCTTACATGCCATGTTGGTTAGACAGGTTTGTATTGGGTTTTGTTTCAAGTTTTCCTTCTCTAGCATAGGTGTTATATGCATTTTATATCCCTTAATCATCTTTTACGACATCCACGAGCAAGATAGGGAATGGTGAATTGTATTCTTACATCGTCAACTCACGGAAAACTTTATTGAAGAGAAATATGTAAATATATAATTGTAATTGATGATTCAGATGAAATCGTTCTGCGGCATTAAAATTCATTATGTCAAAATTATATTGGAATTTATATCTATACAAATAAAAACTGAGAACGACGTTGGAATGATGGCGTCAATAGAGCATACAATATTGAATTTTGCCGAAACCGTAAATATCAAATTCTCGAAGGTGAATATTCAACGAAACTTTTTCCCTTCATGACGTTTACCGTCTGTCGAATCTCTATTATTGAAGTCTTATATTTTTTGACATATATATATGCTTATGTACACACATTTATTATACGATACGGTACTATCCATGTCGTAACATATTAAGAATACATTTCACTAACCTCTTTCTTATTCATAGATAACGTACCCGGTATTTATGTACCATCTATGTAGTAACAGATTTTGAACATTATTCGCTAATCTCTTTGTTATTCATAAATAAAATTATAGACGACTTAGGGTTATAACACGCACACAATCAGTTTAATCACTGCATAAGAAGGAACACTCAACATATTTTTTTGCCAATTTATCTGACCAGCGTAATATAGTATAAGCATCGTAGTATTAATGTTTTCTTTACTTAAAGAATTATGCTTTTGCCCGCTATAATAAAGCATACATCCTTGAATTAGAGAACTTTAAAAATATGTAGTTTCTTATCATCATTATCATCGCAGCCCACTTACGTCCCATTGTTAGGTTCGGGCCTCCTCCACAATGGGAGTGATTTTGACCTACTATAACATGCTGGTGAGACATGTTGATATAGGGTTTCATTTCGAGTTTTCCTTCTCTTGCACACCCATGGGCAAGATAGGGAGTAGTGATTTCTTACTCCATCATCACATAGCAAACTATGCAGTTAAAGGATATAAATTATAGCCAGAACTATCATTTATGGATAGCACAAATAATTGTCTTGGCAAATAAACTCTAAACTAGAAGTCACTACATAAATTACGCTGCCAAATATTATAAAAGCTATTAATTTTTTATTCATAAATACACACAAATTTCCTAAAAAGTGTATATTAATTTTAAGCAACCTTTAAGGATAGAAAGAATTAAACATAATAGAAAAAAATCTGCAAACTTAATAATTAAATTAGAAAGAAATAACCTTTAAAGATAGGTTTTTAATTCATAATTTTATCAAGCTTTTCTTTTAAAATTATTTTTGCCCTTGTTGATTTCATATAAAAGTTTACGCAAATA
Source organism: Lymantria dispar (assembly GCA_032191425.1). Classification (NCBI taxonomy): domain Eukaryota; kingdom Metazoa; phylum Arthropoda; class Insecta; order Lepidoptera; family Erebidae; genus Lymantria; species Lymantria dispar. The sequence continues at coordinate 6,419,001 of CM063446.1, forward strand.
GGAAGATTATATTGGCATGTTTAACAAACAGTGAAATCTGTCGTATGTGGCCATAAGGGAACTCTCGATATTTTAACATGAAAAAATCTCATTACGCCCTTGTACATCATACTGTCCTTGTTTCAGAGTAACTTCTCGTGATTGTAAAAACAAAATATAATTGTAAATATTCGTCTATATGCCATAAAAGGATATCGTGATTTTATTTGCTTCTTGAAATTCACTAAAATTATTGACTAAAAAGAAAATTTTTAATCCATTTACGGTATATTTTCCGTGTGGTGAGGGAGATATAATTCACCTCCCCTTCGAGACCAAGACGACTAAGAGATTAGAATAAGCCGATAATATCCATGCAAGAGATAAAATACAAAAGTCTCGACATAAAATACTATACTAAATGACAAGCGTGGCATAGTAGTTCAATCTCTTCATCCATTATGAAGGAGGCTCGAGCCCAGCAGTGAGACGTACATGAGCCGAGATGATGATGAGACCACACTTTTCGTGTGGTAACCGAGTGAGAATGCAAATCACCACACTCCATCCCAATCGTGGGTGTCGTAAAAGACCACTAAGGGATTATAACATGACATAAATTCTATATAAGAGAAGGAAACCTCGAAATAAAACCTTACACCAACATATCTTCGTCGCAATCATCGGTGCCGACCTGACGCTGCTGACTATCGCCAGGGCGATGGTCGGCAGCGTCAGGAATTGGGACGCGGTCGCAGCCTTCTGCGAGGCAGTGATCTCGCAGAAGGAGGCGGTGGATCGCCTGCGCGTGCTTATAGCCCTCTGTCGCCCCGGACGGAGTGGTGCGAGGAGAACGCCGACCGCAACCCATCACAAAAAAAAAAACACCAACATAACTGGCCGACGTGCTAAAGTAAGTCAATTTCCCTCCTATTGTGGAGGAGACTCAAATACAGCAGTGGGTCGTATATGAGCTGAGATGGTGTTGATAAGATACACTTTTTAGGTTTGAACTTCCTACACAGAAAGGAATTTGTCCGAAGCATTTATATAAGCGTTCATTCAGTTTTCCTTCTTCTTCACAACATACCGCAAACGCTTATGAATAGAGCCACTAATTCCCTAATTTCATAGGAGAATTGTAAAAACGGGATGTGTGATCATCGAGTCCATTCGACAGACGCACTCCTGTTCTAGGGAATCTGTGACGTCAATTGCGATCCCCAATCTTCCATCTGTCGCGACGATTATGATATCTTCCCGTCTTATTTGGGATAGTAGAGTTCTATAATTCATTCGTCCCCGTTCATTTATGCCTCGCTACTGGGTTTGAGCCCCCTTCACAATAGGAGGGACAAATAGTCTTTTTTTTTCTTTTTAAAAAAGACAACACTGATTTAAGGAAATAATCCTTGTATGGCCGATGATGAAGTCCCCTACTTCACAAACATAACAGACTTAGAACAACATTACATCCAGTTTATGTCATCATCATCATCTTGCTCTTATCTCAATTACTTGGGGTCGACGCAATATGTCATCTGTTTTGACATATTGCAAAAAGTTTCGGCAATGACTTTTATGACCAGCCGCCTGCCTGACGTCAACCCTCCTTGGGAATGTAATCATTGACCCAAATGGTACCAGATGGAGTTGGTCCAGGTCAATCTAGGGCTCTTAGTTGTCTTTTACGACACCCACGAGCAGAGCAAGGGTTGGTAGTATTCGAAGCCGCTACCACACAGCACTACATCCAGTTTATGTGATTTTTTAAATGTTTAAGTGATTTTTTAAATGATACTTTATTATAATTTACAATAATGTTATTGATAATTATTAATCCATTTGACAATTTCATCAAAATAATTTAATTCTTGACATAGTTAATTATAACTTCACTGACATTTGTATATTATATTTAATCAATAGAAATTAATAATCACTTCATTAAATTTTATTTACATTATTTTGACATCTCTAATGGACTATGTAATTTGCACACCGATGACGGTTAGATATGGCATGGAATTTATTGTATTATTGACATTATTATCTTTTTTGTTAACCCATATTCTGCAAATAAATTATCAATCAATCAATCAATCCAGGCTTAGAACAACAATTTGTGGATCGCATAAAGTGTGAGCATGCGATTCCAGCTTTCGACACTGGCACAGGTAGGTCGGTATCATAATCACTACGCCATCTGTGCAGCATGTCAACCTTAATATAGGGTTTTATTTCGAGTTTTTCTTCTCTTACATTGTTGATGTTACATATAAATTATCGTATTTTACGACCTCCACAGGCAAGATAAAAAGTGATAAATTATATACTTACTCCGTCACTATGCGGCGAAATATTACATTACAACGTATTATTTATGTATATTATTTTAATATAAATTAAATAAGTAAGAATAACAATAAATGTATCATCATCGGCAGCAAGCAAGGACCAACCTTATATTCGCTGCCGATGGGTTAACGCATTTTTTATATATTTTTATATTATATTTAAAATGTATTAGGTAGTTTGTAAGTTGCTGCGGGTGACTGGATCGGGGAATTAGTCCGTTACCCGCCAAGAGGCCGACCGCGTGAGGAAAGACCGACGTCCTCCCGGGCGGAACGTCGGTCGATGGGAGGGTACCCCCCCAAGGGGATATTCCGTCGGGTCGACCACTGGCGACGAGTCACCCTGCTCTGGTGGTCGATCCAACGACGAAGGCGACGTGTCGCGGGTGGGTTACGGGTGTGCGTGCTTACGTCCCTCTGTCGCCCCGGACGAAGCGGTGCGCCGACCGTCACCCACCCCCCAAAAAAAAAGGGTAGTTTGTAAGTAATATATTAGCAATATACGTCTACATAGCTGCGAGGAAAGTAGGAAATAACTGCCGCTCTCTATTCACAAAAAAAGAATTGCAGAAATGTCACTACTACCTCAATATGGCGGTCATTAAACACAGCTCGTACAAGTTTCTTTATGAGATCGTTTAGTTTGATTGCTACATATATTTCTTGTAATATATCTTAAGAGAAGGAAAAATCGAAATAAAATCCTATGCCAACACGTCTTGCGCCTGATGCCGCCCTAGCCGAGGCCCTAGTTAACCGGACGGGGGACTTTAGTCCGTAACCCGCGGAGAGGCTGACCGCGCGACGGCGACCGACGTCCGGGACAGGGACGTCGAGAGGTGAGGGTACCCGAAAGGGTATTCCGTCGGGCCGACCATTGACGACAAGCCACCCTACTCCGGTCGTCGGCCCAACGATGAAGGTGACGTGGGTACGGGTGGGTTATGAGCCCGCGCGCCGTCCTTTCGTCGCCCCGGACGGAATGGACCGCGTGCGCGCTTACCATAGCCCACCCATAAAAAAAAACTGCACCCATTTGGAGGAAAATTGCTCCAATTTCCCTCCTATTTGGAGGAGGCTCGAGTCCAACAGTGGGACGTATTATATATGAGTTGCGATGAATGAAATATATTTTTTGTACTCTATACATGTTATAGATTTACTTCTTTTAGACTAACATATACGTGGTTCTATTTTTAATATGGTTGGGAGTGATGATCTTTATCATTATTATCCTATTCTTATCCTAATTCCTTGGCAATATGTAGCTACTCTTCTTCCATCGTACGTAATTCATAAGATTTGTCAATAGTTTTGTGGTCGGTCATTTGCCTGATATCGACATGGAAATATAATTCTTGACCAGACACCATCAGATAGTCAGCCCAGGTCGATGTTAAATTCTTATTCGTCTTTTACGACACCCACGAGAAATGGAAGTCTTAGTAGTATTCGTAGCTACCACCATACAACAAGATTAGGAATAGGATTATAAACTAATTGTCGAATGCCAATAATTTATTACTGAAAGTTCAAATGTAAAATGAGTAAAATTTTGTAGCGAGACCAGTGAAATATTTTATGTTTCACCATCATCTCAGTCCACATAGGTCCCATTGGTGGACTTAGGCCTCATCCACAATAACAGGCAAATTAACCTTTTTTTTTTTTTTTTATGTGTGGGCTATGGTATGCGCACGCGCGGTCCAATCCATCCGGGGCGATGAAAGGACGGCGCGCGGGCCCGTAACCCACCCGTATCCACGTCACCTCGTTGTTGGGCCGACCACCGGAGCAGATGTGACTTGTCGTCAGTGGTCGGCCCGACGGAATACCCTTTCGGGTAACGTCACCTCTCGACGTCCTGGGACGTCGATCGCCGAGGCAAATTAACCTACCATAATTTTTCTTTTTTTGGCTGGCAATGTCGGTGTGTGACCCTAAAATCCGCCACATTTCCTCTCCTTCGCCATTGGGCCGACCACTGGTACCAAATTCTACCATGGTGGTCAGATGTGTTAACCTATGCTAACATATTATGTCAAGGTTTTCTTCTCTTGCATAGCTGTTATCTGCGTATTACATCCCTTAGTCGACGGTTACGACGCTCACAGGCAAGAAATGGGGGTGGTGAATTGTATTCTCACTCCGTCACCACACGGAGTAATCCGTCACGGTGAGGTCACGGATTAGGGTTAGGGTACTTCGGGGTGGCTGAAGAGCGGCGTGACGCCTCATGACTTGCTACAGGAGGGAGGTTCCCATGACTGTTTGGGCTGACTGTAAATACACATTCCGCTTAGCGTGTTAACTTTTTAATAAAATACCTATACTATTTCCTCTATCAAATAAAACCAATATCTTTAATCTTCAATAACTTTAGGTCTATTATATAGTAATTGATTCGGCACAAACACATCAATCATAGAAGTAGGCCATGTCTACGTAACCTATTCGTAGTAACAAGAGCTACCTCATTAAAGAGCTTACTGTTAAAAGTTTAACGATTGCCAAGGTTTACTCGACATTTATGTCAACGATTTAAAATGTAGGTGCAATAACGTTCGTATTACAAACGATCACTACTACATAAATTTCGTTAAACTTAGCAATAAAATGTGTTGTGATATTAACTCTATATGAATCAGTATTTCTGATGTTTACGCGAGTATTACATATTTATAATCTATACAAATAAATAAAATTGAAGTGTCTGTTTGTAATGTCAAAATACTGGGCTTTTTTCATGCTCACATGGTTATTTGAACGACACCTATGCCTGAAAGACAGTTTAAATTTTTTCTGTCTGTTTGAAGTAATCTTCAAAACGGCTGGACTGAATTTAATTATATTTTACTATCAGATATCTGTCTATATTAAGAGTAATTTAAGCTATATTTTATACCGATATTCCCACGGGAACTATCCGGGTAATGTGATGAAAACCAAAGCAAAGCAAGGGCGGGTTGCTAGTTTGAAATAAAACTATTTATACGGATTTCGTCGCGTTTGCATTTGATTGTTGATTTGCCGATGTTTAGAACACGTATCAATGTTCATGGCCGAAAACCGAAAACTAGTTTTTATTTCAAATCTATATGCATCGTTGGTTTAGTTAAATGTTAACTAACTGTTAACAGTTTAGTTAAAGTTAAATGTTGTTATGTGACTATAAAATTACAAGCTTTTTAAATGGTACTCGTGAAAAAAATTATACTTCGAACTTGAACCTCTCTTGAAAATACGGTCCAACCACTTTACCAGTTTAAATAGAGCGGATATGTAGGAATGAACAAAAAATTGGGCTTCGCAGTCCTTGCTGCTTAGCTTTGTTGTAAGTTTTCTACAAGAGTGCTGTCACCCATGACCCTGCTTATCTATCAGATGATTTTTACGACTTGCCCGGATAAGTAAATCATCATCATCGACATCTTTGCTCATGTACTTTGCACATTGCTAATGGCACTTAGCTAATAGAAGAAGTCTTCTCCATATTAACAGGAATATTGACCTATTATATCACGTTGGTCAGACGGCTGGGTATAGGATTTTATTTCGTGTTTTCCCTTCCTTGCATAGACATTATATTATATCCCTTAATAGTCTTTCAGGACACCCACGAGAAATAAAAGGAGTGGTGAATTGAATTCTTACTCTGTCACCACAGGGAGAATATGAATAGTAATGAGATTGTATTTTTGTAGAAATAGGGGTTATCTATATTTAAAATTAAATACAGAAATTTCCAAACATCTGTATGGTTGAAGGACTGTGCCAATTAGTGGAGTTGTTCAACTAATGACATACACTTCGGGATGCAAATGATACATCGATGTTTTAACATAAAAACATCGGTGCTTGCCATCGATGTTCACTATTGTAAAACATCGATGGATCGATGTTATTTTATACGATGGTTTGACATGGATATTTTGCCATGATTTAAAATATATGGTACTTTTAGCGGAGCCTGCAAAAATAAGGTCCTCACATTACGCTAATATTGGTATTTTATGTAAAAAAATATCCTCGATTTAACAACAAAAAAAAATAAAACTCATCATATAGATTTGTAAAAAGCATCGATGTATCGATACATCGATGTTTTTGGTTTCATTATTTGCATCCCTACATGCACTATTTCGCTTGTTCGGTTTTCATTCTCTCGTCCACTCACATGGCAGCAAGATTGTTGATACATTGTCAACTAAAACTCATAAAATCTTTCTTTGTTACTTTCACAGTGAGATTTTGCTTAAGGTTTTACCCGTTGAGTATTTTTATGTACTTGCTTCTATAAAAAGATTTTTAAGACTATTTTCCACGTGAGTGCTGGCAATAGAATAACCAAGGATACTTTTTAAAGCTTGAACAGTTATATTCTCCTAGTACCTTCGGATTTTCAAGCTAGAGTAATGCTTATTTATAAAGGCTTGGTATTATATCTCACGTTATTTAACCCTAAAGGGATAAATAGAGGGAATTAAGTTGTATATCGCTATAAATATTTGAGACTTGAGTAATAGAAAGTGAGCGTATTGCCGTCTCAATTCATCTTTCATCCTATTGACGCTGACGATTGGATATACCTCTCCACGTAGGTGGGTAAATGCTATAGTTGTCACGCACGGCAGCCGGTTTGGTTTACGAAGTAGGGATGTGTCATAAGAGAGTGCGGAGGGCGTTACTGCTCACTGTCAGATCTGCAAGAGTCGCAAGGGAAATTAAAAGTAGCATATATTAATTTTTAAATATCTGGTTGACCGAGCTTGACTCAGAATATTTTTATTGTATTTTTGTCGAATTTATTTAGATATATTAATAAAAAATAAAAATTAAATAATGAAAGAAATATAAAAAAATACAAAAAGAGAATAATAATAACACCGAGATTCGATCCGACGCCGTTTGAATGCCAAAACAATACTAAAAGGAAACTGCACTACTTCCCAACTGAGCTATCGTAACTCATGACGTTGACGGCAAAATTAGAATTCATATTCTTTTAAAATTTAATGTCATTATATTGTTTTGCTAAAAACACGGACAAAACAACATTTTCTATAAATAAAACCTAGCTAGATCGATTTTTTGGACCCAAAACCTCTAGTATGCCAAGTTTCAACAAAATCGTTGGAGCCGTTTCCGAGATCCTGAATATCTAATATATAAAAATCTCGTGTCACAATGTTCGTTCCCATACTCCTCCGAAACGGCTTGACCGATTTTTATGAAATTTTTTATGCATATTCAGTAAGTCTAAGAATAAGCTACTATCTATTTTTCAAACCCCTAAGTGATAAGGGGTGTCCACCCCAATTTTTTTATTTTTAATTTTTAAGATAATTTTATTTTTGTTTTTTTTTTTATTATGTGGCATTAAAAAATACATACAACCCTCAACTTTTCTATCACCAACCCCTGCTTTTTAATAGTCATTTTAATAATTTTATAATTTTTTACCCCGCTCGATAACTTCAATTATTATCACTGGGTAAGTTTCTTTTTTTTTTTTTTTAAGGCAACACCATGCACTAAGGAAATAATCTAGTTATCTATCCAGTTATCCCCTCAGAAGTTATCCCCTCCATGTGTCTACCAGTGTCAGTTCACACTCTCACAGCACGGAGTAGGGATGATAACGAAGATGGTCTCCTATTTCTCTCAAACAATAAGCCTTCTCTAACTCTCCCGAAGCCACTATTTTAACTGGCAAATTTCGAGGTGAAAATATATTAATACCACAAATACCTATTATATCCATAGATGTGCCAATTCAATTTCCGATTAGATTGACATTTACAATGACTATTAATAAATCCCAACGCCAAACAATGTCTGTTTGTGCCTTAGATTTGAGCACACCATGTTTTTCACACGGACAATTATGTCGTTGCATGCTCTCGAGTGGGTAAACCTTGATGGTTTGTAGGTATTAGCTGAAGACGGGCTAACAAAAAATATAGTTCACGCTGTAGCATAAATAGAATAATATTATGTAATGAATTAATAATATCAATAATTATTACTTAAAATAAATTAAAAAATATTGTGTTTGGCGTTTTCTTATTTTTATATTCACTCATTGTTCACAGCGCTCCATGCCTTTTTTACTTATATAATAAGTTAATTATTTTCTTTCTACACTAGAAATTATCTAGAAATTATTTACATGGCAAAACAACGTTTGCCGGGTCAGCCAGTATATATATATATATATATATATATATATATATATATATATATATATATATATATATATATATATATATATATATATATATATATATATATATATATATATATATATTATATATTATATATATATATATGTATGTATATATATATATATATACAAGAATTGCTCGTTTAAAGATATAAGATCGGAAGCCTGAGACAAAACAATCCGTGGTCTTATACTAGTGTATCAGTTTGATTGTACAGATGGCATAGTAGTTAAGATATCGACCTATCTTGCCAGTGTCGCGGCATCGAATTCCACGCAGGAAAAACACTTTGTGCTATCCTTTGTTCTGAGTCTGGATGTAATTTGTGTCAGTTAATTATATTTTTGTAAAGTCCCCGCAATACTAGGATTATTTCTTTAGTGCAGGGCGTTGCCTTTCTAAAAGAAATAACTAAGTAAAGCCGACCAAGTCAGTCACCCCTGTTAGTTTAACCACGTTCAGTATAAAAGTCTTTTAAAATAATGTACATTTAAGATGCACAATTTAAAAAACTGTTACACTATATTTAGTTCTTTATACTGTATTTTTAAAAGTGAATGATAATGATGGTATTAGCGATTAACTAAGTACTTTTAATGTTATAGTACGGTTGAGGCATATTTTTTAATATCTCATATCTTTACTATTTTTTTGCATGAAAAATGAAAATTAAAAAATTGTGAATTATAATTTTAATTTTCTCTAGCTAGGCTAATAAGTACCGCTTAAAATAATTTTGTCCATTGTAATTTAACTTTGCAAATTAATTTTGGAGATATATCAATAACAGCCACTTATCGGGTCCAATTATATTTTAAAACCATCCAGGGATCCATAGAAATATATACATAAAAAATACCACTTGTGTACGAGGTAGTCTATATTAAAATAAGTACAGATCAACGAATGCACTTTTCCTTCAGTAATTTTAAAAAAATATAAGCTTACTAGCAACCCGTCCTCACTTCGCTTCGGGTTCAGTCGCCTTATCCGCGTAGTTCCCATTCCCGTGAGAATACCGGGATAAAATATAGCCTATGTTGCTCAGCGATACTATAACATTCTAATGGTAAAAGAATTATTGAAATCCGTCCAGTAGTTTTTGAGTTTATTCGTAATAGACATATAAAAATACAAAATTCCTCTTTATAATATTAGTGTAAATTTATACACCCTTAGACGGTGAAAATTAAAAAATGCTGAAATACGTGTTTATTTATTTTTACTAAAGAGTATTTTTGGAGAATTTGAAGAAAATCGATGTGGATTTTTTCCCTTTATACAAATTTTGTTACTGCGGTTTACCCCCTAGGGGTTGAATTTCAAAAAGCCTTTCTTAGTTTGTTTCTACGTTACGCAAAGAAACTAATGACAAAATTTCATGTTGCTGGCTTCAGTAGTTTCGGCTCTGTGATAAGTCAATAAACTAACATTCTTCTACCTATTTTACACCCTTAGAGGATGAAAATGGACAAACGCTGAAACAAGTGTTTATTTATTTTTATTAAAGAGTATTTGTGCTTAATTTGAAGACAGTAGCTAACGATTTTTTTTTCTTTCAATACAGACTTTACCGTAGCGTTTCACCCCCTTACCTCAAAAAATCTTTTCTTAGTGGGTGCCTACGTCACGAAATGAAACTACGGTCCAAATTTCATTTATCTAGCTTCAGTAGCTTCGGCTCACCCTGTTCCTTTATATGTTCCCGTTCCCGTGGAACTACTGGGATAAAATATAGCCTATGTTACTTCCTGACGTTATAGCTTTCCTTTGGTGAAAGAATTTTTGAAATCGGTTCGGTGGTTTGTGCGTGAAAACGTAACAAACAAACAAATAAACAAACAAACAAACTTACTTTCACATTTATAATATTAGTAAGGATTATTGTCAACGCCCCCGCATTAACCCTTGCAGGTGGAATTTCGTAAAATCCGTTCTTAGCTGACCTCTACTCGACGAAAGGAATATTTCTGCCAAATTTCAAGTCTGTACGCCTTATGGTTCCAGAGATATGGTGATGAGTCAATATATGGCTCGCAAAACCCTCCTCTCCTATATATACGAGTATATATATATATATATATATATAGATTTTATAAAAAGTATACAATTTATGTCCGTGTGATGATGGCGTAAGAATACAATTCGCTACTCTCTATCTTGCCCATGGGTGTTGTTACTATCATTGTGGAGTAGAGATACAATAGAATTTCTGTATTGTAATGGAGTAAAAATACAGTCCTCCTCCCTCCCTCTCCTCCCCTCCTCTCTCTTGCTCGCGGGTATTGTCAATGACAACTAAGGGATGTATGTGGGTAAAATCTATGCAATAGAAGGAAAACTCTTTATAAAACCCTATTCCAACACGTCTGACCAGCGTGGAATTAGTAGCTCAATTTTTCCCCCATTGTAGAGGAGGTCCAAGATCAATAGTGGGACTTATAACGACTTCGATGAAGATATGATACAACTGAAAAGCGTTTTCTCATTTATAATAAAGTTTAACTAACGCACTATACATTAAAGGTGACCTTAAAAGTGTTTGAAAGTTCTTAAAATTTAATATAATTTTAATAAACAAGTTTTGCGTAAATAATTTGGAAATATTTAGGTGTTGCTAATTGATGATTGACTAAATTACTCGACTTGAAAGAGCATTGATAAATTAATTTACTTATTAAGTAATTTTTGAAGTAATAACTTTCCGTATGGTGACGGAGTAAGAATACAATTCACCAAATTCACCAATCCTTATCTTGCCCGTGGATGTAGTAAAATACGGCTATGGGATATAATATGCAATAACATCTGTGAGAAGGAAAACTCGAAATGATATAGTTTTTTCTACAAACATAGGATAAAGCGAAGGTTAAAATGTTAGAAAGATTTATAGAAAAACTAGCAACCCGCCCGCGCTTCGCTTCGGTTTCAGACGCCTACCCGGGTAGTTCCTTTTCCGGTGGGAATACCAGGATAAGATTTAACCTATGTTACTCTCTGATATTATAGCTTTCTATTGGTGAAAGAATTTTTGAAATCAGTTTGGTGGTTTAAGCGTGAAAGCGATACAAACAAACAAACTTATTTTCGCACTTATAATGTTAGTAAGGATTTTAATCATATTATGCTAAAGAAGTATAACTTCTTACATGCGTACATAAGTGCACACATACTTTTTTATAGTGTCTCGACGTCTGAGTAATAGAAATTTGCAATAGTGCTTTATTCGGTGAGCCGGTTATCCGGACGTCTAAAGCAAGCAACATTAGGCAGCATCCTGACCGTGCCCCTAAATATTGCAAAAATCAAAACTAATACATCCTAATAAGATTTATTAAATTAGTTAACATATATTGCAAGATTTCAAATCTTGATAACTAATAATTACAAAACGGACCCTAAAGCATTCCTTAAGGGAAAATATCAATACTGAATTGCTTTTAAAAACATTAATTTGCATGTTCTATGTCAGATAGGTCGGCCGCTCGTTAATACTATATTGTTCTGTCAGCAATTTGTCAGAATAAATTTAAGTCCGTCTTCTAGATTTTAATTTTTGTAGAAATTGCATTTTAAACTTCATCATGGATATATACCTCTTGGAGGTATAATTTAAATAATTTAACTGCATAGGTGGGTAAGATACCCACCTACAGCTCCAGTGTCGTGTGTTTGGAACACACGCAGGACAACACTTTGTAGGTACGATCCACAAATTATTGTTCTAGGCGTGTCCGTTAATTATATGTATATAATAAATTCTCTCGCAATACAACGATTTTTCATATGAGCAGCGTGGTTTTGTTCTTTAAAAAAAATGCTATAGTGCCACATTTAATAGATGAGACGAAAGATTTACCGCGTTTTTTTTTTTAAACTCTCAATGATAAGTATGTTCTTCTTTAAACGAGGTTTAAGAGTACTTTCTTCACAGTATGCAAAGGCGCGGTCGTATCTGCTATTATTGAGATCCATGAGTGACATTATCACTCACCATCAGTGAGCTTCCCTTTTGCCAGATAGGCAATGAAAATCAAAAAGTATGAGTTAGTCATATCTCATACTTTTAACCCTTCGTCATAGAGATACTGGAATATTATTGATATTACTCTTTAATTTTGGTGACGGAGTAAGATCACAATACACCACTCCCTCCCTTGCCTATAGGTGTCGTAAAAGACGACTAAGGGATATAATATGTAGCATAATATCGATACAAGAGAAGGAAAAATGACATAAAGATCAGACACCAGCATTTAGCAGCGTTATTATAAATCAATTTCACTCTCACATTAGAAGAGACCTGAGAGGGCCTGTTCCATGTGGTGACGGAGGAAAAATACAATTCACCACTCCCTATCTTACCCGTAGATGTCGTAAAATACGAATAAGGGATATAATATGCATATAACATCTGTGCAAGAGAAGGAAAACTCGAAATAAAATCCAATACTAACATGTCTGACCAGCATGGTATAAGTAGTAAGTTCAAATTCCCTCTCATTGAGGAGGAGGCCCGATCCCAATAGTGGGACGTATGTGGGCTGCGATGATGATGATGATAATGCGGAAGCCTGGTATTGGATGTATATGATCTAATATGAAATGAGAATACAATGGTTATTAACAAGTGTAAGAAAATATCATAGAAAACTAAAAAAAAACTCTCAAATGAAATCCTATTATCCTATCTATTATCTATTATCCTATATGCCCTAGCCGAGGCCGCGGGTGATCGGACCGGGGAATTGTCCGTCACCCGCAGAGAGGCTGTCCGCGCGAGGGCGACCGACGTCCCAGGACGTTGAGAGGTGAGTTTACCCGAAAGGGTATTCCGTCAGGCCGACCACTGACGACAAGTCACATCTGCTCCGGTGGTCGACCCAACAACGAGGTGACGTGGGTACGGGTGGGTTATTGGCCCGCGCGCCGTCCTTTCATCGCCCCGGACGGACTGGACCGCGCGTGCGCTTACCATAGCCCACCCATAAAAAAAAAAAAAAAAAAATGCCAACCAATTGGTCAGCGTGGTATATGATCGAACATATGTATATACGCTACGAAGATGTTAGTGATTGGGTTATTTTCTTATTCTTAGCTCATATATACATGATCGCCAGGTGGCTCGGCAAAGGGCTGCACTTGAAATTATTCCTATCTTGCCATCATCATTTGCTTGCCCTCATCCCACGCTAAGTGGATCGGCACAACATGTACTTAACTTCCATAACCTCCTATCAGCCGTCAAATCTGCACTCATTTTCATACAAATATCCTTATTCACACAAAAAAGTTCACCCATCGCTTTTTGGGTCTCCCACGCTTCTTAGGTCCATCCACAATCATATCGATAACCTGCCATGTCACATGTCTTTTATCCCTCCTCATCACATGTATATACCAAGACAATCTCGCGCTCCTAATCTTCTACATTACTGGTGCCACTTTCAAGCTTCCCATAATATACTCATTTCTTATCTTACCTAACCTTGCGACCCCACACATCCATCTTAGCATACGCATCTTTGTGGCATGCAACCTTCTCTCATCCGTCTTTTTCAATTTCCAACATTCAGATCCATACATAGGTCTAATGACACTCTCGTATGTTTTCCCGTTAAGTTTAAGGGAAAAATATACAAGAGTGTATCAGACCATTGCTATCTTCCAATGATGTCATAAAATTACGTGTAACTCCCTTCCTCTTCGTCTTTTATGACACCTATTAGAATGAAAAGCGTTGCTGATACTCTTTATTCGCTATACTATAAGGATAAACCATTCTATATTCGCAATCAGGGAGACTAAAAGAGGGTTGAGTGGTATTGGTCGATATTGTTATCTTTACACACTAGACATTGCTAAAAATAGCGTTACATCGCAAGATGTGGAACATTAACAAGGAGGCCTTTCGCTCAATAAATGCAATAAAAAAATATTCATCATAGTCATCATCACCTGAAACCACGTATGTCCCACTGTTGGACTCAGAACTTATGAGAGAGAATTTAATCTACTATACCATGCTAGTCAGACGCTGATATAGGTCTTTATTTCGAGTATACCTTCTCATAAAAAAAGATATTCACAGCAGTATAATGCAAGGTAAAATAAAAAATATTTTAACGTACATAAATAATGATCTAAAACCATGCTAATAATTTTCCGTGTGGTGACGGAGTAAGAATATAATTCACATCCCCCTCTCTTGCCCGTGGGTGTCGTTAAAAATGATTAGGCGTTAAATATGCATATAACATATAAGAGAAGGTAAACTTGAAAAAAACTCTATACCAACAGGCTTGACCAGCATGGTAAGGTAGATTAATTTCACTCCTATTGAGGAGGAGGCTTGAGCCCAACAGTGGAACGTATATGAGCGAAAATGACGATGATGTGGATGCCAACCATTTGATTCATAAGTCTAAGCATGGAGTACAGTTAAATCTTTAAATTGAAAGCATCAAGTAGAAGTCGTGTCCTAATAATATATGTATACCCTTTTTTTTTGGGGGTGGGTTGCGGTCAGCGCGCTCCTCGCACCCCTCCGTCCGGGGCGATAGAGGGGCGAAAGCACGCACTCCCGCAACCTACCCGCGATGCACGTCGCCTTCGTCGTTGGGCCGTCCACCGGAGCAGGGTGACTTGACATCAGTGGTCGGCCCAACGGAATACCTCCTATTTGGGGTACCCTACCATCGACTGACGTCCCCCCCTTGGGGAGGACGTCGGTCTTTCCTCACGCGGTTGGCCTCTCAGCGGGTGATGGACTAATTCCCCGGTCACGTCACCCGCGGCCTCGGCTAGGGAATAATATATACCCTGTCGAAATCTTGAGTAAGGGATTATTGCTAAGCATAGGTATATCTTAGTATAAAAAAGTAAAAACTAAAACCCAACTACGACAAAAATGAGGCTAAAAAGTATGAAATAAAATTTTCAGGACACAGGATT
The DNA here is from genome assembly GCA_032191425.1 of Lymantria dispar. Classification (NCBI taxonomy): domain Eukaryota; kingdom Metazoa; phylum Arthropoda; class Insecta; order Lepidoptera; family Erebidae; genus Lymantria; species Lymantria dispar. The sequence continues at coordinate 6,434,518 of CM063446.1, forward strand.
AAACAACGTTACTAAAAAGCAAGATAACTGACACATAGACTTTACTAATATACCTTCGTTGCAATTTGACAATAATGTCATACGATACGATACTACACAATTAACAGTGTACAGTGATAAACATATTCAAGTTGAAAAATCCGTGGTCATGTGTTGTTAAAGTGTTATGGTAATTAATACTACAGTACTTTAATCACAGCCCACATACGTTCCACTGTTCGGCTCGGGCCTCCTCCACAATGTGACCTACTATACCATGCTAGTCAGACATGTTGGTATAGCGTTTCATTTCGAGTTTTCCTACTCTTGATGTTATGTGCATATTATATCCCTTAGTCGTCTTGTACGACATCCACGGACTAGAAAGGGAGTGGTGAATTGTATTCTTACTCCGTCACCACACGGATAGTGCTTTACGACCGCTAAAAGGCGCCATATTAGATTCAGTGACACATCATATAGCCTATAACCAGAAGGACAATCACGACGTTTCTAATGATACATTCATTTGTCCAGGTCTAATAAGTAGTTGAGAAGCTATGAGGGAACAAATGAACATACATACATAGCCTGTTAAAATCAAAACCCTAGTAGTTGGATAAAAAGGGTTTTATTTGTCTTAAAATTACCTTCTTAACGTCAACCGTCTTTAGGAACAACAAATGACCACATAGTAATAAATTATAGTCGGTTTTAACGACATCCATCAGCAATATAATACATAGATAACTGAAATGATAAGATCCATGCGGTGACAAAGTAAGAATACAATTCATCACCTCCAATATTTTCTCTCAGTGACGAGGCATTCAATGTTGCGTCGTAAAAGGCGTCTAAAGGATTAAATATACCTATAAAATCTATTCAAGAGAACCCGTAATAAACTCTATACCAATCCCTCTGACAAACATGGTATAGTTCCTCATTTTCTTCCTATATCAGAGGAGGCTCGAACCGTCAGTCGGAATTATATCAGCTGGAATGGAATTTACATGATCTTTGTTTTAATTGTATTTTACAACCAAAATAATTCTCAGACATTTAGTCTCACTACCTTGAATATAAGTAAACTGCCACCTCTGCCCTTTTTCTTCTCAGTCCTTAAACGTCGCAATGTTGGGCTCGGGCCTTCTCTACTGTAGGAGTGAAATTGACCTACTATACCACGCAGGTCAAACAGGTTATTAACGGTTGTAGAGTTTTCCATTTCTTGCATAAATGTTATATGAATATTATATCTCTTAGTCATCTTTTACGACATACACGGGCAAAAGAGGGAGTATTGAATTGTATTCTTACTCAGTCACTACACGGAATTGAACTCCTTAGGTATAAAGTCACGAGAATATAAATAAAATAGGCAAGGCATTATCGGGTCAGCTAGTACTAAATAAATTATGATCAACCAGTTCTTATCCCAATTACTAAGATGCAATATCGCACTATTCCTGGAAGAAGGAAGTAAATGATTTTTGCCAACTTTTCAGGAGCTTGAAAAAACGTTCTATATTTTTAATATTGTAAAGTGTATAAATGTAAATATGCATACCTCTATTTTATGCTGCAATTTTATGTTTTCTAAGATCGCAAAATTATAGTATTTTTGCATTTATTCCTTTAGTTTTGTCGATAGCTTCACGAGATTTTGACAGAAGGTGTAAACCATGATGCTCGCTTTATTCACGTAATAAAAGGTAAGTGTATTTACGTCTATTTTACACGAATAGTGCGATATGTATTCCTCTTTCATCGTAAGCAAATATAGTAAAAGTTATTGGCAATAGGTTTATGAGTGGCCGATTAACTGACGTCAACACTGATTAGAAATATAAATGTTGACCACACAGTATTAGGTGGAGTTGCTCTAGGTCGTAGTAAAAGCTCTTAGTCATCTTTTACGACATCCACGAGTAATGGAGAGGATGGTAGTATTCATAATACTTAAGTAGTACTAAACATAACAGAGTAAAAATGACGCTCTTAAATCTAAATCGGCTTAAACTTTAATATAAGATAAACTTTCACCAAAGCTAAGTTCTTAAGAATAGGGGAGAATATTCTAGAACAGTATATAAACGAACATTCTATTTTTAAATAATAACTACAGACTAACGTACATACGTCGGGTCGTTGTACTCAGTGTAACGTGACGTCATCGATCGCAGTTTTTACTATATTTAACTTAGATAAATTAAACAAAAAAATACTCATCCTTCTAAGTGGATACTTCACTGCAATGCTTTCAAGATATTACAGTGTTGCAACTATGAATAATGTATATGTAATATATATAAATGGTACTAGAGTGAATTTTAGCAAAAATGTGCTTATTTTTAAAGTAAGAAATAGGCTCTAAAAAGATTATTCTAGAAAGCTTATCATAAAAGGAGTGAGGTTAATCTACTATAGAGAACTTGTGGAACTGACTATGAATGCCTATGTTTTTAATTAAAAAATGGCTCAAAGAGCTAGTACTTAACAATTCTATTTAACTCAGCAGCATTTTATCTTATTTATATGAAAAAAATAGAGGTACAATTTTATGTATATTGCGGACACGCAGAAGTATCAGATTCATATAGTAAAAGATTATAAGGAAAAAAGAAAACCAAGTCCCACTGCTGGGCTTGAGCTTCCTTCGCAATAGGAGGGAAACTTTCCTAATATAACCACGCTGGTCAGACGTTTTGTTATAGGGTTTTATTTCAAATTGTCCTTCTCTAGGATAGATATTATAAGCATGTTTAGTAGTAAAAGACGACTAAGGGTAGTCGTCTTTTACAACATTCACGGGTAAGATAGGGACCCCCCTACCGTGGTGAATTTTATAGAAGGAAAATTTGAAACAAAGCCCTATAACAACACGTCTGACCAGCGTAATTATAGTAGGGATGTCATACGCATATAACATCTATGCAAGAGAAAGAAAACTCGAAATAAAACGCTATACCAACATGTCTGGCCAGCATAGTATAGTAAGGTCAATGTCCCTCCTATCTGGAAGGAGTCTCTCACCACCTCCAATAAGGCTAAATTGCGAAAGGCGCAGAGAGCCATGGTGGTGAGAACAATACGAGGATATCGTACAGTGTCCTGGACTGCAGCCACACTGCTGGCGGGCGATCCACCCTGGCCACTACCAGCTAGGGCGCTTGCAGAGTTCTACCGACTCTGCGCTGCGGCGCGGGTCAGTGGCGGAGGTATCACCATAAGGGGACTGAGTAGGGCAATAAAATCGGCCCGAAGGATAGTTATCCGGCGCTGGGAGGGAGGAATTGGAGTCCCCTATAGCAGGGCGGGGGACCGTAGAGGTGATTGCGCCCCACCTCCACCGCTGGATGAAACGAAAGCACGGCAACCTGACCTTCCGGATGACGCAGGTACTTACCGGACACGGGGTCTTCGGTAAGTACCTGCATAGAATCAGACGTGAGGAGGCCCCCGGATGCCATGAGTGTGGCGCGCCAAATGATGATGTGCGTCACACCCTGGAGGTAAGTCCCGCCTGGGGGCCTCAGCGCCGCGACCTGCCGGCGGTCATAGGAACAGACCTGTCATTGTTGACCATCATAACAAAGATGCTCGACAGCGACAGGTGCTGGTCGTCGATCGCCTCTTTCTGCGAGGAGGTCATCGCCCGGAAGGAGGCCGCGGAGCGAGAACGCGAGGCATTTGCGTCCGCTAACTCGCTCCATAGGCGGCGACCAGGGAGGGGGAGGCGCCGATATGCGCATCTCCTCCCACCGCCTTGAGTGACGACAGGACGTGGCCTGACGGCCTTGCGTAGGAGTGTGGGGGATCTAATGTCATTAGACGATCTCTCCGGCACTCCGTAAAAGCGCGGAAGGGACCGCTGTTGGTTTTAGTGGGTATTCCGGTTGCATAGGCGACTGGCGGGTCCCACACACCCCCTCGTCTGTTACCGGCGGGGGGTAGTGCGTAAATTGCATTTCCACAGCGTTAACAAAAAAAAAGGTTAATGTCCCTCCCATCAGGGAAGAGGTTCGAGCCCAACAGTAGGACGTATATAAGCTGAAATAATGATGATGATGTTAATGGAACCGCCCAGTTGGAATGTAAACGGCGAGCTAGGTTGTGAGTAGATTGGTTGCTCCATAGCTTGTGAAAAAAATGAACGTGAATAGCCGTTTTGGACACCCATTTTTATATAGAAAGAAAATTTTCTACATAAAGAATATGTGCGTCTACCTGCGATGCTTACGCGAGTATTACTCATTTGAAATAAATGTATTTTATACGGATTTTATCACGTATGGTATTGTTCCTCTGATGAACAAAGACTAGACTATCTGCTGTGGCACTGATTGCATCATTCGAGTGTTTAATTACTGCGGTGACGGAATACGTCTATACGTCACAACACTTTCCTTTCCCATAGGTGATTGCAAAAAAAAGAAACGATTAAGGGAGCCAATCACTTTACAAAACTGTAATAAACTAAGGTAATTTTTCTTGTATTGTGGAGGAGGCTCTAGCCTCTATTAGCGTGGAATTTAGTATTGGAGTGGAATGTATATACAGGGTGACTGGTAAAAGATTGTACATATTGAAGGAGGGTATTCAGTAATCGATTCTGATACCGAATATGTAAAAAAAAACGGTACTTAAATTTTGAACCAATTATCTTATAAAGATATTTAGTTACGGACACAGCTGAAACAGCTGTATTATTTATAAGTATCTATTTATAGGTCAACGCACTTGAACGCGCTACCAGTGTTTCCACTATTACGTTGTAGTTTTACCCTAGATTTTTTCATTAATTTGCCCTAAATACCCTAATCAGTCTCCAAAAATCCTTGATTTAGGGCGCAAAATTTAAATGAGTTTGAAATAAAACAAAACTTGATGGTTTGATTTTTATTTTAATTTTCATCTATTAATCAAAGGTTGATGTTTACTACATGTAATCATAAAAAGAATTCATTTTAATATGTGGAAGAAGTAGATGATGAACAATATGATGCTGTTGTTGAAGCTGAAGCATTTGGCTTAAGTTTTTTAGCTGCGGGTAAATGTTGAGTACATTTGTATGTCGGGTTTTTAAATCGAATCTGTCATATTTAGTCTGGTGTGCAATAAACTATTGAGGGTTTCATTATGACGCTTTTTTCTTGGGTTGGGTTGTTTTTTTGAGCCAGCGCATACTCCGTCCATTTCTTCCGGGGGTGATGAAAAGGTGACGCAAGTCTCATAACCCTCCCCTTCGCCATTGGGCTGATGGATTCTCGTCGCAATCGCAACGTTGGCAGGACGATGTACTCTCTCCTCACGACCGTGTGCAGGTACTTGGCGAAGCAACCGTCCGTCGTCACTACTTACGCCAGTCAGCAAGAAAACACCCCGTGCCGCCGTTCTCAATACTCCAAGAGCACCAGCCGGAAGGCCTTGACGACCCCAACATCGCAGCGGGGCTACCCAATGGGCAATTTTCCTATACCAGCTGTTAGTATCACACTGAAATATCGACATCTAAACACTGCAATATATTTAATTTAAATTCTACTATCGTGTCTTACACAAAGCAATTTCGGTGAACTCTGGGAGCCCATAGAGGGTAACCATTGTTTGTGGTCGACAAAGTCTATGATAAAATAGTGTTTGCTATTTTTATATTCAATTTTACACCAAATTACCCTAAAACCCTAAAAATATTAAATAGCCTTAAGCCCTATTTTAAATTAGTAATTTCACCCTAAAATAGGGCGAATTCCCTAAAAGTGGAAACACTGCGTGCTACTCCCATTGGGTCCAGTGTGACCAGATTTAGCAGAATTCTGCGATTTTAGCAGAATTCGATCCCTAATTTAGGGCTTAGCAGATTATGTCGCAGATTTCGAAAATTTGGCAGATTTTAGCATAATATTAAAAAGCCTTGCAGGAAAGTAGCAGAATTAGACATTGACTAAAAATATAAACATATTTAAAAATCTATCTTTCTTAAATAATGTAAGTTTTTTTCTTCTGAACTTTTACTTTCTTTTTTTTTTAAAGGCATCTCACTAAGGAAATAGTTCTTGTATTGCTGGGGACTTCACAAACATATAATTAACGGACACAAATTACATCCAGATTCAGAACAACAAGTCGCACAAAGTGTTGTCCCGCATGGGATTTGAACCCGCGACACTGGCACAGTAAATCGATGTCTTAACCATTATGCCATCCGTGCACTCAATTCTTGTACATGTGTGTAGGCAACAGGCAAGTCTCATATACATTCTATGTTAAATACATCTTGTGAGCGCATATTTTCTCAATTGAACAGTATAAAAAAATGACGTGCGAAACAAATTTAAAAATGAACATGTTGCTGCAATTCTACATGTCAAACAGGTAGTTAAAGAACAGGGTGAATGCGTAAATTTTACGAGCTAGCTTAAAACCCTATACAGGTGATACACTCTGCATACATAACCTGATACACTCTGCATACAAATGTGAATAGAATTTAGAAACTTTTTGTTGATAAACATTTGAAAATATTAAGTTGCGTTTTCCTTTAATATTCGTGCACATTAAAACTTCATCTATTAGTAGAATTTTAGCATTTCTTCCAAAAAATATAGCAGATTTTAGCAGAATTCAAATAAGTAGCTAGCATAATTTAAATTTGGTCACACTGCAACCTAAAATAACATAACCTAAAATAATTACGGAATCGTAATAATGTATTTCTAATCCTTGCGTAGTTCCGCACGCTGTATTGTTTTTTATGCACGTTCGTTATTATTTTTTTAATATTATGTCAATAACAATTTAGCAGCGATTACACATATGTCATTTTCAACGTGTTCGAGACTTTGGTGAACGGGATTATTCCCCGCGAATACATATGGCTACATAAATCTAGAAATGATTAAGTGAGATTCAGTGTGTTATCATATGTTATAATTGTAGTGTTGTTATAAGTGTAGTGTTTTTCGGTTTCTAATGCGCCTCGTCGTGAGACGTATGGTCGTAACAAGGTACACTGGCAAAACTATTCTTTTGACAAGAAACAAATCACCTTATTTCGGGATTGGTATGAGCTGGGTCTGCAACTTTTAATGGTTTTTAAGACATTATTCCTACACCTAGTTTTAGTAATTCCAGTAAAAAATATAAAAATCTTGACAACAGTTCTAACAAAACTGTAATTGTAACGCTATCAGAATCAACGTATCGCCTATAGGGTGACCGACTTTTTAGGAGTCTTGCGACACTAATGTTGTTGATGTTTACTATGTGGTTAATTAATATTGTCTTCTTTTTACATTTTTATTGGTTACATGTGACCATTGTCTATCGTTTCCTTCAATATGTATAATCTTTTACCAGTCAGCCTGTATATATATATATATATATATATATATATATATATATGAATTATTATGAGCCGAAGGAATGATGATAATATTTAATGCAAAAACTAAATTTCTTTATATATTTCATCACAGCTCTCGTATGTCCCACTGCTGGACTTTTGTCTCCTCCTCAATGTAAGGCAAATTGATCTACACGATAGTCAGACAGGTTTAGACAAATTATTGTTCTGAGTCTGATGTAATTTATGTCCGTCAATTAAGTTTAGTGTTGCCCAAAAAAGTCTTGGTCTTGCGGTCTTGGTCTTGCGAGAAATGCGAGACCAAGACCAAGACCACTTAATTTTTGCAAGACCAAGACTGGCCAAGCAAGACTTGAGCAAGATCAACTGAGCCTGCAAGAGTCTCGCGTCTTGCATATAAGTCAAGTCACCATTTCAGCTTATAAACGTCCAACTGTTGAGGTCGTGTCTTCTACATTCTACATAAATTGACCTACTATACCACGGTGATCAGCCGTGTTGGTACAGGATTTCATGTTAAGTTTTCCTTCTCTTGTACCGATGTTATATACCTATATATTATAGCCCTTAGTCGTCTGTTACGACACTCGCGGGTAAAATAGGGGGTGATGAAATGTATTCTTACGCCGTCACTACACGGCAAGTCAAATCAGTCTTGATATATCCATCTATTGGCCAATCAATTCCCAATGTTGGTGTTGGCTTTTCAGAATTACTCTTTGGAAAGGTTTAAGGATTAAAATACCATAATCGTCCCCTGTTAGTTAGTCTTGATAAGTTTCACACGAGAGTGCTCTTGCCCATTATATTTATATATCCGTTTATTCATTAGCCCAACGACGTCCACTGTTGGACATAGAAATATGTCTACAATTAATCTACATAAATAACACCCAGACTGCGAGTCTGGGTGTTATTTTATAAAATAATTATTATGCGTAGATTAGTATGCGTACACAAAGATCACAATATAATAATGTGAAAGAGAAGTAAAACTACTCGAAATAAAGTCATATACCAACATGTCTGACCAGCGTGGTATGGTAGGTCAATTTTAATCTTCCTTCTACTGGGAGGAAGATTAAGCCCGGCAGTGGCAGTTTTATGAACTGAGACGATGACGACGAATATCATACATTTGGTGACCCTCTTCATAGGTATATTATTAAAAACTATTATTATCTATACTACTACTTATCGGGCGAAATTGTTTATTTGGACGCCCTAATCTCAGAAAATATTCCATTCTGTCAGATAGTTTGTTTATCCAGAAAAGTTTTAGGCTCTATTACATAACATTGCTACATACATATTGGTAAATTGGTCCGGAGTAGTGTCTACAAAGGCTAACAAATCGGACAAAATTTTAAAGCTGTTAAGCGTGCTCTGTAGTAGCCGTTGTTACGGCAACTACCTACTTAGATAACAAAAATTGTGATTAAAGTAGATATGTTATGGATATTATAAATGGTGACATTGTTTTTAATGCCAGGGGCGATATGGTTATTTAAACGAAATAATAGCATTATTATTTTTTTTGAGGGGTGGTTGCGGTCGGCGCGCTCCTGGCACCACTCCGTCCGGGGCGACAGAGGGGCGTAAGCACGCACTCCCGCAACCCACCCACGATGCACGTCGCCTTCATCGTTGGGCCGACCATCGGGGAGCAGGGTGACTTGACGTCAGTGGTCGGCTCAACAGAATACCCCCTATTTGGGGTACTCTCCCATCGACCGATGTCCCCCCCTCGGGGAGGACGTCGGTCAAATAATAGCATTATATGGATAGGTAACTCAAGAAAGCGAAGCTGTTGGAACAGCTAGTATTAAATATATCTAGAGGTAGGTAGGTATAGCGCAACTATTAGGTATGGCCGGATATTGATAACTTGAAAGGGAATATTATTATTATAAAAATATTTAAAATGACATAAAATTTAATATATCAACTGCCCCGTGTCGTGACGTCTTAAGAAAACAGAATCAAAATTCCTTCTTTTGCCATAGAAGTAGTAACGCTGTCTAATGTAACACCAGGGAAATAGGAGAGTAATTTTCCTCAGTGGTAAGGGGTATTTTCAATAGTGGACTATAGGCTAGCAGATGGATAGATAGGATAGGATGATATTTGATTAATTTAGTTGGATTTTTCCTTACCATGATAAATGACTATTACGTTATTTCAACTGCAAGACTTGCAAGACTTTGCGAGACTCTTGCTGCAATACGAAGACCAAGACTCGGGTGCGCAATACGAAGACCGAGACGAGACTAGGTGTGATGTTGCAAGACCATGACCAAGAGTAGTCCAAGTCTCGTCTTGGTCTTGCATTTGGGCAACACTAATTAGGTTTGTGAAGTCTCTCGCAATACAAGGATTATTTTCATGGTGCAGGGCCTTTATCTTTAAAAGAAAAATATTGTCACCACCCCTTACATATTGGTAGGAATGAGAATCATACAAAACCTCACAGCAATCACCAATTCACCTACCATGAGTACCGATAGACATCTAAACGCTGAAATGATGATATATACAAGAGAAGGAAAACTCGAAATAAAACTTTATTCCGACCCATTTGATAAGTGTGGTATAAGAAGTATGATGCTTTTAGGACAAACCTCTAAAATATTTAAAGAAGAATATTTTATACTAATTGTTGTATACGTGTGCCTATAGCTGACTATGTAGAACCGTATTTTTATTATTCAGTTCAATGGATTGTGAAACTGATCGCCGAGCCATTTTCTATCTTTATACAGGTTCTGTTGGAAAACTGTTTGGTAAAACTCGCGTTTTTATGTCAGTTACACGTGCGTTCGGGCTTTAGTAATCAGAAGTTTTTTTTTCGTAACCTATTATTATTAGAAGTTTTCTTAAAAGGAGATGTTGTATCGTTTTTCTTAGAACTACTTTCAGGTGAATTTTTATACAGATTCTGGATTTTGCAACTATGATATAATTTTTAGGTTAAAAGGCTAGTTTTATCATTATTATCTCATCCTATACCCGTCCGTATACCAACCTGCTTGACCAGCGTGGTATAGTAAGTCAATTTCCCTCTCAATATGGAAGAGGCTCGAACCCAGTAGTGGGACGTATATGAGCTGTGATGATGATGGTGATAGAACAGACTTTTATACATATGGTGATGAAGTTAGAATACAATTCACCTATCCTGGCCGTAGACAAAAAGTACTTATCAATAATAAAATGATTTATTTTTATGAAATACTAAAACAAACTACTTGTTCAAAATAAAACTAATCTTGTAAACTGTCAGAGCGACTTCAAGATGTGACAGTTGGATTCGATTTAATCTAAATAGTTAATAGACGTCTTAGTCACAACTCCCAGGGAGACGAGATGGACTAAGTTCTATAATTTGAATTGTATAATAAATTGTCTCGGCTTGTAGAAACTACTTTGAATTTTACTGTTATATATCCTTACTAATATTATAAATGCGAAAGTAAGTTTGTTATGCTTTCATGCTTAAACCACCGAACCGATTTATTAATTCCTCTAATTAATTCTTTCACCAATGGAAAGCTATAATATCAGGGAGTAACATAGCCTATATTTTATCCCGGTATTCTCACAGGAACTACGCAACTGAAACCGAAGCAAAGCGAGGGCGGGTAGCTAGTCTAAGATATTTTCAAAACTACATACGTTCTTTATAGCTAGCTCATAGGTCTAAAGTTCGTAAATTCTCCATGGATTAAAATACGCCCGGGCTGGGCGTGATTTGTTACGCCAACGACACGGTCGTCACAGCCCGCGGTGGGACACTAGAAGAGGCGGCAAGCCTGGCGACTCTAGGCATCGAAGAGATCGTCAGGCGGATCGAGGCGCTGGGGTTGAGGGTCGCCCTGGACAAGACGGAGGCCCTCTTGTTCCATGGGCGCCGTATGAGCCCTCCCATCGGCGTCTCGATCACCGTCCATTCGGTTGAGATCAGCATCCAGGCCCATATAAGGTAGTTGGGCCTGGTGCTCGACGGGTAATGGTGGTTCCGGGAGCATTTCCGCAGGCTCGCTCCACGGTTCGTCGGCGCAGCGTCCGCCCTATCGTGGCTTATGCCGCACGTGGGCGGATCGAGCGCTACGTGCCGACGGCTGTACGCGGGGTTCATCCGGTCCGATGGTCCTGTACGGTGCACCGGTGTGGGCGGGGTCCCTGACCGTCCGACTCAGGGCTCTTTTGTGACGACCACAGAGGGCCATGGCGGTCAGGGCCATACGCGGATACCGCATGGTGGCGACGGAGGCAGCGTGCCTATTGGCCGGGACTCCTCCGTGGAACCTGGAAGCGGAAATGCTCGCCGGATTGTATCGGCGGGTGACAGGGGTGCGAGCGGAGGATGGTGTGGTCTCTTTGAGGTAGGGAGTGGTGCGAGGAGCGCGCCGACCGCAACCCACCTAAAAAAAAAAACTGGATTAAAATACATATTGTTTTTAATTTTCATTTATCTATACAATAATTTCGTGTGCTAATGGCGTAAGAATATAATTTACCAACTCTTTTAATATCCGTGGCTGTCGTACAAAACGACTAAGGGATTAGAATATGCGTACAACATGAAAATGCGTAGAATATGCATGCAAAAGAAAGAAAATTCGAAATATGCAAAACCCACTAAAAAACCCGTCTGACCAGCGTGGTACAATAGGTCATTTTCCCTCTCATCGTGGAGAAGGTTCGAGCCCGGTAATGAGACATATATGAGCTGTGAGGTTGATGATGATACAACAGACTTTTATACATGTGGTGATGGAGTAAGAATACAATTCACTTATCCTGCCCGTAGATGTCTTATAACTTAGGCATATGAGATGCAAATAACATCTACGTAAGCGAAGGAAAACTCGACATAAATGCTTATGCTTAACATGTCTGACCAGTGAGGTAGGTAAATTTTATTTCTATCACGGAGGAGGATCGAGCTAAGCAGTGGAACGTATATGAGCTGAGATGGAACAGAAGGAACACACGAAATAAAACCCTATACTAACCCGTTTGACCAACGTCGTGGTATCTATACCACTCGACTCTTTCTGTTGTGAAGGATGCTCGAGTCGCCCAGCAGTAACAGGTATTTACGAGGGGTGATCCAAAAGTAATGATAATCAATAATAAACACAATGAATAAAATAAAAAAATATATTTATTTCTCAACATAGTCTCCTAGCAAGTCTATACATTTAGTCCATCTCTTTTCTAAACCTAAAATTCCCTTACAAAAAAAATCTTTATCTTGACTCTCAAAAAAGTCCTCAACCGCGGCCATCACGTCGCTATCATCATCAAATTTCTTGCCTCGGAGGTGTTCCTTGAGTCGTGGAAAGAGATAGAAGTCACTGGGGGCTAGATCTGGTGAATAGGGGGGGTGTTCCACCAACTCAAAGCCCGCTTCCTGAATGCCAGCCATGGCAATTGCAGCTTTGTGAACAGGTGCGTTGTCTTGATGGAACAACACTCCAGCCCGCAGTTTGCCTCGCCTTTTCTCCTTAATAGCCTCCCGCAATCTTCTTATTTGTTCTGCATAGTAGGAGCCTGTAATAGTGGCCCCCTTTTCCAAGTAGTCCACCATGATTATTCCTTCAGCGTCCCAAAAAACAGACGCCATAACCTTCCCTGCTGAGCTTGACACTTTGAATTTCTTCGGCGTCGGTTCATCGGATCGTTTCCATGTCATCGATTGTTGTTTTGTTTCAGGATCAAAATGGTGGATCCAGGTCTCGTCCATGGTCACAAAACGTGACAAAAAATTGTCCTTGTCTGCCTGGAACTTTTCGAGATTTGCTCTTGACATGTCGACTCGTTTCTTCTTTTGCTCGTCGTTTAACATTTTCGGTACCCAACGCGCGGAGACCTTTCTCATATGCAATTCGTTCGCAAGGATTCTTTGAATGCTGCCATATGAGATCCCTGTGACCTCAGCTACATGCCTGATAGTCACTCTTCGATCTTCCAATACAACTTCTTCAACTTTTTTCACATTTTCTTCAGTGAGGGACGTCGATGGGCGTCCTTCGCGGTGTTCGTCTTCCGTCGATGTTCTTCCCAGCTTAAACTCCTTAGCCCAGCGTGCAACTGTGGAATATGGAGGAGAAGAGTCCCCTAATGTTTCCACCAAGTCGCTGTGTATGTCTTTGGTAGACATTTTTTTCAAGCAGAGGTATTTAATGACAGCTCTGATTTCGTGTTTTTCCATTTTGATGTTCACTCCTTGACAGTCCGTATTCAAATGAATGTAGCTCCCGGGAATTGTGGCCTATTTATATGATTTTTTTTTCCTGAACTAGTGGGTAACTGAGCAAGTGACTGAAATTTTTTTGTATTTTTGTGTGCACTAGAAATAACTGATTATCATTACTTTTGGATCACCCCTCGTAAATTGAGATGGTGATGATTTGTCAAAGTAATGAGGATGACTTCTAGACATGAACTTCTCCACAAAGAGGTGGAATAATTGCTCCAGGTTTGATTTCAATGGCAAAAAAATATATCTGATATGATACTCTTAATCTCATATTTTTCATTAAAGGGCTTACATATTTAGGCAGCGATTCGTTAGAAGTCCCTATTGAATAAAAATTAAATTATTTTCAACATTTTATATTCTTTTCTCGTTAAGGAAAATATAAACAACGGCAGTCTAAACATGTATTATTAGTAACTGAAAGCATCTTTGTTTAATATTATATAATCTATTGTTGAATATAACATCAGAGACTTTATAAATGCGATTTATATATATAAGTAAAATAAGTATAATAGCACATCGTCAGAGATAAATACATTCCATACAAAGGCCCACTTACTCATAATGTGTTTCAACGTGAGAGCCTGATGATACAAGGAATGTATGTCAGAAAATCGCAACAGAAAAAATATTAAAGATACCTTGCCATTGCCTTGTAGGATAAAACAACCTTTGTATACGTAAATAAAGTTTGTAAAAGAAAAATCTTGTGTCAACACAAGGAAGTTACCGTAAATCTTATGTAATATTAAAGAGAATCACGTTTTTGAGATTATTAAATCATTACTACGAGTTTTCTTTATACTGTTCTCAATTCATTTTATTAAGTGGATAAAAGCCGAATACCCGTGTGGCGATAAGATAGATCACAATTGTTGTCATTCCTTACTTACCTGTGGGAATCTCAAGAATGAGCTAAGGAACAAGGAGAGTGAGCAGCGGATATCTCCTGGGAAACTTATAATACGTACTCTGATCAAAAATATGGATACAAAAAAGAAACGGCTCCCAATCACGCCGGTTCCGCTTTTCTACAGGCTCATATTTTGAAGGTCGCAGGCAACCGTTGGATTCAAATGGAACAAGTGCTCTAGTGATATCCTTGCGAGGAGACCTATGTAAAAGTACACGCCTATGGGCTGATGGATGGATGGAAAATCAGAAACATTTTATTCCAGACTTTTTGACGAATTGGCGACTGTTAAAAGAAAGGCTTCTTCAACGATAAATATCAACTAAATAACGCTATCGTTGAGTGATTACAGAATAAAAGTATCTAGAAGCTATTCAATGCCGGTCAGAGAACACCACATAGTTGGAAAGTCAACTATGAAGCGTTGATCTAATGGAAAATAATCAGTTAATTGCTATCATTAATCTATCCATTGATCAACCTAAAGACCGGGAAAGAATGCCAGAATCACCGCGCTTGGCAGATGGGTTGACTATATTAGTTAGTGTTATAACATTCTTAGGTCAATATTGTTCCCTATTCTCCAAAAAATCCTTAACCGGTTTCTAAGAGACCCTCAAAAAAAAATTTATCACCACCACCTCACAGTACCCAAAGCTAGTTAAATAATCTGACTGAAAGAATAATAGTGATTTCTATTTAGAATTATGTACTAGAAAAATAACTGGAAAAGAGCAAGAGCAAGAAAACTCAAAATAAAATCGTATACCAACCCGTTGGTCTAGAGAGGTATAATAGGTCAGTGTCCCTCCCATTGTGGGGGAGGCTTGAGCTTAGCAATGGGACGTATATGAGCTAACCGATTTATAAATTTATTCAAACTCAAATCATTTATAATTCACAAACCCCACGGAGGCACTTAAATATTGTAATTTGTTTTTAATTTTACTTTAAATTACTGCCGGATCGGAACGCGACCGCACTGAGAAGATCCGGAAAGAAACTCAATGGGATTGACTTTTTTTTATTCATCTACTAGTTTTCTATACCAATAAATAAAATTGGAGTGTCTGTTTGTAATGTCAAAATAATAGGCTTTTTTCATGCTCACACGGTTATTAGCACGACACCTATGCCTAAAATAGCAATTAAAAAATTTTTGTCTGTCTGTCTGTTTGTTCCGGGTAATCTTCAAAACGGCTGGACCGATTTCAAAAATTCTTTCACCAATGGAAAGCTATAATATCAGGGCGTAAACTAGGCTATATTTTATCCCGGTATTCCCACGGGAATGAGAATTAAGCGGGTAAAACGACTATAACCTATAACCGAAGCGAAGCGAGGGCGGGTTGCTAGTATTTAAATAAAATTACATGCAACAACATGCCTATTAATAGCTCCAGTGTGATGCCTTTCGAACCATGATATATGCCTACTTTATCTGAAAATGTTAATAAATAACAATGAAATTAATGCGAGTTGATCAGTAGTAATTAATACATTTATAGTTGATTAACACACACGTTAGATTCGGCGTGCAGATATTATAATGTCATAACACGCCTTACATTATTGATAACAAGAGTACAATTGAGACGAGATAACTAGCTCATTCAATCTTCGTGTGGTGACGGAGTAAGAATACAATTCAACACTCACTATCTTACCCGTAGACCT
This sequence comes from Lymantria dispar, assembly GCA_032191425.1. Classification (NCBI taxonomy): domain Eukaryota; kingdom Metazoa; phylum Arthropoda; class Insecta; order Lepidoptera; family Erebidae; genus Lymantria; species Lymantria dispar. The sequence continues at coordinate 6,450,727 of CM063446.1, forward strand.
CGTAAAAGAGGGCTAAGGAATATAATATATATAATATTTGTTCAAGGAAAACATGAAATAAAACCATATATCAACATATCTGACCAGCAGTGTGTCAATTTCCTTCATATTGGGGAGGAGATCTGAGCCCAATAGCCTATATGAGCTGAGTCGAGCCGACGAACAACATTATTAGCTGACATTTGGGCGCATGTCCAAAAACGCATTTTCTACGACACCTTTTTGACAACAACTGAAAGAAACTTTATATTATTCCTATATATATACCTAAATGGCTAGTAAAAAACCTTACTTTAAGAAAATATCGCGCTTACAGCGCTATAAAACGATTATTAAAGAAATATTTTTTATAGGCGATAGAATTTTATTATAGAATTGAAAGGTACTTAGCCTCATTGATCATGTTATTGGAAAATTCCTAGCATTCTGCGTCAGTCTCGATCAGGCACACTTTGGAAGTTTTGAAAGTACCATACCGCTATTTCCAATAAATGTCGGTTTCTGCTTACATGAATTCGAAATTGATCTCTAAGAAACTTTTACAACTTTCTTTTTGATATCAAATATTGATTATATTTCTTAAATGTCATCATTCTCCTAGCCTTTTATTATTTCCAATCATATCGAGGTCGGATTTGATATATTTTTTTTTTGGACTAATCCCACCACACATTCCCACCATTGTAACTCCTGTAAGCCAGGATCCACAATGGAGACCATTGTGGATCCTGGCTTACAGGAGTTACAATGGACCATAAATGACACCGAGGTTTGACCCTCAGGCAGTCCCGGGATATGATTTTTTTTAATTGTCTTGGGACCCGCAACAAATTTAATTAGAAAAGATTAAAGAGGAGGAGTTGGAAAGAGAGATTCCACTTCCCTCCTAGGCAAAGCGGGAGACAGGAAAACAAAATGACTAGTCAGCCAATAAGTAAACAGGAGTACAGCTACGATAGCGCAGCAGTACGGCACCACGGATACGGAAGAGCTTAACGGGGCCTATATGTGAGCGTTAACATTGATTACTACAGTAGGTATGGCAGAAACGCATGAACGCACGGAAATTTTCTCGAGTTGCTACAAGGTCCGTATAGTATACTACCCCACAGGTGACTTGCAAACTGTTTAACATAAGGTTACGCTCGTTTCGCCAGAGATCGCACTCCCAGAGAATGTGATGTGCTGATTGTTCATACTCGTGGTCAGATGTGGAACATTGACATAATAGTGATGGTACGAGTTTAAAAGAAAATAATTTACTTTTAAAGTTGCCATGCCCAGTTAAAAATTGGGCCACGAAGTGGTCAACCTCCAGCCACACCTTCTCCAGGCGCTCCCGGATGCATGGAAAAATAGATAAAGATGACGACCTTTCGATGATGAATCCCATCTTTCTTGCCATTCAGTTAAAAGTTCCTCATAAACAATGGATTGTGGTGCAAACAATCTAGCAATTTTATTTCGGTCGCGCGGTAGAAGGAAATCTGTATTCATAGTTTCCTTTGTGGTGTAATACATTGACGCTCGTCTCTGAATCTCCAAATCAACCGGAAGTACACCCGCGAGTACTGGTAAGGCCTCGGTACTAACCGTTCTATTGGCTTTATATAAGAATATTAGGGCCAATCGTTGGCTCTGTAGTAATTTAAGGCGAGCCGCCCCTATAATAATAATAATAATAATATAACTTTATTCATCTCCACAAACAACATTTACAGATACATTATTGACGGTAACTACATTAAAATTAACAGGATTATGCTATTCGTGGGAGATCTGGAGTCTAAACTAAGCCTAGGCCTGTATTTTAGTACTCCAGGCCCCCAGTATGTAATATTAAGTAGTAATATCAACAGGGCAGCAATGCGCACTATGCGTGCAGTGTCGTATGTGTGTGCGTGTGCGCGCGCGTGTGTTTGTGTGTGTGTGTGTGTGCGTGTGTGCGCGCGTGTGTGTGTGTGTGTGCGTGTGTATATATATATATATATATATAATATATATATAATATATATATGTGTAGTATAATAAATAAATAAATTCAAATGAACATACCTATAAAAGGATAAGACATATATGTATGTATATTGCAGTAAAAATTATTTATTGTATAAATAGATCTAGTAATTTTTCCGTAGCAAAATAGTCTAAATTAATAAGCCACTTGTGAATTTTGTTTTTGCAATCTACTTTAGAGCAGTTTGTTAAAGAGATTTCTTTATTTATTTTATTGAATAACATGCCCCCTCTAAAACGATAGTACCTTTGTGCAAATGATGTATTCACAGTAGTCGGCTCACATATTGCAAATTTTCTCCTTGAAGAGGTAATATGTTTACGCCTCTCCTCTGGTAAATCGGCACGCTTAAGAAGCACAGTAGCAATTATATAAAGCTGGCGTACAGTCAAGACTTGAGCTTCCTCATAAAGTTTTATAGTGGAGAATAAACGAGGTTTAGATAAACTAACTTTCAATAGCATCCTCTGAGCTCTTTCCAAAGTTATCATTTTTGTTTTACATGCACCTCCCCACGATGTAATACAATATCCGATTATAGACTGCACCAATGCTTTATATATCATTTTTAGAGTCTGTTTATCCGCCACGTCTCGAAGCTCTTTAAATATGTGAGCAAGCTTCCGAATTTTTTTAGAAACTGATAATATATGGTGTTCAAAAGTTAATTTTGCATCTATGTCGATTCCAAGATATTTGTAACAATGCGTAGGACTTATAATAGGACAGTTACAGTTTAGAATAGGTGGAAAGTTGCATTTATGAGCATATATATTATTGTTTATAATTTTGTTTTGCTTTTGAATCGAAAAGGCTATGTAATTAGTTTTATTTTCATTAATAGTTAGGAAATTTGATAGTAACCAATGGCATACTATGTTAAAACCTAACTGAGCATGTTCATAAAGGTTTACCCAAGAGTTTGCATAGAAGGTTAAAACGGTATCATCAGCATATATGGAAAGACGACAATTTTTCAATTTAAGTGAACAGAGCTCGTTTATGTAGCAGAGGAAAAGAGTAGGGCCCAGCCTTGAGGTACCCCGATATTAACGGGTAATATATTACTAACATGATTACCAATTTTTACGCATTGAGTTCTATTTCTTAAGTAGTTGGTTAATAGTTCTAGAGGAATGCCCCTAATTCCAAGATCTTCAAGTTTTTTTACAAGGTTGACTGAGGGAACAGTGTCAAATGCCTTTGTTAAGTCCAAGAATATTGACAAACATTTATTTTTATCATCTAATTTAGACACTAGAAAATTGACAAGGTCGAATACTGCATCTTCCGTGGAACGCCCCGATCTAAAGCCATATTGTCTATTTGATAGTAACTTGTAATGTTCTAGGTACTTAGTAAGTCTCTTGTTTATCATGCGTTCAAATATTTTCGATAACGTTGTTAGTATGGCGATTGGTCGATAATTGTTAACACTGCTTCTGTCACCCGCCTTGTGTATGGGATGTATTACAGATCTTTTTAATGCATCAGGAAATACCCCTGCCTCGAAACAGCGATTGATTAAGTTCGTTAGTACAGGCGTAACTGAAGGGGATACGTTCTTTAAAACCTGAGCACTAATCTGATCCCAACCAGGGCTGCAGTCACTTTTTAGTTGTCTAATAGTTCTCTCAACCTCTTCGTTATCAGTAGGTAGAAGAACAAATGTGTTTAAAGGCGGTATAGTTGTTTTTTTAAAGTCAGGCAGATGTGAGGGGATTGTTACCGATAGTCGTATGCCAATATTTGTAAAGTATTCATTAACTTTATTAATTGCATTTTTGGAGTTATCCGCTGTTGTAAGTAATTGCATTGGTAATTTCCTATCACTAGTTTTGTTAGTTATGGTTTTAATTGTAGACCAGAGCTTTTTAGAATTATTTTTGTGCATAGTTAGTTGTCCTCTTTCATATTGATTTTTAAGTTTTTTTAGTAAATTATTGCAAAAGTTTCGATATCTTATATACGATATTTTTAATACGGTGTCATTTGCATTAGATCGTAATTTTTTATGCATTTTATCTCGAGTGCGGATGCAGCGCAACAATCCAGTAGTAATCCAAGGCTTTATTATTAACTTTTTTCTAGAAATAATTTGCTGTTTAGAATTGTTTGTAATTAGTTGTTGGATTATGTTAATAAATTTATTTGTTGCCACATTCAGATTTGTCTCATCATATACCACAGCAAAATCCTGACAAGAACAATCAAATTTTAGTTTATCTGTGTCAATTTTATAATTTATATTTAATGTTACTTGTTTGTTTTTGTTAACTTTCTTATCGTTCTTATTTAGACAAAATAAAATTGCTTCGTGGTCCGTGATACTAGAACCGAGAGAAAAAGTAAATGCACTAAATTTCGATTTTAATAACACATGGTCCAAGCATGATTTTTCTCTAGTTGCAGTATTTATAGCAGGAAGAAGTCCATAATACGTAATTGTATCCAAGTAAGAAAAGGTTTCTTGGCTGGTTCCTAAGAGATCAATGTTGATATCACCGACAACGATGACATTTTTAAATAGCGATAATTCTTTCAGCAAATTGTGTAAAGAGTTAAGAAAACTTTCTGTACATTTAAAGCATGGTGGTCTATAAATAGCAATTATTACAGTGTTATTATTCATTTTAAGTGTCAAGCAATTGGCTTCGGATAGAGAAGGTTCTTCTACAATAAAGTTTAGCTTGTTATCTGCATAGATTACTACACCGTCGTTTTGGTTATAGTTATCCGTTGCTTTATACGAAGTATATCCTTCTAGTTGAGGTAGGTTGATAATACGCGATAACCAACATTCGGAGAGCACAATAATATCACACGAGAATGCCACTCTATTGAGCATCACCTCTAACTCATTAAAATTGCGATTAATGCTACGGATATTTTGTTGCAAAATTTTTAAATATCTTGTATGAGATGTAAGGTATGATAAGCATTCCTCAGGTTCACATTTGACTGGCACAAATACGTCAAATTGGTCAATGCTTTGCATTAATTCATTTATTCGATCGAATGCTGACAGTTAATTTTAGCCGGTGAAAATAATAATAATAAAATAACAGTAATAATTTTATTGTTATCTCTTTTGTCATTCTGTCTTGTTATTTGATTATAGTATATTAAAAGTAATAGTAAATATGGCCTAATTATTTTACTGAGTATTATAAGAAGAATTTTGCTTTGCACGTATTCGTAAACAAGATTATAAGTTCCTAACGATATAGTAGTATGGTAAGTTACTTGTGGAATAAATATATCTTTTTTATTAGTTTGGTAATATAAGCAGTGACACATATATATTGTATGAATGTATATTTTAATGCCTGGCATTGTATAATTTTCTATTTTAGCCTGTCTAATGAGTATATATGTTAAGTATGTATGTAAGAGGTAGTATTTATTTAGATGTGTGCTATATGGAAGTGGTATTGGTATTATGTACATGTATAGTATAAGTATATTATGTACATATATTGTAATGACATATGATAAGTATAATTTTCTTTTATATATTAGTGTATCAGTTTGAAGTAACTTGGAAGAGAGTATAATGTAAATTAAAAATTTAATATTTAACATCTCATATTGTTGGATGATAGCAACGTTGTATACAAAAAAATTTTTACTAAGTAATCTAATACAGTAATGAGTGACAAAACTTAATACAATAATTATTAGATGTAACGAGAATAATAGTCATTGAGATTTTAGTTTATTTAGATCTTCTTCACAGGAAATAAGCAGAGACGGTTCGCCTTCTTTTGAACGTAAGTATACTCTGCCATAAGACGTCCAGCAAGTAGCATATTTATGTGTCTTAGCGTATTCTCGTGACAAATAGTATAAGCGCCTTCCATATGAAGAAAGAGATTCCGATACGAATACTGGTTTTGATTCGCAATTTAGTTTTAAATGAATCGAATTTAATTTTTCTTTATTGTTTTTATTGAAGGATTTTGAAGATTTTATTATGTTCTCCTTATGTGTGGTGGAAGAAAATGGTGGCCCTATCGGCCCATACAGGTGCAGCGTAACAAATACACCCCAAATATGTGGCCATGTATATGGTTTTAAGTGTATTAAAACGAAGGCCCCAAGTAGATGTGGATATTCTAGTAAGCGCGTAGAAATTCCGTTTCGCTTTTTCGCCTACAGTTTTAATATGTTCAATAAATGAAAAATTTTTTCTAAGACTAGGCCGAGATAGCAAACTGATTCTTTCTTTTTGACAGTCATATTATTGAATTTTATACGCGGCGCTGATTGTAAATGTCCTTTTAATAAAAGATGATATGTTTTTTGTGGTGCGAAGGCAAGCCGGTTTCGTGTACCCCAATCGAATATATCATTGAGGCATGTTTCCGCTAATTTCTCTAAACCATCCCTTGTGTTCGATTGTATAAGTAAAAGTCCGTCGTCTGCATAGCCGATCAGTAGACAATTTTTCGGTAGAGGTAACTCGAGAAAATCGTCAAAACCTAAATTCCATAGATATGGACTTAATACCGAACCTTGAGGGCAGCCCATCGTCAGTAGTTTCGACACAGCATGGTGACCAAGTTTCAATTTAGTCGAGCCATTTAAAAAGTACGACTGTATGATTTGGTAGATATTTCTATAGCAACCACGAGCCTTTAATTTAAGAAGTAGCATTGGCCACCAGGCGTTATCGAAAGCACCTGAGATGTCCAGGAAGACACCTAGTACGTATTTAAAAACGGATGCGCTAATGACACGTCTTACCGCAACGGCCGCGTCGATAGTTGAGTGAAGCCGAATTGTTTATGATTGAACGTTGGTCCACCCGGCAATAAACGAGGAACAATGAGACGTTCTAAGAGCTTGCTTAATGAAGGCAGTAAGGTGATTGGTTGATATGACTTCGGGTCGTCTGGTGGCTTATCACCGCCTTTAGGAATTATACGTATATAACCGCGCCGCCATATACGAGGAAAAATGCCTTCAGTTATGCAACGATTAAAAATTATTAACATTGAGTCGCCCGATGCTCGACTAGCTTCTTGATCGGATTTGATATAAGCAATTTACGTAAGATATCATTTTTAACAAGGCAACTGCTATCTAATCTTTGTTTCCCAAAGGGATAGACATTCTAGGACTAGACCGGACCTCAAAATATTTTTTGGTATCCACAAAACTGCCATCTAATATTTATAAAAAGTATCGCTAACTAAAATGTCATACTTTTTGTTTTATTGTCAATGGTGGTTAACGAGCAAGCAGTACACCTCATGGTAAGTGATACTTCCGCACATGGACCTTGGCTATATATACGAGTATATAGAGGCACAGCTGGGACGTTGTTTACCATAAAGGAAATACTCTTCTTAAACCTCGTTTAAAGAATCATATATCATAGCGCTCGGAAAACACATTACCATCATCATCTCAGCCCATATAAATCCCACTGTTGGGCTTGGGCCTCCTCTATAATAAGAGAGAAATTGACCTACTATATCACGCTGGTCAGACGTGTAGGGTCAACGCATAGGGTTGTATATCAAGTTTTCCTTCTCTTGCATAGATATTATCTGCATATGATATCCTCTAGTCGTCTTTTACGACAACCACGGGCAAGAAAGGGGCTGGTGGTAGGAATACCAGCGGATTACTTTTGCGGATACCATGTCCGTCCAAGCCGCGTCAAAAAACAACAATGTTGCTGGAGTGTCGCCCTCATGCAGTCCATCTCTGGCCCCATCTGCTAGTTACATCCAACCCGACCTTGTGCCTTTTAAAATCTCGTCGGTCTACCCGGTAGATCCTTACGCTGCGTCCCTTAATATAAGATTAAATTACAAATATGATTTTAGATTGATATAAATGTACTACCTATAAAATTTCAGTATTATATATATACGTACGTAAAAAAAAACAGCACAAGTAATTCAAATATTATCGAGAATACTACATTGACTATGGCATATGTAGCTTGTTTATTAGCGACTAGCATTCAATTCCACGTTTAATCTCCGCTCAAACAAGGCAATTTAAATGTCTGATAACGAATCTATCAGCGTACTATCTGAGTTTTACGATTATTATTATACTAATTGACCCAACAGACGTTGTTCTGTTCAAATAAAATAAAAGGAATTCTCCTTGAAATCGACAATAGCACCACATAACGGATCCTATTGTGAATCTAAACCATTCTCGAATCCCCTTGAATACACACAAAAAAAATTCATCGGCATCGGTCCAGCCGTTTAGGAGGAGTTCAGTGACATACACACGTACACAAGAAATATATATATATATATATATATATATATATAAAGATTACGTTTTAGGTATATATATACGAACACCAGACAACTAAAAAAATGGCGAACGGGGCTCCGCCCTTTTTCTCTAGCTAGAACCTGAAAGACATAACTAAAAAGACCAAAAAAATTCTCTCCATTAGTTTTCTTTTTCAGTTTTCTATTAATATTCAATGGGATATTTAGGAATCATGCATAGGGATGAGTTCAATCCGACCACAAAAGCATCACGAACTACGTGACCTGAATTAAAACCTCTTAATTCGTATAGTTATTCGAGTATGTTTGAAGCAATCATTTAATGTAATGACACTATTATTCAGTTGTAATTGGGCTGTTATTATTTTGATTTGCGGCGCTTTCGTACGTGACCTTGTTTAAGTAAGATAAAGTTGACTGTATATTTAATACAGTCTCAGATAGTAACAGCCGTAATTTGTTTAATATTGTTAATGGTTGCTTTGAATTTATAAATTATTGTGTTTTGGGAAACGACATTTGATTATGACGGTTGTTATATACGTTATAATTTAATTTTATATATGTTTGTGTTTGAATTGACTATATAGATGATCTAGTGGTTTATATAACTGTCTGCCATGTTAAGTATCGTGCTTGTATGTCCTACGTAGAGAAATTCTTTACGCTATCTATAAAAATTATTCGAATGTGACTGACATATTCGTCAGTTGTAAATTTATAAATTTTCCTACTTGGGAAAGGAATAATTCGTTTTAGGCAGATGCTGTTGTATAAAAATATAAAACAAAGACTACCTGGTTCAACAGATGTTCAGTATAAATCTAAAAGAACAAAAATTAGTATTCCTTGAAATCGATAGCAGTGCCACCTACGAGGACCAAAATTTAAACCATTCTTGTCTTATATGTACCACTCTAGTGTAATGTATTGGCATAGGGTTTTATGTCGACTTTATCTTTTTATATCAAAGAAGAGCTAGAAAGAGAAGGGAAAATCGAAATAATTTAAATATTATTAATTAGTTATTAGTTTGATAAAATTAAGCAAGCAGTTTAATTATTGGAAGAGAACAAACTATTAAATCCTTTGCCAATTATAAATCAATTTCTTCTATTATCTAAGACGTTTATACTCTTTCTTTTTCTAACTAGATGGTCTATCCAGCTTGAAAAAGGAACCTAATAAGGTAACAGATAAATATTTATAATTACAGCTTAGTTATTTTTAATTACTGCTTAGCTATGTAAACAGATTCTTAAAACGTCTTTGCGCCTGTGTTTATAAATTCAGGTTTACATTTGGATAACGTAAAAAGGAATATTAAGGTCGTCGGTGAATCTGTGCTGATGTATAATTTAATTACAATCCTTATACAATCGTGTACCCGGTGTTATTTAAACGAGACAGATGAATAAATGAATAAATATTTGATGTGTCTTCTTATGTTGAAACCATTTTTGCGCGCTCTTTACCCTTGCCAATTTCTCAGTATAAATGTACAAAATATTAAGGCGTTCTTCCGAGTAAACGATCACCAGTATTCCGTCGACTCTTTCTATATACTTACCCACACCCCCAAGCAAGTTAAAGGTAATTTTAGCAGAGATTTCTTCTATTCTTTTCAATCCACACACGTTCAACTATTAAGCACAGATCTTTGGCAGATAAGGGAAATTAGACTACTATATCAGTATGGCTATTTATAGCTATAGTTTTAATTCGCGTATATTTTCCCTTCAGTGATATCTGCTATGCCTTTCAGACGTCGGTGAGATTTTTTTTTATAGACAACGCCCTGCACTTAGGAAATACTCCTTGTATTGCGCGGAACTTTACAATCATTAATAGAGACAAATTACATCCAAACTCAGAACAACAATTTGTGGATCAGTGTTGTTCTGCGTGGGATTTGAATCCGTGACACTGGCACGGTAGATCGGTATCTTAATCACTACGACATCTGTGCATTATATTTACACACATTATGCTTTGACTTTATGTTTTTTCGTAGCGAATAAAATAATATAGAGATCGAAAATTTCATTGCAGAAATGCACAGGGCCTCGATTTTTATTTGGAGCGTAGCTCGAGTGTTGCGGATCGGTAGCAGAATATAATGTATGCCATATGAATAGAAGAGGAAATATAAAACAAGCAATAAAACCAGACACAACAAAATCTCTTGCTACATACATATATTTTTATACAAAGCTTTGATTTCCATTGTCATGAATGACCACAATTATTTTATATTCTTCAAGCAGCTGTGAAAAATTCGTTTTATAGATTTACTTGCCTAAGTTTGAAGCATTTTAAGGGCTGGAGAACCTCATAAAAATTAAGGACGAAACTCATTCTAAGCTTCTAACTTTAAAATTTTGGTACTTAAAATAATCCCTGGTATATAAAAATTCTTATGGACCAGCATTAGTAAAAACAATTGCAATATATTTAATGTATTTTCTTCCTTTCGAGTACTATTAAAACTGGTCCTAATTTTCTTAGCGTTTGAATTGAAGATTGATTGAGATTTAAACAAATAAATTTTCATTGGCTGCATGAACCTGATAAGCTTGGATTTTCTTTCATAGCTATGTGGATTTTAAGCGTATATAAAATTGATAGCTTTTATATCATTTTCAATCTTACTTGGCAAATAAATTTAGAGTAAGAATTTTTATTATATACGCTTTTTAGCACATTAAGTGGTGTCACTTATGGCGCAAAAAACTTCGTTTGTGAAGAAATTTTACCGTTTATCTCGCACTGATTACACGGATTGGTATAGGATTATTTTCGAGTTTTCTTTAACCTTCAGTAATAAAATTATGTATTAATTTTGAGCTTTCTTTAACCTCTTAAATAAAATAGACTTTCTTTTTCTTATGGGTGGGCTATGGTAAGCGCACACACGGTCCATTCCGTCCGGGGCGACCAAAGGACGGCGTGTGGGCCCATAACCTAGCCCACGTCACACTCGTCGTTGGTTGGGCCGACTACCGGAGCAGGGTGTCTTGTCGTCAGTGGTCGACCCGACGCAATACTCTTTCGGGTACCATCACCTAAATAAAATAGCCTAGCATGTTATACAAGGGCTGGCCACGAATGACAAGGAACTCGGTGTCGGTGCTCGGCCTAATGAGGAAGGAGAAGGACTGCGGTGGGCTATGGGGCTCCACGCCATCCTTTCGTCACCCCAGACGAATGGGACGGTGTGTGAGCTGACTATAGGCCACCCAAAAAAAAAAAGGTTTAATAGTTTAAATAACCACCATCACACAGCAACCTTACTATTGCCTTCAATGCCTGTGATAATAAATAAAATATATCTCTGTAATAACACGCCAGAACATCATGGCTTATAGTAAGCTATTATATCTTTTCTTTTGGTAGAAATTAGTAGCCATAGTCGGGATTTATTGATAAAACTTTCAAACTGTCAGGTTTTCTTGAAATATTTTTCTTCACGATTAAAGCAACCTATAATTTATATTTTACATCGAATTTCCATTTTTATACGCACATAATTACAAATATTAGCGATTCGTACTTGGAGTTCAAGTACGAATTCTGAAAATGATTCTCTCCTTAAGAGAACTAATCCTTAATTGCGCGCGAAAAATGGTTATAATTGGAGTCATAACTTTTCTATTCCGTTCCGGACCATAATGGATATGCGCCGACTATAGCCCAGCCAATAAAAAAGCGTGTTAGAAAAAGAACTCTTATCGAGAGGAAAGGATTGAATAATACGACTGCCAATCAATAAGTATGGTGAATCCTGGGATTGAAAATCTTAGTTTTTTTAATACTACCTCGCTTTTGGAAGGTTTCTAGAAAATGTACAATAAAAAAATAAATATACAAATGTACAATTTGCAAGGCCAAAACAAGGCTGCATAAAACTTATAAAAAATTGAATGATTTTTCCACAGGCAAAGAAACTTAGTAATGTTTGGAAAAGTTAAAATATTATTGATAGATGTTCTTTCTGGTGTTATTAATATGCTTAATTGTCATGTTAAATATTAATAAATATATAATTTTCTTTTCTTAAATATATTCTTATTTTTCAGGTAAGATGCCTCTCTATACAGTAAACAGCATCACATAGTAAGTACATTATGGCTATTGATAGTACTAAAATATACCGTTACATTATTCAGACAATAGAATACTTTAGACGATTTTTACGAGGACCAGGGACAAGTAAGGGGGTGCCAATACGTATTATCGTAAAATGATCATCACTCAAGCATAATCAAACTCGTTTATTAAAAAAAATATTTAAAATTTAATTAAATCATGTTAAACCTATTGTATTTTTCGTGTGGTGACTGAGTAAGAACAGTTTACCACTCCCTACCTTGCCCGTGGAACTCGTAAAAGACAACTAAGGGATATAATACATACATAACATCTGTGCAAGAGAAGGAAAACTCGAAATGAAACCCTATATCAACATGTCTGACCAGCTTGGTATAGTAGGTCTATTTCCCTCCTAATGGAGAGGAGGCTCAAGCCCAGTAGTGGGACGGGTATGAGCTGAGACGAATCGTAATTTAGTAATAATACAATTCACCATACCCTATCGTGCCCATGAGTGTCATAATAGATGAATAAGGAATATAATATGCTTAGAATAATAACGTATAGAAGGTAAGTTTGTACACAAAAAGTGAAGCATTTTAATTGTAGCCTAATGGAGCTTACGCTGGCACCGTTCCGTAATGTACAAGGTTACTTAACTGCATGTACGTACGTAACTCTTAATAAATAAATAGATAACAATGACGGCTTGTGCATACAAATGGTGTCACAACACATTTGAAAAACATAAAAAGTAGAAACATTACTTTTAAAAGTATGCCGACGATTTATGTTAATAACAACAAAATTCGATTTCAAAATTTGTATAGTGGTGTGCGTGTGTACGTGTGTAATCGCTTGCATGCATGTATGTAGTATTGCTTGCTTCATATTTTTGATGGCTTACGTATGGACACTGTCCTTCTATACGTTATTATTCTAAGATAATATACATATAACATATACGCAAGAGAAGGAAAACATAAAATAAAACATTATACCTACCCGTCTGACCAGCATGATATAGTGTGTCAATTTCTCTCCTATTGATCACTATTTGAGTTCAGCAATGGGACATATTATGTGGAATGAAATATATAACGAAGCGTAGAATTTGTACTTAATTAAAATGGTCTCCCGTAACAGAATGAAATAATTAGAATTCATTTTAATTTTCGCCAGAATTCTCTTCTAATTGTGTAGCCGGGGTGATAAAAGAGAATGAATTAATTAAAAGTTACCATCGCAATACAAACACAATTGTTTTTTTTTTAACTTATTTCAAGTTATATGAGAAAAATCTGTTATTAATATGAATTTATTTCTGAATGTTGAACTTCAAATTGGATACTCGAATACTAAAATTCAATTAGTGAAATGCAATTAAAATGGAATTTTGTTTTGTTTTTTAATAATTAGAATAGAATTACAACCTTATCATTTGCACATTACAAGATACACTATATATAATTATATATACATATCTTTTTTTGGCGGCTGGCCATGCATCATGCAACATTCGATTCGTCCGTGATGACGAGAGGGGACGGTGAACGAGACCATAGGCCGCTGGGTGCGTACCTCTCTCAAGCGCCATGAGCGGAGCATCAGTACTCGCTACTAGTTTATCTGTGCAATTAAAAACAATTTTCTAGTGGGTAATTAGACATTTTGATGGATGAATTGTGTGAAGCATGACACGAATAGAAAGGGAGTAAATACAAAGATATGACTGCCCATTTTTCTAATGATACTTACACGGAAATCACTGAAATAATAAAATTTCATTAGTAAAGTATTTATAGTCCATAAAATATAGCTTGATCTTTGTGACAGTTGTCCCTTGTGTTGTCATGTTTACGATGAAGTTCGTAGCTTTTTATCGATAAAACTCTTTATTTTTATAATTGTGATTTTCTATTATAATTGAATTACAATCAATGAAAATCTTGTTGAATTTATTTCAAACAAAAACTGTTTTTTTTTTTACTGTTTTAATTATTCGAAAGGAGTACAATCTAGGTCGACGTCTCTATTATCGTCATCACTGGAGTATTCCTGGTAGAACATTTATAATGTTTTGCCAAAATAGGGACAGTCGTTAGATCAATCGATTAATTGCGAGTGATTTATAAATAAACATGTTTAGTTTATTGACAATAATGCGTACACAATATTATCATTTACTCTGAGACAAAAAGTAGTATTTTTAATGTTTAATTAATTCAATTTATGTATTTTATAATGTAACTGTTTGTTGTAATTGTAAAAAATATGTTGAAAGTTTTATATAGGCACTGTATTGGGTTTATTTTTTTTATGACTAACTTAACAAAGATCAGTTATCGGTTTACATATATCGACTGTCCCATCTCTTTTTTATTTTCAGTCCAATATGACCTTGTACGTGCGTAAGTGTCATTTTTCTATAAAATGTTTACTATGTATTTCACAGTACTTACGAGGTACATTTTAGGCATGAATATTAATATTTTTATATTTATAATACATTGTACTTCAGTTGCAATAAATCTAGCTCGAAAGGAATGAAAATATATGTGATACATAATAAAATTGTAAACATGTCCTCGTTCAAACTTACTTCGTCGGTTTTGTTGATAGCTGTCACAGTCATCAAGCTATATTTTATGGACTATAGATCTAGATCTCCTGCATGTTGACGAAGTAAGAATACAATCGACCACCACTCTCTTGGCCGTTAGAGTGATAAAAGACGACTAAGGGATAAAATATGCGTATTACATATATACAAGAGAAGGCAAACTCGAAATAAAACCCTATGCCAACACGCCTGACCAGGTTGGTACAGTAGGTGAATTTCTCTCCCATAGTGGAGGAGGCCCAAGTCTAACAGTGAAACTGAGCAGAGTTGAAGAAATGAAAGCATTAAGAACTGTTTTTGATGGAATACAGGAAAGGTAACTCACTATTTACCCCTATATATAAAATACTTAAAAATGAAAAATAACGACGGACAGTCATGAATCAAGTATCTATATGTCATATCGTGTGCACGATTGTGACTCTATAAATTCATTCTCAATGCGGGCAGTTCAAAAAAGGGCGCACTAATTGTTGCGTAGTTGCAGTTGTCAACTGTCAGCAATTAATGTAAGACATCTTCTCAAGCAATATTTACGTGATACTCAAATTCAATAAAAATATGAATGGCTGTTATCCGGATGCCTTAGACAAAAAAAAAGTCGATTGTGGGCCCCACAAAAATTATCCTGCGTAGAAATCAAAACCAAGTCACTCTGAAGAGTTTTTCTCTACTTATTACCTACCTGTGAAATTAAATGTTATTTTTGTGGCATAATATTATGATATATTACCTTTCTAGATAAAAACAAATGTGTGGTGATGGAGTAAGAATAAAATTCATCACTCCCTATCTTGCCCGTGGATATCGTAAAAGATGACTAAAGGATATGCATATAACATATGTGCAAGAGAAAGAAAACTCGAAAAAAGACCCTATACCAATATTTCTGACCAGTATGGTAGAGTAGATCACTTTCTCTCTTACTGGGAAGGAAGCTTGAGCCCAGCAGTGGGACATTTATGAGGTGTGACAGACGATGGGATAAAAAGAATATTAAAATTTATTTTTATCTATATATTCTGTTAATCTAATTACTTTAAAGGTTTTCTTCTGGCGTCGTAATGTAATTACATAAGTAATTTCATATTAAACCTTAAATTTCCTGGGTTTATCTGGTTTTGATAAATGACTATCATTTTGTCTGCGCTACTGAATTAATTGAAAGTGTAATTATGTTCAGGTGGCTTTAATAATGGTATTTTATATTGTTTAAAATTAAATTGACTTAAATGCGGAGTCTTTTCAGCTGTTCAAGCCGGGTGGAAAGATAAGGTGGTCGTTTTATTTCCTGAAGAACTGTTAAGTTATTATTTTTATATATATTAATAGCTTTTCTCGTAGCTTCGCTTCTGTAGAAAATTTACATAAACATCCTTATTACTTTTAATTTTTATTTTGATTACAAATTTTTAATGCCTATAGTTCTTATAAGAACGATGATTGTCCAAAAACATGAAGTGCGAGAAAATAACAAAAGGGTTAAATATCTGGTTGAAACTTTCCTCGGTATAAGTTTTTGTTGTATATTGAATTTTTGACGATCATATTTAGATCTTTATAAATAAAAAAATAAATATGATGAAAGAATGGAAACATATCAAAAATTAAAATACAGAATAATAATAACACTTTTTTTTTTGGTGTTTGGTTACGGTCGGCGCACTCCTCGCACCACTCCGTCCGGGGCGACAGAGGGGCGTAAGCACGCACACCCGCAACCCACCCGTATAGCACGTCACCTTCATCGTTGGATCGACCACCGGCGCAGAGTTCCTTGACTTCAGTGGTCAGAATAATAATAACACTGAGATTCGAACGCACGTTGTTTGAATGCGACTGGAAAACTTCCCAATTGAGCTTTTGATATAAATTTACATTTCTATTCTAATATCATTTTATTCATTAGCTAAAAACACCGACAAGACGACATTTTCTATAACTAAAACCTAGCTAGATGGTTTTTTTTTGCCCCAGAAACCTCTTGTATACGGTGCCGTTTCCCAGATTTTGAAAATATAGAAATATATACATATATAGAAACATAGAAATATACAAGAGTTGCTCGTTTAAAGATAATATCCGGTTGACCGAGCTTCGCTCGGAATATTTTTGTTGTATTTTTGTCGAATTTATTTAGATACCTATATACCTATTAATAAAAAATAAAAATTAAGTAATTAAAAAAAATATAAAAATTACAAAACGAGAGTAATAATAACACCGAGATTTGATTCGACGCTGTTTGAATGCCAAAACAAAACTAAAAGAAAACTGGACAACTTCCCAACTGAGCTATCGTAACTCATGACGTTGACGGCGAAATTTTAATTCATATTCTTTTAAAATTTAATGTCATTGTATTGTTTTGCTAAAAACACCGATAAAACAACATTTTCTGCGACCCGCCCTCGCTTCGTTTCGGTTATAGTCGCTTTGGCCACGCATTATAAATTTCAATATTTCCTAAAATATGGCCTCTGGTTCGTGTCCGGCAAATTTTATAGAGTTTTTCTAAGAGGATAAATAACCTAATTTACTCCTTATATAGACAGCTACTTGGTAGTACAATATTATCAAAATCGGTCCAGTCGTTTTGAGGATTACTATAAACAAACAGACAGACAATAAAAAATAAACTGGTTTTTAGGCGTTTTTAGGGTACCTATGTATCGTGCAAATAACCATGTGAGCATAAAAAAAACTTCAAACGATTAAATTTTATAGGCGATTAATTTTTATTTTTTATAATAGGGCAAATCTTCACCACATAATAGCAAAAAGTAATCGTTAATTAGTGGACTTGTGCTTGTTGAACTTATTGTGACCTTAAAATATTCATAACTGATGTAATTAGTGATGTAGAATATGTTCGGTGCTCATATTTATAATTGTATGTTTATTAACTAAATAGTCCTAAATTTAATGGATGGTGTTTTGGCTGTTTTTATTTTGATAATTAAGCATTGTGGCAAATTATAGTATTTCGAACAAGGTTTTAAAAAGAAAAATAATAATAATTGACATACAAATTTCATAGTTCATACCATTAAATCCTTACTAATATTATAAATGCGAAAATAACTCTGTCTGTCTGTCTGTCTGCTACGCTTTCACGTCTAAACCACTGGACCGATTTTGATGAAATTTGGTACAGAGATGGACTAAAGCTTGAGAAAGGACATAGGCTATTTTTTATCGCGAAAAAATGGGTATAAGGGGTTGAAATAGGGGATGACATTTTGTATGGAAATTCGTCATTTTCGATGATAGAATCACGAATCTTTGTATTAAGGCACCTGACAATAAATAAATAAATATTCGTTCAAGCGTTTTGGAAATTTGATTTACATGGGGATGAAATTCAACCCCTAAAATACCAAAAAGCATACAGCCGAAACCACTGGGCCTAGAAACGTATTTTTTTTTTACACCATCGTATTTCTTGGGGTGCACGAGCACTAGCAAAGGATTTTTGGAAATTCACCCCCTTAAGGGGGTGAAAAACATATAGTCTTTCACGTCTAAACCGATTTTGATGAAATTTGGTACAGAGATGAACTAAAGCTTGAGAAAGGACATAGGCTACTTTTAATCGCGAAAAAATGGGTATAAGGGGTTGAAATAGGGGATGATATTTTGTATGGAAATTCGTCATTTTTGATGATAGAACCGTGAATCTTTGTATTAAGGCACCTGATAATAAATAAATAAATATTCGTTCTAGCGTTTTGGTAGTTTCACTTACATGGGGATGAAATTTAACCCCTAAAATACCAAAAGCATACAGCCGAAACCACTGGGCCTAGAAACGTATTTTTTTTACACCATCGTATTTCTTGGGGTGCACGAGCACTAACAAAGGATTTTTGGAAATTCACCCCTTTAAGGGGGTGAAAAACATATAGTCTTTCACGTCTAAACCGATTTTGATAAAATTTGGTACAGGGATGGACTAAAGCTTGAGAAAGGACATAGGCTACTTTTTATCGCGAAAAAATGGGTATAAGGCGTTGAAATAGGGGATGATATTTTGTATAGAAATTCGTCATTTTTGATGATAGAACCGTGAATCTTTGTATTAAGGCACCTGATAATAAATAAATAAATATTCGTTCTAGCGTTTTGGTAGTTTCACTTACATGGGGATGAAATTCAACCCCTAAAATACCAAAAGCATACAGCCGAAACCACTGGGCCTAGAAACGTATTTTTTTTTACACCATCGTATTTCTTGGGGTGCACGAGTACTAGCAAAGGATTTTTGGAAATTCACCACTTTAAGGGGTTGAAAAGCATATAGCCTTTCACGTCGAAACCGATTTTGATGAAATTTGGTACAAAGATAGACTAAAGCTTGAGAAAGGATATAGGCTACTTTTTATCGCGAAAAAATGGGTATAAGGGGTTGAAATAGGGGATGACATTTTGTATGGAAATTCGTCATTTTCGATGATCGAACCACGAATCTTTGTATTGAGGCACCTAATAATAAATAAATAATTATTCGCTCAAGCGTTTTGGAAATTCCATTTACATGGGGATGAAATTCAACCCCTAAAATACCAAAAAGCATACAGCCGAAACCACTGGGCATAGAAACGTATTTTTTTTTACACCATTATATTTCTTGGGGTGCACGAGCACTAGCAAAGGATTTTTGGAAATTCACCCCCTTAAAGGGGTGAAAAGCATATAGCTTCTCACGTCTAAGCCGATTTTGATGAAATTTGATACAGAGATGGACTAAAGCTTGAGAAAGGATATAGGCTACTTTTTATTGGGAAAAATGGGTATAAGGGGTTGAAATAGGGGATGATATTTTGTATGGAAATTCGTCATTTTCGATGATAGAACCGTGAATCTTTGTATGAAGGCACCTGATAATAAATATATAAATATTCGTTGTAGCGTTTTGGTAGTTTCACTTACATAGGGATGAAATTTAACCCCTAAAATACCAAAAAGCATACAGCCGAATCCACTGGGCCTAGAAACGTACTTTTTTTACACCATCGTATTTCTTGGGGTGCACGAGTACAAGCAAAGCATTTTTGGAAATTCACCTCCTTAAGGGGTTGAAAAGCACAAGTAACCCTGCTCCGGTGGTCGGTCCTACGACGAAGGCGACGTGGTGTTCGGGTGGGTTGCGGGTGTTGTGTGTTTACGCCCCTCTGTCGCCCCGTACGGAGTGGTGCGAGGAACGCGCCGACCGCAGCCCACCCCGAAAAAAAAAGGGGATTGAAAAGCATATAGTCTTTCACGTCGAAACCACTTAACCGATTTTGATGAAATTGGGTACAGAGATGAACTAAAGCTTGAGAAAGGATATAAGGCTACTTTTTATCGCGAAAAAATAGGTATAAGGGGTTGAAATAGAGGAAAGTATTTTCTTTTTACGTCGTCTTATTTCTTGGGGTACACGAGCACTAGCAAAGGATTTTTGGAAAATCACCCCCTTAAGTGAGTGAAAAGCGTATAGACGAAACTCTTGGAGCTAGGAACGTAAAACTTTCTATGCAATTCTCTTTCCTTTGTTGTAAGTGAGCTCTAAGAAATTACTTTATTAAAATCAACTCCTAAAGGGGTGCAAAATATATAGCCGAAATCATTAGGCCTAGAAACATGGAATTTTGTATAAAGTTGCCTTTCTTGGGGGAAGAGAGATTTTTGCAATTTTAGCCCTAAGGGGGTGAAAAGCGTTTAACCGAAATCACTAAGCCTAGGAAGGATCATTTTAGTACACGGTCGGCTTTCTTGGATTATCCCCAGATTTTCTTAGTGCTCACTTACCAAGCACTATGAAGAAAATTTTGGCAAGGATAAGCGAGCTCTAACAAAGAATTTTTGGCAATTCAACCCCTAAGAGGGTGAAAGCGTATAGCCAAAGATACTGGGCCTAAGAATGTCAAATTTTGTATACCGATCCGTTATTTGGGGTAAGCACGCACTAAGAAACAATTTTGGGCTGCCCCAAAAGGATAAAATGCATATAGTCGAAGACACCCAGCCAATGATATATCATCATTATCTTGCTCTTATCCTAATTACTTTGGATCGACGCGATATGTAGGTAGGGTACCTACTACTGCCATCATAGATATATTGCAAAGGTTCTAGCAACATTTTATGACCTGGCCAACATTGTTGGCCAGACGGCATCACCAATTGGTCCAGGTCGATGTAAATCTTTGTCTTAGTAGTATTTTGCGACACCCACGAACAATAAAAACGTGGTAATATTTCTAGCAGCTACCAGACAGTAAGTTACAATCAAAATATTATTACAATTTTCTATCTCTACAAATAAATAAATTTGAAGCGTCTGTTTGTCTATCAAAATAATAGGTTTTATTTATGCTCACACAATACGGTCCAAATTTTTTTGTCTGTCTGTCTATTCGTTACAGGTAATCTTCAAAATGGCTGGACCGATATTGATTATATTTTTCCATCAGGTCTACCAGTCGTACATAAGGAATAACTTAGACTATTTTATCCCAGGCTATATTTTATCCCGGTGTGGATGAATTAAGTCGATTTTAAAATTATTTCACTAATGGAAAGCTATTTTTAAGCGAGTAACATATTTAAGCTATTTTTATCCCGATATTCCTACGGGATCGGGTACAATGCCGGTGAAATCACGGGAATTTAATGGTTTAAAAAATTAATTCACTAATGAAAAGCTATATTATCAGTGAATACCATATAAAGGCTATTTTCATCTCGGTATTTGCCCAGGAACGAGAACTATACCGGGGGATGTTGACCAATTTTTAAAATTCTTTCACCAATGGAAAGCTACCTATGTTGTCAGCGAGTAACATAGGCAATTTATATCTCTGATATTTCTGGGATTTATATATTTTTTTTTACCCATGTAAATTTATAATATCAGCAAGTTACATAGACATTTTTTATCTCGGTATTGGCATGGGAATGGGGTCTACGTGAATGAAACTGCGGGTGTTTGATTGATATAATTTTTTTCACCAATGGAAAAGTACGTTATCAGAGACTAAGGTAAGGCCACAATACCATCGTATTTGCACGGCAATTTGAACTACAAGGCTGGAAATAATATTCAAATGTGAAAGTTTGTGAAGATATTTGGATGTTTGTTACTCAATCACGCTTAAACTGTTGAGCAGATTTGGATGAAAATTGACACGTAGATAGAGTATTTCTTAAATTAAGAAATGTAATACTTTTTATGTCGATAATATTCTTTGCGATAATAGTTCAATATGCAAGTAAGTTTTTACGCGGGCGAAGCCGCGGGCAAAAGCTAGTAATTACATAAATTTATATGCTGGTTTAATGAGATATAAAGTACAAGTTTAATAATAATGTCTTGGGCTTTAAAAATAAGAAGACAATCCTTAGTCATGCCAAGACAGTCGCTCGTTATGTTCATAATAATAAATGCAATTGAAACATATGAACACTTGCTACACTTAATCTACTAATGAATTATTATGAATGTCGGCTTAGGTCTTAACCCAGGTTCAGGTATATTATCTTAATATATATAAATTACGTGTCACGTTGTTTGTCCGCGATGGACTCCTAAACTACTTAACCGATTTTAATCAAATTTGCACACCGTGTGCAGTTTGATCCAACTTGAAAGATAGGATAGCTTACATCTTAATTTATAGTCGCAATATTATTTTATTACAAATTATTTGTCTATTATATGACATTCACAATTATCTGTGGAGTTACCAAGCGATTTTAACAGATGGCAATATTTGTTGACTGGATTGAGTAATTAATTAATAGATGGCGCTGCCATGTCAAACCTACAAACGTGTCATATACGATTTTAACTTGCTTTTTTACATAGATGCCATTTGTAAAAAAAGATGATGACAGATGTTCTCTTACAGTTCCACTTAAATCTATATATATAAAAGAAAGCCATGTTAGTTACACTATTTATAACTCAAGAACCGCTGTACAGATTTGGCTGAAAATTGGTGGGGAGGTACCTTAGAACCAGGAAACGGACATAGGATACTTTTTATCCCGTTCCTCTTATTCTTCTTCTTAATGGCAATGAGCTATTTTTCATCCCGTTCGATCGCATTCCCGTGTGACGTGACATTGATCATCAGTGAAATGTCAAATAGATTTTTTTTGTTTCTGTTTGTCCATTCGGACAGGCAAAGGCATCAAAGCCCATACAGCCAAGTCTGATACAATTTTCTTCATATTATTTAACATTTCTTTATATAGAATAGCTTATTTATAGTCATGTCCTTCAGTAAGTTAAGTCATTACCATTAATTAGGCGCTAAAAACTTAATTAAATGATTTCTCTGGGAATTTCGGTAGAATATGAAAATACACGTAAACCAATTTAATATAATATTCACCACACTTCAGCACCTTAACTGTATTATATTACATAAAATATCAACAAAATTATTCAATATAACACTATAAAACATTAATAAAATGAATATATACACAAGAGCTTAACATGACATTTCCATATTCGCGCTGAAACTCATGTCAAAGAGAATACAAGTCACTATGAAACGTAGGATAACAAAAACGCATTTGATATGTAATAACAAAATGCAAATGTAATTTTGTCTATAGTTAAGTATGGTTGAAAATTTGATAATTATGATTTTGTCAGAAATAAATAATCAGTACCTAATTTGGATTTTCTTTGTACCAATATTAACAATGCCGCGCCTAAGACGATCAAATCTTTCCAGAGAAATGTGATGGTTTTTCAATTAGAGACTATATATTAGAAAATTTAGAAAATATAGTTACGAAATTATTTAGGGCGGTACGAAGTTCGCCGGGTCAGCTAGTAGTTTAATAAAATGTAATATAACAATAACATTAGCCACAGCAACGCGTGGCCGGGTCTGCTAGTAGTATTTAAAATTTAATTGAATAGTTTACAAATTTTATAAGGCAATGTATTTTATTAATTCTTTTTTGCTATGATATTGTAATAATAAATAAATTTATTTTTATAGATAAACACAATGTGCAAATAAATGATAAGTAAATATCATATCCTACTTTTTAGGGTTCCGTATTCAAAGGGTAAAAACGGGACTCTATTACTAAGACTTCGCTGTCTGTCCGTCCGTCTGTCTGTCTGTCACCAGGCTGTATCTCAAGAATTGCGATAGCTAGACAGTTGAAATTTTTACAAATTATGTATTTCTGTTGCTGCTATAACAACAAATACTAAAAACATAATAATATAAATACTTTAGGGGGGCTCCCATACAATAAACGCGATTTTGACGTGACAACGTCTTATAAATTGGTTTGCCGGGTGACACTTCAAGAAACTGCGTTACGCTCCGCTCACGTTATGCGCTCACAATGAGAGCGAGTGAGAGGCACGCGTCCCTTCCACTCGGGCATGGTTAGCCCGCCTAAGAGCGAGAGAGACAGACATAAAAATTGTATATTTGTATATAAATACGTATGTATGTGTAAAGGTAAAAATAAAATTTTGTTAATATGAAATTCAGTGCGAGATTCTTTGTATAAATTAATGTTTTAAATATAATTCTTTGTATAAATAAATGTTTTAAATTGTTACTATTATTTCATCCTTCTTCCTACTATACGAATGAATATTCACATTAAAATTATTTTACCACTCAAAGTCGTTGTCACGTAAAACTTTCGCCCGTATACCGACTTTACAGGCAACCAATATTTTTTTTATATATAACTAGCAACCCGCCCTCGCTTCACTTCGGTTATAGGTTATAGTCGTTTTACCCGCGTAGTTCCCGTTTCCGTGGGAATACAGGGATTAAATATAGCCTAATTTACGCCCTGATATTATAGCTTTCCATTAGTGAAAGAATTTTTGAAATCGGTCCAGCCGTTTTGAAGATTACCCGGAGCAAACAGACAGACAGACAAAAATTTTTTTAATTGCTATTTTATGCATAGGTGTCGTGCAAATAACCGTGTGAGCATGAAAAAAGCCTATTATTTTGACATTACAAACAGACACTCCAATTTTATTTATATTATGGTATAGATGGTACGGAACCCTATATACGCGACTCCAACTCGCACTTAGTCGGTTTTTGTTCTGATAGACGACCAATCCGTTCAAGCGATGGAAGAGCAGTATGCAGCCTTATAAGCTACCACATTCTCTCCCCGCCGTCAACGAACCGATCACTGATATAGATTTCTTGCCATCCGTGGTCTGCCCATTCAAATCATCCTGCTTTTATTCCGATTACTTGGTGTCCATATAATATGTAGTCTTCTTCCATAGAGCGTATTTGAAAAAGTTTTGGCAATAGTTTTATGATCAGTCACCTTTTTTTTTTTGGGGTTGGTAACGGTCGGCGCACTTCTATCACTACTCTGTCCGGGGCGACAGAGGGGCGTAAGCACGCACACCCGTAACCCACCCGTGACACGTCGCCTTCATCGTTGGGCCGACCACCGGAGAAAGTGACTTGACGTCAGTGGTTGGCCCAATGAAATACCCCTTTGAGGGGTACCCTCCCATGTCTGCTGTCTTTCCTCGCGCGGTCGGCCTCTCGGCGGGTGACGGATTAATTATGATCAGCCACTTGCCTAATGTCGACTCTCTAACGCGTCAAAATATAAAATAACTATAAAATGTTTTTTATCATCGTTAAATCTTTAGCCATCCATTATTAGATGTATATCACCTTTATTAATGATGGGATAGTGCCGTAATCTTCATGATTGTTAGACGGTTTGCCAATTGTCGTAAGGTATTATATGTTTTTTAGGAAAGAGCTGCAGGCGCTATAGCCCACTTTCAGGTCGTTAACCGATTTATGAATGAATTGGTAGCGGCAACTGTATTTTTATACCGTTATCATCTAAGCCCACATAAGTGCCACTGTTGGGCTCGAATCTGCTGCATATTAGGAGAAAAATAAGCCATATTGGTCAGACGTGGTGGCATAGTGTTTTATGTCGAGTTTATCTTCTGTTACATTTTCTTTTTTTTTTATATTGCAAGCGGTGGCAAACGAGCAAACAGTACACCTGATGGTAAGTGTTGCTGCCGCTCATGGACCTTTACAAGGCCGTTGCCTACCGCGAAGAAAGTGAAGGGAGTGTGAATGCGTGCATTGAGGCTCGGTGATACCAAGGGCACCACCAAAACCCTCCACACGCAAACACCCTCAGAAAGTTGGGCTTCCGGCCCTCTCGCTCACCGAACGAAGCGCAGTAACAAATCGCTACTACTCAGACGTCGATTTTCTGCGAGAGTGTGGTACTGCCCCGGACGGACCGGCCCGCGGCTGTAGACAGATAACTGTCGACAGTGTGGTCCTACCACTCTTACATGGATGTTATTTGCATAATATATCTCTTAGTCATTTTTAATGAAATCTTCGGAAAAGATTGTGAATATGGTGAACGGTAAATTGTAGTCTCACACTATGTTACCATACGGAATAATATACCATACGGGGCACGATATTAATGTGATTGTTTTTATGATTTCCAATTTTTATCAAACAAAAAAGAATTTTAATTCCTAGCGGCAGAGTTCAGAAGACTAAAACAACAGGCGCATCATATTAATAACGGAAATCGTTAACTATCACCATTGATCTGCCATATGCCAATAACACACTAACTGCTACATTTAATACAACTTCAAAGAAAATGAAGACAGAATCTTAAACTTTTATTAGCGTTGCTGGTAGTTGGTACAAGACACAAATATTCCTTATGGCCGATATATATAAGAACACATAGGTGGAAAACTACTAAAATTAATTTGATTCTAACGACAACCAAGTTAATTTTAGTATGCCGACGTCTAAAGAAGAAAAATACGAAAATGTATTTAATTACAAATCGGTTGCATAGCGCTATCACGTACCTTGTTATATACTGGCATATACATATGCCATTATTATATACTGGCATATGTATATGCCAGTATATACTGGCATATGCCCTCTGTCGCCCCGGACGGAGTGGTGCGGAGGCGCGCCGACCGCAGCCCAACCCCAAAAAAAAAAAAAAAATATACTGGCATATGACTTCCGGCGTTTTTTATGTACTTCCGCTCTAGTTAATGATGACCTAATTTGAAAAACCTTAAATTATTAAAACAGCCGAAACTACATTGAAACAATTGATAAATAGTAATAATAGAAGAATATAACTCTTAGGTCTGTGAGGTAATGAAGAAAGAATACAATTCACTACCCCTTTTCATGCCTATGAATCTTGAAAAAGACCGTTTTTTTTTTGTGGGGGTGGGTTGCGGTCGGCGCGCTCCTCGCACCACTCCGTCCGGGGTGACAGAGGGGCGTAAACACGCACTCCCGCAACCCACCCGCGATGCACGTCGCCTTCGTCGTTGGGCCGACCACCGGAGCAGGGTGACTTGACGTCAGTGGTCGGCTTGACGGAATAATTTAAGGGATATATGCAGATAACATCGTTAGACAAGAAAAATTCGAAATAAAACCTTACTCCACTCGCCAAACCAGCTTAGTATGTTCCCTAACCAAGGCCGGGGGTGACTGGACCGGGGACTTTAGTCCGGCCCCCACAGAGAGGCCGACCGCGCGACGGCGACCGACGTCCCGGGACAGGGACGTCGAGAGGTGAGGGTACCTGAAAGGGTATTGCGTCGGGCCGACCACTGAGGACAAGGAACTCGGCACTGGTGGTCGGCCGAACGACGAAGGTGACGTGGGTACGGGCAGGTTATGGGCCCGCGTGCCGTCCTTTTGTCGCCCGCCGCCGTCGAAAAAGAAAGTAAAAAGAACTAAAAAATTAAGACATACCTGCTGAGTTTTTTGCTAGCTCCTCTCAAAGGCGGTCAGTGATGGTAATTTATTGTTTTAAGTTAGTTATAATGTAAATTTGACAATATATAAGTACCCCTTCCTGGTATTTACCTAATAAAAGATTTTAAATTTGAATTACTATTTAAGGCTGACATCGAATAAATCAGCTTGTACTTTATACAAATTGCTTTTTAATTACTCTTCCAAAATCTACGTCATTATAAATACTTACAAAAAAAAAACAACTAACTGCTCAAAAGAAACGTCGCGTACCATTAATCAAACATGATGAGCTATGAAGTTATATCTGAAAGAATGATCCCTCTTTTTACTTTGAATCATTTTGTGGGCAATATTTTAGCGTATATTTACTGTCTTGTTGTTCTAGTGGCATAAATATAAGACTGCGATAAAAAGGTCATCAGTTCGATTCTAAGATCAATTGTAAAATTTATTCACGTGTTTCTACATCATCTCATCATAAGACTCGCTGTTCATTCGGGCCTTAACCTAGTATACAGTACTGGTCAGACGTGTTGGTATTTTTTTTTATGGGTGGGCTATGGTAAGCGCACACGCGGTCCATTCCGTCCGGGGCGACGAAAGGACGACGCGCGGGCCCATAACTTACCCGTACGCACATCGCCTTCGTCGTTGGGCCGACCACCGGAGCAGGGTGACTTGTCGTCAGTTGTTGGAGACGTGTTGGTATAGGGTTTCATGCCGAGTTTTCTTTTTCTTGCATAGATATATTCTGCATATCATATCCTTTAATCATCTTTTATGTCATCTGCGGGCAAGAGAGGAGATGGTGACTTGTATTTTTACTTCATTATCATACCG
This sequence comes from Lymantria dispar, assembly GCA_032191425.1. Lineage (NCBI taxonomy): Eukaryota > Metazoa > Arthropoda > Insecta > Lepidoptera > Erebidae > Lymantria > Lymantria dispar. Next base: position 6,479,386 of record CM063446.1, read on the forward strand.
AGTGTTTCTGCTTATTTCTTCGATTTTCAATAATTTAGTAACAAAATTCTCAATAGCATGTGAAGTAGGTATTCGAGTGTTACCTTTTATAGATTAATTCGTACTTTATCAAATTCCAATGCTTTATTATGCATAAACCCCGCGGGGGCACTTACATATGGTCAGTTTTTTACATTTTACCTTACACTACTACCGGATCGGAACGCGACCGCACTGAGAAGATCCGGCAAGAAACTCAGTGGGCTTGTCTTCTTTTTTATTCATTTTCTATTTTTTTTTAATAAGATAATATACAACAACATGTCTATTAATAGCTCCAGTGTGATATGCCTTTCGAACCATCATATAATACAGTTATTAAATATAACGAAAAAGAAAGCGGCACCCGATCACGAGTTAACCACTAGAGCAGCCATCACTCTCCTCAACCACAATGGAGGGAAGGGAGTGACCCGCTCCTCGTAGCTACCGCAAGCAGACCCTTCAGTGAGCATGACCAATACCATGTGCCACAAACATAAAACACAGATTAAATAACAAATTCGTTTGGCAAAACACGCTACGCTTTACAATTATTCCGGCTGAGGGCCCTCTTGAGGCGACCACAGAGGGTAATGGCGGTCAGGGCCATACGCGGTTACCGCACCATGTCGACGGAGGCAGCATGCCTCTTGGCCGGAACTCCCCCGTGGGACCTGGAGGCGGAGATGCTCGCCGACATTTATCGGCGGGTGTCGGAGACGCGCGCCCGCGGCGGTATGATCTCCCTGCAGGAGATCACCGCCTGGTGGGTCGACGCCCGCCGTGGAGTCATTGCCCGTTGGGCAGTCCGGCTAGAGAGTCCTCGGTACGGTGTCAGGACCGTCGAGGCCTTCCGGCCGGTGCTGATGGAGTGGTTGGAGCGGACGCACGGGGTGCTTTCCTTCCGACTGGTGCAGGTGCTGACGGGGCACGGATGCTTCGCAAAGTACCTGCACAAGATTGTCAGGAGGGAGAGCACACCGTCCTGCCACCACTGCAGTTGCGACGAGGACACGGCGCAGCACACGCTCGAGGAGTGTGCTGCGTGGGAGGGAGAGCGCCGTGAACTCGTCGCGATTATCGGTGCCGACCTGGCGCTGCCGACCATCGCCAGGGAGATGCTCGTCAGCGTCAGGAACTGGGACGCGGTCGCCGCCTTCTGTGAGGCCGTTATCTCACGGAAGGAGGCGGCGGATCGTGTGCGAGTAGAGATCCTATTCGGCGACACGTTCCGCCGCCGGCGACTCGGGCGGCGCAGGCGCGAGTATCTGCGCCTAATGCCGCCCTAGCCGAGGCCGCGGGTGATCGGACCGGAGAATTGTCCGTCACCCGCAGTGTGGCTGGCCGCGCGATGGCGACCGACGTCCCAGGATGTCGAGAGGTGAGGGTGCCTGAAAGGGTGTTCCGTCGGGCCGACCACTGACGACAAGTCACATCTGCTCCGGTGGTCGGCCCAAAATGCCTGAATGAGGAGCTGCTCATAACCAGTCTGTATTATCATCAAGATAATCCGAGATTTTATAATAACCTTTTCTACAAAATCTACTCTTGATTGCTTTTTTAAACTTATTAACTGGCATATCTCGAATATTAATAGGTAATTTGTTGTAGAAGTAGCGTATACATTGCCCCATGAAGGATCTGTTAACTCGTTGAAGACGAGTACTGTGTACAACTAATTTATCCTTATTCCGAGTATTTACATGATGAATGTCACTATATTTTTCAAAGTTACCGATATTTTTCTTTACATAAAATACATTTTCGTATATATATTGAGATATAACAGTCAGAATATTTATCTCTTTAAATTTCTCTCTTAGTGACACTCTTGGGCCTAAATTATATATCGCGCGGACCGCCCTTTTTTGTAGAATAAAAATTCTATTCAATTCCGCGGAGTAGCCCCAAAGTAATATGCCATATGACATGAGACTATGAAAGGATGCGAAATAAACTATTCTGGCTGTTTCAACATCGGTTAACGCGCGAATTTTTTTTACTGCATAAGCCGCTGAGCTGAGCCTATTTGACAGTTTCTCAATATCAGGCCCCCATTGGAGTTTATTATCTATAGTGATGCCTAAAAAGGTGGTTGATTCCACAAGGTCCAGAGCCACCCCATTCATTTGAACATTGGTTTCCACTTGTCTCACATTGGGAGTAGTAAATTTAATACATTTAGTTTTTGTCTCATTTAGAACTAAATTATTAGAATGAAACCAATGAATAACGTTAGACAGTGCATTGTTCACATCGTCATAGTTGAGCATTTGTCGCTTAATCTTAAACAGTAAAGAGGTATCATCTGCGAACAACACAATGTTTTGATTGTCCCCTACATAATAGGGTAAGCCATTGATATATACAAGGAACAGAAATGGCCCCAGTATTGACCCTTGCGGAACGCCCATTTTGATTACAGAACCTGATGATCGTGCACCGTTAACATCGACTCTCTGAATTCTGTTGCTTAGGTAGGAAATTATAAGTTCCAGAGCGTTTTTCCTGATCCCATAGTGGTGTAATTTCTTGATGAGAGTTTCGTGGTATACGCAATCTAATGCCTTAGATAAATCGCAAAAGATGCCCAAAGCCTCGTGCGATTCCTCCCAGGCTGAGAAAATGTTTTTTAATAATTCTACACCAGCATCAATAGTAGAGCAATTCTTAGTAAAACCAAATTGTTTTTTATGAAAAATACCATGGTTGTTAAAATAACTCAACATCTGAACAAGTATAATTTTCTCAAATACTTTACTAAGTGTAGGTAGTATGGATATCGGTCGAAAATTATTAACATCTAACATACTACCCGATTTAAACAAAGGAATTACTCTACTCATTTTCATGAGCTCAGGAAACACACCTCGAGCAACACAACCATTATACACAGAAGTCAAGTGGGGGGCAATAATATTAATTATATAATTAACTGTCTTTTACTGATAAACCCCACAAATCAACTGTTTTTTTAATATTAAGGGATTTAAAAGAGCGTAAAATATCTTTCACAGTGACATCTGAAAATTCAAAGGTTGTGTCGCATTTTACAATACATTGCTTAAGGAGCGATTCAGCTATAATAGGAGATGACACTAATGATTTTGTAATCAGTACAGGCACATTTGTGAAATGGGTTTCAAATTCAGCCGCCACTTCTTTATCTACTTTCACATTCTTATCACCTATCTTTAAACTAAAGTCTTTCTTGCGTGCAGTATTCCTACCAGTTTCACTATTTATCACATTCCAAGTCATTTAATTATATCACCTGATTTTTTAATTTTATTTCTAAGATAAATAGATTTTACACAGGAACAGGCACGTTTAAATATTTTGGAATAGTTCTTTACATATTCCAAAAATACTGGATAATGGTTATAAGATTTTTCATGATAAAGATCATATAACCTTTTTCTGCTTTTGTAAATACCAGGAGTAGCCCATTCACTAAAACCAGCAGGAACCCCAAAAGTCAATATTTTGGGTTTGAATATTTTATTAAATTCAGTATTGATTATGTGAGATAGAGATGTATATAACTCATCTGGGTTGTCATGAATAGGCAACAGCGGCACTCTCATACTCAGGTTGTCTCTAAAGTTTTCTAAACGGCTGACATTCATAGGAATAAAGGTAACACTTTCTCGTTGAATCCTATTAGTTCGAGGCAGTACAACAAGTTGTCCACAGTGATCTGAATCCAGTGTGTTTAAGATGTATTTACTAATTGGCTTAGCATTTATAAAGACATTATCTATACAAGTTGCACTCCCAGCAGTTATCCTAGTAGGTTCCAAGAAAGCATTATACAAATTATAAGATTTCATCAAAGTTATAAATTTTTGTGTAATAATATTTTTTTCCAATAAGTTTATATTAAAATCACCAAAGATCACAAGAGTTTTATTACTGGCAGAGATTTTGAACACAATATCCTCCAACTGTCTCTCAAAATCATCATATGGTGAACATGGAGGTTTGTATACGTACACAACTATGAACTGCTCAGACTCAATACAGGCAATTTCAATAACACGTTCAATAGAGAGCCGCACAATATCATTTCTTTCCTTAAATTTCATCATTTTGTTTAAAATTATTAACGAGCCACCTCGTATCATACTGACTCTATTGATCGAGCTAACAACCTGGTGATTAGGAAAATTGAACAATAATTGATTATCTTTGAGCCAGTGTTCAGTAACGCAGAGGATATCTACCTGGTAATCATTCCAAAATAATTCAATTTCCAAATCTTTACCTAACATTCCCTGAATATTCTGATGTACCAGGTTGATTGATTTATAATTATTCTTAACACTTAAAATACTTAGGCAAGAGGAATTCTCTGTTGTCTTAATATCTAATTTAAATTAGTTTGTGAATTAATGTCACTATTTACATTAGTGTAAATGTCATTATTTAAATGAATAATGTCAATACATTGCCCAAAAGAGGCAACTTTGTTAGCCAAGTTCTTGGCTGATGTAAAAAAAAAAAATAAGATAGCGAATCAGCTAATAGTTTTTTATAATATCTAGCAAGATTAGAACTATCTTTTGTCATAAGAACTATCTTTTATCTATTATAGAATTATCTTTTATCTGATTAGAACTATCTTTTATCTGATTATGTATATCTTAAGAGTTTGCTTGTTTGTTTATATATATCTCGAAAACTATCTCTTGTATTCCAAACAAAAATATTGAGAAGATAGCTTGTTTAAAGGAATCAGTTTATAGTGCAATATATGTACATTAAATGCAACAATAAAAAGCAAAGCAGTGTTAATAAATATACGTTAGTTAATTGTGTAGAATTTTAATAATAATATAATTTCACGCCTTAGCATAATAACGTATAGAAGGATAGTGTCGATACTTAAAGCGATCAAAAACACGAAGCTAAAAATACTACATGCGTGCAGGCAATTACACATGTACACACGCACACCACTATATAAATTATGAAATCAAAGTTTGTTTTTTTTTTATTAACATAAATCGTCGAAATACTTTTAAAAGTAATGTAAATACACTTTTATGTTTTTCAAATATGTTGTGACACCATTGGAATGCACAAACTGTCATAATTACCTATTTATTTTTTAAGAGTTGCGTACGTTAGTACAATCCAGTGACCTTGTATACTACAGAACGGTCCAGTGTAAGCTCCATTGGGCTCCAATTTATATGCTTCATTTTTTATGCGCGGACTTACCTTCTATACATTATTATTCTAATCTTCACGCTTTAAGAATTCTGTTAAATTGCCGTTGTCTTGGTATCTACTAAGATTACATAATAGTATATATTGTAAGAACATAATGATAGTAATTTTATTTGGCCATATATCGAACCCATCCCACATTGATCTATTATGGATGTTATTTATAGGATAACGTGTATTATTAAATAAAATAATGGACATAAAATATGTCTATAAGCCATGCAAGCTGCTGATAAAACTAAAAAACTTAAATAAAAAGAATAAAATAATTGGTCCTCGAAATACTCAACCTCTTTGCTAGAGCTATTCAACCAAAGTTGATATGCGTTTTAAAAAACTTTTTTAATCTCATAGAAGCCCACTGACCTCACGTTTTCCTGATATTAATTCAATTTCTGTATGGAAAAAAATTTGAATCACAAAATTTTGGAGGATCGATGGAGTCGAGAGTAGTAATGAATGTTGATAGCCCCAACATAATCCTACTATAAAATACGAAAAACTTCTAATACTATGTAATTATAAGATATAAGAACATATCATGAAAATTTGGCTAAATGTTAAGTATCAATGTAAATAAGAATAAGTAAAGTTTTGTTTTAAACACTTTTATTTTACACACTTTTATTATCGTTTAGAAAATATCATTTATCTCAAACAAAAAAGTTATGGCAAGATAATTGATTGAATTAGCTGATATTTTTTTCAAAACCAATATTTATTTTCAAACTGAAATTAAGAATGATTCCCATCAATCGCAAAAAAATATTGTAAATCTTATTGACATAGCGGAGAAGATTGATAATATACCTGTCTAACGGATGTTTAAGATTTCAGATTCATAAAGACTTGTTTGTATTTTCAAGATTATTATTTTGCACGTGGATTTTTTCTTACCCTGTGGTGATGGAGTAAGAATACAATTCATCATCGTCATCATCATCATCATCGCAGCTCACATACGTTCCACTGCTGAGCTCGGGCCTCCTCCACAATGGGAGGGAATTTGATCTACTATACCATGCTGGTCAAATATATTGGTCTTGGGTTGCATTTCCTCAAGGGGTATTCCGTCGGGCCGACCACTGACGTCAAGTCACCCTGCTCCGGTAGTCGGTCCAACGACGAAGGCGACGTGGTATTCGGGTGGGTTGCGGGTGTGCATGCTTACGCCCCTCTGTCGCCCCGGACGGAGTGGTGCCAGGAGTGCGCCGACCACAAGCCACCCCAAAAAAAAAAGGGTTTCATTTCGAGTTTTCCTTCTCTTGCACAGATTGTATGTGCTTATTACATCCCTTAGTCGTCTTTTACGACATCCACGGGCAAGATAGGGAGTGGTGTATTCTTACTCCGTCACCACATGGAAATACAATTCACCACCCTCTTTCTTACCCGTGGTTATCGTAAAACACGACTAAGCGATTAAGTATGCATAAAATATCTATGCAAGAGATGAAAACTAGAAATAAAACGCTATACCAATGTGGGCTGGAGCCCAACAGTGGGACGTATATGAGTTATGGTGATGATAATTGGTAAAAAAAAACAACAAAATGTAGTAAATAAAAATGACGATGTTTTTTTTCTCGAGCCTATTATATATACACTTTGGGCACTTGGACGTCGCAGGACATTAAGAGACTTATGCTCTCCCGAAGAAGCCATAATTTTGCAAATACCACATTTTTTGGTTGGTTACACATAGGCAGCCTGGTTACCATAATTGATGTTCGTGGCATGTACTGTATAAATTGATTAATTTAATTTAAAATAAATATCTGGCACAAACATGCGATAATTGTAATCAAATAAAAGCAATTATTTTTCATCCAATGTTTCTTCCTTTAAGTTCAATCATTTTGAATCAATTCGCTACTATTTAAGACGGAAAACAAACTTTGAAATTGAATTTCGATAGCAAAAATAATTTCGTTAAAGCTAGAAAAAGCAACAAAAGTCACACTTCTCTTTAAGATTTGTTACTCAAATCTCCAAATAATTAATGTTTGTTCAATTTTATTTAAATAAATTCTCGTACTGTATCCAAATAATTAATATTTGTCGTACCGTTTTTTAAATAAATTCTAGTAAGCGTTCAGCTTTAACAGCAATTACCATTGGGTGTTATTATAAATGTATAAAAAAACTGGCGTATTGATGTAATTTAATTTACTTCTTTAAGCTTGCTTAAAACCTATTAATATCTACTATTTGACTTAGGCCTCCCCATGAATGAGAATTAATGCCATAATTCGCCTACTGTTAATTTTTAATTTGGCATCATAAAAAAAACATTAAAACGGACATTAAATAATAGTAGTACGTGTAGTTTTACGTGTGTTTTAATATTTAGTAAAAAAAAACTCAAATAAAAATTCAGTTAGATAGCCATATAACCGATGTGACTTAATAACTGAAAGAAAAATAAAAGAAAAATTATAAATAATTTCTGATGTTTACGCGGCTATTACGCATTTTAAATAAAAATAAGGATTTTATCGCGTTTGTATTTGATTTTTGATTGCCCGACGTCTCGAACAGCAGCGTTCATGGTCACGGACGGACCGTGCGCCCGTGACCATGAACGCAAAGTAGTTTTATCAAACGCGTAAAGTAGTTTTATTTAAAAACTAGCAACCCGCCCTCGCTTCGCTTCCATTTCAGTGGCCTTATCCGCGTGGTTCCCAATCTCGTGGGAATACCGGGATAAAATATAGCCTCCTTGATATTATACCTTTCTCTTCGTGAAAGAATTTTTCAAATCGGTCCAGCCGTTATGAAAATTACTCGGAACGAACAGACAGACTGACAGACAATTAAAATACAAAGTGATTTTTAGGCATATATATATATATAGTGCAAATAACCGTGTGAGCATGAAAAAAGCATATTATTTTGACATTACAAACAAACACTCCAATTTTATTTATTGGTATAGATTATGAATGTATTCAAAACGATGAACAGAGTTAAATAATATTAATATTTCTACAGGCAAAAACTTCGGATTATATATCCAAGGCTTTGCTCTCCAAACGGATGAATAGAGTAAAAAAATGTTTTGCACACATAATTGTGCATCAATAACTCAAAAAGCTGATAAACCATAAAAATTATTTAGTTTTACAAAGGTCCTTAGATACAAAGTAAAAAAAACTAAAATTAAACTAATTCAGCATATTGATAATTGTAATTTCATCAAACACATTTTCATGTAAAATGGTATCAAGGCAAGACCATATGGCTCGCACTATTAAATAAAATCGGCCAAGTGCGAGTTAGACTCGTCTACGAATGGTTCCGTACCATTGAACAAAAAAAGACAAAAAAATCGCGTTTATTGTATGGGAGCCCTCCCCTTAAATGTTTATTTTCTTTTTAGTATTTGTTGTTATAGCGGCATCAGAAATAGATAATTTGTAAAAATTTTAACTGTCTAGCTATCGCGGTTCTTAAGGTATAGCCTGGTGACAGACAGACGGATGGACAGACAGCGAAGGCTTAGTAATAGGGTTCCGTTTTTACCCTTTGGATACGGAACCTTAAAAATATCAGGTCTTATGTTAAACTAAGCTTGTGACTCTATAAGCTTCAACTCTACAGCCTGTACTTAGCCGTTTCGCTACCATCACATATGCGTAAGGTGAATAATTTTTCATTCACAGTTTCGCTTTCGGTTATACAATAGTTCTTATGGTAAGAAAACAACAAATCTTAAAATATGTGTTTCTCTATTTATAACAGTAATTATGTAATGTAATATTTATAACAGTAACAGACCTTAGGTAACTTTTTAGACCTCTGGCATTTTTTTTTTTAATTGCAAGCAGTGGCAAACGAGCCAACAGTACACCTGATGGTAAGTGTTGCTGCCGCTCATGGACCTTTACAAGGCCGCTGCCTACCGCGAAGAAAGTTAAGGGAGTATGAATGCGTGCATTGAGGCTCGGTGATACCAAGGGCACTACCATAACCCTCCACACGCAAACACCCTCAGAAAGTTGGGCTTCCGGCTCTCTCGCTCACCGAACGAAGCGCAGTAACAAATTGCTACTACTCAGACGTCGATTTTCTGGGAGAGCGTGGTACTACCCCGGACGGACCGGCCCGCGGCTGTAGACATAACTATCGACAGTGTGGTCCTACCACGCTGAAAATTTAATTTATTTCCTACCATCAAATTTTGCTAAATTCTCATACAAATGTCTATTTCATAGTTTTAGGGATTGGGAGATAAAGTTCCAAAATTTACAATTTTTCTGTTGTTTGCATACTATAAATAGCTTAAATACTAAAGTTCAACTTTCTAGGACCTCAGAAAGTACCCTAAGAATATTGATGGTCTTTAAAGAGACAGTAACGAAATTGGTGTTCGTAGATTTCAATAAAATCTAAAGTATAAGGGCTATGGAATGATTTACTAAAAATTCTAAAATAAGTATTCCATTATTTTTAACAAGGACCATTTTCATGTACACAAGGAGAGTATTCTCTAGTATCAAAGTTTGCGTAAGTGTTATACAAACTTCCATCCCCTAATCCTTTTAGGGTTGGATGGTAAAAGTTACGAGTTTTATATTATTCTATTGTTCGTGTACTAATACTAGCTAACAAACCAATTGACATTATATCCTATACTCGAAATTTATACCATATTTTATACTATATAAACCAAACCCGAGTTATGGGGGTCAAACGAAAAGCTTCGAGTAAAAATAATAGTTTTCTAGTGCTTTAGTTCGCTCGTCTTGGTATGGGCACGGTAGTGCCCCCAGATTACGCACACAACGACAACTCTAGCTCCCATAGTTTCAAAACAGGAAGCGGTCATTTGTAGATTAATTACGCTTAAGTTTTGAGCACAACTTCACTTGACTGACACAGACAAGTTGCCGAGATCATTACTCTATAGAAGTGACAAATTATTATAATCTTATATCTTTAAACGAGCAATTCTTGTATATATGTATATATTTTCAGGATCTCGGAAATAGCTCCAACGATTTTGATGAAATTTGGCATATTAGAGGTTTCGGGGGCAATAAATCGATCTAGCTTGGTTTTATTTATAGAAAATGTTGTTTTGTCGGTGTTTTTAGCCAATCAATACAATGACATAAAATGTTATTGACATTCTCTGAATAGGAATTCGAATTTCATCGTCGTTGTCAAGAGTGACAATAGCTCAGTAGGGAAGTTGTTCAACCAGATATTTAAGTATTAAATACAACAACTAAATTGTTGCACTGTTATCATTAAAATTTATTAGCAATTTTATAACTAATCGAAATGCCTTCACAAATAGAACAATTTTTGTGTGTTGAAGAAGAATACAATTCACTATCCCCTCAAACACAGGCAATGTGAGTATTATAAGAAACTACTAAGGGATATAAAATACATATAAAATGTAAGAGCAGAACTGGAAATGAAAACCTATATCAATACGTTGGACCAGCGTGGAATCACCTCATCATCATCTCAACCCATACACATCCCATTGTTGGGCTCGGGACTCCACAACTATGAGAGGGAAATCGACCTACTACCCTCGCTAATCAGACGTGTTGGTATAGGGTTTTGTTTCGAGTTTTCCTTCTCTTACATAGATATTATATGCATATTCTTTTTTTTTTTTATTGCCAACGGTGGCAAACGAGCAAACAGCACACCTGATGGTAAGTGAAACTGCTGCACATGGACCTTTGCAATACCAGGGGCACAGCCAGGCCGCTGCCTACCGTGAAGGAAATACTCTTCTTAAACCTCGTTTAAAGAAGGACATGTCATAGCGCTCGGGAAACACAGCAGCAGGTAGTTCATTCCAGAGCCTGCACGTACGTGGTAGAAATGATCGCTAGAAACGTACAGTTGAAGATTTAATCTCTTAGTCGTATTTTACGACACCCACGGGCAAGATAGGGGGTGGTGAATTGTATTCTTACTCCGTCACCACATAGAAAATGCGCGTGGTATAGCAGATCAAGTTCTCCCCCATTATGGAGGAGGCTCGAGCTTAAACATGGGATATGTATGATCTAATACTATGATGATGTTAAATAAAAACAAAAAAAAAAAATCTTTCAAGTCACCCAAGAGGTGCAAGAAATAAAGTACCTACAAAAAAAAAATAATAGGCTAAAAAAGAATACCTCATTACCTATCTCTTTCATCATATTCCTGATCTTATCCCATTTACTTGGGGTCGATGCAATATGGAGTGATTTCATAAAATCCTGTTAGATGGCATCTCCGTGTTCACTTTCATTCTATTTATGTCGTGCTTCACGCAAACCATCTATTCCTCCTTTTGTCTCTATTTATCCCTGACGCTTTGGATTATCACACTCTAAATTTGCCTCAGAACATTATTTTTTCCCATCTCATCACTTATGTGTACCAAGTATGTCATTATTCTTCACTAATAGAAAAGCTTTTTGTCCACTATTATAGACTACATATATCTTTCACCTCGGTAAAATGTGTCAGTCTCAGACTAAGGACGAATCGAACAGTCTGGAGCCGCAGGAAAAATTCACATATTCAATACAAAATCTTTCAATATATTAACGAAATCGAATCAGATAAAAAGCTCGTTTGTCTTATATCTTATAACTTTAAACGAGCAAATCTTGTATATATATATATATATATATATATATATAGTTATTCCTCGTTTATCTTCGAAAAATCAAAGTGAGGTGTTAATACCCCAGTTTTATACATTATCACACTTATCAAATTTCGTCATGTAATTCTTGTTTACACATAATATGTAGAGAGATTTTGTGGTTAACTAGTCACAGTTGTAAACTTTTTTATTTGCCTATAGACAGTTTCTAAATTAATGGAAATCTGAAGAAAAGTATCTCAAATTTTATTTTGATCCCACTGATAACTTGAACCCCAAACACACCATTTACATTTCTAGTTTTATTTTAGTAGCTGTTTAGTATTTCTGCTACTGGGTACAACTTTCTCCGTAACGGGTAGAAAATCTATCTACTATTCACTCTGATTAGATAGGTATGCACAACCTTTTATTTTGCGCTTTTCATCTACACTAATATTATAAAGAGAAAAAATCTGTATTTTTGTGTGTACACACACACACAAAAATACAAATTTTGTTTATTTTAAGAATGTTTGTAATGAATAAATTCAAAAATTACTATGCCGATTCACCGTTGGAAAGCTACATTCACCTTGAGTAACTCAGGCTATATGTTATCCCGGTATTTCCACGGGAACGGGAACTACGCGGGTAAGGCGACTGAAATTGAAACGAAGCGAGGGCGGGTTGCTAGTCTCTTATAATAAAATTAATTGCCTTTATTTAATATTAATATTTATAGTACTTTTGGGAAAATAATGGTTGGTAAATTTTATTTTTACTTCACAGAGAAAAATATAATGTTACTATTTCTTTTTTTTTTGTGGGTGGGCTGCGGTCGGCGCGCCTCCGCACCACTCCGTCCGGGACGACAGAGGGGCTTAAGCACGCAACCCTCGCAACCCACCCGAAAACCACGTCGCCTTCGTCGTTGAGCCGACCACCGGAGTAGGGTTACTTGACATCAGTGGTCGGCCCGACGGAATACCCCCTATTAGGGTACCCTCCCATCGACTGACGTCCCCCCCTCGGGGAGGACGTCGGTCTTTTCTCACGCATAATGTTACTATAACCACAAAATATACAGGTGTACAATTAAGTATAACCAAATAGAATTTTTCTCATTAACAAAGTATAAAATAGAGAGACGCAAGCCTTTTCTGTGAAGATTTTAAGAGCAGACCGCATGGAAGATATCACAATACAGCTTTTAGCAAATGGACAACCCGCCTCACATTACTTACGTTGCAGTGTTTTATGCCTACCTTTAAAGGCGACCAAGCCTTTTCGTAAATAGAGTAAGTATAGTTAAAAATGTTCGATTGAAATTTCATTCGTAGTGAAGTGATTATTGAATTGGTTTGTTGACTATCTTATTTCATACAAAACCAATTTGTGAAAACAATATAGTCTTTAGTTTCATAAGGAACTAGTTAAATTTATTTCAATTTTAATAATTAAACAGAGAGAGCTATTATAATGACGATGTACTTCGTATTCTCTAGACTAATCTGCGTCTGCTTTAAATAAATCGTCACTTTGCAAGAAAGGCATCATTATTTAACTCCTCATCATCATTATTTAACTCCTATGATTGTGTATATTTTTTGGAACAAAGTTCCTTAACACGGCTTACTGGGATTTAATAGAAATCGTCACGTAACGAAATGCCGTCTGCTGTGTATGTACGCGTGTGTATATCGAGCCTACTACGTATGAATGCGGACCCGGGTACACTATTTTCTCTCTCTCTCTCTCTCCCTCTCCATTTCTCTCTCCCTTTCTCTCTATATCCCTGTCTGTTTTTATCATATAACCACACGGTTCAACACACGGTTGTACAGACATGTGTAAATTTCGTGAAAACGTATTTCTTATTTGTGTTAGATAAATAGATCTTATGTGAACATTTTATTATAGAAATTAAGTTTTGAAAAATGGCAACTGCAGCATAAACTTGTAATACAGATCTAGAAAAGTAAGTTGACAAAATTGTATAACTCGATACAAGTTTTATGATTGTCATCATCATCGCAGCCCACATGTGTCCCACTGTTGGGCTCGGATCTCCTCCATAATGGGAGGGAATTTGACCTACTATACCATGCTGGTCAGACATGTTGGTATAGAGTTTCATTTCGAGTTTTCCTTCTCTTGTACAGTGTACATATTATATCCCATAGTCGTCTTTTACGACATCCGTGGGCAAAATAGGGAGTGTGTATTCTTACTTCGTCACCACACGGAAAGTATTATCTATACAGTATGACTGGTAAAAGATTGTACATATTCAAGGAAACGATAGATAATGGTCACATGTAACTAATAAAAGTGTAAAAAGAAGATAATATTAATTAACTACATAGTAAACATCAACAATATTAGTGTAACAAGACTTCCAAAAATATTGTCACCCTACTGGCGATACACCGATACCGAAATCGAGTAACAGTTTTGTTAGCACTGTTGTCAAGATTTTGGATATTTATTACTAGAATTACTAAAGCTAGGTGTAGGAATAATGTCATAAAAACACTAAAGTTAAGTTGCAGATTCATCATCGCAGCCCACATACGTCCCATTGTTGGGCTCGGGCCTCCTCCACAATGGGAGGGAATTTGACCTACTATACCATGCTGGTCAGACATGTTGGTATAGGGTTTCATTTCGAGTTTTCCTTCTCTTGCACAGATGTTATGTGCACATTATATCCCATAGTCGTCTTATACGACATCCACGGGCAAGATAGGGAGTGGTGAATTGTATTCTTACTCCGTCACCACACGGGCAGATTCATAGCTCTTACCAATCCTGAGATAAAGTGATTTGTTTCTAATCAAAACAATAGGTTTGCCAGCGTACGTTGACCTCTGTCTGCGGCCCGCGACGCAAAAAAATACCTACTGGGTCGAGTCGCATAGGTAGAATATTTACCTAAAATGTAACTAGTTCAATGTCACGCGAACTGTTTAGTACCTACAAGTGCTGACGTACGTTGACCTATCCCATGTGTTCATAACTAAATGTTTTAATAAGATAATTAGTTCAAAATTTAAGTACCAATTTTTTTATATATTCGGTATCAGAATCGAGTACTGAATACCCTCCTTCAATATGTACAATCTTTTATCAGTCACCCTGTATATATAAAAATGAATTGCTGTTCGTTAGTCTCGCTAAAACTCAACAGCTAGACCGATTTGGCTAATTTTGATCTTGAATTATTTGTGGAAGTCCAGGGAAGGTTTATACGGTGAGAAAATTGCGAGTAAAATACTAAAAACAATAATTTTATTTTCCCATACAAACTGTTCTTACCTGTCAAACATTTGATGTTCGTCACGTCGGTTCGGCATTTTTGACATAATTACACGTAGAACTAGATTAAAAAAGGCTTTGGAATCGTTAAGAAAAGGCGGTATATCCCTTAGTCGCCTTTTACGACACACACGGGTTGTGAATTGTATTCTTACTCTGTCTATAATGCAAAAACTAAACTGATAAATACTAAAGCAAAATAATTACGAAAAAGGCGGTGTGAAGTTCTCCGGGTCAGCTAGTATGCTAATATTTGTTTATTGTACATACATGTGATTTGAGCGTAGGCAACTTCGTTCCTGATAGAGTCCCGTGACCGCACTTTTTTACCTTTTTTGCACAGCATTTTTTTATTATGATAACTTCACAATTTTTATTAAATTTAAATGTAATAAATTAATATCTGCACTAATTTAATATTTTGATAGTGTTTTAAGATTAAAAACATTTTCACTTGAATATTGAACTCAAAATTAATTTAAGCCACTAAAATTACTCAAGTAAAACCAATTACTTGATTTACTTGATAAGTTTTAAATGGGAGAAGAGGGTTCTGTCCAATTCATTACTTTTACAGTCAATCCAGCAGGCGGACCAAATATATTACCATAAATACGTCAGCTCCTTTACATTATGCCTTTTGTGAGGCGAATGTTAAATTGCTGAGTTCAGGCTTTTGTCATTCACATACGTTCTTTTATAGACTTCATCATTCACTTGCTCTCTTTATGAATTTAAATATAAGAAAAGTATCTCAATGTATTCTGTGTGGTGGCGGAGTAAGAATACAATTCATCACCTCCTGTCTTGTCCGTGGGTGTTGTAAAAGACGACTAAAGGATATATGCATATGATACCGACCTACAGTGCCAGGGGTCGTGGGTTCGAAACCCATGCAAGAATACACTTTGTGCGATCCAAAAATTGTTGTTCTGAGTCTGGATGTAATTTGTTTCCATTAATTGTATATGTTTGTAAAGTTTTTATTTCTTTAGTGCAGGGTGTTCTCTTTTAAATTAAAATATCTGGTTGACCGCGCTTCGCTCGATATATTTTTGTTGTATTTTTGTCGAATTTATTTAGATATGGATTAATAAAAAATAAAAATTAAATAATGGAAAAATATCAAAAATTACAAAAAGAGAATAATAATAACACCAAGATTCCATCCGACGCTGTTTGAATGCCAAAACAAAACAAAAAGAAAACTGGATAACTGCCCAACTGAGCTATTACAACTCTTGACGTTGACGGCGAAATTTGAATTCATATTCTTTTAAAATTTTATGTCACTGTATTAGTTTGCTTAAAACACCGACAAAACAACATTTTATATAAACAAAACCTAGCTAGATCGTTTTTTTGGCCCTAAAACCTCTAGTATGCCAAATTTCATCAAAATCGTTGGAGGCGTTTCCGAGATTCTGAATATATATATATATATATATACAAGAATTGCTCGTTTAAAGATATAGATAGATAAACTATATATTAGGTTCTAGGTTCTTACATATAAAATTAGCGTTTTGTCGTACTGACTACTTTGATCTGAAATATCTCCTCTTTGGTTAAGAATTCCAAATTCAAATTTATAAATTAATTTAGCTGATACATTTGAGTTTTGAAAACAGTCATTCATTTGTTTTTCCTTATTATTTTTTTCTTTGGCGTAGTTTGTTACCGCACAATGGAAAACATGAAATATCGATATATTTACGAGTACGAGTTCTACCGTGGCACCAGTGCTGCAGAAACAGCTCGAAGGATTAATGATGTGTACAGCACTAGTGTCGCAAAAAAAAGTACGGTACGTTTTTGGTTTCAACGTTTTCGTTCTGGAAATTTCAACCTTCAGAATCAACCCCGTGGTCGACCGAAGATCAAAGTGAAAAATGAAGAATTAAAGGATATTGTGGAAGCGGCTCCATCACAAAGTACTTCAGAGATAGCTACAGGCTTCGGGGTAAGTGACAAAACTATATTAATCCACTTGAACCAAATCGGAAAAGAAAAAAAACTTGAACGATGGGTACCTCATGAATTGAGTGTATTCAACTTGCAAACACGCGTCGACTGCCGTGTTACTTTGCTCAACCGACACAATAATGAAGGGATTTTAAATCGAATCATTACTTGTAATGAAAAGTGGATACTGTACGATAATGGAAGCGCTCGTCGCAATGGTTGAATCCTGGAGACCCAGTCAAATCCTGCCCTAAACGAAAATTGATTCAGAAAGAGTTACTTGTGAGTGTTTGGTGGACTAGCGCTGATGTCGTTCACTTTCACTTTCTAAAATCTGGCCAAACGATTACGGCAGATATCTATTGTCAGCAACTGTAAACCATGAAGGGAGAACTAGCTGCTAAACAACCGAGTTGGTCAATTGCTCTAGGCCATTGCTGCTTTACGACAACACAAGACCACACACTGCACAACAAACAACCACTAAGTTAGATGAGCTACAACTGGAATGTCTGCGATATCCACCGTACTCCCTTGACCTTGCTTCAACAGACTACCATTTTTTCCGTAATTTGGACAACTTCTTAAAAGGAAAAAAGTCAACTCTGGTGCGGCAGTCCAAACCGCCTTCAAAGAGTTTATTCTCGCCTCCCGTGGTTTTTTTAGTAAAGCGATCTATGAACTACCTATGAGATAGCAAAAGTGCATAGATAACAACGGTGCACACTTTGATTGATTAAATATATTTTACAAAAAAAGAATGACTTTATATTTCTCCCGTACAAATCGCCAATTTCATATAAGGACCTAATATCTATGCAAGAGAAGGAAAATTCGAAACAAAACCTTTCAACACGTTTTACCAGCGTGGTATAGTACGTCAATCTCTCTTTCATAGTGGAGGAAGCCTGAACCCAACAGTAGGACGTATATGGGCTGAAATGATGATCTTATTGCATTCTATTTTAGATGACTATTATTTTGTAATTAGCAATTACTCGTCTATTATGACACCCGTGGGAAAATCGTTGGTGAATTGTATTCCTTATTAGTTACTTTTATCTCGTCTCATCACATGTTTAAACCACGTCAGGCGTTCACTTATTAACATACATACATATATTCACGCCTTTTTCCCATAGGGATAAGCAGAGACCACTTCCCTCCACTTGCTACGATCTTGACATACCACTTTCGCCTCCTCCACATTCATTAATCTCTTCATGCATATTCTTCGGTTTAGGGTACTTCTAACCTGGCTTTTCTTAAGAACTTCCCCGATTTGATCGCGGAACGTCCGCCTTGGTCTTTCCCTTCTAACACTTCCGCTCAGATTCGCCTTATAAATTCTTCTTGTTAATTTCCTCTCGTTCATTCTCTCTACATAACCAAAGCAACTTAACATACCTTTCTCAATCCTTGTCACTACATCAACATTCATACTACAACGTTCCCTGATTACACTGTTCTTAATTCTATTAACTAAATAATAAATAACGCTATAAGAATTATTTAGATCTTATCATAAATGTATAACATTTGTATGTACTACAGAAACTGGGTTCATTCAACCATGTAGTAGATATAGATCCGGTAGCTGTCTCGCTAGCAGACCTGAAGTAGATATCGGAATTGTTATACAAATACAGTCACCGATATCTAGAATAATTCATTTTAATAGGATACTTGAGTTCGGTATCGATTTATGCATCTTTGGTAAACATATTATACATATTGTAGGGTCTGTACAAATCTTTGTACAAGAATATACCTTTTGAGTGATTTAAAAAACATAGAATATACCTACTAATTTTTTTTGTTATGGTTCATCGTCATCTCAGCCGATGTAAGTTCCATTGTTGGCCTCGGGCCTTTACTCTGGGAGAGAAATTGACTTACTAATCTACGCTGATTAAATGGGTTGGCATAGGCTGTTCTTTCGAGTTGTAATGATCATATATGTCAAACGAAGTTATATTTAAATCAATAATTATTTTTGACTATGGTGTTATGTGGTCGGAGGGTTGACGATAGATAGCTTGGTCATAAAATTAATGTCAAAAGTTTGCAATATGTACTATGTAAGATAAGAACATATAGCGTCGACTCCAAGTAATTGGGATAATAGCAGGATTATGATAATAATTCTGTTTAAATAGCATTTAATTATGTAATGGTAATTTAATAATTTTTTTTTTTATATTATTCTCCGTGTGGAAAGGAGTAAGAATACAATTTAGATACCACCCCCCCTCTTTACCCGTGGGCATTGTAAAAAGTGACTAAGGGATATCTTGTGCATATAACAACTATGCAAGAGAAGGAAAACTTGAAATAAAACCCTATACTAACCCGCCTGACTAGCTTGGTATAGTAGATCAACATTCTTCCTAATGTGAAGGAGGCTGAAGCCCAATAGTGGAACGTGCATGAGCCATGATAATGATGATGAATTTAATAGAAATTATGTCAAAATTCTTCCGTGTGGTGACGGAGTAAGAATACAATTCACCACTCCCTATCTCGCCCGTGGATGTCGTATAAGACGACTAAGGGATATAATATGCACATAACATCTGTGCAAGGGAAGGAAAACTCGAAATGTAACCCTATACGAACATGACCAGTATGGTATAGTAGGTCTAATTCTCTCCCATTGTGGAGGAGGCCCGAGCCCAGCAGTGGGACGTATGTGGGCTGCGATGATGATGATGATGTGAAAATTATATTTTCCATTTGATGATTCGGTAAGAATATCACTCACAACTTTTTCCGTGATGTGTGATGTTAGCTGCTTTGATTCCTTAATTCTCCCTTATGAGGAACCGATGAGATTTAAATACTACCAGAAGACCCGTCCGAATACTTCAAATTATTAGTAGAGATTTTTTATTTTTATTTTTCATTGTAACCTTTTTGTTGTGTTAAAAAAACCTGCATCCTAGCAATAATTCGGGTGTCAGGGGTGCATACGCTCGAGGTCTGTGCCGCTTGGGCAGAGCAGCGTCGTGCACTCGTCGCAATCATCGATGCTGACCTGATCGACCATCGCCCTCGTCAGAAATTGGGACGCGGTCGCAGCCTTCTGCGAGGCAGTAGTTTCGTGGAAGGAGGCGGCGGATCGCTTGCGCGAGGAGCGCAGCATCGATCCGCCGCCGGCGACTGCGGCGGCGTAGGCGCTAATACCTGCGCCTCATGCCGCCCTTTTTTTTTACGCTGTGGAAATGCATTTACGCACTATCCCCCGCCGGTTACAGACAGGGGAGTGTGTGTGGGACTCACCGGCCACAGAAGTGACCGAAATACCTACTAAAACCACAGCGGCCCCTTCCACGTTTTTACGAGGTGCCGGAGAAATCGTCTGATGACATTCTATCCCCGACACCCCAACGCTTGGCCGTCTGGCCACGTCCTGTCATCATTCAGGGCGGTGGGAGGAGGAGCGCATAACGGCGTCTCCTCCTCCCTGGTCGCCGCCGGCGGAGCGAGTCTGCGGACGCAAGTGCCTCGCGTGCCCGCTCCGCGGCCTCCTTCCTTGTAATGACAGCCTCACAGAAGGAGGCCATCGACGACCAACAGCTGTCGCTGCCGAGCATCTTCGAGATGATGGTCGACAACGACAGGTCCGCTGTTCCCATGTCCGTTGACAGGACGTGGCGCTGAGGCCCCCAGGCGGGGCATACTTCTAGTGTGTGGCGCGCATCGTCGATTAGCGCGCCACACTCATGGCATCCTGGGGCCTCTTCTCTTCCAATTTTGTGCAGGTACTTACCGAAGACCCCGCCTCATGCCGCCCTAGCCGAGGCCGCGGGTGATGTGACCGGGGAATTAGACCGTCACCCGCCGAGAGGCCAACCGCGTGAGGAAAGACCGACGTCCTCCCCGAGGGGGGGACGTCGGTTGATGAGAGGGTACCCCAAATAGGGGGTATTCTGTCAGGCCGACCACTGACGTCAAGTCACCCTGCTCCGGTGGTCAGCCCAACGACGAAGGCGACGTGCATCGTGGGTGGGCTGCGGGGTGCGTGCTTACGCCCCTCTGTCGCCTCGGACTGAGTGGCGTGAGGAGCGCGCCGACTGCAACCCAACCCAACAAAAAAAAATATCCTAGCAATAATATATTGATATAGCTTATTATCTGATCCTACAGGTACATAGGTAAACAAAGCATGTTTAAAAAATGCCTTAAAATCGACCAGCGCTACCGGTTTCTAATACATTGTTCTAATACATTGTTTTAATAATTTAAATATACATACACCTTTACGTTATTGGCTTTCTCATGAAAACGCTTTGAAGCACATCGGTTGGATGTTTTCAAAGTTTATAGAAAACAATACAATAAAAAATATATACAATATAATACAATATAACAATGTATATCTAGACACATTTTTTTTTTCTTTATGTGTATTTATTTATTTAATCATCATCATCAGGCTATCGCCGTCCACTGTTGGACGTAGGCCTCCCTCAAAGTGCAGTCCTGTGCCACCTGCATCCAACGACGCCCAGCAACTTTCACTAGGTCATCAGTTTACTTAGTGAAGGGGCATCCTACACTGCGTCGTCCTATACGTGGTCGCCACTCGAGAACTTTTATTCCCCAGCGGTTGTCGGTTCGTCGAGCGATGTGGCCTGCCCATTGCCACTTCAGCGTGCTAATTTTTCGAGCTATGTCACTTACACCCGTTCTTTTGCGAATTTCTGTATTTCAGATTCTATCTCGCAGAGAAATCCCGAGCATAGTCCGTTCCATAGCACGCTGAGCAACTTTGAGCCTTGTTATGAAACTTACATATGGAGAGAACATTTATTTATTTAACATTCTGTAAAAATGTTCTCCAAATTCTGTTTTATCAAACATAGAAATTTATATAAATTGATAATTTGTTATAGATATTTCGAAATTATAAAAAAACAACTTTATGAAATAATTGTTTATTGGCGATAAATTCCACAAACAGGAAAATAATTACTTTAAATAATTTGAAAATCTCGTTAATTCTTATAAGTTAACTGTTAAAAGTGTTTTAATGTCGAATCACAATCATAATGGAGTAAAAGTTAAGAAACAATTAATAAGACTTTAACACTTTGGAGTTTACAAAATTAATAAATTTAATTTTAACAAATTTTAATGAAATTCATTGTTTAATATTAGACAAGTTAAGAATAAATTGTGTTAATACGCAACACTTTCAAATTACAGTCTTCAATACCAGCTGGAGGATTACGTTCTTGCCAACTTAAATTACCAATATATTTTTATATTTTACACGCTTTATTTAGTAAATAAAACTACTTTACGGATGCCCGGCGTTCAAGTACACACGTGATAAAATCCGTAAAGTAGTTTTATTTACAAATTTGATTTTTTATTGCTCGACGTTCAGATACAAACGCGATAAAATCCGTAATTACCACGAGATTACCACTCGTAACAGTCCTGCACCACTTGCATCCAACGGTTCCCTGCAACTTTAAGAATGTCGTCAGTCCACCTAGCGTAGGACGACCCCTCAGGTCGTCCTACGCTGTGCCGTCTGATTCGTAATCGCCACTCAAGAACCTTTCTTCCATTGCATATATATGTTATATGTATATTACATCATTTAGTTATCTTTTGCAATACCCACGAGTAAGTTAGGGAGTGATGAATTGTATTCTTATTCCATCACCATCTCTCACAATGGAAGGAAAATTTACCAACTATACCATTCTGATCTGACAATTTAGTATATGATTTTTTTAGACTTTAGCAGCGACATTATCTGCTTATGTTCTTTAGTCGTCTTTAAGATCGTAAATGGGAGAGAAAACGATGCCAAGATACTCTACATACATTCTTTCTACATCGCTACCTAGAAATTGAAATATTAATTTTGATTTTAATACAGCTGAGATTAACAATTCTATCATTTTTACACTCTTCAACTGTAATCGTTTATAATATCTAAAACGGCAAAAACACTCACGTGCTGAGATTGATTACGTCGACCCGGGTTTCGAGCATGTCCGATGCTCATCATCAGGGCGAGTGCGCAGCGGCGTCTGCGAGGCCCCGGCGTGCACTGCACGATGCATATCAAGCAGCGCGCCTCGACACAGCCATGAAGGGTGCGGGGGAGGTGTTCGCCTCTTGATCGTCCTCGGCGGAAACGTCGGACGAAACTTCACACCCGGAGTTAAGCGGCGTTATTGGTATGTCACTCCGTATGTCGTCACCATCACATACCACGCTGGTCACGTCACTCTCCACGCACACCATCACCTTACGACTCACAGCAGTATTAAGAGCTGGTAATCATGCTGACGACAGCTTCCATCCACCGTCTCTGTTGAAGGTCCGATGTCGGTTTATCTCTATGGCCTCACGTATTTTCCGCGGTCTGTAACGTCTCTCTGTGGCTAATACGGAGGCTTAATCGTTTAATTCACGATTTACAAAGAGGTAATACAAAGCTTGTCTCAACCGCAAAACCCACTTTTATCTTTGTTTACATCTTAATATTTACCTAGGCAGCAAAACATCGCAACACAGTTCAGAACAAGGGCTTGCCCAATTAGTGAAGTTTTTGTAGTCTTGCTAATGATCCACCTAAGACTTAAGAGAGCTTTTATTCTACCCCGTATGTATGTTTGAGGATGTATTTTGATAAAGAAAATGTAATAGTGAAAACTACAAAGAGAAACAGGTTTGTTCGTGAAGTGATGGATGACGCAAATAGTTTATTTGAAATTTAGCTTTTTATATAGTATGTACTATAGTATTTCTGCCGAAACATGTGATTAACTACACCTTACGGCGCCCGTACGCTGAAACTATGTATTGATTTTAGGATAAAAAGGTTATGACATAAATTGTAGGAAAGTTCTCTACAATTATTTTGTATGGATATGTTTTTCTTGTAAAATGCGTTGGCAAGGAGTTATTATCAAAAAACTGCTTTAAGCACTATTTTTCTTATATAGCGGCGTGAGCGGCAAAGATACGAGGTAGCCAAGTTAAAGTTCGGAAAGAGCACGTCAAAATGTATAAAATTGCCAATTTGTGTATAATTCATGACGACAAGTGACCCTGCTCCGGTGGTCAGCTCAACGACGAAGACGACGTGGGTACGGGTGGGTTATGGGCCCGCGCGACGTCCTTTCGTCGCCTCCGACGGAATGGACCGCGTGTGCGCTTACAACCCACCCATAAAAAAATGCCATTTCATAAATTTATTTGAATCTATTTTTTGTTGTACCTACGCATCTAAACGGTCCTTGTTCTTTAGTTATCCACTACAGCTGAGCAGGATATGGCTGAAACATGGTTCACAAAGAAATAAATGTGTCAAATATGCTTACAGAAAAAAATAAGAAAAATTTTTCACTAAAAATATTATTCTCAGTACAGTTGGTTTAGAGTTAACACCGATGTTAACGATTGCCGCTTGGCTTTCAGTACGAAAGATGAAACGTATTTCAATAAAAATGTAAGTACGCTGTATATCCCAGGTATACTGTTCGTAATACAATGTATCAATTGAATACCATATCCGTCATAAAATTGTTATTCTATCCCCTTGTTACGATGGATTGAATAAAGCTAAGGTAAATTGTATGCTTCCAGTGTATTACAATGTCGGTATCTTCAGACTACACTCTTGTATGGAATTGATGATAAGCGAAACTAGTTTTTTACTGCTAAACTTCTTTTTGGCACGTATATTATATGGAACGAATAAAAGACCTAAGCAATTAAGAAGATCAGATCTTGTAAAAGAGGAATTATTAACGTAATTACAATATGTCAAGACAATGTAGGTTCCCTTTAAATTACTATGCGTTTCTTTCTCAGACGTGTCATAGTAGGTACTGATAAGTGATATAGGCAGATAACATTATTGTAAAAGAAGCAAAACTCCAGATAAAAAAATATTACAACTCCTTTGACCAGCATGGTATTGTAGATAATCTTTCCTCATCTCTGTGGAGTAGTTGTATAAAGAATGTACAAACGTACATAGTCTGAAGACAAAAGAGAAATAAGTTGTAAATATTGAAAGGCAAAAGTGAACTTTTTGAAGTATTATATTAAGAAAATATTTCCATAACGCAGTTATTTCTATTAATTGTGTTCCGTGGCTGGCGCGGTGCCTGGATCACCTATGCAACGATCCAAAGACACGATTCGCTCTACCTTGTAAGTAAATCACGGGTATCATGAGGATTTACCCTTTATAACACGCCCAGCGGGTTAGCAACTTATACAATGAGTGAGGTCCTAATACAATACAAGATACACTTTTTCTGTAAGTATCGTAGTGATTTATGGATTAACTCTAGTCGATTTGCATGCAGCCTTGGTGAAATTCTTAAATAACCCTTCGGCAAAGAAGATATAATAAATAAATATATACTCGAGCAAATGAAAATGACTGAAGTTATTGTTTTTCTTTAAGTTTAAATGAAGTACTCTTGACAATATTTTTTATGATACCAAATTTTTAATAAAGGCATTAGTAAGAGTATCGATTACAACGAAATTAACGAGGCAAAGTTGCTCCAACTTCGTCAAAGTTGTTTAACATTTAAAAATGTCTCAATTTATTTGTATGAAATTTTGTCTTCATTTACATTTTCCTTAAAAATTCTTAAAGTGCCACATTTGTTCATAATATATTTGTCAAAAACAAGCTACTATAAATCTATATACCTATATAATTATATATGTATATATATATATACTGCTGGCTGGACCGATTTGGCTAATTTTGGTATTGAATTATTTGTCCATAATAAGTCCAGAGAAGATTTATACGGTGAGAAAATTTGGAAAATTGCGAGTAAAATACCAAAAGTATTTTACAATAATTTTATTTTCCCATACAAACAGTTCTTACCTGTCAAGCATTTGATGTTCGTCCCGTCGGCGTCGGTTCGACATTTTTAGCATAATTACATGTAGAGCTAGATTAAAAAAGGTTTTGGAATCGATAAGAAAAGGCTGTATATCCCTTAGTCGTCTTTTACGACACACACGGGTGGTGAATTGTATTCTTACTCCGTCACCGCACGGATAATAGTAAAAGCAAACTGATAAATACTAAAACAAAATGTTTACGAAAAAGGCGGTGCGAAGTTCGCCGGGTCAGCTAGTGGCTTATAAAAATATTCAAGTATAGATAAAATTATAGTATTCTAGCAACCCGCCCTCGCTTCGCTTCAGTTTCAGTCGCCCTACCCCCTTAATACCCGTTCCCGTGGGAATACCGGGATAAAATATAGCTTATGTTACTCCATGATATTATAGCTTTCAATTGGTGAAAGAATTTTTGAAATCGGTTCGGTGGCTTAACCGTGAAAGCGTAACAAACAAACAAATACACTTTCGGATTTATAATATTAGTAAGGATATGATGAGAGTTAATATTAGTATTCCTGCAAGTTATCATCTTTATAGCTCATATATCATCGTCATTGCTCGGTTCGAACCTCTTCCACACTCGAAAGGAATTTAACTTACACCACCTTTTTTTATTTTTTGGGGTGGCTCGCGGTCGGCTCACTCCTCGCACCACTTCGTCCGGGGCGACAGAGGGGCGTAAGCGTGCACCCGCATCCCACCCGAACCCCACGTCGCCTTCATCGTTGGACCGAACACTGGAGCAGGGTTACTTGTCATTTACGCGGACGACACCCTCATCACGATGAGGAGGACTGACTTCCGGGAAGCCAATAGGCTGGCAAGGGTCGGATTAGCGCTCGTCGTTGGCCGAATTGGCAAGTTGGGCCTAAGTGTCTCATTGGAAAATACAGAAGCCCTCCTCTTTCACGGCCCACGCCGAGGTCTCCCCCGCAGAGCACAAATCAGTGTGTCTGGGGTTGCCGTGCCGGTGCAGACTCGGAAGAAGTATCTGGGTCTGCACCTAGACAATAAGTGGAACTTTGAGCCGCACTTTGCCCAGCTCGTCCCCCGGCTCACCAAGATAGCCGCGGCGCTAAGTAGGCTTCTGCCAAACACTGGAGGTCCTGGATCGTCCTGTCGGCATTTATACACCAACATCTTGCGGTCTATGGCACTGTACGGTGCCCCCATCTGGGCGGACTCTCTCACCGCCTCCAATAAGGCTTTTCTGCGAAAGGCGCAAAAAGCCATGGCGGTGAGAACTATAAGAGCATATCGTACGGTGTCTTGGACCGCAGCCACACTGTTGGCGGGCGATCCACCCTGACCACTTCAGGCTAGGGCGCTTGCGGAAGTCTACCGATTCCGCGCAGTGGCGTGCGCCAGTGGCGAACCTAACGCCACGAGGGGAATGAGAAGGGCAAGAGAAACTGCCCAAAGGACAGTAATTCGGCGGTGGAGAGAAATTGGAGTCCCCCGTAGCAGGGCGGGGGACTGTCGAGGCGATTGCGCCCCACCTTCACCGCTGGATGAACCGAAGGCATGGCAACCTGACCTTCAGGATGACGCAGGTACCTGCACAGAATTGGACGAGAAGAGGCCCTTGGATGCCATGAGTGTGGCGCGCCAAATGATGATGCGCGCCACACACTGGAAGTATGTCCCATCTGGGGGCCTCAGCGCCACGACCTGTCGGCGGTCATAGGAATAGACCTGTCGCTGTCGACCATCACCTCAGAGATGCTCGACAGCGACAGGTGCTGGATGTCGATGGCCACTTTCTGCGAGGAAGTCATCACAAGGAAGGAGGCCGCGGAGCGGGAACGCGAAGCACTTGCGTCCACTGACTCGCTCCGCCGGCGGCGATTAGGGAGGAGGAGGCGCCGATATGCGCATCTCCTCCCGCCGCTTTGATTGACGACAGGACGTAGCCAGACAGCCTTGCGTAGGGGTGTCGGGGATCGAATGTCAAAAAACGACCTTGCCGGCACCCCGTAAAAGTGCGGAAGGGACCACTGTGGTTTTAGTGGGTATTCTGGAAGCATAGCCGGCGAGTCCCACACCCCTCCTCGTCTGACACCGGCGGGGGATAGTGCGTAAATTGCATTTCCACAGCGAAAAAAAAAAAATGGTTACTTGTCATCAGTGGTTGGTCGATAGGAAGGAACCCCCTAGTGGGGTACCTTCCTATCGACCAACGCCCCCCCCTCGGGGAGGTCTTTCCTCACGCGGTCGGCCTCTCGGTGGGTAATGGACTAATTCCCCGGTCACGTCACCGGTTCGGCGAGTCGCTTCGTCGAGGCTGCGCTCCTCGCGCGCGCGACCCGCCGCCTCCTCCAAGATCACTGCCTCGCAGAAGGCTGCGACCGCGTCCCAAACCTACACCACCTTGGTGAGACGTATGGTATGTAATTTTAAATTTTCCTTCTATTTCATTGATGTTCTTTGTATGTCATATCCCTTAGTGGTGTCTTGTGTACCCATAGGTAAAAAAGGAGCTGCTGAATTGTATTCTTAGTTCATTACCATAAAAGGAAAAGTTTTTCTGGATATATAATTGGTAGAGCAAATATGAACTTTCCCTTTTATATAAATACTATGTGTATTTTGGTAATTGTGTTCAATTAATGAAATTCTATGTTTGTAAAGTTACTCGCAAAATAATTATTACTTCCTTAATGCGGGACATTTTCTTTAAAAAAAAGAAAAGAAATAACATACCTAATATTAACTTTGGAAATATGTAACTATTGTAGTAAAGAAAGAAAATAAATTTTATAAAGTTGCAAAATATTCTTACGGTTTTTAACAAAGTGAGGTGAGCTAGACTTCATACCTTTATAACTAAACATAAAATAGGTAGATTCCTATGTAGCAATAAAAAAATACTATATTTCCAAATTTCCATTAAATTTATTTCAAAATTCCTCTCAATTCTTCTTTCCTACCTTCATTTTATTTCCAGCAGTAATGACAATTCTAATCTCTGTGTTAGAATACGAAATCCATGACTTCTCTTTAGATAAAAGACAGACAATCCGTCGGCTGCATATGTAATCAAACACTTGATTAAACCATAGCGGGCGGAGATTAAATGCGGAACGGATTTATATTCACTAATGATCTGCCACCACGTGCAGATCATTAGTGAATATAAATCCGATGCACCTTACACTATAGTGAATGAATAATGTAGATAATCGTTTCAATCGATACGTGCTGTGAAATAATTGAATGCAGTTGAGATTATCTAAGGGCGGATTATCAATACAATGGAAGGCTAACTATTTTTAGCCTTCAAAAAATACTTAGATTATAAGACAATAAAAGAGGAGTAATTCGACTGTATAATTTTTTTTATGTTTGTTATCTCAGAACTTTTGACTGGGTGAACCGATTTTAATTATTCTTATTTCATTTGAAAGCTGGTGTTTCCCGTCATGACTTACTGATATATTGGTTTTAAATCTCACCCACTTCCACATAATAATAATAATAATTTTCAATCAATAATTTTTAGTTTAATTAGTCCATCAAACCTCCAATAGTTTTACACCTACAGTTGGCAGTCCACGAGTGTTTTGTGCAGACGTGGAGTGTCATCGGTAGATGTCTCATCCCATTTTTACATTAAATTTCTCCAAAGGCCTCTGCGTGTTGGATCCATATCCTCATGTAAGCCTTTCAAAGGACCGGATATCTTCCCTTGGGAGATAGCCGTGAATCGGAGATACATGATGATAATAATAATAAAATGAATCCTCTGAGCCAGTTGTTATCTCACCACGAGACTAACGCAAACCTCGGAGGAACATTATATGGCTCTCTAAGTTCTTTTGATATAAAAGAAAAATGTATCACAAGATTTATAAGAAAGCCAATAAACCGGAGGACAGCTTGTGGCGTGCTGAATGTGAGTGGCGACACTGTGGTCCGAGTGCCCCAGAGAGTCGGCCAGGGTCTCGTATCCAGCTCGCTTTTATTGGCTGGCTGGAGTGGAAACCGAAGAACGCCCGCAGGATTTTCAACTCTGGCTTGCCTTAAACGGCCGGTCAGGGAGGGGTCGCCAGAGCTATATGCTCGGAGGTGGAAGTGTCATTTTCAAGGGCATAACTACGGGGAAACCACTGCAGGTCACCGTTTATCGGCGACTCATAATGGTGAAACCGGCACTGCACCGCTCGACATCCCAAGCCACTTGTACCAATGTTGCCCTCTTGTTGCTCGTATGGCCTGCGTGTCTGTGGTGACCAATTAGGGGGGGCCCATTCAGTGAATTGGCAAGTCACCGTCTGCCAAAGTTCAAAACATAATGGTATTGAAGGCAGACGACAGTTTTTAAATCAATAGCCTTAAGTTAGACCAGTCCATCGAGCCTCCAGCCCCATAACTGTATATTAGATACCATCATCAACAATAGTTTTACACCTACTGTTGGCAGTCCACGAGTGTTATGTGCAGACGTGGAGTGTCATCGGTAGACATCCTATCCCATTTTAGATTAAATTTCTCCAAAGGCCTCTGCGTGTTAGATCCATATCCCCATGTAAGCCTTTCAAAGGACCGGGTATCTTCTCTACGGAAGATCCCGTGAATCTTAAGGAGATAAAATTATAATAATAATATTTATTTCAACAAGAAATGCTATTTTACAGAATTGATTACAGTAGTCCCTGAACTAGGCTAAGGCCTATATCTCAGGAGCTAGAGCTGCGGGCTTACAAATTTTAACATTAGTGACCACATTAGTGAAGGTGACATAAAAACTAGAATTATGGGTTGGTCATGTGACTTCGGGCAGGTGTGCATGCACGTGTGGTCTCGTGTGATGTGTCATGCGACGGAGTGGGTGTGCTTGTGTGCGTGTATGTGTGTGTGTGTGTGTGTGTGTGTGTGTGCGTGTGTGTATGTGCATGTGTGTGGGTGTGTGTCATCTCTCGTGACATAAAAGATTGAAATTTGGCATAGCTGGGTATGTTTGTATACAAAGCTTTGTGGAAGAATCTATAGAGTCCCAATACCGTCCGTCTGAGGGCTCTTTTGTGGTGTCCACAGAGGGCCATGGCGGTCAGGGCCATAAGCGGATAACACACGGTGGCCACGGAGATAGCATGCCTCTTGGCCGGGACTCCTCTGTTGGACCTGGAGGTGGAGATGCTCAGCGGACCTTACTGGCGGCATGGTTCACTTAAGGAGCTTGCCGCCTGGCGGGTCCACGCCTGCCGAGACGTTATTGCTCGTTGGGCAGTTCGGCTGGAGAGGCCTCGGTACAGTATTCAAACCGTTGAGGCCTTCTGGCCGGTTCTGATGTAGTGGTTGGGTCGGCGGCACGGGGTGCTTTCCTTACGATTGGTGCAGGTATTGATTGGGCACGGTTGATTCGCCAAATACCTGCACACGGTCGTGAGGAGGAGAGCACACTGTCCTGCCAGCACTACGATTGCGACAAGGACACGGCACAGGACACGTTCGAGGTATGTGCCGCGTGGGCAGAGCAGCACCGTGAACTTGTGGCAATCATTGGTGCCCACCTGCGCTGCCGACTATCACTAAGGAGATGCTCGACAGCGTCAGGAACTGGGACGCGGTCGCCGACTTTTGTAAGGCCGCCATCTCACGGAAAGAGGCGAAGATCGTACGCGAGAGGAACTCCTCTACGGCAACACGGTCCGCCGCTAGCCATTCGAGCGGTGCAGGCACTAGTACCACGTGCGCCTGATGCCGCCCTAGCTGAGGCCGCGAGTGGCTGGACCGGGGATTTTAGTACGTCACCCGCAGAAAGGCTGACCGCGCGACCACGACCCACGTCCTGGACGTCGAGAGGAGAGATTACCTAGCAAGGTATTCCGTCGGGCCGACCACTGAGTACAAGGAACTCGGCACCGGTGATCGGCCCAAGGGCGAAGAAGAGGCGTTACGGTGAGATATGGACTCGTGCGCCGTCCTTTTGTCGCCCCGAACGGAATGGGCGTCATGTGCGCTGACCATAGCCCACCCAAATAAAAAAAGGCTACCTAATGTATGTTTTATTTCCCCAGGGAATAGTAAGTCCATGTATTATTTCTCGAGGGAATAGTAAAGACTACCATCACTAGGATATTGTGTAGCAGCACTCTCCTAGGAAACCTTAAACACCAACTGCGAACAGCATTATCGAGCCTTTTAGAAGGCAGCGATTACATGATAACTTGGTGGTGACGGCAGGATGACATATTTTACCACAGTTTCGTTTAGTTGAAAATGGTTTGACTTTTTAAATTGGAAAGGATCATTAACTAGAGCGGAAGTATGCAATTAACGCCGATAGCCTACGGCAGAACAG
Source organism: Lymantria dispar (assembly GCA_032191425.1). Classification (NCBI taxonomy): domain Eukaryota; kingdom Metazoa; phylum Arthropoda; class Insecta; order Lepidoptera; family Erebidae; genus Lymantria; species Lymantria dispar. Next base: position 6,511,755 of record CM063446.1, read on the forward strand.
TGGTGCAAGCGACAGCGCAATGCAGCTGACTTTTTAATTTAATTCAAACTTTTTCTTATTATGCTCTTTTAAAGTGCAACTTTTCAAATTATAGTACGTTATTTTTGGAATACGTAACTTAAATACGTTAGGTATTAAATGTACAGGTATTAAATTTGAGCAATATGGTCAAATTACCATGTGAAAATGTATTATATAAAATGAAGAATAAATTTTATTTAAAATAAAAATAAGTTTTATTATATTAAAACAGTAAATCTTTAGACAAAGAATTCAGTTGAGGAGCGAAGATTGTACTATATTTTTTTAAGCTAAAGTTTCTTTCAATAATAATATTAATTGTTACAACTCAATATAGTTAGGATGTTTACTAAATCATCTATTATTTCATATTTATTCTGAGATACTTCATTCAAAATACACATTAGTTTGAATTTTTCATATAATATGAAAAATCCGTACATTCTCAAATCGAGATATTGGATGCTCTAGTTTTAAGAACATTTAATGTATAGACTTGAGAATATTTTGAAAGCAAGAAAATGTTTTTGGCGGTTGAACAATTAATATTCGCGGATCAAAACAGTCAATTTAAGAAAATATTTATATATTATTTTAAAATATTCATATATACTGACGGACTCATAAACTGCATCAAACTTTAGGATTACTTTGAAATGATTTTTTTAATAAGTATGCAAACTTTTTAGATTAAATTATATAAATATGGAAAGACTGGCCCTTAATCTTAAAAAAAAGCAATATTTAAAAATAGAACTGCAGTAAAACAAATGAATATAGCCGGGCAAAGAAAATTTACTCCTAGTATCAGATTTGCGTGTTATTTATAGCAAAGTTTTAAAATTGATGCTTATTGATTTTTTATTCTTTTGTCAATTGAATTATTGTTACCAGCAGTTGTTGGGTTAGCTTTTTAACTCATCGAGAGTTTCTGAACCATAATATGGATACTTCGTCCGAACAAGCTGCTCAAATTGTAGCATTGGTGCGGGAGGGCTTGGATCAACGAACGATTGGTAGAAATTTAAATTTAAACCAGTCTACGATTTATAGAATATACAGAAGGTTTGTGGAGACAGGTTCTTACAAAAGGAGGCGTGGTACAGGCAGAACTTGAGCAACGACCGGTCATGATGACCGATTTATTGTTACAACTTGCCTGCGAAATCGTTTCCTCACGTCAGTTAACATCAAAACAGAGCTTAATGAAGTGTGTGGAGTAAACGTTAGTACACGAACAATAAGAAGAAGGTTAAAGGAAGCGGATATCACCCCTTTTAGACCAGCAAATGGTCCAAAGTTGTCTGTAGCTCACAGACAAGCTCGCTTAAGATTTGCGCATGATCACCTAAATTGAACAGATGAGCAATGGGCATCCGTATTGTTCACAGACGAGTGTAGGACATGTTTATATGGTGCAGATGATCGCAGAAGAGTCTATCGTCGACGTGGGGAGCGATATGCTCAAAGTTGCATTGAGGAGCGTGTTCCTTTTGGAGGCGGTTCGTGCATGGTCTGGGGTGGCAAATCGATGAACGGGCGAAAAGAACTTGTGTTCATAGACATGGTCCGTCAAAACGGTAGTAGAGGGAGTTTGACTGCACATCGCTACATAACAGAGATCTTAGAAGATCACGTGGTGCCTTACATGGGATTTATAGGCGAAAATTTTACTTTAATGCAGGATAATGCCTGGCCGCACGCTGCTGCACAAGTTCGACAATATTGCGAAGAGGTTGGGATACGTACAATGAATTGGCCAGCAGACAGCCCGGATCTTAATCCCATTGAGCATCTTTGGGACAATTTAAAAAGAGCTGTATATGCGAGAAATCCTGTGCCTACGACAGTGGCACAACTAAGAACAGCACTTTCAGAAGAATGGGACAATATTCCGCAAGATCTTTTAATTACCCTAATCAAATCTATGCGGAACCGATTAGAATCCATAATAAGGGCCCGTGGAGGTAATACACCTTATTAAAACATAAAAAAATCCTTGCATAAAGTTTGTGTCTATTGTTAAAACCAATTCTTTAATTAAACCAATTTTCTTTAAATTTCTGTTCTTTCTTCAAAAAAGTTTTAAGGTCCTTTTCAGTACACAAACTTAAACTTAAGGATATGACCCTACGCTGTTTTAAAGTTAACGAACCAATCTAGACGTTTCAATTTAAATCTGTGTTTGCTTACTTGGTTAAAATATTTATTTGAAAGTCGTTTTTTACTTTGATGCAGTTTATGAGTCCGTCAGTGTATATTGACTGTTTTCATCTTAGAATAATTATTAACGCCAATTATATTATTATTTAGATATATGTATATGGTCAATAGAATAATACTTAGTGGGAGATTTTCATTTTCTCTGTATCTAGCCAGAAATATAGGAATAATTTCGGTTCCACTGTAAAAAAATATATTCAACAATAAAATATATATGAGTTGTAACCAAAAGTAAGAAAATAGACAAGCTGGTTGCATTTATGTGTGTGAGTTCGGTATTTAATATTGGGGCGACAATAGGCAACTTCGCCGATGGAAAATTTATTCAGCACATTATATTGGGAAATTCTTGGTATTGTCCTGGAATTCTCGATTAGGCGCTCTTAAATTTGGGTATCGAATGTGTAATAAAACAGCACTTTGAATAAGTATACGGATCGTTGAATTGCGTGAAAGTCATTTGTACCTTTTACGGACAATAGAATTTTAAGCAGGCGTTGCTTCGATAAGTCAGAAATGAGCTATGTCTTTACATATTCGTTGTCGCTCTATTATCTCTATTGGCTATTATACTATTTGTAACATTCAGTTTATTATTCTACTAAATTATCGCTATGATGCTCTATGTATGATTTTAATCCTTCTTCATTTCATCATCCAGTTAGGCTTGGGCCTAAGAGTGAAGTTGATCTGTTATATTACACTAATCACATGTGTACGTCTCTACCAACTCTATAGTCTTAATGATATCTGATGTTTACGCGAGCACTACACATTGTAAATAAAACTACTTTTACGGATTATATCGCGTTTGTATTTGATTTATGATTGCCCAACGTTTCGAACACTTTGCAGCATTCATCACACGTCGGGCAATCATAAATCAAATACAAACGCGATATAATCCGTAAAAGTATTTTTATTTACAATCTATAGTCTTATTTCGAGTTTTTTGTATTTATGGTATTTGTATATCTATCCCATAGTGATCTTTTCCGACACTACAAGCAAAGAGGTGGTGAATTAAAATCTTAACACGGGTACATTTTGTATTTTGCTTAATATTTTGTAATATATAAACCATGATAATATATGTTAATCGTCGAATTATTCTTACCAATTTCAATGAAATTGTTTGAATATATATCATTTTAAACATATTTTTGATATTTTTAATATTTTTAATGTTAAACTTTAATAATGTGGGTCGACCCAACGACGAAGGCGACGTTCTATACCGGTGGGTTACGTGTGTGCGTATAAAAAAATAATGTCACGACCAAAAGCAATATGAATGTGAAAATAATAAATATGTCACTAATAAATAAATTTTTAATTAGTACTCTTATTTATTGTTTTTATATATAACTTCGAATTACTCAGATAATCACAAAATTGAACAGATAATTCTTATTCAAAATCAAAGTATTGCAAAAACTGTCACAAAATACTTAGAGTTCATTTTTGTAAATCAAGATAGCACAGATTCTCGCATTACCATTTCACAAATGTGTGGCTGAAAGGTAACATTGTGAAAAATTATGCGGGGGTATGTAAATGTAATATATCTTTTTACCCACCATTTCTCATTTTGTACATTTACTAAATAGCGCGATGAAAAGACACAAAACGTGACAAGATGTTTGTCACTATTCAAAGGCAGGATTATTTGTAATGCTTTCTTATGATAGCGTGTTTATATCATGATGACATTTAATCTGTTAGTGTTATTCAAGGAATAAAATAATGTACTGTAGCGCGAACTAAATGTTCTCGGCTCTTTTTCGTTTTATCAGTGCATTATTGGCTAAGCGTTATACCTAAATGCATATGTAAGCTTCGATTAGAAGCTTGTATGTATTTACTTTTGAAAATTAATGGTTTCACAATTGTCAAAATCAGTTTATATGCATATAGACCAGTGCCGAAGCCTTCAAAAATGGTAAAAAGTGAAAAAATAATAGTAGGATGAAACTCATTAGAAAAGGAGGGGAATATGATAAAAATAAAAGGAAAAATAAATTACGGGTGATTCGAGTTCGGGAAGCGGGAGGGGGTGAGTTTTTAAGGGTCAAAATGGTTTATCTAGATTGCCGCCAAAACTACAAGTCCTACGGAAAAAAGTTAAATGGCAAAGTTGTAGATAATAAAAACATAAAAAAATTTTTTTTGCTATGAAATTTGATGAAACCTTACCTTATTATGTCCCAAATACACTGTAATTTATTTGATTTAAAATATTTATTTTTTCGCCTTATTTTGGCTTAATATCAAAAAAGCACCCTAATTTTCGATCGAAAATTCTCCCGTCAAAATATCAGCTTTTTTCAAAAAATCGAGGGTCTTTTTGTTTATTGAAATCTCTACTTTCTGATGGTGTAAAAAAAAAAATATATACATTGCTATAGTAAATGTTCTCAGAAAATGCAAAGAAAAAGTTAATATTTAATAAGACATCTTCAACATTTTGAGAAAGTTGTAGAATTTTCTTTACATTATATGCATAGATGCCTATTTATTACTATTTTAAGATAACTTTTATACCTGAGTTACCTACAGATAATTTTAGCCCATCAAAAGGTATTTCATAGGGAAATGAGAAAGGGGCTATACCGGTCAAGGCCTTACTACCTACTAAAATCTTTGCATTTTCTGAGAACATTTACTATAGCAATGTATATTTTTTTTACACCATCAGAAAGTAGAGATTTCAGCGAACAAAAAGTCCCCCGACTTTTAAAAAAAACTGATATTTTGACGGGAGAATTTTTGATCGAAAATTAGGGTGCTTTTTTGATATCAAGTTAAAATAAGGCGTAAAAATAAATATTTAAATCAAATAAATTACAGTGTATTTGGGGTATAATAAGGTAAGGTTTCACAAAATTTCATAGCAAAAAAAATTTTTTTTGAAAAAGATAAAATAAAAAACCAAAATCTTGGTTATTTGAATTTTTCACCTAAATTTTGAGGTTATGTGAAAAAATTGTAAATACAAAAGTTGTAGATCTTTTTATTACCTACAACTTTGCTCTTTAACTTTTTTCGTAGGACTTGTAGTTTTGGCGGAAATCGAGATAAACCATTTTTACCCTTAAAAACTCACCCTCTTCCACTTCCCGAACTCGGATGGCCCGTAATTTATTTTTCCTTTCATTTTTATCATATTCCTCTCCTTTTCTAATGGGTTTCATCCTACTGTTATTTTTTTTGGTTTCAAAAATTATCGACCCTGGTCTAATATCTCAGTTTTAAATTGATTTAAGTATCTATCAGAATCGATGATGTTTGTTTCGTTTTAAAGATTTAAAGGCTTCTTGGCAGTGTTACATTATCATTTAAAATTTATGCATAAAACGTCTATGCAAGAGAAGGAAAATTTATTTGTTTGATGATAGTACAGAGATATTATGAGCTGAACGGATAATAATTATTTAAAAAAGAAATAGTGGGTATAAAGCCATGGACTTTTCCCTCTCTATTCGGACGTAGAAACGCACGTAGTCTTTTAATATACTCGTATGTATAATACATTAAAATTTTTGTGTGATAAATGTAGCGTGTAATAGTTAAAGTTTATGCAATTAAATGACTAGTTCCATAATTATATTTAAATTTGTACAATTTTTTTTTTATAATTATAGTATAAAATACATGAATAAACATTAAATAAATGATTACCTATTAAATAAACGTCTGAGGAACAAAACGTGAATTCCGAACTAATTCCAATATCTCTTTACTACATTAAATAAAATAAATGAAAATTTCAATATTTAAAAATTATAATAAGAAAGTACCGGTAAAATTGAAAACAACGATTTTTTGCCTAGAATCATTATCGTTTTTCTGCTTTCATCCCAATTTATATATGTCAGCGCAGTATCTCTTTTTCCTCAAATACGGAAAAAAGCAAACTTAGGGTTTTGACAAGTTAACGATCGGCCGTCTCCTTCACGTTAAAAATCTAAAATGTGATATGAAATAGGGTAATGATGAATAAATCTTTACTAATATAATACCATAAAGTAATTATAATAATTTATTACCCCGTGATATTGATTCCGTAGGCAACATTATAAGTCATCAAAATTGAGGTGATTTATTATTTAAACGGTAACGACGCACCTCTTGCTTGAGAAATTCATACAACATTACGAATTTAATATATTGATACCTCAAAAATGACAGAATATTAAGCTTTTAATTAAATTTGAGAAAGGTATGAAATTATCTGAGAACAGCAATTACTTTATATCTATATTATATGTATTTCCATTGAAGCTTTTAGTTAAAGCATTTGTTGTAAGGTGAAATCTGATCTTGAGTCAATTTCAGTTTGACATAATGTGAATTTAATAAGGAATCTAAGCCGTTTTTGTGGGGAGATTAATACGAAGTAAAAAGAGACTCCAAATATCTATCTGTCTAGTATTTTTAGTGGTGGTGGTAGTCATATATATAGAGATACTAAAAGTATTTATTTACATGAGCGATATTAAAGTTAAAGGTTGGTAATATAAGTTTTCAAAGATGAGTGACAGTCGCTTCTTAACTGAGCCTCTCCATTATCAAGAGATTGTAAAAATTAATCATTGGAAGCGGATAATGAATTCGTGGGTATTTATTAATTATGAATAATTTCTTCGAGTCGCAACGAGATAAGAATACAGTTGTCACTAGCAGTACTTGCTTGCGTGAGTACTAAAAATCGGCTGTAGGATTATTAAGAGAATGGTTAGCAGCGCTTTGCCAGTAAATAGGTATATCATTTTAAAGCGAACGCTTAAGCGTAAATAAACAAATACTCATGGTAATAACCCTATGAATGAATTATGTCGTATGCCATTCTATGGGAATGACTTACGTCCAACATACCTCAGTGTCTGAAAACACAAGTCTACGACCAGTGTGTATTACCAGTGATGACTTACGGCACGGAAACGTGGTCCCTAAATGTAGGCCTCATAAACAAGCTAAAGTTCCTCAGCGGACTATGGAGCAGCTTATGCTCGGAATTTCTCTGCAAGATAGAAGCCGAAATACGGTAATCCATAGAAAAATGCTTTAACGTACATAGCATGAAGAATTAGAACGCTGTAGTGGCAATAGCCAGGTCACATCGCTTGCCAAACCGACAACCACTGGGGAAGAAAGATTCTTGAGTGGCGACCACGTATCGGACGACGCAGTGTAGGACGCCCCAACTAGGTGGACCGATGATCTGGTCAAAGTTGCTGGACATCGTTAAATGCAGGCGGCGCAGGACCGCACTCTTAGGTGTAAAATTAGGGAGGTCTAGGTCCAGCAGTGGACGGCAATATGCTGAAATGATGATGAAATGATGACTCAAGCCCAAAAATGGACGGTGGAAGACTGAATGTTGATTATGATATTTAAAGTCTATAGCGCATAAGATCAAGCATAATACGTAGTTTTGTAAGAAAAGGCTCCATTTATAAAATACTACTGTCTCATTCCTTGATTTCAACATATATTTATTTTGGTTTTTAAGGTTTTTGTTATAAAAAAACATTTTTTTTTAAGTAAATAATCCTTTTATGGCTGGAGACTTCACAAACATAACTGATACAAATAACACCCAGACTTAGAACAACAATTTATGAATTGTATACACGACACTGGCACTGTAGGTGACGGGGAACTTAACAAATATACAATTAAGGAACATAAATTACATGCAAACTTAGACACAAAAATTTGAAGACTACACAAAGTATTGTCCTTTTTTTTTTTGGTTACGGTCGGCGCACTCCTCCATCCGTCCGGGGCGATAGAGGGGCGTAAGCATGCACCCCTGTAATCCACCCGCGACACGCCTTCGTCGTTGGGCCGACCATCGCAGCAGGGTGACTTGACGTTCGACAGGACGTGGCCTTGCGTAGGGGTGTCGGGGATCGAATGTCATAAGACGACCTCTCCGGCACCCCGTAAAAGCGCGGAAGGGACCGCTGTGATTTTAGTGGGTATTCCGGAAGCATAACCGGCGTGTCCCACACTCCCCCTCGTCTGATACCGGCGGGGGATAGTGCGTAAATTGCATTTCCACAGCGAAAAAAAAAAAAAAGATGGGTGACTTGACGTCAGTGGTCGGCCCGACGGAATACCCCTTGAGGAGTACCCTCTCCTCGACCGAAGTCTCCCTCTCGGGGAGGATGTCGGTCTCTCCTCACGACAAAGTATTGTCCTGCGTGAGAATCGAATCAGTGACACTTGGTAGGGTAGATCAATATCTTAACCATTACGCCATCTGTTCAGTTGAATTTAGAATACATCTATTGGAAGCAATAATAAAATCTAGCATATCATATAAAAGTTTCACATAACTTTATATTTCTTTCTTTTATTTCTCAATTCTTTAACATCTGTAAGTATATCTACTGAAGGCTACGTGTGAAGGGCACTCACGGAGAATCTAGCACACGAACGTGACCAGAAACTCCGTGACGGTCATAATCGAAACTACGTTTTAGCCATATTGCCGTTTAGTGTTATGTCACATAATATTTTTTCTTATGTGGCATTTTGAAGTAATATTTACATACTAGCAACCCGCCCTCGTTTCGCTTCGGTTATAGGTATTAGTCGTTTTACCCGCGTAGTTTCCGTTCCCGTGGGAATACCGGGATAAAATATAGCCTAGTTTACGCCGTGATATTATAGCTTTCCATTGGTGAAAGAATTTTTGAAATCGGCCCAGCCGTTTTGATGATTACCCGGAAGAAACAGACAGACAGACAAAAATTTTTTAATTGCTATTTTAGGCATAGGTGTCGTGCAAATAACCGTGTGAGCATGAAAAAAGCCTATTACTTTGACATTACAAACAGACACTCCAATTTTATTTATTGGTATAGATATAGATAAACTCTTATATGTTAATTTGTATAAACTTACAACGGCTGATCAAGACATCCTAGATTCGGTTTCTATAACATTATCTACTTTTTAATATTAAAATGCAAAATAAAAATTATGACGATTGTTTAGTAGATTAAGTATCACTCTAAAGCGCTGATTACAGCGATAATAAGAAAATATAAGGATGTCTACAACAACATCATTATTATTATCAACATCTCAGACCACATAAGCCTCACAATTGGGCTTGGGCCTCCTCCATAATGGAATGGAAATTGATTTACTATACCGCGCTGATCAGATGTATTGCCATAGAGTTTTATGTCGAGTTTCCTTTCTCATATTATATATATTTTTTTTTCTTTATTGCAAGCAGTGGCAAACGAGCAACCAGTACACCTGATGGTAAGTGTTGCTGCCGCTCATGGACCTTTACAAGGCCGTTGCCTACCGCGAAGAAAGTGAAGGGAGTGTGAATGCGTGCATTGAGGCTCGGTGATACCAAAGGCACCACCAAAACCAAAACTCCACACGCAAACACCCTCAGAAAGTTGGGCTTCCGGCTCTCTCGCTCACCGAAAGAAGCCTAGTAACAAATTGCTACTACTCAGACGTCGATTTTCTGCGAGAGCGTGGTACTACCCCGGACGGACCGGCCCGCGGCTGAAGACAGATAACTGTCGACAGTGTGGTCCTACTACTATTATATTCCTTAGTTTTCTTTTACAACATCCATGGGCATGAGTGGGGGTGTTGAATTGTATTCTTACTCCGTCACCACAGGGAAATCTACACAGGACACTATTTTATACAATCTACAAATGTTTGTCCCAAGTATAGGTGTAATTTGTGGTCATGAATGATATTTGCTTTGCCACGATTCAAGATTTATCTCTTAATCCGAAGTGTGGCCATATAAAAAAGAATTGGAAGAAATAGTGATGGTAGTTTGCCATAATATAAGTATTCCACTCTTTCTAGCTGTAAATAATAATATGGCTTTGGTTCTCAAACTGTTAAATTTTCTGTGTCCATGAAAAAAAGTAATTATACTACCAGTCCGCCCGTGATGATGAATGCTGCAAAGTGTTCGAAACGCCGGGCAATTAAAAATGAAATACAAACGCGATAAAATCCGTAGTTTTATTTTCAACTAGCAACCCGCCCTCGCTTCGCTTCGGTTATAGGTTATAGTCGTTTTACCCGCGTAGTTCCCGTTCCCGTGGGAATACAGGGATAAAATATAGCCTAGTTTACGCCCTGATATTATAGCTTTCCATTGGTGAAAGAATTTTTGAAATCGGTCCAGCCGTTTTGAAGATTACCCGGAACAAACAGACAGACAAAAATTTTTTAATTGCTATTTTAGGCATAGGTGTCGTGCAAATAACCATGTGAGCATGAAAAAAGCCTATTATTTTGACATTACAAACAGACACTCCAATTTTATTTATTGGTACTAGCAATCCGCCCTCGCTTCGCTTCGGTTATAGGTTATAGTCGTTTTACCCCCGTAGTTCCCGTTCCTGTGGGAATACCGGGATAAAATATAGCCTAGTTTACGCCCTGATATCATAGCTTTCCATTGGTGAAAGAATTTTTGAAATCGGTCCAGCCGTTTTGAAGATTACCCGGAACAAACAGACAGACAGACAGACAAAAATTTTTAATTGCTATTTTAGGCATAGGTGTCGTGCAAATAACTGTGTGAGCATGAAAAAAGCCTATTATTTTGACATTACAAACAGACACTCCAATTTTATTTATTGGTATAGATAAATGTGTAATACTCACTTAAACATCACAAATCATTAATTAGTATTATTTTATCTTATTTAAAAGAAAGTAGTGGTAACGAGAACATTTGACGCAGAGATATTTTCCTACTTTATTTAGCTAATTTTATATAGTTAAAGTGCTTTCAACTTACTTTATTTTATATTAAAAGACCTGCGGTCTCAACTTATTAAAACTTAAACAAGCCACAAATATGTCAATGAAAATACGCTTTGTAAATGTTTATAATGCACTTTAATAAAACAAAAATTACTTTTTATATTCATGACATGGTAACAGGGTTCAATACTACACCTATCTTATACGTGCTGGGGTGTATTTGTTACCTATAATACTGAACCAGAACGCGTCCAATATTTTAATCCTCTTAACAATTTTAAAGCTGAAAATGTTCAAAATTGCTAAAATTATAATTAAGAACGGTATTTTTTTTTCTGTGTGGTAACAGAGTAAGAATCATCATCACAGGTTATATACGTCCCGCTGTTGATATCGAGCCTCCTCCACAATGGGAGGGAAATTGACCTGCTATACCACGCTCAGGAGACGTGTCATTATGCGGTTTATTCGAGTTTTCCTTCTTACATAGATGTTATACATAGATGTTATATGCATAATAATACTCTTAGTCGTCTTTTACGACATCCACGGGCAAGAAATGGTATGGTGAATCGTATTCTTTCTCCGTCATCACACAGAGAGAGTAAGAATGCCATTATAAAAAAGAGTATGCTAAATAAAAGCCTTAATATAGGTACCGCTGATACAATTTGCACACCAATATTACTCATCGAAAGATATTTAATATCATATTCAAAATCATTTATTAAGTACTAGTAGCCCGCCCTCGCTTCGCTTTGGTTTCGGTCGTCTTACCCGCTTAGTTCCTGTTCTCGTGGGAATACCGGGATAAAGTATAGCCTATGTTAGTCGGGGATAATGTAGCCTTCTAATGGTGAAAGAATTATCGAAATCCGTAACAAACAAACTTTCTTTCGCATTTATAATATTAGTAAGGACGTTTACACCCGGCGAGGGCGCTTACATATTGTCAATTTTAAGCTTATAAATTATTTCAATAAACTGGCATTGGATTGGAACGTGACTGCTACTGAGAAGATCTGACAATAAACTCGTCGGAGTTTTGATTTTTTGTTTTATTTTATGTGAAATCTAACAGCTATTACATACTTAAGGATATTCTCTAAGCAATAGAAGGTCAATTACAGGTTTTCACATACAGCATAAAAAACCAACTGACGTACAATAAATGTTTAGTAAATATTAGTTCCAGTATCACACTGGCGATATAATATTTTTATTAGATGGAGATAAATAAATTTTAAATTAAATACAATACAAAAGATTATGGTTGGACCAGATTCCATGCGCCACCATACCACAAATTAACTACTAGAACAGCCATCTCTTCTTTCAACCACTGGAAGAGAGGGTAGAAACTCGATCCATGCAGTTACCGTAAGAAGCTACAACTACATATATTTCAATGAGCATAACAAACACCATATCAGCATCTCAGCCCATATACGTCCTACTGTTGGGCTCGGGCCTCTTCCATAATGGAAGGGTAATTGACCTACTATACTATGCTGGTCAAACGTGTTGGTATAGGGTTTTATTTCGAGTTTTCCTTCTCTCGTATAAATGTTATATGCGTTGTATATATATCCCTTAGTCGTCTCGTACGATCACCCACAGGTAAGATAGGGGGTGGTGAATTGTATTCTAACTCCGTCACCTCACGGAAGATACAAACAGAAGAACACAGAAGAACAACATATTACTACAACCAATTTAAAATAACACAAAAAAAGTTCTTTAGCAGAACGCGCAATTTTTTTATAATTAAAATACAAAAAAAAAATCTGTAACCGTTTAGTTCTGTAAGAAAGGAAATTTTAAATGTAACGGTTGTTCATCATCAACTCAGCCCGTATACGTGCCATTGCTAGGCTCAATCCTCCTTTATAGTAAGGAATTTGACCTACTATACAACCCTGGTCAGACTTGTTGGTAAGGAGTTTTGTTTCGAGTTTTCTTTCTATTGCATAGACGTTATGTGCATATTATATCTCTTAGTTGTCTTTTACGACATCCACGGGCAGGAGATGGGGTGATGAATTGTATTCTTACTCAGTCACCATAATTATTTTCAATGTTTATTTAAATAATCAATTCATATTCTTATTATCTCGATATGATATAAAAATATTCATATTTCCTAAGAATCTAATTTGTATCTTTTTTTTTTTTTGGGTTGGGTTGCGGTCGGCTCGCTCCTCGCACAACTCCGTCCGGGGCGACAGAGGGGCGTAAGCACGTACACCCGCAACCCACACGCGATGCACGTCACCTTCGTCGTTGGGCCGACCACCGGAGCAGGTTGACTTGACGTCAGTGGTCGGCCCGACCGAATACCCCCTATTTAGGGTACTCTTCCATCGACCAACGTCCCCCCCTTATCTAATTTGTATCTAGAGATACTCTGAAACTCTAAAACAAGCCTTTAGCAGATATGCCTTCAAAAAAATATCGAGAGTTACGAAAAAATACCGAGTTAAGCTGAATCTTCTCGTTACTCTAATACATTACTATGTATAAAAACAACAAAGAAAGAAATTAATTCAATAGCCTGAATTCTAAATAAATAATACTTATGACACAATGGTATAACTACCGATGTCACATACCGTATATTCTGGGTTCGAATCCCATACAGAATAATTCGTTCTATTTCATAAATAGTCTACTTGGAAGTAATATGTACTCTTTACTTACTTTCTCTTTACTGCTTGTAAAGTATGTCACTGTGAAATACTATATAAAAAAAGTCTAGGCGACTGTTTTATCTATCGCATTGCAGAGTTCGTTAAGTGGGGAAGAAATAGGGCGTAAAATTGAGGTATGCCTCCGAGGTTTTGCGGCTAGTAAATCAACAATATCTGGTATTTTAGCTCAAAATATATGTAATCATTATAAAAGAACATACCTATATGTATTTTTCTATTTCACTTACTTAAATGTAATTTTTAAATGGATAAGACATAAATTAATTTAATAAATCACTAAAAATACAATTAAATTACAATAATATTAGGTTTCCCTGCATGGTGAAAGATTAAGATTAAAATTAGAATTTTAATTAATGAAAAATAATTACTCGTGTGTTAACAGAGTAAAAATATAATTCACCACCCCCTTTCTCACCTGTGGGTCTTATAAAAGACGACTAAGGGTTGTAATATGCATACAAAATTTAGGCAAGAGACGGAAAACTAGAAATGAAACCCTATACCAACACGTCTGACCAGCGTGGTATAGTAGGTCAATTACCCTTTCATTATGGAGGAGGCCTGAGCCCAACAGTGGGACGTATATGGGCTGAGATGATGATGATGATTCTAATTCTGGCACCACATATAAAAACATCGGATAGTCGAAACATTTCCTTTCCATAGTTGATGAAACACACATAGGCTAAAGATATATCTAATCATTATTATTATTTCAATTCATATACGTCCCATTATTTATTTTATTTTATTTTATTTCGAGTTTTCCTTCTCTCGCACAGATGTTATATGCGTTTTATATCCCTTAGTCGTCTCGTACGATCACCCACGGGTAAGATAGGGGACAATTCACCACGAATTGTATTCTTACTCCGTCACCACACGGAATTAGAATACAATACACCAACCTGTTGTGGACCTCTTTTATAGTTGCAATCAAGAAACAATCAGCGCATGGCCCTATATTACTATTTCTATAATGTTACCTGCAGAAGTTTAGTCTTCACCACCATTATGAGTAAGAAATAAAATATGTAAAAGTGATAGTCGATTGCACAGAAACAGTAGGTATTTATTATATAGACTCAAGGCTTCATTTTAATTGTCAAGGTTGAGTTTAACAACAAAATTAGTTATGGTTAAGGCGAACTACCACCAATTTTATTTTACACCCTGTTCAAATAGCTGCTTGTAGTAAATAGATTTAATTGTTGTAACCAATTTTACACTTTAACTGTAAGTATTTAAGGAATATAGTTGTATAGATGATATTTTTAGGATCTTTGTTTATAGCATCATCAACTTAAATCTGTTACCAACCATGAGATCCTTCGCTGTAAAACAGATTACGGTCTCGAAGAAATTTATTACCTAACTACAATAAATAAAAGGTCACACCGAATCATTAATGACAATACATTACTGTTTAAACAATACAGTATTTGTTTCTGATCAAGAGGGTTGTCCCTTCTGAAGTGAAACAATAACACGTGTCGCACAAAATATGAACAGTCACGTGCAAAAATATATGACCATGGAGAAAGTAAAGTCATATCTTTATACATTTCTGATCCGTAGATGACAGTAGAAATATAAGATTATTGCAGGCAACATATCTCTAATATACATATAATAAAACTGTAGACGTCGAAATCCTGTACATTAAAAAAAAAACGCCAAAAACCGAGTCTGGAGGATGTTAGAAGTGAAACAGAACACATTCAGATTGTTTTAATTTTTTTTTCATAGAACTATCTATAGAAAATTCTTTTCTATCTTTCACTTTTTTCGTCCTAAATAAGCATTTTGTCGAGAATTGGCGAGTTCAAGGGTCTTTTTATAGGCGCAATTTCCCGGCGTGATGGAATTCCGCACAAATTAATCCGAAGAGAAGCTCTAGTAATACCAATGTCGTAATTTGGTCAAAATATTTTAAAGCAGTAATGTAAAAATTTGTCATTTAATATCAATAGATGTAAGATAGTTTAATAATATATAGGTATTTGCGCATTCTTGTGTCTGCATATGCGTACATGGATAATAAAATCAAATCAATCAAAACAAAAATGGTAAAATCTTAATAAGGCTTCCTATAGTGTATGGATTATCATATTGGGCTACAGAAGCACGGAATAAGAGTTTTACACGTTGCAGAAATGCGAATGTTGTCATGGAGTGCGGCGTGTCGAGACTGAATAAAATAAGGAATGAATATACAAGAGAAGGTTTGAAAGTTACGCTAGTGACAAGTAATCTTTATCATCATCATCATCATTTCTGGCGATATACGTCCCACTGTTGGGCTTGGGCCTAATCTACAGTGGGTAAGCGTTTGACCTAATACAATGCACTGATCAGACGTGTTTATGTCGAATTTTCTTTTTTTATATATGTATTATGTGCATATTATAGCCCTTAGTCGTCTTTTACGACACCCACGGAAAGATAGGGTGTGGTGAATTGTATTCTTACTCCGTCGCCAAACGGAAAAGTAAGTATTATACCTACATAGTTAATGAAATATAGGAAGATAAACATATAAACATATAAACTTATAAACTTTGTAATATACTTAAACGAAATAAAAAATATACAAATAAGACTGATAAAGTATCTATGTAGTAAGTAAAAATAGGTGCAATAAAGAATGCAATAAATTATTTCCTATAAGTATGTAAAATTTTGCTAATAGAGAAAAAAGTTGAATATTTAATAGAATTAATTAATAAATTTATAACTATTTTCTGTATCGGGTAGATAATTGTAAATGTCTGTAATAACGATTACTTGTTGGACGTGAGACACCTTAGTCCGCCCGTGACCATGAATGCTGCAAAGTGTTCGAAACGTCGGGCAATCATAAATCAAATACAAACGCGATATAATCCGTAAAAGTAGTTTTATTTACAATGTGTAGTGCTCGCGTAAACATCAGATATCATTATTTAATAGAGTTGAAATACTATCATAACGACCAGTATAAACATATTGTTACAAATAAATACAATACAAAAAGTGCCTAAAAATTTAATATTTAAATTAAAACAATTCTCATTATTACATACTAATAAAATTTAAATTAACATTATAGTCAATTAAGCTTTTTTTTTATTATTTTAATTTGTGTAGTGTAAGTAGGTAAATATATATATATATATGTTTATATGTGCATGTGTACGTGGTAGGACCACACTGTCGACAGTTATCTGTCTACAGCCGCGGGCCGGTCCGTCCGGGGTAGTACCACACTCTCGCAGAAAATCGACGTCTGAGTAGTAGCAATTTGTTACTGCGCTTCGTTCGGTGAGCGAGAGAGCCGGCAGCCCAGGTTTTGGTGGTGCCCTTGGTATCACCGAGCCTCAATGCACGCATTCACACTCCCTTCTCTTTCTTCGCGGTAGGCAGCGACCCTGTAAAGGTCCATGAGCGGCAGCAACACTTACCTTCAGGTATACTGTTTGCTCGTTTGCAATAAAAAAAAACCTATATAATGTGAATGTGTGTGCACGTGCGTTTGTATAGAAATATGTGTAGAATAAATAGTAATAAATATGGTATGTAAATAGGGGCGTGTCTCGCCGTTAAACAATTACATTTGGCTAGAATAATAAAATAAAATAAATAAAAAGCCTTTATTGTTGATAGTTTACAAACTTAGAAAAGTGTGTTAGTATTCGCCTAAAACTAAATCTTAAAAACAACTTAACCTTAAAACTTAATCCTGTAAATTAATCAATTATTATTATTCTTTAAACTGTTATACTATTAACTAACTAAACTTGACTGTTATGATTAATTGTTCAGCATTTTTCTTTTAGTCGGTAAACGGTTATTATTCTTCAACTTGTCTTCCGACAAAGGCCTCCTCTAAAGATTTCCATTCTGTCCTATTCTTTGCTTTTCGTGTCCATGTTGGACCCGCTATTTTTCTGAGGTCATCCTCCCATCTCATAGTCTGTCTACCTCTGTTTCTTTTACTATCCAATGGATACCATTCTGTTATCAGTCTAGTCCATTTTTCTGTCTTTTCTCTTATCATATGCCCTGTCCAGCTCCACTTTAGTTGTTTATATGTTATGTACGCATTTTTGAATTTTGTTTTACTTTTTATATCTTTTAATTTTTTTCGGTCTTTTCTTTTAACTCCTATTGTACTTCTCTCCATTCCGTTTTGACAAACTTTTATTGTCTTTGCCAGTTGTTCTGTCAATGCCCAAGTTTGACACCCATATAGTAATCATGGTAGAATACACATATTAAATACCTTCCTTTTTTCCTTCATCGGAATTTCTTTATTCTTCATTACTTCGCTAAGTGACCAATATCGCTTCCAAGTGTTAGCTGTTCTTCTTTCTACTTCCTTTTTCATGCAATCTTCGTTATATATCAGCTGTCCCAAGTAAATGTATTTATCCACGTATTCGATTTGCTCATTATTCACTTTTATGATGTCATTTTGTGAAGAGTTTGACATAATTTTTGTTTTATTTAGATTCATAGTTAGCCCTGCCTTACCACTTTCATTGGCTAGTTGTTGCAGCATTATTTCTAATGTTTTTGGGCTCTTTGAAAATACGATTAAGTCGTCCGCGAAACGTAAGTGGCTCAGGTTTTCTCCGTTTATATTTAGTCCTTTATTCGTCCAATGTAGGTTCCTGAATATAATTTCTAGGACGGCTGAGAATAGCTTAGGCGAGATAGGATCCCCTTGTCGTACGCCTCTTCTGATAGGAAATTCTTCACCTATAGTTTCTAATTTTACTTGCGCTGTACTCTTGGTGTATATATTTTGGAGTATTCGTATGTATTTGGTTTGTACACCCTGCGTTTTTAGAGCATCCCAGATAAACCCGTATTCTAGTGTGTCGAATGCTTTGTTAAAATCAACAAACCCTAGGTAGTAAGTCTTTTTATATTCTTTATATTTTTGTAATATTTGTCTAAGAGCGTGGATGTGATCTATGGTTGAAAAATTTCGACGGATTCCAGCTTGTTCTTTGGGCTGATTATCTTCAAGAGTGTTGGTAATCCTTGACAATATAATTTTTGAAAATACCTTATAGACATTAGACATTAAGCTAATTGGCCTGTAATTGGCTATATCTCCTTTGTCACCTTTTTTGTGTAGCAAAATAATGGTTGATTTAGTCCAATCCTTAGGAATCTTTTCCGTTTTAATAATTTCGTTGCATAAATCTGTAAGTTTCGGGGCAATCACAGGTAGTGTTTTTTTCAGTAGGTCATTAGTAATAAGATCGGATCCAGGTGCTCTGTCGTTCTTTTGTGTACTAATTGCCATTATGGTTTCTTCTTTTAATATTTCAGGTATCTTCTCTTCGTTGGTTGGTGTATCGTTTTCTTTTACAGCTTGTCCCGTTTTTTGGCTTTGATAAAGATTTTGGTAAAATTCTGTAGCAACTTATAGTATTTCAGATTTCTTCGCTGTAATTTTACCGTCTTTCTTTTCATTCTTGGTATCCAATCCTTTTTGCAATTTAGTTCTTTCATTGCCTTGTTTATTCCTCCTGTTTTTTCTATATAATTCTTCATCGTATTTGAGCGCTTTGTTTTTCTTTCTATCCGTAGTTGTTCACTAATCATTTTGCTTATTGCCGTTATTTTTTGACGGTTGTCTTTAGTTTTCTTTTGTTGTAGTAGTTCCTTACGTTTTTGTAATAGTTCTTTACTTTTAAGTGAGATTATTTTTGTGTTGTTTGTGTTTGTTTTTCTAGTTATCGTTTTCAGTTGATGTAGTAATTTGTTGTATTTTTCTTGTATTGGTAGACATTCTTTGCTATCTAATGATATTTGGAGGTTATTAAGAAGTAATTATGTATCACCAGTATATTTAATAACTGCGTATTTATTATGAAATCGTCTTGTTTTCTTGGGGCACCTTCCTACCAGTGTGGCACGAATCATTCGATGGTCTGTGTTAAAATTTAAATTAGGTATAACCGATACATCTTTGAAAACTTTTCTATTATTGGTCAAAATAAAGTCTATTTCGTTCGTATGAAGTCCATTAGGTGAGATCCATGTCCATTTATTTGTTATTTTCTTTTTGTAAAAGCTGTTTAGAATGATCAATCTGTTTTCTAGTGCAAAATTTACCAGCCTCGTGCCATTTTTGCTTCTAGTGCTAAACCCATGACTTCCTATAGTATGTTCTTCTCCCTTATTTTGTGTTCCGATTTGGCCATTAAAATCTCCCATCACTATGACGTTTTTTTCTGCGGTGTCGATAGTGTTTTGCAGGTCTTTGTAGAATTTTTCAGTTTTTAATGAGTCTTCCTTTTTGTCTGTTTCCGTTGGTGAATATGCCTGGATAATGGACCATTCTTCTTCTTCGTTTAATTTTATGTTAAGAATTGTGATACGTTCTGAGATTCCTTTTAGTTCTTTTATGTTGTTAACCAAATGTTTTTTAACCAAGAATCCGACTCCATATAGTCCTGGCGTCTCCCCTTTATAATGTAGTAAGTACTTTCCATGATCTTCTATATGTTCTCCAAATTTTCTCATTTCACTGATCCCTAAAATATTCCACTTTAATTTTTCTATTGCTATTTCTAGTTCTTGAAGTTTTTCGGCGGTTCTAAGAGACCGACAGTTTAAAGTTGCTACGTGAATATCATTTGTTTTAGTTTTACTGTGAGTGGTAGTGCTTTTTTTAACCTTTAGAGGGTCGTGGTCACTTTCTCCCACGAGGACCAGTCGGCTTGGGGGAGTATTATGTTTTGATGTTATTTTATTCTTTGTATTAAGATATTGTTTTGTTTTCCGTTTACCGACATTTAACTGCTATTGATTATTATCTGCTGTCTTGGAAGGTAAAGAATTGCTTCTCATCCTTATTAGATCATAAGCATTTAATCTGTTAGTGTTCGACGACATTAAGGTTTGTTGTTTTCTTGGTTGAGTATTCGTTTGAGGAGATATTGATGCTTCTCTTTTCCTTTTGTCCATGTTCATATTACTTTTCCCTTTTATTATTATTTTGTCGAATTTCAGATATGCGATATTTCCTTTCTTTCTCTCCTCTAACATTTGCGGTTGTAGCATTTTCCTCTTCTCTAAAACATCTTTAGTATAATCTTCTGAAATGTATACCTCCTTAAAATTTTTCTTCAATTTTAATACTTCGTTTTTTTTCCATTCATTCACAAAAGAAACCAAGGTGGGTCTTGGCCTATTATTAGGTCTTCCAATTCTATATATATTATTTGCTTCATATTCTTCGAAATTTATGTCCAAGTCCCTTTTAAAAACTTTCCTCACTTTTTTCAGTAGTTCTAAGTTGGATTTTTCGTCTTCTTTCAAGCCAAAAATAATTAGATTATTTTGTTTATTTGCTCTTTTCAAGCTTTCTACCTCTTTCTCAAGGTTTTCTAGTTTTGTTTTCAAGATTTTATTTTCTTCTATAATTGGTTGTAGTTTTTCATCCAATCTCTCCATTATTTTGCTAGTTATGGAAGTTTGCAATTCCGTTGTTGGTTTTTGCATTTCATTTTTCATTTTGTCAAATAAAAGTTGAAATTGATCATCCATTTTCTAGTCGAGTTATATCTGAATATAATGGAACGTAATGAGTAGTAGTTTTTATTTTTATTGGTTTGGCAACCCTGAAATATATGTCAACTAATGTCTTGTTGCTATCTTAACATTAATGGCACAATTTCTAACCTCTATTCAGTAATTCAGTTAGCAGTTCGAAGTAAAAGCCAATGTTCAGGATTACACGAAATCAACACTTCCACAATATTCACAGCACAATAGTTTTTATTTGGTAATGTTGTTGTGTTACTAAGTGAACGTAGATGTTTTTAAACGAGATATTATCATGAGCTGCATCACTGTGATGTTTACAATATGACGTCCGGAAACGGAAAACCTAGAATAATATGTAGTAGTAAATAAGATATAATAAACTAGCTGACCCAACAGACGTTGTTCTGTTCAAATCTGTAAAAAAATCGAAAATTGAATTGTGTTTGAAATCAATCGCAGCGCCACCTATCAGTTCCAATTATTGATCTAAAACGAATGGTTTGGATGTTCCGAATGGCTATTCCGATCGATATGAAAATTCATATACATCGGAATGGCCACAAAAAATCATCAAAATTGGTCCAGCCGTTTAGAAGGAGTTTAATTACAAACACACGAACAGAAGATTTATATATATAAAGATAAAAATGTTTATATAGTCGAAAAAAGGTTACATTAGAAAAGTATATATAAACGTTAAGTTTTCTTAAATATTCTAATTTTCTGCGCAACTTTCTTTTTTTTTCCGTAAAGACCTTTTTTTAAATATTAGAAAACTTAAAAAAAAGATGGACGAAATCAGTAAGGCTGCTCTCAAGTTATGTTATTGTCCTGCCCGAACAGCGCCACCTACCGGGTGAAATTGTAAATCTAAACCATCCTCGAACCTCTTTGAACATACATAAAAAATTTCGTCAACATCGGTCCAGCCGTTTAGGAGGAGTTTAGTGACATACACACGTACGCTAGAAATTTATATATATATATATATATATATATATATATATATATAATAAATAAACAAAAAAAAATATGTAATACAAGACGGATTCAATCTGTATAATACTGGCCTCTTAGAATAATAACGTATAGAAGGTGAGTTCACGCACAAAAAGTGAGGCATTTCAATTGGAGCCTAATGGAGCTTACACCGGAACCGTTCCGTAATGTACAAGTCATTGTACTGTACGAAAGTACGCAACTCTTAAAAAATAAATAGGTAATTATGACAGTTTGTGCATTCAAATGGTGTCACAACACATTTGAAAAATATAAAAAGATTATTAACATTACTTTTAAAGGTAATTCGATGATTTATGTTAATAAAAACAAAATTTGATTTCATAATTTGTATAGTGGTGTGCGTGTGTACGTGTGTAATCATCTGCGCGCCATTAGTATTTTTAGATTCAAATTTTGAAAGTTCGAAGTATTGACACTATCCTTCTATACGTTATTATTCTAATACTGGCCTAATGTTCCTCAATATAAAACCAGAAACGAAGAATTACATGAATTGCCTCAAAATATGGTCACAGTATCCAACCAACGGTTTACCGTTAAATATAGTAAAAGCCAGGATGCATAACATAGAAATAAAGGTCAATTTTTTTTTTTTTTTTTTGTGGGTGGGCCGCGGTCGGCGCGCCTCCGCACCACTCCGTCCGGGGCGACAGAGGGGCTTAAGCACGCAACTCCCGCGACCCACCCGAAAACCAAGTCGCCTTCGTCGTTGGGCCGACCACTGGAGCAGCGTTAACTTGTCGTCAGTGGTCGGCCCGACGAAATACCCCCTATTGGGGTACCCTCCCATCGACCGACGTCCCTCCCTCGGGGAGGACGTCGGTCTTTCCTCACGCGGTCGGCCTCTCGGCGGGTGACGGACTAATCCCCGGTCACGTCACCCGCGGCCTCGGCTAGGGCGGCATGAGGCGCAGATAGTTGCGCCTGCGCCGCCCCAGTCGCCGGCGGCGGATCTCCTCATCGAGGCTGCGCTCCTCACGCAGGCGATCCGCCGCCTCCTTCCGCGAGATCACTGTCTCGCAGAAGGCTGCAACCGCGTTCCAATTCCCGACGCTGTCGACCATCGCCCTAGCGATAGCCGGCAGCGTCAGGTCCGTACCGATAATTGCGACGAGTTCACAGCGCTGCACTACCCAAGCCCCGCAGGCCTCGAGCGTATGGAGCGCCGTGTCCTCGTCGCAATCGCAGTGGTGGCAGGACGGTGTACTCTCCCTCCTAACGACCTTGTGCAGGTATTTGGCGAAGCACCCATGCCCCGTCAAAACCTGCACCAGTCGGAAGGAGAGCACCCCGTGCCGCCTCTCCAACCACTGCATCAGCACCGGCCGGAAGGCCTCCACGGTTCGCACCCCGAACCGAGGCCTCTCCAGCCGGACTGCCCAACGGGCGATGACGTCTCGGCGGGCGTCGACGCGCCAGGCAGTGAGATCCCTTAACGAGACCACACCGCCTTCCGCTCGCACCCCCGTCACCCGCCGATATAGTCCGGCGAGCATCTCCGCCTCCAGGTCCCACGGGGGAGTCCCGGCCAATAGGCACGCTGCCTCCGTCGCCACGGTGCGGTATCCGCGGATGGCCCTGACCGCCGTGACCCTCTGTGGTCGCCACAGAAGGGCCCTAAGTCGGGCGGTCATGGACCCCGCCCACACCGGTGCGCCGGCGAGCCTGCGGAAATGCTCCCGCAACCACCATCGCCCGTCGAGCACCAGGCCCAAGTACCTCATATGGGCCCGGATGCTGATGTCGACCGAGTGGACGGTGATCGAGACGCCGATGGGAGGGCTCATAGTGCGCCCATGGAACAAGAGGGCCTCCGTCTTGTCCAGGGCGACCTTCAACCCCAGCACCTCGATCCGTCCGACGACCTCCTCGGTACCCGAGGTCGCCAGGCTTACCGCCTCTTCTAGCGTCCCACCGCGGGCTGTGACGAGCGTGTCGTCGGCGTAACAAATCACGCCCAGCCCGGGCGGGAGGCTCCCCCTCAACGCCCAGTCGTAGCCGATGTTCGGTCCGAGGACCGACCCCTGTGGGACACCGAACGTCATGGGCGTTCGCACGACGTCCCCTGCTCGGTCGGTGCAGAGGACGCTGCGCCCCTCCAAATAGTCTGCCACTAGCCGCCTCAGGTAAACTGGCACCCCGTGATACCGGAGCACCTCCCTGATGCAGCTGAATGGCAGACTATTGAATGCGTTGGCGATGTCTAGGGACACCACCAACAGCACTCCCCCGCCGGTGACGGCCTCAGTCGCCACGGCCCTCAGGCGCAACAGAGCCGCGATCGTCGAACGACCCCTCCTAAACCCAAACTGGGTGTCAGACAGATCGGGCCCCGTGCCGACGATGTGCCGCTCGATGCGGGCAGCTACCACCCTCTCCAGTAGCTTGCCCGTGTCATCGAGCAGCACGATAGGCCTGTAGGCCGAAGGTGACTCCGGAGACCGTCCCGGCTTCGGCAGGAGCACCAGCCTTCCCTCCTTCCAGCACCCAGGGAACCGTCCGGACGCTAAACATGCGTCGAACAGCTCCCTGAGGCGGGGTCCCAGGTGTTCGAGGACCAGGGCCAGCACGCGCTTAGGAACACCATCGGGCCCGGGGGGGGTAGACTTTGCGCGCATGCGCGTCACCGCCACCCCCATCTCGGGTTCCGTGATGGGCGGAACACTGTCGTCGTCGGCCTCCCGGTCAGTGTCTGGCGGAGCCATGACCGGGGGCGTGTGTTCCGCCCGCCGCGGGAACAGGTCCTCGATGACCCGGGTGAGAAGGCTGGGCTGGAGAGTCTCGGTGAGGGGAGGGCCCCGCGCGCGTAGCCTATTCAGCACCGCGCGATAGGGGCGTCCCCAGGGGTCACGGTCGAGACCGTCCAGCATCTCCTGCCGACTGACGTCCTTAGCGGAGCGGACGGCCAGCCTGAAGGCCGACCGCGCATTGCGGTAGCCCTCGTAAAGCACGGCCTCCCTCTCCGCGTCGCGATGGCGCCGCTGGCTGCGGGTGTAGGCCCTCCGGGCGCGGATACACGCGGCCCGGAAATCTGCCAGCTCCCGGGACCACCAGTGGACCCCCCTCCTCGAGGGCAGACGCCGTACCCGGGGCATGGCCGCATCGCAGATCTGCGTCAACGCACTGCGGATGCGGCCAGCCTCGGCGTCCACCCCGTCCGACTGGTGGGCAGAGGACAGCCACGAGTATACGATGGCTGTCTCCGCCAGCTTGTCCCGGTCTAAGCGACCCACAGCCCATCGCGGGAACGCAGGACGCCCATCCGCCCCGTGACCCCTGCTGGGCGTCGGGATTGCAGGGGAGACCTCCATCCGGATATACCGGTGGTCCGACAAGGTCTCCACCTCCTCCACGACGCGCCAGCTCCCCACGCGTGCGGCGACCTCGGGGCTAGCGAACGAAAGGTCCACTATCGACCCGCCCCGTTGTCGCACGCACGTATGCACCGAGCCCTTGTTCAGCAAACAGAGGCCCAGTGCCGCCGCCCACTCCTCGATCGCCCGTCCTCGGTCATCCGTCCTAGGGGACCCCCACGCCTCGGACTTGGCGTTAAAGTCCCCCAGGACGAAGACCGCCGTAACGAGGCCTCCATGATGGTGAGGAAGGCCTCGAAATCGGTCACACTCCAGTTAGGGGAGAGATAAACTCCGAAGAGCGTAATCTCCCCCCAGTCCGCCGCGACGTATCCGACGCCCCTGTCCCTAAGGGTCAGAGACGACGAAGGCCACGACGTGGAGGCGACGATTGCCACGGTGCCATCGGTGCTACCCAACCAGTTAATCCGGTCGGGCACCACGTACGGCTCCGCGACTATGGCTACTCCTATCAACCACTCCGCCATGGCTTGCAGGAACACGTCCTGCGCACCGGCGGAGTGGTTGAGATTGGCCTGGAGGAAACGAATGGATACGGGGTCCATTAACGGTCCGTATCCATCGTCACCTCCTCCGCGCTAACGGGCGATCGGGCCGCGCTCGGAGCGGGGACTGGCCCGGTCGATGGGCCGCCCCGTCCCTTTGGGGCCGATGCCGGGGGTCTGCAGTCCCCAGAGCCCATGCGGTGCTTGGCAGGCTTATTGCCCGCCGCACACGCGGGGCAGTGGGGCACCACAGAGAACGATGCCGCCTGGTGTCCAGCTTGACCGCAACGGAAACATAGCCCGCTGCAGTCAAAGCAGTTGCGACACGTCGGTCGGGTATCCCCGACCGCCATGCACTTATAACACCTCGCGGGCCGGGGCTCCAGCACGGTTACCCGCGCCGAACTCCAGCCCACGAGGAGCCTGCCTGAGTCGGCCAATTGCTTGACCGACTCCACTGGGCACTGCACCCAGACAGCACCGACGCCGCCCGGACCAGGTCGGATGGTGCCAATCCGGACGATGTCCGAGGCACACCCAGTACGCGCCATAATGGCCACCCGGATGTCCTCCACCGCCACGGAGCCGTCCAGACCCGTGAGGCGCATATCTGCGCACTTGACGGGCCTGGCGATTCGGACTCCATCCTCCGGCCCGAACAGCCCCCTCAGCATCGTGGCCAAACTATCGGCCGTCTTCGCACCCTCGGCCCCAGGGAACTCGAGTATTCGAGCCCCTGTCCGGGCCTTGCGGGTCCTCGCCTCGACGCCCCCGATGTCGGAGACGTCCAGCTCCCGCCGGGCGCGTCTTAGGACGGCCTCATAGTTCAGGCCCCTCTCAGCCGCCTCAGGCAGTACGGTGATTACCACCGCAGCCGTCTTCGGCGCCTTGAGGCCCCTATACGACCTTTTCCCCTTTCCGCCGGCTCCCGCCTGGGGAGCGGCGGCCACAGCGGCACTCTTGGCCGCCGCTCTCCGCTTTTGGCCGCGTGCCTTCCTGCTACGCTTAGCCATCTGCCAGCCCTGTTCGAGCCTGGCAGCAGCGCTGAGCGCAGCAGGCGCAGTCGCGGGTACGCCGGCCGGTGCCCGGCCTTGGCGGGAGCCGGCGCCTTGCCGGCCTTCTTGGCCCCTTTGGGTCCCGCCGCGGCCGCAGCGTAGCTCACCACGCGGCCACCCTGACAAGGCAGCGGGGTGGGAGCCGACGTTTGCGGCCGCCTCGTCTTATCCGCGGCGAGCGGCGGTCGGAGGGGCGGCTCAGGCGGGAGCCTGGCCGCTACGGCCTCGATACGCGCATCCATCATTACCCCTACTCGGGCTAGGATGACGCGTATCGCCGACTCCGACACGCCATGCACCTCGTCGGGCGGCGGCTCCTCCCCCTTCCGAGGTCTCCCGCGGCCACGAGCCGGCGGAGGGACCACGACGAGGGGAGGCAGCGTTGAAGCCGCGACGGGCGCAGCCGGCGCCACGGGCGCAGACGACGATGGGCCCGTTCTCATTGGCGCGGCCCGTTTTGGCGGCGGGGCCGGCGCCGGCAGCGCAGCCGGCACCAGGCGCTCAAATTTGGACCGCAGGTCAGCCATGTCTTTGGCCAACCCGCGGTTCTCTCTCCGCACCGCCTCCAACTCTGTCTCCAGCTTGCGGTTGCGTTCTCCCAAGCCGGAGACCTCCTTGCTGAGGCGGGCGTTCGCGGCCTGAAGGGCCGCCACCCCGCCTTCCCGGTCGGCTGAACCCGGCGTCGCCGGTCTCGCCGCCACCGTACCGCCCCGACCTCTGCGCCTCCTGCGCGCGGTCGCAACCTTGGGGGGAGGCCTGATGGAATCGGTTCCCTCCGAGTCGGACGCGGAGCTGCCTTCCCTTTCCAGGGGGCGCTTCCTATCCCTCGGGGGGGAGCGGGCCCCCTCCCTCTCCCTTCCCTTGTTACCTAAAGCCGCCGTCAGAGCCCTCGCCGCACGATGCGGCTCAGACTCCTCGGCAGCCTTTCTATCGCCGGGCGACCTGCCTCCACCGGACGACCTACCACCGCCGGGCGACCTGCCCAGCACTCCACACGACCCGCCCGTCGTTCCGGGCAACCTCACCAGTACTACGGACGGCCCTGCGGCGAAATGACCACCCTCGTCCCTACTCCGGTCCTTACTCTCCTCGGCAGACGGCCTTGCGACACCGCCCTCGTCCGCCGACATCTCTGACCCCGAGCTAACACGTCCCGCCGCCCTCATCCTGCGACGGCTCTGCGGCTGTGACGCCCTCGTCGCTTGACAGCAAGATGTTGACGCTGTCACTCAGTTGTGAGTCACTCCGCTCTGAGCCGGAGTCACTCCCTCCATCTTGCTTGGACGGTCCTGCGGCCCTGCCGCCCTCGTCCCGCGACGGTCCTGCGGCTGATCCGCCCTCGTCGCTCGACAGGCTCGAGCTGTCCCGCGTCTCCTTCGGCGCCCCGGCGATATCGCCGTTTCCGCCTCGCGACGGCTCGCGACGTAGCTGGGGATGCACCGCCCTCATCGCGCGCGGCCACGGCGGCATCTTTTTGTGCCCGCCGTTCCGCTTCCCGCTTTAGGCGCAACCTGCGTTGATGCGCAGTCTCCACGGTGCCCTTCCTCTTCCTCTTCCTTTTTGGAGCCACCTGTTTCGCCGGGCTCGCGGCTGGAGCAGAAGGTGCCCCCCACCCATACGATTGGGAGCTGACTGTGCCGGAACTTGGGCGCGACTCTTCGTCGCGCGCAAGCTTCGGCACAGCAAGGGATTCCCCGGCCTGGCCGGGACCCTCTGGTGAAGACATACGGTATGTTACTTCTGCCATCGTGGTTTGGAAGTTTAAGTCCTCCTTGACTACTACTCTAACGACTGGGCGCTTTTTTTTTTCGCGCGCGCTTCTTAACCCACCAGCCATACATTTCCTCGCCGAGTAGCAAAACTTGAGATTGGGGTGATTTTTTATAGGGGTTTTCTTCCCCGCAGTCCGCAGACCCTCGGTCCTGACCCCCCTACTCAGGATTACGGTTTGGGCCTTCCGGGTCTGGCCGCTCGCGAGCGACCGACCCGTCAAGCCCCCGGGCCGTGACGCAACCGTCCCTGGCGACGGAGTGCCATGAGACACATCCGTCCCATTGGCCCCGGGCCAAATCCGCCGTGCGCTCTGCCTTCAGAGTCGGCACGCGGAGACCCCCCCCCTCCCGCCGCAATCTTGGCCGTCCAAATGGACGTTTCCAGGGTGCACCACGTGGAGGTGCCCCGACCTCGCACCCCAAATAAAGGTCACTTAAGAAGAAAATATTTTATTTGACGGAAACATAATGTAAGAAGCTTTACCTAGTAAAAGAACTTACGAAATATCTTTTTCTAGCAAATATTTTTTTTAGAAAAATATTGAATTATTATTTAGATACATATATTAGGGGTTGCCTATTATCTCTCCTTATGGAGGCAGCTAAAGTATAATTAGAACAGATGTAATTTAAGTTTGGTTATATTTCATAAGTAGTTATGTTATCCTCTTTACTTGCATTGATTACTAAGATATTTATTATTTTGAAGCATATTGTTATATTATATCCCAGATTGGTAAAAACTGCATTCAATTCCATGCATTAACTATAGTTAAAAACGTATACTAACACACAAATAGACAAATATTCTAAACAATATTGTTTTCGCTTCTGTTACTATAATAATATCGTTCATATTAGTTTTTCTTCAATATCTATAATTTACAGACATCTGTCTGTTATAATTTATTATTATATCTCAAGAGTTTACAAGTGTGTTCGCCTTGTTCTCATTTTGGTAATGAAGTATGGATAAATTTCACCAAGTTCTTTTCCCGTGCACGTTGTAAATGATGACTTAAAGATATAAACCAATAAGCCCAAGAAATAAAAGCTCAAAAGAAAACATTATTTCATCATAAACGTGGGCAAGTTGGCCTGTTTTTCTCTCGTAGGGAGGAGGCTCATACCAAAGTAATGAAACGCTAATGTTTGAAGAAGAAGATAACGACATATTTATTTAGACGCAAAAATCACAGAAATAACCAAATAGACTTAGGAAATATTTTCTTTAAAACATCGCTGTTTATACAATCATCATCATCATCGCAGCCCACATACGTCTCACTGTTGGGCCTCCTCCACAATGGGAGTGAACTTGACCTACTATACCATGCTGGTCAGACATATTGGTATAGGGTTTCGAGATATCGAGTTTTCCTTCTCTCGCACAAATGTTATGTGCCTATTATATCCCTCAGTCGTCTTATAAGACATCCACGGGCAAGATAGGGAGTGGTGATTTGTATTCTTACTCCGTCACCACACGGAAATGTTGTTTATACAATATATGATGTATATATAAAAAAGTATTATTTTTTTATTGTAGAAAAAGAAAATAATGTCTTTACTTAATAGAAAATAATATAATAGAAAATAATAGTTTTACACACATCATAAATATAAATATCTACTTATTTGTTAATTTATTCATTCATTATGACCAAGGGAACGTTGTGGAATGAATGTAGATGTAGTTACAAGGATTGAAAAAGGTATGTTAAGTTGGTTAGGCCATGTAGAGAGAATGAATGAAATGAGACTAACAAGGAGAATTTATAAGACGAATGTGAACGGAAGTGTTGTAAGGGGAAGACCGAGGCGGACGTTCCACAATCAAATCGGGGACGTTCTTAAGAAAGGTCAGGTTAGGAGTACCCTGAACCGAAGAACATGTATGAGGAGATTAATGAATGTGGAAGAGGCGAAAGTGGTATGTCAAGATCGTAGCAAGTGGAAGGAAGTGGTCTCAGCCTACCCCTATGGGAAAGAGGTGTGATTATATGTATGTACGTATGTATTATGATCAAACTAATAAACGGATATTTACTCAGTTAAAAGTAGCCCTTATCAAATAATAAATCAATATAAATCTTTAATGTTATAAGAATTACATAGAAAAACTTCTGTTTTTCTATGTAATTCTTATAAGAAAGAATGATTTTTATTATGGTGTCAGCATTTTCATTTATTTATTCTCACTTTAAAATGTACTCATGAATAGAAATATGCACATTGAAATAAATATTTTATTCATTACTTCGGTTTCACCGTTCAATATAGTTAACGGGTTTCCTGAAAGCTTTAAAGAGAATCTCATTTTGAAATTCAGGACGGAACACTCAAAGCAGCAATGAACGAATTTTAATACTTATTGGAATGCACACCTGTAGATATTTTCATCTAGTGAATTGTCCTCGGTGAAAACGCCTGAAAAGCTTCTTTTTAATAATCCACGCGTCTATTATAAATTAATATTCGAATCAGTCGCTTGCAATTAATTTTTAAAGGTACCTTTTCGACGTGATAACAAGGGATAGTTCACCATAACAAGGGAATAACAGTGGAAACGATGACTATTTTTTAACGATGACTATATATTCATAAATCCATCCATAGGCCTCATGGAATCGTAATTTCAGCTCTTATACATACCATTATTGGGCTCGAGCCTCCTCCACAGTAAGAAGGCATTTGACCTACTATATTATGCTGGTCAAACGTGTTAGTTTGGGTTCTATTTCAAGTTTTCTTTCACTCCTCTTTCACTCCTTTCATTCCTAGATGTTAAATATATGTTTAAACCCTTAATCGTCTTTTATGATACCCGCGGGTAAGTTAGTGTGTTGAATTGTATTCTTACTCTGTTACCAGACGGAAAACTCAGGAGATATAACGTCGTAACTAACACGTATGCAATAGCATAATTTCAACATAAAACATATCTATGTCTTTCAGCCAGCATAGAATAATAGGAAATTTGCCCACTCGCTATGGAAAAGATTTATGCCCCACAATGCAATATATATGAATCAAAAACAAAATTTTGTGTTTTCACTGTTTGTAACATATGGTGTTGGTCATGCTCACTGAAGGATCTACTACTTGCGGTGCTACTTGCGGTAGCTGCGTGGAGAGGGAGAGCCCTTCCCTCCATAGTGGTTAAGGGGAGTGATGGCTGCTCTAGTAGTTAACTCGTGATGGGGTGCCGTTTGTGGGATCTGGCCCAGCCGTTCGTCGTTTATATCGTTTGAATTATATTACTTATCGTGTGGTTCGAAGGCCATCACATTGGAGCTAGTTTTTACAAAACATGTTGTACACAATTTTATATCTAGTAAGAATAAAAAGAAATAATTAAAAATAATAGACAAGCCCACTGAGTTTCTTGCCGGTTCTTCTCAGTAGCGGTTACGTTCCGATCCGGTGGTAGTTTATTTTTATGGATAATTTAATTTAATTTTGTAAACTTGACAATCTGTAAGTGCCCTCTCGGGGTTTATGCATAAAAAATGATTTGAATTTGAATTGAATTTGAGTAAGAGCCCCAGTTTCGTTGTTGAAACATTGACAGGAGATGGAAAATATATTTTTAAAAATACTGCATAAATTAAAAAAAAGTAAAAGGTTGATAAAAATGCTATGCAATAGCTTTACCGCGGCAGTCCCCGAGTGCCACAGGTTTTTTTAGGGGTGGGCCATGGTGTGCGCACCCGCCGCCCAGATCAATCCGGGGCGACAGAGTGGCGGCGCGCGGCCCCATGACCCACCCGTGACACGTCGCCTTCGTTGTTGGGCCGGCCATCGGTGCAGGGTAACTTGTCTTCAGTGGTCGGCCGACAGAATACGCCGGTCGCGGGGTACCCTTTCCTCTCGACGTTCCCCCTAGGGGACGTCGGTCGCCGTCGCTCGGTCAGCCTCTCTGCGGGTGACGGACTAATTCTCCGGTCCAGTCATCCGCGACCTCGGCTAGGGCGGCATTAGGCGCAGATACTAGCGCCTGCGCTGCCCAGTTTCTGATGCTGCCAAGCATCTCCCTAGCGATGGTCGACAGCGTCAGGTCGGCACCGATGATTGCGACGAGATCACGGCGCTCTCCCGCCCACGCGGCACAGACCTCGAGTGTGTGTTGCGCCGTGTCCTCGTCGTAATCGCAGTGGTGGCAGGCCGGTGTGCTCTCCCTCCTGACGATCTTGTGCCGGCCCTTGCCGAAGCATCCGTGCCCCGTCAAGAGCTGCACCAGTCGGAAGGAAAGCACCCCGTGGGTCTACCTCAATCATCCAGATACCGTACCGAGGCTTCCCCAGCCGGACTGCCTAACGGGCAATGACGTCTCGACGGGCGTCGACCCGCCAGGCGGCAATCTCCTTCATCAAGACCATGCCACCACAGGCGTGCGTCTCCGACACCCGTCGGTACATTCCGGCGAGCATCTTCGCCTTCAGGTCCCACGGGGGTGTACCGGCCAGGAGGCACGCTGCCTCCGTCGCCACCGTGCGGTAGCCGCGTATGGCCTTGACCACCATAGCTCTCTGTGGACGCCACAGGAGAGCCCTGAGACGAACGGTCAGGGACCCCGCCCACACCGGTACGCTGTACAGGGCCATCCACTGGATGACCTCCGCGTATAGCTGTCGGCACGTAGTGCTGGGTCCGCCCACATTCGGCATGAGCCAAGAAAGGGCGGACGCCGCGCCGACAAGCCGCAGAGCAAGTTGACGGAAATGCTCCCGGAACCACCAATGCCCGTCGAGCACCAGGCCCAAGTACCTCATGTGGATGCCCGGATGCTGATGTCAAACGACTTGACGGTGATCGAGACGCCTATGGGAGGACTCCTATGGGGCTCGTGGAACAAGAGAGCCTCCGTCTTGTCCAGGGACGCCCTCAACCCCAGCGCCTCGATCCGCCTGACGATCTCTTCGGTGTCGAGAGTCGCCAGGCTTGCCGCCTCCTCCAACGTCGCACCACGGGTTGTGACGAGCGTGTCGTCAGCGTAACAAATTACGCCCAGCCCGGGTGGGAGGATCCCTCTCAACGCCTAGTCGTAGCCGATGTTCCACAGGGTGCGACCGAGGACTGACCCCTGTGGGACACCGCACGTCATGGGCGTTCGCACAACGTCCCGTCTAAATAGTCTGCCACCAGCCGCCTCAGGTAAACAGGCACCCCGTGATAGCGAAGCGCCTCCCTGATGCAGCTGAATGGCAGACTGTTGAATGCGTTAGCGATGTCTAGGGACACCGCCAACAGCACTCCTTCGTCGGTGACGGCCTCTGTCACCACAGCCCTCAGGCGTAGCAGGGCCGCGATCGTCGAACGGCCCCTCCTAAACCAAAACTGGGCGTTCGACAGATCGAGCCCGGTGCCGATGAGGTGCTGCTCGATGCGGACAGCCAGCAACCATCAACACTCCTAACAGTCATTTAAATACAAAGGAGGTCTGAACAGAACATATTCAACAAAAAATGTCTATATAACCCGTAGAGGTCATCTTAATGACGGTATGTCAGATCACACTTTCTCTAATGGAAAAGTAATTGAGCACGTCGTATTGAAAAAATTCTCAGCATTCCCCGGGCATTGTCTCGATTGAGAGCTCTTAAATTCGAAGTGCCAAACGTACAATAAAATGGCATTTGGAATAAGAGACTCTTATACAAATCGGCAAAAAAAATCTTAATAATTTGTTGCTATTTTGAATCTGTCTAATTAGTCAATGGCCTAAATATGGCAATGATTGTATGATCTCGTATCTGAATTATATCTCTCAACTTTTTAGCCCATTATATGCTAATAAGTTCCACTGTTATCATCTTCATAATTTCAGCTCATATCCATCTCACTGTACTTCCCAAGGAGGGTTGACGTCAGGCAGGCGGCCGGTCATAAAAGTCATTGCCGAAACTTTTTGCAATATGTCAAAACAGATGACATATTACGTCGACCCCAAGTAATTGGGATAAGAGCAAGATGATGATGATCCATCTCACTGTAGGGCTTGAGCATCCTACACAATAGGAGGGACATTGACCAACTATTCTACGCTAGTCAGAGGTGTTGCTATAATGTTTTATATCGAGTTTTCCTGCTCTTGCAGGCGTCTTTTACGATTGTATTCTTACTCCGTTACCACACGGAAACTGACTGTTATGAACTCTGACAATAGAATTTACATAGATGATACATAACAAAGGCATCATACGTTTGCTAAACCCTCCGTATCTTTAAATTATAAAATTAACTGTAAAAATATTTTGAAGATGTAAGTGTATGGTATTTGACAACAGCAGACAGTTTAACGCGCGTTTATTATGAAAAAATATGTAATACTTATTCAACGACCTAACAATATACAAATTGTCCGTGCGCAGTCAACCTTTCTACGGGTAGACTAATCCCGATCCATCCACGGCCTTAGCTAGAGTGTTCAAATTAAGCACTAACAATAAAAAATAACCGAAAATCATGTAAAATAACGAACACACGATAAGTCGATAAGCGTTCGTTAACAAAATCTCATTAATTAACTACAATGAATTTTGATATACAAAATAATTAACTAAATTTATACTAAAAATAAAATCTAATGTAATATGGGAATATTTAGCTAGCGTTCAGATTTGAAATAAAACGTGTATACTAGAATGAATGGTGAAGACAAGTTGGATTATATACAGATTATATGTATGACTGTGTCTGCATTTTGTGTGATATTCTTATGGATAATATGGTGTCTAATGCCACGCTGGAGATCTCTGCAAAACTATATCGGAATCAACCAAATTACGTTTGGAACACTTCATCTCATTTGGATAACCTTATTGGATATTTTCAGTTGGAAGAACCTAGTAATGTACTTAGAATGTATGATTGGAATCCAATTACAAATTGCCTTATCATGGTCTTTTTCGGGGGGCGCGGCCGGAGCACCTCCTCGTGGTGCTCCCTGGTAACGTCCATTTGGACGTCATGCGGCCATCTGGACGGCCAAGATTCCGGCAGGGGGGGGTCTCCGCGTGCGGCTCTGGTGGCAGAGCGCACGGCGGATCTGACCCGGGGCCAATGGGGCGGATGTGCCTCATGGCACTCCGTCGCCAGGGACGGTTGCGTCACGGCCCGGGGGCGTGACGGGTCGGTCGCTCGCGAGCGGCCAGACCCGGAAGGCCCAAACCGTAATCCTGAGCAGGGGGGTCAGGACCGGGGGTCTTCGGACCGCGGGGAAGAAAACCCCTATAAAAAATTACCCCTAATCCTAAGTTTGGCCACTCGGCGAGGGGATGAATGGTTGGTGGGTTAAAAAGCGCGCGAGCGTCCAGCCGTTAGAGTGGTAGTCAAGGCAAGACTTAAAAACGTCCAAACAATATGGCAGAAGTCAAGACAGGTAATACTTCACCAGAGGGTCCCGGCCAGGCCGGGGAGTCCCTTGCTGTGCCGGTGCTTGCGCGCGACGTCCATTTGGAGTCGCGCCCAAGTCCCGGCACAGTCAGTCCCCAAACGTATGGGTGGGGGGCAACTACTGCCTTAGAAGCCGAGAGCCCGGCTCAACATCAAGTGGCTCAGGGGGGGAAGGGGAATGAGGAGGTCAGGAAGAAGACCCGGAGGACGAAGCCGAGGCGTTCCGCCGCTGCGCGAGCCCGCATAAACGCCACAAGATCTAAGGCGAGGCGGGAGCGGAAGAAGGCAGAAGCCATTGCTGCACGCGAGGCGGGTGGCAGCATTGTTGCTTCTACTGGACCGTCGGACCTGGAGAGCGAGTCCACCGCAGAGCCGTCGCTGGAGGAGAGCGTCGGCAATGGCAGCGGATCCGAGGACGAGGGCGGCATTGCCGCAGGGCCGTCCAAGACGATGGAAGGCAGCTCGGAGTCGAGGCTGCTGAGCGACGAGGGCGGCGCTGCTGCAGAGCCGTCGCGAGACGAGGGCGGCAGTGCCGCAGGACCGTTGGAGGCGGCAATACACACGGCCTCGGAGATGTCGGCGGACGAGGGCGGCAATGCCACAGAGCCGTCCGCCGACGAAAGTAGCACCGACCGGATGCAGGTCGGCCAGAGAAGGGACGAGGGCGGCGGATGCGTCGCAGGTCGTCCGATAGGTGTAGGAGTAGGGAGACGATAGGCAGGCCGTCAGCTGGGGAGGAGCTCACGGGTAGGCCGTCGTCGAGGAAGGAGGTGCAGGCTGCCGAGTCGAACACCGACACCACGGTAAGTGGCACGAAGGAGAGGGAGGAGGCCCTCCCCCCGAGCGTCCGGAAGCGCCCCCTTAACGGGGGCAGCTCGAACACCGACTCGGAGGGGAGTACCAACATGCCTCCTCCCAAGGTCCCGACCATGCCCCGTGGACGCAGAGGTCGAGGATCGGCGGTGGTGGCGAGGCCGGGGACCCCCGGTCCGGCCGGCCACGGTGGCGAGGTGGCGGCCCTACAGGCCGCGAACGCCCGCCTTAGTGAGGAGGTCTCTGGCTTGCGGGAACGCAACCGCAAGCTGGAGACGGAGCTATCGGCGGTGCGACGGGAGAACCGCGGGTTGGCCAAGGAGATGGCCGACCTGCGGGCCCAGTTCGCGCGCCTGGCGCCGGCCACGCCGCCGGTGCCGGCCTCGCCACCGAAACGGGCTGCGCCGGGGAGGGCGGGCCCGTCGTCGGCGTCCGTGGTGCCGGCTGCGCCCGTCGCGGCTGCTGCGCCGGCTGCGCCCGTCGCGGCTGCTGCGCCGGCTGCGCCCGTCGCGGCTGCTGCGCCGGCTGCGCCCGCCGCGGCTTCGGCGCTTCCTCCCCTCGTCGTGGTCCCTCCGCCGCCTCGTGGCCGCGGGAGACCGCGGAAGGGGGAGGGGCCGCCGCTCGACGAGGTGCACGGCGTGTCGGAGACGGCGGTACGCGTCATCTTAGCCCGAGTAGGGGTGATGGTGGATGCGCGTATCGCCGCCGTAGCGGCCAGGCTCCCGCCTGAGCCGCCCCTCCGACCGCCGCTCGCCGCGGACGGGGCGAGACGGCCGCAAGCGTCAGCTCCCACCCCGCTGCCCTGTCAGGGTGGCCGCGTGGTGAGCTACGCTGCGGCCGCGGCCGGGCCCAAGGGGGCCAAGAAGGCCGGCAAGGTGCCGGCTCCCGCCAAGGCCGGGCCGCGGCCGGCGCCAGCGGCTGCACCGCAGGCGCCGGCCAGCGCACCCGCGACCGCTCCTGCTGCGCTCAGCGCTGCTGCCAGGCTCGAACAGGGCTGGCAGGTGGCTGAGCGGGGCAGGAAGGCACGCGGCCAGAAGCGGAGAGCGGCGGCCAAGAGTGCCGCCGTGGCCGCCGCTCCCCAGGCGGGAGCCGGCAGAAAGGGGAAGAAAAGGTCGCGCAGGGGCCTCAAGTCGCCGAAGACGGCCGCAGTGGTCATCACCGTGCTGCCTGAGGCGGCTGAGAGGGGCCTCAACTATGAGGCCGTCCTAAAACGCGCCCGGCGGGAGCTGGACGTCTCCGGTATCGGGGGCGTCGAGGCGAGGACCCGCAAGGCCCGGACAGGGGCTCGAATACTCGAGTTCCCTGGGGCCGAGGGCGCGAAGACGGCCGATAGTTTGGCCACGATGTTGAGGGGGCTGTTCGGGCCGGAGGATGGTGTCCGAATCGCCAGGCCTGTCAAGTGCGCAGAGATGCGCCTGACGGGCTTGGACGATTCCGTGACGGTGGAGGACGTCCGGGAGGCCATTATGGCGCGTACCGGATGTGCCTCGGACACCGTCCGGATTGGCACCATTCGCACTGGTCCGGGCGGCGTCGGTGCTGCCTGGGTGCAGTGTCCGGTGGAGTCGGTCAAGCAATTGGCCGACTCAGGCAGGCTCCTCGTGGGCTGGAGCTCGGCGCGGGTAACCGTGCTAGAGCCCCGGCCCGCGAGGTGTTACAAATGCATGGCGGTCGGGCATACCCGACCGACATGCAAAAACTGCTTTGATTGCAGCGGGCTATGTTTCCGTTGCGGTCAGACCGGACACCAGGCGGCATCGTGCTCTGCGGTGCCCCACTGCCCCGCGTGTGCGGCAGGCAATAGGCCTGCCAAACACCGCATGGGCTCTGGGGACTGCAGACCCCCGGCATCGGCCCCAAAGGGGCGGGACGGCCCATCGACCGGGCCAGTCCCCGCTCCGAGCGCGGCCCGATCGCCCGTCAGCACGGAGGAGGTGACGATGGATACGGACCGTTAATGGACCCCGTATCCATTCGTCTCCTCCAGGCCAACCTCAACCACACCGCCGGTGCGCAGGACGTGTTCCTGCAAGCCATGGCGGAGTGGTTGATAGGAGTAGCCGTAGCCGCGGAGCCGTACGTGGTGCCCGACCGGCCTAACTGGTTGGGTAGCACCGATGGCACCGTGGCAATCGTCGCCTCCACGTCGTGGCCTTCGTCGCCTCTGACCCTTAGGGACAGGGGCGTCGGATACGTCGCGGCGGACTGGGGGGAGATTACGCTCCTCGGAGTCTATCTCTCCCCTAACTGGAGTGTGACCGATTTCGAGGCCTCCCTCACCATCATGGAGGCCTCGTTACGGCGAATGGCATCGCGCCAGGTCTTCGTCTTGGGGGACTTCAACGCCAAGTCCGTGGCGTGGGGGTCTCCCCGGACGAACGACCGAGGACGGGCGATCGAGGAGTGGGCGGCGGCACTGGGCCTCTGTTTGCTGAACAGGGGCTCGGTGCATACGTGTGTGCGACAACGGGGCGGGTCGATAGTGGACCTTTCGTTCGCTAGCCCCGAGGTCGCCGCACGCGTGGGGAGCTGGCGCGTCGTGGAGGAGGTGGAGACCTTGTCGGACCACCGGTATATCCGGATGGAGGTCTCCCCGGTAATCCCGACGCCCAGCAGGGGTCACGGGGCGGATGGACGTCCTGCGTTCCCGCGATGGGCTGTGGGTCGCTTAGACCGGGACCAGCTGGCGGAGACAGCCATCGTTTACTCGTGGCTGTCCTCTGCCAACCAGTCGGACGGGGTGGACGCCGAGGCTGGCCGCATCCGCAGTGCGTTGACGCAGATCTGCGATGCGGCCATGCCCCGGGTACGGCGTCCGCCCCCGAGGAGGGCGGTCCACTGGTGGTCCCGGGAGCTGGCGGATCTCCGGGCCGCGTGCATTCGCGCCCGGAGGGCCTACACCCGCAGCCGGCGGCGCCAACGCGACGCGGAGCGGGAGGCCTTGCTGTATGAGGGCTACCGCAATGCGCGGTCGGCCTTCAGGCTGGCCGTCCGCTCCGCCAAGGACGTCAGTCGGCAGGAGATGCTGGACGGTCTCGACCGTGACCCCTGGGGACGCCCCTATCGCGCGGTGCTGAATAAGCTCCGCGCGCGGGGCCTTCCCCTCACCGAGACTCTCCAGCCCAGCCTTCTCACCCGGGTCGTCGAGGACCTGTTCCCGCGGCGGGCGGAACACACGCCCCCGGTCATGGCTCCGCCAAACACTGACCGGGAGGCCGACGACGACAGTGTTCCGCCCATCACGGAACCCGAGATGGGAGTGGCGGTGGCGCGCATGTGCGCAAAGTCTACCGCCCCCGGGCCCGACGGTGTTCCAAACCGCGTGTTGGGCCTGGTCCTCGACCACCTGGGTCCCCGCCTCAGGGAGCTGTTCGACGCGTGTTTAGCGTCCGGAAGGTTCCCTGGGTGCTGGAAGGAGGGAAGGCTGGTGCTCCTGCCGAAGCCGGGACGGTCTCCGGGGTCGCCTTCGGCCTACAGGCCTATCGTGCTGCTCGATGACACGGGCAAGCTACTGGAGAGGGTGGTAGCTGCCCGCATCGAGCGGCACCTCGTCGGCACGGGGCCCGATCTGTCGGACGCCCAGTTTGGGTTTAGGAGGGGTCGTTCGACGATCGCGGCTCTGTTGCGCCTGAGGGCCGTGGCGACTGAGGCCGTCACCGGTGGGGGAGTGCTGTTGGCGGTGTCCCTAGACATCGCCAACGCATTCAATAGTCTGCCATTCAGCTGCATCAGGGAGGCGCTCCGGTATCACGGAGTGCCAGCTTACCTGAGGCTGCTAGTGGCAGACTATTTGGTGGGGCGCAGCGTCCTCTGTACCAACCGAGCAGGGGACGTTGTGCGAACGCCCATGTCGTGCGGTGTCCCACAGGGGTCGGTCCTCGGACCCTCCCTGTGGAACATCGGCTACGACTGGGCGTTGCGGGGGAGCCTCCCGCCCGGGCTGGGCGTGATTTGTTATGCCGACGACACGCTCGTCACAGCCCGCGGTGGGACGCTAGAAGAGGCGGTAAGCCTGGCGACCTATGGCACCGAAGAGGTCGTCAGGCGGATCGAGGCGCTGGGGTTGAGGGTCGCCCTGGACAAGACGGAGGCCCTCTTGTTCCATGGGCGCCTTATGAGCCCTCCCATCGGCGTCTCGATCACCGTCCGATCGGTTGACATCAGCATCCGGGCCCATATGAGGTACTTGGGCCTGGTGCTCGACGGGCAATGGTGGTTCCGGGAGCATTTCCGCAGGCTCGCTCCGCGGCTCGTCGGCGCGGCGTCCGCCCTATCGTGGCTAATGCCGAACGTGGGCGGACCGAGCGCTACGTGCCGACGGCTGTACACGGGGGTCATCCGGTCGATGGCCCTGTACGGCGCACCGGTGTGGGCGGGGTCCTTGACCGTCCGACTTAGGGCCCTTCTGTGGCGACCACAGAGGGTCATGGCGGTCAGGGCCATCCGCGGATACCGCACGGTGGCGACGGAGGCAGCGTGCCTATTGGCCGGGACTCCCCCGTGGGACCTGGAGGCGGAAATGCTCGCCGAGTTGTATCGGCGGGTGTCGGGGGTGCGCGGGGAGGGCGGTGTGATCTCGTTAAGGGATCTCACCGCCTGGCGCGTCGACGCCCGCCGAGACGTCATTGCCCGTTGGGCAGTCCGGCTGGAGAGGCCTCGGTTCGGGGTGCGAACCGTGGAGGCCTTCCGGCCGGTGCTGATGCAGTGGTTGGAAAGGCGGCACGGGGTGCTCTCCTTCCGACTAGTGCAGGTGTTGACGGGGCACGGGAGCTTCGCCAAATACCTGCACAGGGTCGTAAGGAGGGAGAGTACACCGTCCTGCCACCACTGCGATTGTGACGAGGACACGGCGCGCCACACGCTCGAGGCCTGCGCGGCTTGGGCAGTGCAGCGCCGTGAACTCGTCGCAATCATCGGTGCCGACCTGACGCTGCCGGCCATCGCTAGGGCTATGGTCGACAGCGTCAGGAACTGGGACGCGGTCGCAGCCTTCTGCGAGACAGTGATCTCGCAGAAGGAGGCGGCGGATCGTCTGCGCGTGGAGCGCAGCCTCGATGAGGAGATCCGCCGCCGGCGACTGGGGCGGCGCAGGCGCAACTATCTGCGCCTCATGCCGCCCTAGCCGAGGCCGCGGGTGACGTGACCGGGGATTAGTCCGTCACCCGCCGAGAGGCCGACCGCGTGAGGAAAGACCGACGTCCTCCCCGAGGGGGGGACGTCGGTCGATGGGAGGGTACCCCGCGTAGGGGGTATTCCGTCGGGCCGACCACTGACGACAAGTAAACCTGCTCCGGTGGTCGGCCCAATGACGAAGGCGAGGTGGTTTTCGGGTGGGTTGCGGGAGTTGCGTGCTTAAGCCCCTCTGTCGCCCCGGACGGAGTGGTGCGGAGGCGCGCCGACCGCGACCCACCCAAAAAAAAAAAAAAAAATCATGGTCTTTTTCATCTTGTTTGTTAGCGTATCTTAAATTAGTGCTTCAACATAACGGTAAAATTAGTTTCGAGAAGACCTGTGTGACAGTATTTTCACTTGGGTCAGCCTTGGTTGTCAAATTCATAAGCTTAGTGCTAATAAGCAAAATCTTCACATTGAGCTTTATTAAATCTTTGTTGATAGAAGCATATCCTATGCTTCTAATGATGACATTTATTATAATGATATTCCTTAAGGTAGTATGCTCAGTCATGTCATGTTGTAAGAAGAGTATATCGAAGAGAAATGTGAGACATGTATTATCCTTGATAGGAGTGGCAATCCTTTGTGATACTCTGACTGTGCTATGGCTTATTTTGAGCTTGTTTTACCGAAATAATTATATGGAAATTTGGTTCTATTTTAGACTAATACCTCATACGTTATATATTTTATTTAATCGTTCGTCGAGAGCAAATTGGGTATGGTATTACAGAAGATGGAGGCGTTTGAGAGCTGTTTTATAATAAATATAGAACTTTTAATTAATATTGTATTTACTTAAATATTATTACTTATTTATGGTAACATTAAATGTCAATGAAGACGATTAATCTTTCGAATTATCTGGTGGGAATATCAACATATGAATACAACATAAATATTGAATATAGTTAGAATGTATAAGCATAACAATCCTTAGGTAAAGCAAGCAAAGACTTAGTTTGACAATATACTATTCTCATATACGCAGATAAACGTGCCCTGCAAGGAATTGTGCTTTGTCATGTTGAAATAGAACACTTACACGAGTATTACGGGTTTCAAATAAAATATAGTGGGACATCTACAGTCTTTCTGTGACCATGAACGCTGAAGTGTTAGAAACACCGTGCAATTAAAAATTATATACAAACGCAATAAATTGCGTAAAAATAGATTTACTTCAAACATTTTCACGTAACTACAAATTAGTAGTATGGGCGTCGAATTTATTAAAAGACTCAAAGGCTTAGAAATGTGTAACAATTTAACATTACAAATACGCCAGAAAATTTGACTACGAGAACACGATTATTCTGCGTACTTGTGTCACTAGATAATAATTTTATCGGTTTTTTGGGGTTTTCTCGATTATTTAATGTTTCTGCCCCAATTTTGACTTCATATTTATATTCTGCGGGAGTAATACGCCTGATAATCACAGTTTAATACCTAACACGTACCATTTTTTTTGGACCTGTATAATACACGATTGGAAGGTAT
Organism: Lymantria dispar; assembly: GCA_032191425.1. Taxonomy (NCBI): domain Eukaryota; kingdom Metazoa; phylum Arthropoda; class Insecta; order Lepidoptera; family Erebidae; genus Lymantria; species Lymantria dispar. The sequence goes on from CM063446.1 coordinate 6,555,640, forward strand.
TGCAATTTTTAAATATTTCTCTGTTTCTAATTATATAATATGCTCACACCTGTTATTCTCAATACATATTTCCTATATAGATGTCGCTATTTTCTATGCGCTATACGTTATGTGATGTGTTATTCTTTTTACTTCTATCCTTTTAAATTTACTTGATCACTACTCATAGTTGACATATAAACATAAATAATAAAAATAAATAATATTATTGTTTTTATTTGGTATTATTTTACTTATTTAGCGTTACGCTACGCGGCGAGGCATATCTTTTAAAATACTATAAAGTACTTTTAATAAAGTTGAAAGGAAAAACGGAAAACTGAGAGCAGATTTTACTTTTTAAAATATTTTTGCATCCGGAGGGACATATTATAATTTTTTTTTAATCTCGATTTATTCTTTTCAACTTACTGAAATTGATACTAAGGTTAACATGTGGTTTGGATTATCATCTAACCAATACTTTATCGTCTAAGTTTGATAAAAATATTCTACTAAGTCACAAGTTCGTTAGATTTTAAATCACACGGATACCTACTCTTTCCCTCGTACTCCTCTACTTACTTCCACGTACGTGCAGGCTCTGGAATAAATTACCTGCTGCTGTGTTTCCCGAGCATTATGACATGTCCTTTTTTAAACGAGATTTAAGAAGAGCTTTTTCTTCTCGGTAGGCAACGGCCTGGCTGTGCCCCTGGTATTGCAAAGGTCCATGTGTGGTAGCATCACTTACCATCAGTGTTAAGTGAGTGCTAATGCGAGTTTGTTTAGTTCAACCAAACACATAAATATATATAAAAAAATATATTCACGTAAAATGACTGATAAGTCGATAATCAAACATCATTAATTATTTGTTTAACTAATGAACTTTAACATCTTACAAGTTGACCTCGTACCAATAACAAACATTTAGCTCGCGCTTACATATTGTGATTTCCAACTTGTATTGAGTGTTATAGAAAATTCATGAAGGATTTTAGGCACAGTCTATTTGTAGTTTGTGGAATATTCTTATGGACTACCTAGTATCTAATGTGGCTAGAGAAAACTGCAAAAGTACATCGGAATCAACCAAATCACAATAACAATGCTATGTCTTATCTTAATAACCCTACATGATTTTATGAGTTTGATAACTCAGAAATATAATTTATTTGCTTATTTATTCAATAGTTATGCTTTCATCTCTCAATTGCTAAATTGTAAAATTTTGCAATGTGTATACATTGTAAGGGAAACAGGATAGGATAGGATATAAAATACATTTTATATAGAGCAGTACCGCTGTTTTCGAGGGTTATAAAATTGATTGACAGTACCTTTACATTAATGAGAACGAAACAGGTAGCACAACAAGCTTACAATAACTTGTAATATCAAAAGATTTTAAATAATACATTCATCTACACTAATATTATAAAGAGTAAAAATTTGTATTTGTGTGTGTGTGTGTGTGTGTGTGTGTGTGTGTGTGTATGTGTGTGTGTGTGTGTGTGTGTGGATGGGTGCGTGTATGTGTATGTTTGTAATGAATAAACTCAAAAACTACTGTTTTGATTTCAAAAATTCTTTCACCAATGGAAAGCTATAATATCAGGAAGTAAGGTGACACTGCCTATGTGCAGTATTTTAGGCTATAAACGAAACTATCCATCGTAATCCAATAGTATATAACCACGGGCTGATGTATCATCGATTGTATGATAGTTATATAAGAAAACCATATCGAAGGATTCTTTGGACATATCTTTGGCGATAAATCCAACATTACACATAGCGTATAGAGCTATTCCGTACGGTGACGTAGTAAGAATACAATTCTTGCCCGTGGCTGTCGTAAAAGACCAAGGAATTAATAATACGTAGATATCATTTTTTTATTGCTAACGCTGGCAAACGAGCAAACAGTACTTCGATGCATCCAAACTAAGCACTAACAGGAAAATACATTCGTGTTAAATGACTATAATAAGTAGATAAGCATTCGTTAACTAAACATCGTTAATTGTTTATAATTAATCTATTTAATCAACTGTACTTCATTTGAATATCAAAACTTAAAAGCTAATATCGTGCTAATAACAAACAAATAATTATTCACTTTACGATCAAATTCGATATACAACGTGTATTGGGTGCTGGAGAGAAAATCATGGTGGATTTTAGTTCATATGTAGTGTCTATATTAGGAACAAGTATGTCTGTGTGTTGTGTAATATTCTTATGGATAACATGGTCTTTAATGCCGCGCTGGAGAAACTTACATAACTACATCGGTATCAACCAAATCACATTTGCGATGCTTCATCTCATATCTATAACTCTACTTGATATTTACGAATTTGATGACTTGGAAATATATTTGGTATACATAACTGGAATTATTTTACAAATAGCTATATCCTGCTCTTTTGCCTCTTCTTTATTGGCATATCTTAAGCTAGTGCTTCTACATAACGGTAAAATTAGTTCTGAGAAGATATGTGTAACAATATTTGCAGTTGGAACAGCTTTAGTTATCAAATTCGTAGGCTTAGTGTTAGTAACGAATGCGCTCTCATTGAATTTTCTGGAATCTTTGTTCATAGGAGCGTATCCTTTGCTTCTAATGATGACATTTATTTTAATGACATTCTTTAAGGTAGTATGCTCCGTCATGTCATGTTGTAAGAAGAGCATGTCGAAAAGAAATATGAGGCATGTGCTATCCTTGATTGGAGTGGCAATCCTTTGTGATACTCTGACTGTGCTATGGTTATTTTTGATTGTATTTTACCGGAATATTTATATGGAAATTTGGTTCTCTTTTAGACTAATACCTCATACGTTATTTATTCTATTCAATCGATCGTCAAGAGCAAATTGGGTATGGTATTTCAGAAGATGGAGGCGTATGAGAACTACTTTATAATGAAAGGAAATTTGAAAATTTTAAATTGGCTAATACGTTATTACATTGGCATTGGCTAATACATAATATCACACAATTTTGAATGAATACTGAAAAACATATAATGTCTGCAGGCACCAACTGAATATGTTTTCTATGTGAATAAAATCGATGAAGACATCAACAGATAAATGTTTTGGGAGTATCAACATCTGTATGATATAAATATTGATGGTATATAGTGGGCATAAACCATGACTTCGGTAATCTTAGTTTAAATATATATTCCCATTTACCCAGGGAAGCGTACAATACTGATGTATTTAAGGGCCACGCAAAGCACAATTATGCTGCAATCGAATACTGAAATGTTAACAATAACATATGACAGAAGCCAAGTTTAATTAGCCTACACTTGTTTCAAGATCAATGAATACTTTTGCTTCTATAAAATACTGGATTATAGAATAAATTATTAATAAAATACTTATGGAACTTATCCTTCTAGAGATGTAGATGATAATGTCTGATATTCCTAATAATTTCTTTGAGATATTCTCCACGTGTGATCCAGGAAACTGCGTAAAATTGATTATATTTAATACCAAGTATTCAGCAGTAATAACTTAGTGTCATCCAATAATTATACATCACTATTAATAATAGCAGACTTTCATTTAGCGGCGTTTTACTAGTGAACCATGTAGATTATGTGATTAATATCTGAGTATTTTAACCACTACATAATTATGCATCTCTTACTGTATGCGTTTGATAACTGAATAAAAACATAATAGGCTTATTTTTTTGCCTGCCGGTGATCGTAAATGACAAAGCGACTAGCGTATTATATGTCTGAAGTATCCCTCTGGAATAAATTAATTTGCCTGACCAACGTGGTTAGTGGTATTAATTTTTCTGTCACCATAAAGGAAGCTCGAGCCCAGAAGTGGGCATAATTAAATTATTTATGATTAAGATATCCTATGAATTGCTTTGAAGCAATAAAAATAATATTCACATAAATATCCAGGTGGTGACCGAGTAAGAATACAATTCACCACCCTCTATCTTGCCCGTAGATAGGTCAAGTACAACTAAGGGATATAATTGCACGTAATATCTATGTAAGAAAAGGAAAACTTGACATAAAACCCTATACCAACACGTCTGACCAGCGTGGTATAACAGGTCAATATTCATTTCATTGTAAAAGAGCGCAAACCTGGCAGTCGGACTTCTATGCGCTGAGATGATGATGACGAGATGAATAAAAATAATATATATTATATTAGTATGAAAATATTAATACCTGTCAGGTTTATTAGAAATTAATTAAAATCTGATTTAAGTTACCAAATTATGCCGACTACAAACGAAGAAATATAATCTAATTGTCATTGGTCCAAAGCAAAACATTATAAATGCACCGAGCAAAAAATATTACGTTTCAAATGCATATTTTTTCAGGCCATTCGCCGGAGGCATATATTCAAAGCAAACCGAACACGTGACGAGGCATTTTCACATTAAAGTTTTAGGCAACATTGATATATATTGGATCCCAGAACCACCGTCCAATTTGCTGTACGTTTACAGAGCTAGTGCTTTTCAATCTATCTAAATATTAATTTTCTGTGTAGTGACGGAGTAAGGATATAATTCCCCAACCTCTTTTACCCATGGGTATCGTAAATGATGACTAAATTATATAATATGCATATAACATCTATAATAGAGAAAACACGAAACTCAAACAAAACCCTATGTCAACACAGCGTCTCATATTGATTTAATTTCCCTCTCATACGGGAGAAGACTTGAGCCAAACAGTGGGACATAAGTATATGGGCTGAGATGATGATGTAAATAAAATAGATAAAATGTTTCCAAGACCGTTATTGACTTTGAAGGCAATCGACCGATATGGTCCAAAGTAGTTTAATTAGATAGGTAATAATGTGAATATGGTTTTAGATTACTAAAACAATGTGTTTTTTTTTTAATCTTATAGAACAGCATGTATTTTCAGCTACCCGCGCGGATACAAAGATTTATCCTCTTTTTTATTGCTATTGGTAGCAAACGAGCAAACAGCACACCTAAGGGCGCTTTCAAATTTACCGCAAAGTGCCGCGCAGCGGCAGCGCGGGTGTAGCGCTGCAACCGCGCATTGTTTATTTATACAGGGTGTATCAGGTTATATGACAACTGTTCGAGTATGTTGTAGTTTAACGGTCATAGATCATAATTAGAATGTACATTACACAAAAAACAATTTAACATAAAAGTTAGTGATTTCAAAAAATGTGTCTAAGAGTCTATGCCTTAAATGTTACGTATTATTTAGGCATGTACAGACAGAATACATGTAGGCATGTAAAGCTTCGACAGTATAATTTCATTCATTTATACCTAGAATTACGCAAACGCTTCAATGACATGTAGGTATAACGGCAAGCGGTCAACGCTCATAGGACAATCAGCTGTTTTAAAGCGAAGTTTGTTTTGCTTATGTGAACATAATCATTGATTTCTTCAATTTCTAATGAATATTTAACAAAGTATGAATATGTTGCGTATTAAGTATGACTTGATACATTTTAATCAGATTTACACGAAAAAGCGATGACAGAATTGAAAACTTTACATGTCTCTAATTTCTAAACGAATCAATATTTTTCGTTCAAATTTTTTTTTATGGGTTCCTACCACCATTGCCTAGCCCTTTTTTGACCAGTTGCCCCATAACTTGATACACCCTGTATAGATTTACAAAGTAGCGCGGCCGCAGCGCTGCAGACGCGCTGCCCCCGCGCGACACTTTGCGGCAAATTTGAAGGCGCCCTAATGGTAAGTGATACTACTGCTCATGAACCTTTGCTAAGCCGCTGCCTACCGTGAAGAAAATGAAGGAAGGGTGAATGCGTGCAATGAGGTTTAGTGATACTAAAGACATCATTAAGTCCCACCACATATAAACACCCTCAGAAAGTTGAGTTTCTGATTCTCTCGTTCAGTGAACGAAATGCAATAATAAATTGCTATACTATTCAGATGTAGAGAGAACCGGAAGCCCAAATTTCTGACGGTATTTGCATGTGGTAGGTTTTCGTGATGCCTTTTGTATCACCGAAGCTCATTGCACGCATTCACACTCCCTTCACTTTCTTCGCGGTAGGCAGCGGCCTTAGAAAGCTCCATGAGCAGTAGCAACGCTAACCATCAGGTGTACTGTCTGCTCGTTTGCCACCGTGTGCAATAAAAAAAAAAAGATTTTCTGCGAGTGGGTAATACTAAGCCGGACGAACCGGCCCGCGGCTGTAGATAGACGGTTGTCTGTCTACGGTATGGTCCTATCACAAAGTAAGAATGCAATGTTCATTATTTGTTTCTTTCCCATGATTAACGTAATAATTGTTTTACGAAAGATATGTTAGTTACATTATCAACATCATCATCTCAACTAATATATGTCCTACTGCTAGGCTTGAGTCTCCCCCATGATAAGAGAGGCATTCAGCTATTATACCACGCTTATTAGACAGGATAATATAGGATTTATTTCAAGATTTCTTTCTCTGATATAGACGTTATATGCATTTTATATTACTTAGGTATTATCTATACCAATAAATAAAATTAGAGTGTCTGTTTGTAATGTCAAAATAATAGGCTTTTTTCATGCTCACACGGTTATTTGCACGACAGCTATGCCTAAAATAGCAATTAAAAAAATTTTGTCTGTCTGTCTGTCTGTTTGTTCCGTGTAATCTTCAAAACGGCTGGACCGATTTCAAAAATTCTTTCACCAATGGAAAGCTATAATATCAGGGAGTAAACTAGGCTATATTTTATCCCGGTATTCCCACGGGAACGGGAACTACGCGGGTAAAACGACTATAACCTATAACCGAAGTGAAGCGAGGGCGGATTGCTAGTATAGTATATGATACTCACGGGTTGATTGTATTTTTGCTCCGTTGCTACACAGAAAACGTAAATATTTCGAGTTTATAATGCAAAACTATGAAACAATACCTCTGCACAAGAAGTCATCGCGTCAAAACTCTTTAATTCTTTAATAGTAATGTAACATATGTAATGTCTGTAATGTAATAAACAAGTATTTACTCATAAACAGTCCCGTCTCAAGCTGCAACTCCCTGCGGAGTACAATAACTCATATTTCAAGCTCACTGCTCATAATATACGCAGACGAGCGACGTAATATGAATGAGTTTATATAAACATATCTTGTTTTGTTATATGAAGGTTTTAACCATCGCTTTGTAAAAAAATGTTTAAGATGAATATTTTTCATTAGACATGAAAAATTGTGCACATTTATAAAAATATAATAATGTTTGGGGTTTGTTCGTTTGAGCAATGTATTAAATGTAACATTTTTTTTTATCCACAGTCGGCGCACTCGTAGCCCGGCTCCGTCCGGGGCGACAGAGGGGCGTAAGCATGCACATCCGTAATCCACACATATAGCCCGTCGCTTTCGTCGTTGGACCAACCACTGGTGCAGAGTTCCTCGACTTCAGTGGTCGACCCGACGGCATACCCCGAGGGAGTACCCTTTCCCATCGACGTCCCCCACCGGTACGCCGATCGCCGTCGCGAGGCTAACCTCCCCGCAGGTGCCGGACTAAATCCCCGGTCCGCTCATCCGCAGCCTTTGCTGGGGCGAAATCAGGCGCAGGTACTTCATCATCATCATCATCGCAGCCCACATACGTCCCACTGTTGGGCTCGGGCCTCCTCCACAATGGGAGGGAATTTGACCTACTATATCATGCTGGTCAGACATGTTGGTATAGGGTTTCATTTCGAGTTTTCCTTCTCTTGCACAGATGTTATGTGCACATTATATCCCATAGTCATCTTATACGACATCCACGGGCAAGATAGGGAGTGGTGAATTGTATTCTTACTCCGTCACCACACGGACATGTACTTGCGCCTGTAATATTGCCAGATATGTAGTAAACGGAATTTAGTGACATATCAACAACAGCGCTACCTACCGGGTTTAATTGTATTTTTAAGCCATCCAGAAGTCTAGTTTTATATGTGACAATCACACAAAAGTTTTATCCAAATCTGTGCAGCCATTTAGAAGTAGTTAGATGACAAACACACATACCTACAGAAGAATTATATAGGTATATTATAATATATAAATTAAATAACAGCCTTTCACTAATTAAACTTAAAATTTGTACCTCTCTTCGGTAAAGTCATTGTAAAATCTTACAATCAAAAAGTTTGAATAAGTTGAGGAATAATTTAATGAATTTTTTTGATCATTTTTAAGTTTCGTTATCGCGCTTTTATGTCTGACTCTAGTTTCTAACTACCCTGTTGCGTAATTTATCTAAAGCTATTATTATAACATAAAAAGATATATTTAAAATCCTTACTAATATTATAAACGTGAAAGTTTGTGGGTTTGTGAGTATGTGAGGATATGAAGGTGTTTGTTGCACTTTCACGCAAAAGCTACTGAATGGAATTAGATGAAACTTCACAATATTATAGCTTACATATCAAAATAACACATAAGCTATAATTTATTCCGATATTCCTACAAAAAGAGGAACTCTAGGTGAAACCGCAGGGCGCTGCTAGTATATAATAATGTCGCAAAAACAACTACGGGATATAATATGCACATAACATCTGTGCAAAAGAAGTACCTGACAATAAAACCCATATATAATGTGCTCATAATATCTATGTTAGAGGAGGAAAACTTGACATGTTGTTATAAAGTTTTACCCTATACAATAAGTAAGTACCTATGTGAGACATCTTAGTCCGCCCGTGACCATGAACGCTGTAAAGTGTTCGAAACGTCGGCAAATCAAAAAAGAAATACAAACACGATAAAATTCCTAAAATAGTTTTATTTACAATATCAAATACTCCCGTAAACATCAGATATCATTAAGCAAAGCTTTTATTTAATACATATGTATTCCTTTAAATCGATTACAGTAGGTATCGTTAATTTAAGCAATTCGTGAATCGTGATATAAAAAATTTTTATATGTAAATCTATGTATCTTTGTTTCCGGCGTGATAGGTCTCCGATACTCTTGCACTATGACAAAAGTGTGCTATATTGTTACATTATTATTTAATGTTTAACAATAAAGTTGTAAACTCACATATTTTATCGCACTCTTAGTTATCAGCACCAAACCAATATACACGGCTACGTTTACGTCCCCTGCTCGCTCCACCACAGGTGCGTACGTGTACAGCACAATATGCACCTACTAGTCAGGCTATTGCATTGCTCAACTCGCTGATTGTTCACTATCCACAAGTTGATATATTTTTCACTAAATTTGATGTATTCTTGAAATTTTGTTTGCATTTTTTATCATATAATTTTACATTTAAATTGTAATAGCTTGCTACATGTTTTGGGAAACTGTAAGTGTAGTGAGCAGTTGAATGAATAAATAAATAAATAAATAAATAAAGATATTCGATTTAGAAATCAGTTTTTATAAAACAACATGTTATTACAAGCACATAAAACAGAGCTTTAGCAAGGTGTAATAGTATAATTTAAGATTATTACCCCGAAGTCAAACTTAATTACACATAAACGCTGCTAGAAGTTATGCGAGGATTATCTACATTTATAAGGGTTTAATGAACTGCGAAGTTATTAAATAATCTATAAGATTAATATAATGAGTCTTTCAAAGTTTTAAATACATTTTTGTTACATACCCGGCGCAGTTTTCGCTTTGCGTGTGGTGACGGAGTAAGAGTAAGAATTAGCACCATCTACGGGCAATAGAGGGGTCTATTGCCAGTGGATTTCATAAATGACGACTAAGGGATGCAAGATGCAGATAACATCAATCCAAGATAATTAATACTCAAAATTTAAACTAACGTTTATATAACCAGCGTTTGATCAGTGTGGTAATTTAGGTGAAATTCTCTCTCAAAAATTAGGAGACTCGAGCATAACAGTGGGGTATATATATATATATATATAGGTTGAGATGATGACGATAATAGTGATGGCTTTTTTGAATGGCCGATGGTCCGGGGCGGAGCGTGGCGTTATAACCCACAGTAAGCCCGCCTCTTCGCTATTGGGGTGACCGCCGGCACCGAGTTCGTTGAGAATAGGTAACAGATTAAGGTCGAGACTCCACCAAAGCGGAGATGTGTGCGGTGTTCTGTGTGCTATGCGAGAAGAGATGTTTTTCAGCTCGGGTGAATCCACCGAAGCTGTGCGGAAATGCGTAGTTTAGGAGAGATGTGTCCTTGCGAGTGTGCGAGGCATTGAGTGCTCAGTACGCATTTTGACACGAAAGGTAGACGATGTCGCTATTATTACAATGAAATTATCTTCTTTTACTTGAAGAAGAAGAACTACAGTCTGAAGAAGTAGAATTAATAGCGTCTCCGCCGTGCGTCGTTCGCGCACAGCTCATATCTCCACTTCCATCGCGCCATACAAATATTACATATCTCCGCACAGCGATCTCCACTGAAGCTGAGTGGAGAGGAGAGGTCTCAATAACGCAATTCCATTGGTTGTTTAAAACATCTCCTCTCCGCTCGTCTCATCTCTTTGGTGGAGTCCCGGCCTAAGAATACAATGTGTCACCACTCCTTATCCCGTGGTTGTCATAACAGATTAATAATAATTTACTACCTGAACTAGAATAGATGAAACTTGCTAACATATCTGGTCATCGTAGATGGTTTAGTGGGTCAAATTTATTTTCACATTGAGAAGGATTGTGATAACAGAATATTAACTTAACATAATATAAAAAGATCCGTGTGGTGACGGAGTAAGAATACAATTCACCTTTCTCTTGGGTGTCATAAAAGACGACTAAGGTATATAATACGCATACAACATCTATGCAAAAGAAGGAAAACTCGAAATAAAACGCTATACCAACACGTCTGACCAGCGTGGTCAGTGTTGGTATATTAGGTCAATTTCCCTTCCAACGTGGAAGAGGCTCGAGACCAACATTGAGACGTCTATGAGCTGTGATGATGATGATGATGAATATAAAAAAGAAATCATAAATTGTTAATGTGCAAACATCATTAGAAAATGTATAGTTATTATTTATATTTATATTTGTGAATTTTATGACCGTTTTCATCGTATCAAAATTTTTAATTAGGCACAAAGACCTCCAAAACAAACTATATGACACAAAACATTAAATATTGATCGATGTTAGGTGTCATTTTGTAAGTTATTAATGTTTAGATAACCTTAGATGGTATCTAAAACTTAGGTATAACTGATGAAAATGGCCATAACCAAAATATTTCTAAAGATATGTGCTTCGGGAAGCACTTTAAGACATTGACTAATATACACTTGCTTAGCGTCGACACAATATGTATTCTTATTCCTTAATATACATTATAAAAGCTGCTGGCAATAGTTTTGTGACTAGTCGCCTGCCTGACGCCATCCTTGGAAATGTAATTGTTAACCTCATCACATGGTCTATGAAAGACTCTTAGTCGTCTTTTACGACACCCACGAGCAATGTAGGAGTTTTCCTACCACACAGTTTATCGGCTAGTACAGAGTATAATCAGAAGAATATCGTTATCTATACCAATAAATAAAATTGGAGTGTCTGTTTGTAATGTCAAAATAATAGGGTTTTTTCATGCTCACGCGGTTATTTGCACGACACCTATGCCTAAAATGACGATTAAAAATTTTTTGTCTGTCTGTCTGTTTGTTCCGGGTAATATTCAAAACGGCTGGATCGATTTCAAAAATTCTTTCACCAATGGAAAGCTATAGTATCAGAGCGTAAACTAGGCTACATTTTATCCCTGTATTCCCACGGGAATGGGAACTACGCGGGTAAAACGACTAAAACCGAAGCAAAGCGAGGCCGAGTTGCTAGTCAATAAATAATATTGTATACTAGCAACCCGCCCTCGCTTCGCTTCGGTTATAGGTTATAGTCGTTTTACCAGCGTAGTTCCCGTTCCCGTGGGAATACCGGGATAAAATATAGCCTAGTTTACGCCCTGATATTTTAGCTTTCCATTAGTGAAAGAATTTTTGAAATCGGTCCTGCCGTTTTGAAGATTACCCGGAACAAACAGACAGACAGACAGACAGACAGACAAAAATTTTTTAATTGCTATTTTAGGCATAGGTGTCGTGCAAATAACCGTGTGAGCATGAAAAAAGCCTATTATTTTGACATTACAAACAGACACTCCAATTTTATTTATTGGTATAGATAATATTGTATTACTATATTATTTTTTGAATATTTACTACATTAATAAACTTACATTTATCTGTACTTTGTTAGTTTAGTATTTAGCGATTTGTGTCTTTGATTCATATTGCGATGAACAAAACGCATACCATGCCGACAAAAGTAAATTTTAAAGACGTCTTTTAACTATTGTTCAGGCTTTTTAGACAAATTTTTGAAGTGAAAACTCTAAAGACGTTGTGCACTTTTTTGGGATGGATAAAAATGTTAAATTCGCCTCGGGACATGTAACCGGATCGAACATTTATAAGACGTGCGTGTAGTGCATGCGTCTGCTCTTTGCAAATGCACAAACACCAATCACTAAATTTGAAATGTTGTTTAACTTTTGTTGAAAATATTACACAACATATTTTGTAATAAATATTTAGCTATAACCTATTAATTTACATTATTATTTTCGAATTATTTTTGGTCTGTAAAGAAGTGTTTATGACCCAGGAATAATTTTGAATTAGTCATTAACAGTTCTTTACAAACAAAAAATAATGAAAATATAATGATCTAATACTTTGACGGCAAAGTTACTTAGTTTTCATTTCTATCGATAGGCTCCAAGGACTGCCCCGCATTTCTTTTTATTGTTATTTGCAGCTAATCTCACATCGTTTTTAGTCTTTTATAAGTATAAATTATTGTTTATTGCTTGCGCTTTCATGCCCTTTTTATCGTAGGTTATGGTCCAGACACAGCTCGCATAATCCGTTCCGGGCGTCGGAAGGACAACGTGCGGTCCTATTACCTATACTGTATTCCCACACCATCGCCGTTGGGTCGATCACTGGCTCTCACGCCCTCACTAATAAATTGGTCATCTTTATTATCAAAGAAATACTCATTAACAGACACAAAAGCAAAGCATAGGATATCATATCATCTGGAAAAGTAAAAAAAGTCAGTACGCGAGGGACAAAAAAAAATGCTAAGATTTATATCATGACGCACGGAACATAATTAATCCTTTCTAATACTATAAATGCGAAAATAAGTTTGTTTGTTAACCACCGAACCAATTTCAAAAAATCTTTCACCAATGGAAAGCTATAATATCAGGGAGTAACATAGGTTATATTTTATCCCGGTATTCCCACAGGAATGGGAACTTCGCGGGTAAGGCGACGGAAACCGAAGCGAAAAGAGGGTGGGTTGTTAGTATAGAATAACTTTAGTATAGAGTAACCTAATGGATTTAAATGATAGTAACGAAACCACTAAACATAAATAATCTGTCAATGTATATAAATATAACTATTTTAAATACTCGACAGCAAAGATTTATCATGAGTTCCGATAGCTCAGGTGGGGAGGCGGGCGGTATTAATTTTAGGAGGTGGAGATCTTGTCGGACCACCGGTATATCCGGATGGAGGTCTCCCCGGCAATCCCGACGCCCAGCAGGGGTCACGGGGCGGATGGACGTCCTGCGTTCCCGCGATGGGCTGTGGGTCGCTTAGACCGGGACCAGCTGGCGGAGACAGCCATCGTTTACTCGTGGCTGTCCTTTGCCAACCAGTCGGACGGGGTGGACGCCGAGGCTGGCCGCATCCGCAGTGCGTTAACGCAGATCTGCGATGCGGCCATGCCCCGGGTACGGCGTCTGCTCCCGAGGAGGGCGGTCCACTGGTGGTCCCGGGAGCTGGCGGATCTCCGGGCCGCGTGTATTCGCGCCCGGAGGGCCTACACCCGCAGCCGGCGGCGCCAACGCGACGCGGAGCGGGAGGCCTTGCTGTACGAGGGCTACCGCAATGCGCGGTCCGCCTTCAGGCTGGCCGTCCGCTCCACCAAGGACGTCAGTCGGCAGGAGATGCTGGACGGTCTCGACCGTGACCCCTGGGGACGCCCCTATCGCGCGGTGCTGAATAAGCTCCGCGCGTGGGGCCCTCCCCTCATCGAGACTCTCCAGCCCAGCCTTCTCACCCGGGTCGTCGAGGACCTGTTCCCGCGGCGGGCGGAACACACGCCCCCGGTCATGGCTCTGCCAGATACTGACCGGGAGGCTGACGACGACAGTGTTCCGCCCATCACGGAACCCGAGATGGGAGTGGCGGTGGCGCGCATGTGCGCAAAGTCCACCGCCACTGACGGGCCCGACAGTGTTCCTAACCGTGTGCTGGGCCTGGTCCTCGACCACCTGGGTCCCCGCCTCAGGGAGCTGTTCGACGCGTGTTTAGTGTCCGGACGGTTCCCTTCGTGCTGGAAGGAGGGAAGGCTGGTGCTCCTGCCGAAGCCGGGACGGTCTCCGGGGTCGCCTTCGGCCTACAGGCCTATCGTGCTGCTCGATGACACGGGCAAGCTACTGGAGAGGGTGGTAGCTGCCCGCATCGAGCGGTACCTCGTCGGTACGGGGCCCAATCTGTCGGACGCCCAGTTTGGGTTTAGGAGGGGTCGTTCGACGATTGCGGCTCTGTTGCGCCTGAGGGCCGTGGCGACTGAGGCCGTCACCGGTGAGGGAGTGCTGTTGGCGGTGTCCCTAGACATCACCAACGCATTCAATAGTCTGCCATTCAGCTGCATCAGGGAGGCGTTCCGGTATCACGGAGTGCCAGCTTACTTGAGGCGGCTAGTGGCAGACTATTTTGAGGGGCGCAGCGTCCTCTGCACCAACCGAGCAGGGGACGTTGTGCGGACGCCCATGTCGTGCGGTGTCCCACAGGGGTCGGTCCTCGGACCCACCCTGTGGAACATCGGCTACGACTGGGCGTTGCGGGGGAGCCTCCCGCCCGGGCTGGGCGTGATTTGTTACGCCGACGACACGCTCGTCACAGGCCGCGGTGGGACGCTAGAAGAGGCGGTAAGCCTGGCGACCTATGGCACCGAAGAGGTCATCAGGCGGATCGAGGCGCTGGGGTTGAGGGTCGCCCTGGACAAGACGGAGGCCCTCTTGTTCCATGGGCGCCGTATGAGCCCTCCCATCGGCGTCTCGATCACCGTCCACTCGGTTGACATCAGCATCCGGGCCCATATGAGGTACTTGGGCCTGGTGCTCGACGGGCAATGGTGGTTCCGGGAGCATTTTCGCAGGCTCGCTCCACGGCTCGTCGGCGCGGCGTCCGCTCTATCGTGGCTTACGCCGAACGTGGGCGGACCGAGCGCCACGTGCCGACGGCTGTACGCGGGGGTCATCCGGTCGATGGCCCTGTACGGCGCACCGGTGTGGGCGGGGTCCTTGACCGTCCGACTTAGGGCCCTTCTGTGGCGACCACAGAGGGTCACGGCGGTCAGGACCATCCGCGGATACCGCACGGTGGCGACGGAGGCAGCGTGCCTATTGGCCGGGACTCCCCCGTGGGACCTGGAGGCGGAAATGCTCGCCGAGTTGTATCGGCGGGTGTAGGGGGTGCGCGGGGAGGGCAGTGTTGTTTCCTTGAGGGAGCTCACCGCCTGGCGCGTCGACGCCCGCCGAGACGTCATTGCCCGTTGGGCAGTCCGGCTGGAGAGGCCTCGGTTCGGGGTGCGAATCGTGGAGGCCTTCCGGCCGGTGCTGATGCAGTGGTTGGAAAGGCGGCACGGGGTGCTCTCCTTCAGACTAGTGCAGGTATTGACGGGGCACGGGAGCTTCGCCAAATACCTGCACAAGGTCTTAAGGAGGGAGAGTACACCGTCCTGCCACCACTGCGATTGCGACGAGGACACGGTGCAGCAAACGCTCGAGGCCTGCGCCGCTTGGGCCACGCAGCGCCGTGAACTCGTCGCAATCATCGGTCCCGACCTGACGCTGCCGGCCATCGCTAGGGCGATGGTCGACAGCGTCGGGAATTGGGACGCGGTCGCAGCCTTCTGCGAGACAGTGATCTCGCAGAAGGAGGCGGCGGATCGTCTGCGCGAGGAGCGCAGCCTCGATGAGGAAATCCACCGCCGGTGAATGGGGCGGCGCAGGCGCAACTACCTGCGCCTCATGCCGCCCTAGCCGAGGCCGCGGGTGACGTGACCGGGGATTAGTCCGTCATCCGCCGAGAGGCCGACCGCGTGAGGAAAGACCGACGTCCTCCCCGAGAGGGGGACGTCGGTCGATGGGAGGGTACCCCTCGTAGGGGGTATTCCGTCGGGCCGACCACTGACGACAAGTAAACCTGCTCCGGTAGTCGGCCCAACGACGAAGGCTAGGTGGTTTTCGGGTGGGTTGCGGGAGTTGCGTGCTTAAGCCCCTCTGTCACCCCGGACGGAGTGGTGCGGAGGCGCGCCGACCGCAGCCCACCCACAAAAAAAAAAAAAAAAGCAAAGATTTATCAATATCTTACGAATATTTATAATAAAGGTAATAAAGTTCTTCTTCCACATTAATTGATTATAATTAGTTAAATTAATTGAACACCGTATATTAAATGTGAAACATATTTGCGCAAACCGCGACAATTTTCGAATCGAGGGAGCTTTAAATACGATATTGAATTATTTGATTAATTTTGTCGCCACAATTCAAATTATTATTTACCGCAAAATGTTCGATCATTATGTTCTTCCATTATGCGATAATATTTTAAAGTCATGTAATAAATATAAAATTTACGTCTTTACTTTAATTAAGAAACATGTTAATGAGAAACAGAGAGAAATTATCTATCAATTCCATCCATCCGTCCATGAGGCTATCGATGTAGCTAGCGATTACGAACTAACAATACCATTGTTATGAAACTTAGACATCAGGCAGACAACCTGTCTTTATCTTTAAATATATACTTCTTGTGTACGTATGTATGTCACTGAACTCCTTCTAAACGGCTGGACCGATGTTCGTGAATTATTTTGTGTGTGTTCAAGGGGATTCGAGAATGGTTTAGATTCACAATTGGACCGGGTAGGTAACGCTGCTGTCGATTTCAATGAGACTTCCTTTTATTTTATTTGAACAGTGTCTGTTGGGTCAGCTAGTATATATATAAAATGTTTATACCCTGCTATCATTCTACTTGTCCCTGATAAATAAAACATATTACGCCGAGCATAGGGTGATAAAATAAATGCAAAAAAAAATCAAATGTGTCTTACAATAACTCCTAACTTAAATCCAAATTGTTTTAGACTAGCAATATTAAAATTTCTACTTCTATTAAAAACTTTTAAAGTATGAAAGTCTTAAAAACCAATTGTTAATTTTCACTCAATGGATTAAATGGGGTCTTCGCTTTTAGTCGCAGCTGCGCTAAATCCGCCACATCTCGTTTATTTCCGATGTTCGCTCAATGGAAACTCTGATTTAGATAGCGTCGTCTCGGTGCAATTTATTTAATGATTTTAGTAAAACATTAGATTTTGATTTAATGTCAATAGATCTATGTTCTTTCCAGCGAACATAGTAAAAAAAAATAAAAAATTAGCTAGTGAGTAGACAGCGGAGCTTCTTGGTAAATTTATAATACTAACTGGATTCTCTAACGGTCTTTTTAAGCTTGAGGATTATAAATAATTCCTACCTCTGTCAGGAGGTCTATATTCAATTGTGGAAATCGATAGTCGGACATTGATGGATAGATAAATAAAGAATATATGTAAGATATATAACCATTTTCGGGCTGACCATGGAGGATAAGGAACTTGGCACCGGTGGCCGGTCCAACGACGAAGTCGACGTGCTATGGTGGGTTATGACTATGAGGCCGCGCGCCGCCCCTCTGCGCCCCGGACGGAGCCGGGCACAGAGGGGGGCGCGCGTGGGTGCGCTGACCATAGCCGACTGCAAAAAAAAAAGATATATAATAATTTAAAGTATCTAAATAGTTACAGACTACTATTATCTGAAGAATAAATATCCATATATGTTACATATAGAAGGCCAATAGCCGCGATAGTACTTTTAAAAAACTCCCCGAATGGTCCAATTGTTATTAAAGTTCTATCCCTTTCTAGAGAAGTGTTGTATAACCTCGAAAATATTAGTACTTATAGTTGTCACAAAATATGAGGCCCGTTTTGACAATTGGTCTTACAGATGTAATTAGTGATGAACCATACGACTCGGTACTCGATACTCACGATAAATCGATTCAAGTTTGCATGAGTATATAATAGATTTAAATATGTATTGTAAAGTGCATTGGATTAAAGTTCTGATTTGAAAATTTTACTTAAACTGTGATAATGTAGGTATTTAGAAATAATACAATGTTACGAATGGTCATTTTTCTATCATTTAATATTTTTGTTACAGTAACATTCACTCAATCACAAAAATATCGAGAAAAAGTGAATCTTCAGTCAATCATTTTCTTATGATGATGAGCAAAAATTTCAGTTGAGCTATCGTCACCCATATATATATTATTTCATTTTTATATTGTCAATATTGACGTCTCGAATTTTCAGTAAAAATCACTACACAGCTGGTGAAACTCTGTAATTAGTTGGTCTAAATACTAGTATTAATATTAATAATACCGGCAAAGTACGAGTCCGCTTTAAAAATATATATCTTGATCGATTTATTTTTCTTTAATTTTTTAATTTGTCGACAATATGAAAAAATCGTTATGCCACAGCACTTAGCCCAGTGGGCGGTACCCGTCAATGAAAAATGTAATTACCTTCAAAACATTTCGATCGGTAAAAAATAAAAAACTTCTTGGGCGTGAACTGTCAAAACGGGCCTTTTATTTTGTGACACTATAGGTACATTGGTATTTCTGTGATATACTCTTAAATTTACCATTTTTCAACTACACACTAGTAAGTAGTAAGTAATTCTTTCACTAATTCAATTGCCCATATAAAACGAAAATGCTTTTTTTTTCAAGTTAAAATAATGCACTCTTATGAGCCTATAATTAGTTTTTAATTATATTTCAGTGGGCACAGCAAAGCGATTTCAGGTAATCCAACGCTTTCAAAATCTAATTGCTTTTTAAGTCCCTGGCATCATCCGTATGGCTCAGCAATTTTCCATTTTGCAAGAGGTTCTTTTAAAATAAACCACATTTAAAATTTTTGCTTGCAATTACGCTACCATTTCTGACATTATAAGATAATTAAATTTATGAACGACTACTTCATGTTTTCAAAAGAAACGTATTATTCATTTCTCTATTTTGAAAACTAAAATAGTCGTTTGACGTCATTCTAGATTGAAAGAAAAGGTGTGGGAATTTTAGCTGTGGCGTGAAATTATCACGTGATCGTCTTATGTTCCTATTAACTGGCTTTTCTATTTTTTTATTTTTTTTTATTGCCAGCTGTGGCAATCGAGCAAACAGTACACCTGATGGTAAGTGTTGCTGCCGCTCATGGACCTTTACAAGGCCGTTGCCTACCGCGAAGAAAGTGAAGGGAGTGTGAATGCGTGCATTGAGGCTCGGTGATACCAAAGGCACCACCAAAACCCTCCACACGCAAGCACTCTCAGAAAGTTGGGCTTTCGGCTCTCTCGCTCACCGAACGAAGCGCAGTAACAAATTGCTACTACTCAGACGTCGATTTTCTGCGAGAGCGTGGTACTACCCCGAACGGACCAGCCCGCGGCTGTAGACAGATAACTGTCGACAGTGTGGTCCTTCCACTATTAATGCCGTTGGTGGCTTACGAGCAAACAGCAAACCTGGTGGTAAGTGATACTGTCGCTCGTGGAGTTTTGTGAAGTCTCTGCCTCCCGTGAAGAAAGTGTAAATGAAGTTCGGCGATACTACAAGCATCACCAAAACCCGCCACACGCAAACACCAGAAGTTGGACTTCCAGCTCTTTCGCTCACCGAACGAAGTGTAGTAACAAATTGCTACTACTCAGACATCGGTTTTCTGCGAGAGTGTTGTAATACTTCGGACGGACTAACCTGTGGTTGTAGACAGACCACTGTCGACAGAGTGGTCCTGTCACATAATTTCTAATATTTAGTCGAATATTACACAAGTAATATAAAACTAATTTTACTAATTTTATCTTAAACACTTTTCACCTTTCATGATCCTCTCATGATTACGAATGCTGGCAAGTGTTTAAAACGTCGGCAGAGTTGAAATCATTTGATTTTAGATAAAGGTGAAAAAAGCCATAAATCAATATTTTACTATTTCAAGGTTTATTTTTTATAAATTGGATAATATTTTACTTTTTTGATTAAATTTTTTGATAATATTTTTTTGACAATATTATTAAACCGTTGAGAAATATCATCGGTTAGTTAGCCACAAACAGCCGTGCTGTATGCTTGTGTAGAACATATCGTAATCAGGACGTTCCTCGATCTACATATAGACTCTGTTAGTTCCGTGAACTGAGCTAGCTCAAGACTTTATCTCATACACGCTGCCGTGCAGTTTGGTGTTAGTGCTGCTGTGACGTTAATATAGATTCTGCACATAACTGCTGAACCCTTGGAATTGGCGCATTAAGACTTAGAGGTAAGTGGTTGATTTATTCACCTCCTCGTCTAGATGCGGGATCTATTATTGTCCAACTACCACCATTCATAACCGTATTATACAGTCCACTAAAATCAATTACGAGCCCTTTCTGCGTGCTATATCGCACAATGACAATACTCAAAGGTGGTACGGTGAAGTACAGGATAGTAGGAGGAGGATAGCACAGTATATCCGACTGTCGGTCTGACAGTCGGATATCCAACAAGCCATTTTAGATAGGATCAAATCCCAGTCAATAAAAAAAATGGTAAAATGGGTAATTTTTTCAAAGGCACACATTCACATACTTTTACATTATTTATAAATCACACTATCAACATTTCCTTAACACAAATATTCTACCTTCAACCTCTATAAATGGTACCGTCAACCAAAGTGAGACAATATGATGGATGAGCGTCAAGTCGGCTCCAAGCCTTAATCAACAAAACGCTAGGCTGTCGAAGGGTGAAATGTTGATTCAGGATACAGTTTAATTAATGTTTACAGTTTTAGTTATGTTAAATATTAGATAACTTGGACGTATAATGTATAAAGATAGCGAATTAACTCAAAATCCGTTTCTATTAATATGTAAAACCCATACATAATATATACCTAGAATTAAGTATTATAGTAAATTTATATATTTAGTTTTAATCACAGTTGTATATGTTCTATATACTAGGTCCTTACATATGAAATTGGCATTTTGTACGGGAGAAATATACCTAGTCATTTTTTTTTTGTAAAATATATTTAATGAATCAAAGTGTGCACGGTTGTTATCTATGCACTTTTGCCATCTCATAGGTAGTTCATTGTACCCTTTACTAAAAAAACCATGGGGGCGAGAATCAATAAACTCTTTGAAGGCAGTTTGGACTGCCGCATCGGGGTTGATTTTTTTTCCTTGCAAGAAGTCCAAATTCCGGAAAAAATGGTAATCTGTTGGAGCAAGGTCGGGGAGTACGGTGGATGTCGCAGACATTGCAATATTAGCTCATCTAACTCAGTGGTTGTTTGGTAATTTTGGTTTAGGACAGGATTTAGCTGGGTCTCCAGGGTTCAGCCATTGCGACGAGCGCCGATTATCGTACAGTATCACTTATTTCACTTTCACTTCAGTATGGTGACGGAGTAAGAATACAATTCACCACACCCTATCTTGCCCGTGGATGTCGTACAAGACTACTATGGGATATAAAATGCACATAACATCTGTGCAAGAGAAAGAAAACTCGAAATAAAACCCTATACCAACATGTCTGACCAGCATGGTATAGTAGGTCAAATTCTCTCCCATTGTGGAGGAGGCCCGAGCCCAACAGTGGTACATATGTGGGCTGCGATGATGATGACGATGATGATCCACTTTTCATCACAAGTAATGATTCGTTTTAAAATCCCTTCATTATTACGTCGGTTGAGCACAGCAGTCGACGCGTGTTTGCAAGTTCGATTCACTCGATTCATGAGGTACCCATCGTTCAAATTTTTTTACTTGCCCGATTTACTTCAAGTGGATTAATACAGTTTCGTCACCCCGAAACCTGCAGCTAGCTCTGAAGTGCTTTGTGATGGATCTGCTTCCACACTAGCCTTTAATTCTTCATTTTCCACTTTGGTCTCCGGCCGTCCACGGGGCTGGTTCTGAAGGTCGAAATTTCCAGAACGAAAATATTGAAACAAAAAACGTACCGTGCTTTCTTTTGCGACACCAGCGCCGTACACATCATTAATCCTTTGAGCCGTTTCTGCAGCACTGGTGCCACGGTAGAACTCGTACCCGTAAATATACCGATATTTCATGTTTTCCATTGCGCGGTAATAAGCGACGCCAAAGAAAAAAATCGACATCCACGGGTAGGGGGGTGGTGGATTGTATTCTTACTCCGTCACCAAACGGAGAACACAAAGTTCATTGTTTTAAATCATTAATCCTATAACAATCATCTCCATTAAACACAGGAAAAAGATAATATATCTTTAATCGTAAATTTTAATTCATTACAAGGACACGTATACAATATATCATGAGTTATACGCCGATACTTCATTCGTAATGTTTCCCTGCATAGATATTATCCAGCGCTTTGAAATAAATTATTTGTGATAATAAGATAATTCTCAGGTAAATTTATTACCTAGTATTATTCTAAAGCAATTTGAGAATAACCGTTTTTATTTATCGTTGTTATTATCAAGCCGATAGATGAAACGGTCACCACAGAAAATTTTCCGTTTCAAATACAGTTCTTTTTTATTGAGGGCTTCTATTAAAAATATTACAATTTGAATGCTTTCTGATGTTTACGCGAGTATTACATATCGAGAGTAAACTAATTTTACGAATTTTATCGCGTTTGTATTTGATTTTTTATGTCCAGCAGTTTCGAACACGCGACAGTGGGCGACATTTCGAACAGCCCAGGATGATTCCCGTGACCTTGAACTAGAAAAACCTATTAAGATCAAAATTTAAAACTGCAATGATATGAAATGAGTTTATTTCATTGCAGCTTTAAATTTAGACTGTTTCGATTAGCCTCTCTTTTTCATCAAGAATTTGCATCTACATTATTTTATAAAAAAAAAAAAAAAAATTATTTTTCAATTAGGGCGCAACATTTTCAAGATTGCAGATGAAGCTAAATATATCTTATTTCGTCTTTAGATACGCCTAATCTTCGGAATTCAAAATATCAAAATAACAGCGTAGATAGTATTATGGTCTTAGTATCGACCGCGTCCAGGAATTAATAGTAATTCATAAAAAAAAAACATTTTGCGCCCCTTAAATGGTTCTATTGAATTTTGATCCAAAAATGTATAATTTGAATTTTATTTTTCCTTTTATATTTCAAAATTATATAAATCTTAAAGAATTATAGTTTGCTTTTAAATAATGAATATAGATCGAGCTCTTTAGAATGCGGTCAGAGCAGTCAAGATTTCACTTACCTTAGATAAATTGAATATCGTGCTAACCACAAGAGTTCCGAGTCGGTTATGGATTAATATCTTATATCAGACATACACGAGGGACTTTGGAGTTACATATAATAATATCTAAACTTCCAGTTAAACTATAGCGGAATTGCAAAAATATATAACATACAAATTTTGTCTCGTTTATCGAGATAAAGATATTCTAAGTACCTAATAATTCAAATTTAAACACATTTATGAGGTATAGACTTCGCGGCACCTATTTTAATTATTTTCTTTAAATTAATCCAATAAAGTACCACCTTTTTTTTTTGTTAACGCTGTGGAAATGCAATTTACGCACTACTCCTCGCCGGTAACAGACGAGGGGTGTGTGTGGGACTCACCAGTCGCCTATGCAACCGGAATACCCACTAAAACCAACAGCGGTCCCTTCCGCGCTTTTACGGAGTGCTGGAGAGATCGTCTAATGACATTCGATCCCCGACACTCCTACGCAAGGCCGTCGGGCCACGTCCTGTCGTCACTCAAGGCGGTGGGAGGAGACGCGCATATCGGCGCCTCCCCCTCCCTGGCCGCCGCCTACGGAGCGAGTTAGCGGACGCAAGTGCCCGGCGTTTCCGCTCCACGGCCTCCTTCCGGGCGATGACCTCCTCGCAGAAAGAGACCATCGCCGACCAGCACCTGTCGCTGTCGAGCATCTTTGTTATGATGGTCAACAATGACAGGCCCGTTCCTATGACCGCCGACAGGTCGCGGCGCTGAGGCCCCCAGGCGGGACATACCTCCAGGGTGTGACGCACATCATCATTTGGCGCGCCACACTCATGGTATCCGGGGGCCTCCTTACGTCTGATTCTATGCAGGTACTTACCAAAGACCCCGTGTCCGCTAAGTACCTGCGTCATCCGGAAGGTCAGGTTGCCGTGCTTTCGTTTCATCCAGCGGTGGAGGTGGGGCGCAATCGCCTCTACTATCCCCTGTCCTGCTACAGAGGACTCCAATTCCTCCCTCCAGCGCCGGATAACTATCCTTCGGGCCGTTTTTATTGCCCTACTCAGTCCCCTTGTGGTGATACCTCCGCCACTGACTCGCGCCGCAGCGCAGAGTCAGTAGACCTCTGCAAGAGCCCTAGCTTGTAGAAGCCAGGGTGGATCGCCCGCCAGCAGTGTGGCTGCAGTCCAGGACACTGTACGGTATCCTCGTATTGTTCTCACCGCCATGGCTCTCTGCGCCTTTCGCAATTTAGCCTTATTGGAGGCGGTGAGAGACTCCGCCCAGATAGGGACACCGTACAGTGCCATAGACCGCAAGATACCGGCATACAAACACCGGCAGGACGATCCAGGGCCTCCAGTGTTTGGCATAAGCCTACCTAACGCCGCGGCCGCCTTGGCGAGTCGAGGGACTAGCTGGGCAAAGTGCGGCCCGAAGCAATAAGGTACCACCTGATGGGAACGTGACCGCCGCTTAAAACGTCAACGTTCTGGCAGATACGTTTTTATAGATTTATTTTATATAGGATTGTATATAACATGTAAAGATCTATAAGATTATGGCTGAATCGGATTCCACAAGCTACTATTTACTTATCCAGCAAACCAGATTATAAAGTATCTACATAACTCCGTGTCCTGACGGGGTAAAAACAATTGACTACCCCTTATTTTGCCCGTGGGTATCGTAAAAACGACTAAGGGATTAAACATAATAAATCTAAGCAAGAGTAGGAAAACTTGAAATAAAACCCTATACCAACACGTCTGTCCAGCGTGGTATAGTAGGTCAATTTCTCTCTAAGTGTGGAGGAGGCTCGAGCCCAACAAAGGGACGATATGAGCTGAAATGATGATAGTGATGATGATCCCAAGTTTAATTCAAAACTATTCACCCGTTTTTATATAATTAACTAGCAACCCACCCTCGCTTCGCTTCGGTTTCAGTCTTTCCTACGTAGTTCCCGTTCCCGTGGGAATACCGGGATAAAATATAGCCTGGTTTACGCCCTGATATTATAGCTTTCTAATTGGTGAAAGAATTTTTGAAATCGGTCCAGCCGTTTTGAAGATTACCCGGAACAAACAGACAGACAGACACAAAAAAAACAAAGTGTATTTTAGGCATATGTATAGTGCAAATAACCGTGTGAACATAAAAAAAGCCTATTGTTTTGACATTACAAACAGACACTCCAATTTTATTTATTGGTATAGATTTAGTAAGTAATGACATTTTAGAAGATGTAGTTACATAATAGGTCCTTACATATGAAATTAGCGTTTTGTCGTACTGGCCACTTTGATTTGAAATATCTCCTCTTTGGTTAAGAATACCAAATACAAATTTATAAATTCATTTAGCTGGTAGGTACATTTGAGTTTTGAAAACAGTTGTCTATACCAATAAATAAAATTGGAGTGTCTGTTTGTAATGTCAAAATAATAGGCTCTTTTCATGCTCACAGGGTTATTTTCACGACATCTATACCTAAAATACTAATTAAAACTTTTTTGTGTCTGTCTGTCTATTTGTTCCGGGTAATCTTCAAAACGGCTGGACCGATTTCAAAAATTCTTTCATCAATGAAAAGCTATAATATCCGGGCGTAAACTAGGCTATATTTTATCCCGGTATTCCCACGGGAACGGGCACTATGCAGGGAAGACGACTGAAACCGAAGCGAAGCGAGGGTAGGTTGCTAGTTATGTAAATAAAATCTATGCAAGAGACTCAACATAAAACTGTATGCAAATAAATCTGACCATGATATAGCAGGTCAAATTCCCTCACATTATGGAGGACGCCCAAATTCAACAGTGGAATATAAGTGAGCATTATTGCTATCGACAGGTACGTGTTATTAAACGATTGCGGGGCGACTTTGAAATAAATATTTTGCCATAGATTCAAAATTTAAACTAATAATAGAAAGACTATCATAATATGTAAACAAGTTACTATTATAATGGTAATCAAAACTATCGCATATCTGAAAGGAACATAATATCTATATTCAAAACAGTTTAGAAACCGATATAAAAGTTTTAGATAACTCCGGATAGCATCAGTGTCTGCATGATAAACGTTACGATATGTTGTCTATCAACTAGCTGAACTGACAGCCTAAATTAAGTCTCCATCATTACCATCCTGCTCTTATCCCATTACTTGAGGTCAATGCAATATGTACAGGAGTACAGAGGATGAGGAGGAGGTTGAGGACTTAAATTGTACATATTCCAAAAAATTATTGACAATAGTTTTACAACTAGCCGCCTCCCTGATGTCAACCCTTCTTGGCTATGTAATTTTTAACCAAACGCCATGTTATGGGATTAGCTCAGATCTATACAAAGATCTTAATCGTCTTTTACGATACCCACGAGGAATATAAAGGTGGGTAGTATACGGAGCGACCACAAAACAGAAGTCCTTCCAAAAAAAAATAAAATGATAACCACAATTAGCATTCAATATCTGTAACGGACATTATCCAAAATCGTCGGATAATCAGAAATAATTTTATATCTGTAACCGTTATAACTTAAACCCATATATTGTTATTCCAATTTTATTCCAATATTATTCCAATATCCGTATCTATGTCCAAATCCGAATTTACATGTTCATAACATCCTTATTTTGACCAGAGCGCCGTCTGTGCTTTTATTTTTGCATTAAACTGCTATCATATCGAAGCTTCAATATCAAAATACTAACAACTATTCCATAAATTTTTCCCCAACATATATTATGTAAATAGGTATAATAAAATATGTTAATATGCATGATTATATAGTGAAGAACCGAACAGCGATAAAATACGAAAAAGACAATATTTAATTTCGTATTGATCATAAACTAGAACAGCTGGCGAAAGTATATTTATTCGATACGTCCTAGCCATTTTCTGCTACGTAATTGAAGGATCCGTACCTTTTAGTCAATTGGATCTTTGGAGTGTTGGAAAGAGGGCACTTGGTAGCTCTCATTATCATGAATAAATACAGTATTCGGAATGATAAATAAGATTTATTTACGAGTATTTACTGCTCTTATTTTTGCATTTTTGGGAAATGGGAAATGCCCTTATTAAAATCTGTCATGTTATAGAGGAAAATAATGTTGCGTGGAATTATTTTTTTCATTTTAGTGTCGATTTAAACATTCAATATCACTACCCCTTACTTTAACGTTTTAACTCGTAAGAGTAAGAGTTATAAAAACCGGCTGTAAGGTCACCAGGATAATGGGTAGCAGCCATCTCTTGCCATCACTAATTCATCTGCCAGGCATTTCGAATGTATCATTGTCTCGGCTAGGTGGTGGTGACCCATGACAAACTTGTTAGATTTATACATTGCAGAGATATTAAGAATTTCGGTTTCAAAGTATAATATAGCTTTGTTGTTTTAATTGATTCATTTATTTATTACTGTAAATAAGCAGTTGATGAAATGAATGTTGCAAAGTAATGAAAATAATATGTTTTAGTTATTAACTATAATAATATTCCAATCAAAGTGATTGCCGTAAAAGTATAACCTAACACTGTATGTATGTACATGTGTGTGTGTGCACAAGAATTCATACGAAATTAATTTAATGCAATAAAATAAATTAAATTTATTTCATTTTACGCAACATAATATAATCATGTTTACCGAGTGGTGACGGAGTAAGAATACAATTCGCCACTCCTTATCTTTCCCGTAGATGCCGTAAAAGACGACTAACGGATATAATATGTACAAAACATATGTGCAAGTGAAGGAAAACAAGAAATGAAACCCTATACCAACATTAAAACATCCCTTCCATTATGGAAGAGGCCCGAGCCCGACAGTGGGACGATGATGATACTCAACTACATTTCTATATGGTGACGGAATAAGAATACAATTCCTCCCTATCTTACCCGTAGATGTCGTAAAAGACGACTAAGGGATATAATACGCATATAACATCTATTCAAGAGAAGGAAATCTCGAAACAAAACCCAATACCAACCTATCTGACCAGCATGGTATAGTAAGGTCAATTTCCCTCGTATTGTAGAGGAGGTTCGAGCCAAACAGTGAGACGTATATGACCTGAAATTATATACTCAATTACATAAATATTGTTTTTATTGTCTTGGTTTCTTAGTTCGTCTTAATTAACATTACTCTCTTTAATAATGATTTCTGATGTTTACGCGAGTATTATACATTTTAAATAAAACTACTTTACGGATTTTATCGCGTTTGTATTTGATTTTTGATTAACCGACGTTTCGAACACTTTACAGCGTTCATGATCACGGGTGGACTAAGATGTCTCACGTCCAACAAGTCATCGTTACTGCAGAAAATTTTATAATTATCTACCCGATACAGAAATTAGTTATTAAATATTGACCCACATTTTGATGCAAAATTTATTGCCAGTGTAAGAAGAAAATTATTTTATATGAAAAAATTATATTGTTTATGGTTAGTAATAATTAAACATTAAAATTAATAGTCTCTTTTATCCTTATATTAAAATTACTCTCTTTTATTCTTTTTGCTCTGTTTTTCTGCGTGATGACAGAGTAAGAATACAATTCACCACCCCATCTCTTACCCGTGGGCGTCGTAAGACACGACTAAAGGAATGATAGTCACATAACATCTATGCAAGAGAAGTAAAACTTGAGATACATGCCTATGGCAACACCTCTGACCAGCATAGTATAGTAGGTCAATATTCCTGCTGCACTTGAAAAGGCCCGAACCCAACATTAACATGTTTCTATTTTTAATTATTTCAGCGTAACCCACGTATTTCAGATCTGTCTATAGTGAACTTGCTTCCTTATAAATGAGTGTTTAGTTTAATTGTATTTTTCTTAGCTTAATTTTTTGTTTGTAAATTGACTGTTTTCTGCCTTCTTTTGCCTTTTCTCGTGGGTTCAATTTCCACGTAGGATAATACTTTGTGGAATCAATTACTGTTCTGAGTCCAGGTGTAGTTTTTATTCTTTGACCGCATGTTTGTAAGCACTTCGCATTACAAGGATTTTTTTCTTAGTACAGGGTATTGTGTAAAAACAACGTCAGTATCATGCCACGGACCTGCTAAATAAAAATCTTAAAGTGGATCAGTCGACAATTAATGGATGCTGTAGAGTAAATATCCAATATAAGATTGCCAAGCAAACCTAACTATTATCTTCTGATCCAAAATTAAATGCCAAAGAATTTTGAATACAATAAAGTTGTATGAAAATGATGGTAATGATACCCAAAGTAAAAAAAAAACAAAGTTACTAAATCCAAGAAAACGTTGTCCCAAAATTTTGTTAACAGTTTCTCAATATTTTCACTATCGGATTGAGACAATATCGCATTGTTACAGTGTGTAAATTTAGACGGAACAGGTATAATACCCGACACCAACCAACCGAATTGAGAATTAATTAATTTAGTATCTTTCATTTCTAACAATAAACAATTACCAACCAATATATCCCAAAATATATCTGCTCCTATTAACACTTCTACTAGAGCCGGTTGATGAAGAATATGATCAGCTAACTGAATATTGTCAGGCAATTTGAGTAGACTTATATCGAATGGAAGTCTTGGTAACTGACCATCAGGTCATGATTAATTAACATTCTTTTGTTATTGTATTGACCGCATAGTAACTGTCAAGTCTCAGGATAATTGTTGGCAGATACCTCGAGATTTGAAATAACCCTAGCAGCGTCACCTTGTAAATATAAATTCAAGTAATGAAATTTATTAATGTTTGGAATGCGCTCATTTTTATGAATTAAACTTTCAAACGTGTCTCTAAATTCTAACCAGCGAAAATATTCACCACTAAATTGTGCTATTTGTATCTGAGTAAGTTTAAGACCTATCTCAACATTATGATGAGCATCATCTACACAGAGAGAAGTATTTTGTAAAGACTGTCGTCTTTGTTCATATTCGTTACATTTAGAAAACTTTACAATTAAATTCTTTGCCGTAGCAATGCTCATCATGATGTCCTTTTCCATATTATCAC
Source organism: Lymantria dispar (assembly GCA_032191425.1). Lineage (NCBI taxonomy): Eukaryota > Metazoa > Arthropoda > Insecta > Lepidoptera > Erebidae > Lymantria > Lymantria dispar. The sequence continues at coordinate 6,586,186 of CM063446.1, forward strand.
GTTCATTAAGCTCAATGTCCATATTTGCGGTACTCAAAACCTCTATTTCACTCTGCAAATCATCTACTTTAACTGATAATGATTCAAATTTGGCAAGCTTTAAATTCAACATTGTTAACTGAATGTCACTTAATTCCTTTTCTTTAGAAATACTATTTAAATAATTTTTAAATCTTGTAATTTGTCCTTTGGCTTTGACGTTCTTTTAGCAAATAACTCTTTATAACGCTCTTCAGCCATTGTGTAATTAAAGTTAAGCACTTATCTAGCTAATTTGTTTTATAATAATTATAAAAAAGGACAAATAAAAATGATTAAATAAGCTCACGTCACTCCCTTCGGTGTCACCTGCTAGTTGGAAGACTGGGGCTGGCGTGCTACACGTCTGAGGAGCTCGTTGTTGCAGTTATTGTCTGGAATTAGTCGGCAAACACAATGAGAATTTGCTAGCAATAAATTGTCACGGAACGGAGTATTGGTGATTACTTTAAATCATTCAATAGTTTGTTTCTATTGAATTGTTATTAATAATTTATATTATATAATTATATAAGGCCTATAATCCAAAAATATCAGTGCAATATATTGCTTATATGCTGTTTAAAATGATAAAATAGTGGAAAAGAATGTAACTTAACAGAAATATCCAATTATCGATAGTTAAATCTATGATTCTTGCACAGATTAGCAAGATTTCTCTTTATAATGTATTATTTACCTTTATTTTATAGCAAGACGCTTATATTTCTGAGAAATAATAGACTGTCTTTGAAATTTGTTCGTTAATTTTCTTAAATCGGCACAGAAAATTAATAATAAAAAAGTGGGTAGAAAATAATCTGATTTTGTACGAATTTTTTGTAAGAATTGGGACGTTTACCGTTATGACTTAACACAAAATCCCCGTTTACACAAATTAGTTATAATTAAGAATAGTATATAAGGTGTACGAGATATATAGGATGATTAGGATTAATATTGTGATTGTAGGAAGACACTTATCTTTTTGATGCAGATGTCGATGTAATACTTTTGCTGTATTACTGCTCGAACTTAGCTTCTGAATTTCTCTGGAATTAGTATATCTTCGTCTGGAACCCGTGGCTTTAGTCCATCCACTGCAAGGCTCCAACCTTTGAAGTAATCCGATTCGGAAATAGTCAACCGTCTTGACGAACTTTGTCCTTTTTAATGTCTTAAAAATTTTTGTATTTCTTGAAATTTGCACGGATTTCTAATTTTTCCCTCATGGGCCACCAATGTTGTATCTTTAGAGGATACACTGGTGCCAAATAAAAGTCCCAAATAAGTTTAAATCTAGTATATTATAAAATTACGTGTTACAACTTGTGAGTTCTGTGGATAAGTGAGTTCAAGTGAGTATTTGTTATATTAAACTTAATAGCGCCTAGTGTATTGCGCACATCACTACACTATAGCTTAAGGAACTAAATAAATACGTCCAGGCTGTATGATTCTCTTTGGTTTCTGGCTCGAACAAACGTTCTAGTGAATTTGCGATTATAATTATATTTAATTAATGTTAGAATTTATATTATATGATACTAATATTTTTTAAATAATAATATAGACCGATATTAATTATACGCAGCCTCAAGCAATTATTGTGGAATGCGGTACAAAAAATGGCGAGGAATTTCTACAGCATGTTGTGGAAATAATATTAATTTTCTCAAATATGTCTTATTTTTGTAGGAAAGAATGAAAACATGTATCGTCTAAATATTTTAATATAAATATATTTCTAAACAACGCAGCTAAGCAGCAATGATAATTGTTAAAATAATTTTGAATTTATTCATAACTTTTGCTAGAGTAGCGCTAATAAGTTCGATGGTATTTTGCAATATTTTGAAATTTTCCACTAAGTTAGAATTTCTTATTACTAAGGGCCTATACAGGTCAGGCCATATATAATTTCATTTTAATGCAGGATGCTTACGCACTATATGATAATAATATATAACGAAGTATTTAACGCAAACAAAGTAGCTGGTACAACTACTATGAAATATTATCTATATTTCTAACTTATAAGTCATAATTACATTTTTAATCCATAGAGTAGATTCATTATTTTGTTGTGTGATGGCGATAACTCTTACTTTGCTCATAGGTATTGTAAAAAATTATTAAAAGATTTACACCGATCTGAGGATTTTCATGAAATTTAACATACTAGAGGTTTTGGGGCCAAAAAATCGATCTGTTTTATTTACAGAAAATGTTGTTTTGGCGCTGTTTATAGCTAATCAATACAATGACATAAAATGTCAATAGAATAGGAATTTAAATTTAGCCGTCACCGTCAAGAGTGACAATAGTTTAGTTGGGAAGTTGTCCAGTCGCATTCAAACAGCATGAGATCGAATCTCGGTCTTATTATTATTCTGTTTTTTTAATTATTGATATTTATTTCATCATTTTTATTTTTATTTATATATCTAAATAAGTTCGTCGTTCGTATGCTAAGATGGATGTGTGGGGTCACAAGGTTAGATAAGATAAGAAATGAGTATATTAGGGGAAGCCTGAAAGTAGCACCAGTGATAGAGAAGATTAGGAGCGCGAGGTTGTCTTGGTATGGACATGTGATGAGGAGGGATGAAAGCCATGTGATAAGGCGGGTTATCGATATGAATGTGGATGGACGAAAGAAGCGTGGGCGACCCAAAAAGAGATGGATAGACTGTGTGAATGAGGACATGCGTATGAAAAGGGTGAGTACAGATATGACGGCCGATAGGAGGTTATGGAAGGTAAGTACATGTTGTGCCGAACCCACTTAGCGTGGGATAAGGGCAGGCAAATGATGATCTAAATAAGTTCGTCAAACATACAATTTACGAAAAAAAATTATACCGAGCAAAGCTCTGTCAACCAGATATTGTACGATAAAATAAGAGTACATATTGAGTGGACCCCGAATAATTGGGATAAGTGCAGGCTGATAATGAATGCGGATTCATTAGCTAACTTTAGTTGGAACTTTAGCCAGTCTAACTTAAAACTTGGTGTACCTATCTAGTATATAAATAAGAATAAATATTATAATAATAAATATTAAAGTACCACCCCAGGTAAACTTTGAGTAAAACTCATGCTAGAATGAAATTATGGGTAAATAGAAATAAAGTACAAAAAAGTCAATACTTATCTTGTAATTTATTTCAAACACTTCTTTATCCGATGATGCCGAAGTGTTTCCAAATTCACTTATGAAAATAAAGCGGTAAACAACGATTTTCATTTGCGGTTGTTTGAATACCCACCGCGAATATAATCAAAATATTGTTATTAAATGAATTAAACTCACAACTTTATGATAAATTTTCATCATTGTGGCTCATAGTGGCACGTCCCACTGTTGAGCTAGAGCCTCCTTCGCAATGGGAGGTAAATCAACCTTACTTTACCATGCTTGTCAGACAGATTGATTTTTTTTTTGGTTTTTGGGATTGGGTTTTGTTTCTTCTCTTGCATAGCTGATATATGCATATTTATTCCCTTAATCATCTTATTCGGCACCTATGGGTAAGATAGGGAATAGTGATTTGTATTCTTACTCCGTTACCACACGAAGTACTTAATGATTATTTTAATAAGTATGCAAAAATTTAATCATCATCATCTTGCTCTTATCCCAATTACTTGGGGTCGACGCAATATTTCATCTGTTTTGACATATTGCAAAAAGTTTCGGCAATGACTTTTATGACCGGCCGCCTGCCTGACGTCAACCCTCCTTGGGAATGTAATCGTTGATCCAAATAGTACCAGATGGAGTTGGCCCGGGTCAATCTAGGGCTCTTAGTAGTCTTTTACGACACCCACGAACAAAGCAAGGGTTGGTAGTATTCGAAGCCGCTACCACACAGCAAAAATTGAATACAAGCTGTTTATCATTGCTCATCATTTCTTACACCCTTAGCTAGATTTTGCGACTCCCACGGGATGGTAAAGGGTAGTGAAATATATTTTTATACTGTCACCACACAGTATAAGGTTTGATCAGTGAATCAAGGCAATACAATTTGGACTGGGAATCAGTTTATCTTCCGCAGAGAAGCTGACTGCGCGAAGTTGGCGATCTACTTAGTTATTGCTACGGTATTAACAGAAGATGGTGAAAGGGTGACCCGGTAGGCTGATCATGTATGTCAAGAAATTGATAACAGTGAATGGCTTAGTTTCGATAGGGAGGTTAAACGATAGGTTAAGGGGTCGCCAAGCATCATTCCGCTGCCGGAGAGTGTCCTGATCATTACCTGTCAAAAAAAAGTAAAACGCCTATGAAATTTATTTTATTTGGTGAAATATATCATAGAAGATTTAGGTGATATTGGCCTCTAGTGCTGTCTATGAATGTGTGTAAATATCCATCCATCATTCCATACGACGAAGTCCACGTGTTGGACATAGGCCTCCCAAAAAGAGTACGACTAGACGTCAATCCACCTGATGGGGAATTGCCCTACGCTGCGTCGTCGGATTGGTGGTCGCCACTTTGTAATCTTTCAATCCGAAGGGTTGTCCATTTGGAATATTATGTAGCCGGCTGATTACCATTTAAATATACAATTTCTTTGGACCCTAATCTCAATTATTTAGATTTTATCACATACAGAAACTCTAAATACAGCCTTCTCCATAACATGCTAAGCGACTTTGAAATTTGTTATGAGGCTAACATTTAAACCGATGTTTCAGGAATACGCAATATGTTAATAGCTAGAGCGAGAGAGAGAGAGAGAGAGAGAATAGAGTGTGGACAGGGAAAGGAGCCGTTTAGATTTAGCATGCTAACACAAAGGGTAATATCGTCAACAGTATATGCAATTCAAATGCATATCACCCAATAGAGTTATTTCAGGATTAAACTCTCATCATTCGAGCAAAATATAGAACATAATAGATATTAGACGCGGCATTTTATTACTTTGAATATTTAAGTAAGTAGCAAGGTGAATATTTGAGCGTTAAAGAGAAGGTAGAGATTAAATTAATGGACTAACCACCGACTTCATATTTGGACCTTTAACTGCCACCATTGGTCAGTTTATAATACCTAGTAGTCAGTAAAGTGAAAATATTTGTAGTTGAAATACTTATTAAGTACCCATATCCCCTTAGAATAAGTGTCTAACAAACATTCATAGCGAATAATAACATTGGTACAATTTATTTGTAATAAACTATAAACGAAAATTTTTAGTTATATTATAATATATTGATCTGGATTATTATTAATAAACCCATAAAATCGTTAACATTTTCGCAATTTCCCAAGGCTACTACGATGTGCCTGTTCGATCAATTTATCAGACACCTAACATGGCCCCAGGCAGTTACCTTGACGTAGTAGAGAAACTAGAAGCACTTTATTATTTTAATAAAAATATTTAAAAATTAATTAGAAAAGATAATTTTCGATAGTTATAATATGTTTTAGACTAGGATTACAAATACTACCGGTATTTGTAATCCGATATTAATAAAATTGAGTATAATTAGTCAAATAAAATAAAAAGGTATTCATATTTACAGTAACCATAGTTTTTAAATTTAAAGGCTTCATTAACCCTTTAAATGTATCATTATCAACATCTCGGTAAATATATGTCCCATTGTTGGACTAAAACCTGCTTCAAAGTAACAGAGGAGTTGACCTTCTTTGTCATACTGGTCAGACGAGTTGGTATAAGGTTTTATTTCGAGTTTTTGTTCTTATTCATAGATGTTGTCTGCCAGACAGCAAGACAGGGGGTTTTTAACTGTATTCTTACTCCGTTAGCATACTTAGTAATGATATTGGATTAAATATGTAGGTGTTTTGATTTTTAAGATAAATAAAAATAAAAGCATTTTTAACATATTATAGTGACATAGTAATTTTTATTTAAATATGTTTAAAATATTATTACATTATTCACCGTTATTCTATTAAATTATTATCCGTAAGGTTATGGAGTAAGAATACCATGGATCACCACGTTTTGCTTCCTATGGAAAGCCATAAAAATCAGCTGAGGACTCAGCACAAATGAATTGTCGTAATCTCACGCGGAACTTTAATCATCAACCGCATTCGCTAAAACCACTTAGCGTAGTAAATATGTCATTATTCTACCTCGTAGGGACATTATCGTGGGGTGAAATATTTTGGCCATATTAAAAATCGACACCAATTGATTAAAAAAGATTGGTGGATGATGGATTTAAAATAAAATAATCTTATCTATCATTTCTCTCTCACATTTCTACGTGCGGTTGCTACCACACGTAGAAATGTGAGTACGAGTAAGAATACAATTCACCGATCTTTTCTGTGGATGTCGTAAAAGAGAGATTTAAGATATGGTATGCATATAACGTCATTGACGTAGAACGTAAGAGATGGAAAACTCTCTCCAAAATTTTTCCTCCTATTATGGAAGAGGCTCAAGCCCAATAGCGGGACAAATATCAAAAACAACGATAATGATGTTATCATCCCGGGAGCCCATGCTTCCGGATGTCATCCATTGTCACGGAATTGTCTAGACAACATGACACGCATTTCTGCGCACATCACGGTCTGGGCCATTGATTGCTGGCCGATTCACCACGCTCCGCGTCATACAGATTAATTTCTCTTCTATTGTGGAGTAGGCTGGAGCCCACCAGTGGGACGTAAATGAACTGTGATGACGATTATGATTAATCTATATATAGAAAAGGAGAAGCTGACTGACATATCAACGCAGGGCCCAAACTATAAAAGGTTAGAAACTTGAAATTTTGCAAAGGGGTTCCTTTTATAACGTTGGGGAGCACTAAGAAAGGATTTATCAAAATTCACCCCCTAAGGGGGTCAAACGGGGATGCAAAATTAGTATGAAACTTTGCCGTTTTCGAAGTTAAATATCATGAAAAATCATGAAACATGTGCAAAACATTTTTTCTAAAATCATCCCTTAAGGGAATAAAAGGAAGGACCAAACTTAGTATGAAAGTTTTCTGATTTTTAAAGTCAATGGAATGTTGTATTTGGGTTACAAGTTCATAATAATGATTATTGCCGATATCCCTTTTTGTGAATTCATTCACCAATGGGGTAAAAGAAGGGTGCAAATTTAGTAGGTATATAAGTTTTTCGTATTTACCTACATTATTTCAATGAAATTTTGTATTGATGTTATTAGTCCCTAATAATTATTATTGGCTATTCAGAGGCTATTCTATCCTATTCAGAGTTTAAAGTAGGGGGACGGTACCTACGTAGTCAACATGAGGGCAACCCGAAGGCAGGCAGGCCGTCGTTTCAATTATTAAAAATTTCGCTTCGATTATCGAATTGAAATTCTTTATTCTTCCATGTGTTTAGATACCACCTTTAATATTTTAATTTTTTTGTCTCTGTCTGTTTGTCTGTCTGTAAAGATATGACATAAACAGATTGTGTTTGAGTCCTGGGTAATGTAAAGTGTCATGTGGTTTTGCCTTAAATAATTCTCAATAACAAATACGAGCACGATAGTTTAGCCTTAAATAGACTTACCAAACAATGATCAATGACATTTTTAATATGAAGAGACAGAAAGAGAGAGAGAGATAGAGAGAGAGATAGAGAGAGAGAGATAGAGAGAGATACAAAAACAAATATCTTTACTATAAAATGATGAGATGTATTGGTTTTAACACTCTCGGAGCTATCTTGACTCTGCCATGACACACCCCAACCAACTAGTGGTTGGGGCGGCTTCCCATAGACCCTCCAAAATCTCCTCCATCCGACGTCCTCGTCACGTCCTCGACGAAGAGGATGACAATATCACACTCGCTCCACGTAGAGCCTACACGGCCCGCGAGGCCTTAACACACACGTCTTCGCCGTCGAGGTGCGAAACTGTGCTGGGCAAAAATCATTGATCAAAACGTGGGCACGCCCACTTTGCCTCCAGCGACGGCCCAAGCCGAGGTCCGTTCCCCGCAGGGAGAGCCCTTGGGCGATGTTGCTTAGTATACTTTCACCGGGTTGAGAGCCCTTAGCGCTCACCCATAGTCCGCGTCAAGCTGTCAAGGCCATCTGCGGCCAACAGCTGTACACACACAAAAAAAAAACAGGAATATAGTACGACTTTTTAATAAATCCAGGCCAATAAACCCTAATTTTAAAATAGTACCTATCTATACGTATTATTTTCGCGCTTGCCTCTTTCCTTTGTCCCCGAACAAAGTTAAGAAAAGATAACACAGAACACAGTTACTACAGAGGCTCAAGCCCAATTAGAGATGTTGTTCAAAGGTTTGCTAATGATGTATACAACTTTAAAGAATACTTGAGTAATCCTACGGGTTGCATGCGTTTGAAAGGGTTTGTTTATTTGTCTGAGGCGCTAATTACTTTTTATATTTATTTATTAAACTTAATATTTATCGCATTTATTTCTGATGGTATATACAGTAAGATAATAAATATTTACCTAAGAATCTTCCACGATATGTCGAGAGCATAAATCCATCTTTTAGGCATTTATCAAAGTTATTCCTTTTGAGAATGCCGAAAAACCATAATCCAGAATTTTACTTAAGAATCCACCAATCCATCAGCTCATTGATTTCCTCTATCTAGGTATTTTATAATAGCATTAGTCCGATTATAAGAGCGAGATTGAAAAATAGGCCCAGTTTTCAATTATAGCTTCATCAATTGGTAGATCGATGTTAATTTCTTGCAATTCAGTCATTTTAAATGTAAAAATAAGACATAATTAGGAAAAATAAATATAGCGATAAACTTACGTACGATCGCGTTAAAATCGCATGCTTAACTGAACGACAAACGTACGTTACATTAATATTAAAGCGCGCGTAAACGCGCGAAAGCCTGCGTCTATAAACTTTTTTCTGAGCGCTGCGTTGACGCTCCCTGACGTACCTTAACGCGTCCACATGTGATCAATTGTTAGGTAAATATGAGGATGTCTATAAAATTTTGACGCGCGTTTTCAAATCGCAAATTTTGTGAAATGTTAACATTGCCTAATACTCTAGGCTGACCGATTAAGGTAAAAATAAAAAATCGGAGAATGACTGTCGTTCATGAAAATATATTTATATAGATGGCTACAATATACGAAACATCGCTGTAACCTTCACAGAAGAGATAAAAGCATTATCGTAATACCTCAATATTTGTTTCAGTTATGTTTAAGACAGGACCATTATATTCTCTAGACACGTTACAAATCGTTTCTAAAACAATTCGAGCATGTAATGGAATCGTTCTGACAGACGTTACTGATCCATTGTTGACACGCGTGATAATTTATTTTATGGTCTTCTAGTAACATACTATTGACTGAACTCTTATTTTATATAGGTTGATGTGATGTGAATACAATTTACCATCATTTACCCCAGCGGCTTTTCTATAATACTACTAGAAATGTAAGCATCGCTGTGGGCAAGGACATCCTGAAATAAAATCCTTTTTTTTAAATGAAACTCCTGTAGGCAGATTTTAATGGGAAGTAAACGGTCACGTGAAGTGTTAGTATGAACAATATATGTAGCTTTATCCATTCTATTATATCTAAGCAGAAAAAATTCAATCCAGTGGTTTGAAACCGAGGTTTGAAACAGTGTAGATAGATGTTTTATGCCAAATTTCGTATGACCTTTAAACGCCCTTGGTAGCGAGGCTTGCGTTTCAAACCACTGGCCAAGCGTTGGTTTAAATCTTGTTTGAAACCGTCTAGCCGCTTGCTTAAAACCAAGCGAACGACAGTCATGCTGCAGAGTAGGGATGATCGATGTTAGAAAAACATCGATGTTAACATCGATGTTCGATGTTTATCGAACACCGAACATCGATGTTACAGAAATATCGATATCGTCGAACATCGATGTTACGATATAAAATTCTTGTGGCAAATTTTGATGAGCTTTTATTTTTTTTTTTAGGAAATCTGTCGAATATTTTTGACATCGATGCTATGGTGAAGTAAAATCTTCCGATAAGCTTTTTTTTTTTAGGAAATCTGTCGAATGTTTTTGACATCGCTGTTACGACAATGAAGTGTAAAATCTTCCAGGCAAATTTTGATTAGCTTTTTTTTTTTAGGAAATTTCGTTCTGCCCATAGCAACATCGATGTATTTTCCTTTCAACATCGATGTTTTTCTTTCAACATCGATGTTTCCTTTTCAACATCGATGTTAAAAACAGTTAACATCGATGTCACGATGTTTTGCCTATAGCAACATCGATGTTAAAACATCGATGTTTTTCCTTTCAACATCGATGATCATCGAACATTGATGTTCATTGATCATCCCTACTGCAGAGGCGAGCGCAGTCGCACGCGACGACGTTCTGCGCACAAAATGGCGCGTTAGCAGACAGAACGCGATCGTGATGTTATTACTCAACTTCTCGAGTTATACAAAGGCAGGGCCCTTTGGGACTTTAATTGTGAAGGGTATAAAAATAAAACACAACGAAGAAATGCGTGGGATATTTTATTTTTTTCTTTCAATTGCACACAAAAGTGCAAGACTTACTTCAACTTTTTATTGTTTTGATAAATAAGACGCCATGACGTCGTTGTAGTGAATATACAGTACGCGAGCGTAAAGACGTTCTATCCGCGCCACGTTCCCTAAACACTGTTTTTTTTTTGTGTGTGACTTAGTTGTTAGCCTCAGATGTCTGTGACAACTTTACCCGGACTGATGGGTGAGCGCTGAGGGCTCTCAATCCGTTAACCCTCCGCTCGTCGCGCCTTTTTTATTACCTGAACAGTCGCATGGGGTTTGCAGCGACCAAAAATAAATAGCAATTAATTGGAATTGTATCATATTTTTTTGACATAATTTTAATGTTTTATATTTGAATAGGACTACATTGAAATAAAAAAGTAAATATATTGCAAATCAGACATTTATTTATACCTATTTAAAAAAAAACTTAAAGAAATAGGAGTTACATTTTTCCCTACAATTTAACTCAGTCATCTTAAAGTTAACTTAAAAATAAAAAACAAGGGACTACTTCTCTTTTTTATAGATGTATATGAGATTAATGAACTAAAAATGAAATCGAATATAAATCAACTAAAAACATAACAAAAAAATATATACTTCTTAGCTCTAAGTGAACCACCTAATCATTTCTTTGGATACAATCAGTACATATGGCTTTGGTATGGTTTGGACAAATACTTCCTTTGCAATAATAACAAATCGACTTAAATTTTCTATCTTTACGTTTTGGACAGTGAATGCAACACTTTCTCATAGGTGCAAACTGAGCATCATCAGGAGACAAGTCCTGAAGAGGAGATATAGTGATTCATCGACAACGCCATTCTTCTTCTTCTAAACATCTTAAAATACGTTTAGTTTGTCTATCATCCATTTCTTACTGTTATAATAAATATTCTGGAACAATAAAACATAAATATAAACACTACAACAATAAAAAACGATTAGGTTAATAGTAAAAGTTTACTTACGTCGTTCGTCGCGTGGGGTCTTTCAGAGCCTTGCACACATCCATATCTCACGGCGCACGCGCCCAGACTGAGTTGCGATGGCATGAGCGCGAGCCGTAATCCTTTTTAGGAGGCTACCTAAAGTAAGGGATCTATAAACTTATTCTAAAAGTACATATTTTGCAATTTTCTAAGACCTGGGCTTTGAAAGACCCCATGCGACGATTCGAGGGTTAAACACTGTTAGTTTCAAACTAGCTTTAAACCATGTAGCCAGCGAAGCGCTCTTTTGTTTTTCTGTTTCAAACCGTGTAGCGCATGCTTTAGGGAATGCGTTGATGACCGTAATGTGTAACAATTGTCATCATCTTTATCAGTATCTTCGTCAGCATTCCCACATATAGCTCCAAGTCTATTGTGTCTAGTACGTGAAAAACGATTGCCTATTATTATATGGCTTTAAAAACCTATATTGGGTCATTTTTATATGTTGATCCAAGCGTTAAGCGGCCGCCCAACTGGCGTCGGTTGTCTTCGCATGGTCAGCCGCCTCCTTCCGTAAGAGGACTGCCTCACAAAAGGCGGCGACCGCGTCGCAGAAGCAGTCGCTCGTGCTTGCATTACCAATAATTTACTGAATAAACCAATGAACAATACTACTTCCACGTCACACTGAACAGTTCAGATCAATACACAATACACTTCGTTTGATACAATATAGTATCCATCTTTGAGCACTATAAGCTCTCTGTGATTTCCAAAATAGAGCCACACACATCAGTGAATCATATAGGGCATTGTACCACTGCGTACAATTATAAACATCTTTGGATTAACCCTGATTTGGCAATTTGCCATAACAGATAACGACACACCGTCAAGCTGTGAAGCAAGTCGAAAAAATTACTCTCGGAACCTGTTAAGCATCTGGCAAAGGTATAATAAATCTATAAAATTTGTAACAACATCATTACATGTTAACAAGTTGCGAGTTTTGTTTGCAATATATTTCTATAATAATGTTTCTGAGCACGTTTTGTTGAACATAATGAAAGCTATCACAGATGACACGTTTTTAATAATGCTAAAGACCTCTTTGATATAGCAACAGGTTTTATTGTTTTTATTATATTGTATTTCTAATATTTGATGTGATGACAGACTCAAAATACAAAGCATCACCAACCCTTTCTCTTATCATAAGGGACCGTACCGTATCGTACAAGAATACTAGGAGAACGTATGTTCGATCCTGAAAGTACAGATCTACGACCAGTGTCTATTACTAGTGATAACTAACCACACAGAAACGTGGTCCCTAAATCTAGGCCTCATAATCAACCTGAAAGTCGCTCAGCGTGCTATGGAACGGGCTATGCTCGGGATTTCTCTGCGAGATAGAATTCGAAATACGAAAATCCACAGAAGAACAGGTGTAACTGACGTAGCACGAATAATTAGCACGCTGAGGTGGTAACGAGCAGGTCACAAAGCTCGACGAACCGACAACCGCTGAGGAATAAAAGTTTTCGTGTGACGACCATGCATCGGGCGTCGTAGTGTAAGACAGTCCCCACCAGATGGAACAAAGACCTGGTAAAAGTTGCTGGGGGTCGTTGAATGCAGGTGGCACAAGACTGCACTTTGTGGCGAAACATGAGGGAGGCTTATGTTTAGCAGTAAACGGTGATAGGCTGATTGATGATGATGGTGATGTTTAAACGAGTACGCTTTTGTAAATAAAACCACTTTACAGGTTTTATGGCGTTTGTATTTGCCCGACGTTTCGAACACTACAGTATTAATGGTCAGGGGCGGACCCTTTTATTTGTAAATTAGCTTGAGCCATATACAAGTTAAGAATTAACGCAATGAAGTGGACCGGGGAACTGATATTATTTATTAGTTATTTTATTATTTGCTATAGCCAATACTTAAGCAAAGTGAAACCATTGATATAGTCAACTTTTTTATTTACTCAATACAGTTCTGGAAAACTGAAATGAATTTCTAAATAAGTATACTCTTTAGCCTGGTTTCCATCTTTGCGGACAAAATGAGGTTATCTTTCTTATTATTCTCTTCAATGCAAATCTGCCTCTAGAATATTAATATTCAGTAGCAATAAAATAAATACAATATCATTCTTTGAATATTTTTAAAATACGTCCTTATTCTAAGATATCAGTTCAATGTTATTGATTTAATCAATGAAAGTCAACCAACTGTAAGTTTTCTTTGCTTGCCTTATATAAATTATAAATTCACTACATACTATAAAACAAAGTCGCTTTCTCTGTCCCCATGTTGTCCCCATGTCCCTATGTGTGCTTAAATCTTCAAAACTACACAACGGATTTTGATGCGGTTTTTTTTAATAGATAGAGTGATTTAAGAGGAAGGTTTATATGTATAATAACATCCATTAAATAGTGGAGAAATACTGTTATTTTTGAGGTTTCTAATGTGATGTCGTAAATAATTAAATTTTTTCCGCTTACATTGCAAACGCAGGCTGAACCCTACGAGATTTATCAAAATAATGTATTAAGTATTGTACGTATTGAAAAGGTCTATAGAAAACTTCGCGATGGTATATGTCCATCTCTTATGGATATCCCACAATAACATTTTTTTGTCATTTACTTTTTACGACAAATAATGGCTAATTTTCGAAGCAATTTTAATCAATATAGTATTAATCCTTATCTAATTTAAAACCTTAAATACATTGTAGATTTAATATAGGTCAATATGGCCCTTTACAGCATATGATTTAAATGAATATTTTCGAAGATATTACAGATTTAAAAATTTCGGGATGTAGCGTTGGTGTGGCACTCGGCTCGGTACAACAGAGCCAGAGACTTTTTCAAAGTAGCTGCGTTCTCAAAATCTAATAAACCAAACTAAAAAGTAAAAAATAAATTATTGTTTAAAAAACTAAAAAACACTCTTTTAAAATTTATTGAATTAAAAATAAAACTGTAGTAATCAATTGAAAAATTGATGTTATTGTACAAAAAGCGTGGGGGGCTCGATTTTAACTGTTGTTAATATTTTATCAATAGTTTATTATATCTGTAGTTATTATCACAAGCACCCTACGTGTTTTGTTCAATAATATCAATTTTTCAATTGATTACTACATTTTCATTTTTAATTTTTTAATTCAATCAATTTTGAAATCGTGTTTTTTTTTAGTTTTTTAAACTATAATTTATTATATACAACGTTCACAGTTTTTCTGTAGTGTATTTAATATCAGCATTGCACCTATGCGAAGCCGGGGCGGGTCGCTAGTTTAAAATAAAATGAAAAATATAATATAAAAATAAACTTTATAATGTTTCCATATAGTGAATAAATTTATGAATTTTTGCGTAATATCGTATACCAAACTGGGATCCAAGTGCGCTTAACGCCATTTGTAATAAAATACAGATATTTGAATTATTAGTTCACAAAACTCTTACACTCATGAAATAATTATCATAATTCTCCCAACTCCTAAACCTCCCACCACTGGGCTTGAGCCACTTCCGTAATAAAAATGAAATTGACCTACTGTACCAAGCTGGTCAGATTTTTTTCTGTTGCATATATATTACTAGCAACCCGCCCTCGCTTCGCTTCGGTTTCAGTCGCCTTACTCGCGTAGTTCCCGTTCCCGTGGGTATACTGGTATAAAATATAACCTAACATAGGCTACTCGGGGATACTGTAACATTCTAATGGTGAAAGAATTATTGAAATCCGTCCAGGAGTTTCTGAGTTTATTTGTAAGGAACGTTTCCTCTTTAAAATATTAGTGTAGATTACACCCTTAGAGTGTGAAAATTAAAAAATGCTGAAACACGTGTTTATTTATTTTTACTAAAGAGTATTTTTGGACAATTTGAAGAAAATCGATGTAGATTTTTTTCTCCTTATACAAACTTTGTGACTGCGGTTTACCCCCTAGGGGTTGAATTTTAAAAAACCCTTTCTTAGTAGGTTTCTACGTCACGAAAAGAAACTAATGTCAAAATTTCATGTTTCTGGCTTCAGTAGTTTCGGCTCTGTGGTAAGTTAGTAAACTGACATCTTTCTACCTATTATACACCCTTAGAGGATGAAAATGGACAAACGCTAAAACACGTATTTATTTATTTTTATTAAAGAGTATTTGTGCTTAATTTGAAGACAGTAGCTAAAGATTTTTTTTTCTTTCCATACAAACTTTGCCCTTGCGTTTCACCCCCTTAGGGGTAGAATTTACAAAAAATCTTTGTTATAGAGCGCCTACGTCACGAAATGAAACAACTGTCTAAATTTCATTTTTCTAGCTTCAGTAGCTTCGGCTCACCCTGTTCCTTTATATGTGTATTATTGTTAACGCCCCCGCAACACCCCTTGCAGGTAGAATTTCGTAAAATCCGTTCTTAGCTGACCTCTACTCGACGAATGGAATATTTCTGCCAAATTTCAAGTCTGTACGCCTTATGGTTCCAGAGATATGGTGATGAGTCAATATATCGTTCGCAAAACCCGCCTCTCCTATATATATATAGATTTGCCTATTACGGTATCGTAAAATGTGTGCGTAAGGGTGAATTGTGTTCTTATTAAATCGTATAGAATATTAGTACTATCTTCTACACGCGAAAAAAAAGAGTATTATCAATATGATGACTTCGTCTTTAATTTCTCAATAACACTTTATAATAATTTAAAGATAAAAATCAATTTTTAGGCAGAATATAGTGGAAACATCCAGTTTTATTGGAATATTACAGATTTTCATGATATTTCAATCGTCAGTTTCTGCCAAAGGAAAACGTTATTTACTGACCAAGCATTTATGGATTTAAATTAAGTTATTGTTAATAAAAATAAACAAACGTAAAATCAATTATGACAGCTTTTTCTGAAATCATAAACAAATAAGTGCTTAGTAAAATAATTAACAAACGCTCAAAACAACCCGGTATTACTGTAACTGTTGTAAAAACAAAAGCATTCATTACATTATAATTGAATTTCATTTAAATGTTGACAGGTGGATGAAACTGGACTTTATCTAATGGGTTTGTTCAAAATTTGTTAAAATAAAGTAAGGTCAAGTCTTTAACTAATGTTATTATTTTTACTTCTAAGGATGGTTACCTAATATTGAGATGAGATTATGATAAAGTTAGAATGAGTATAATACATATTTTCTTTTGTATGTAGATATTTAATTAAATCATTTTCTTATGATTGAAAGAATAACAAAAATTGTAAATAAAACTACTTTTACGGATTTTATCGCGCTTGTATTTGATTTATGATTGCCCGACGTTTCGAACGAACACTTTCTGTAGCGGGTAGATAATTATAAAAATCTGTAAGAATATTGACTTGTTTGGACGTCAGACATCTTAGTCCACCCGTGATAATGAATGCTGTTAAGTGTTCGAAAGTCATAAATCAAATACAAACGCGATAAAATCCGTAAAAGTAGTATTATTTACAATGTGTAGTGCCCGCGTAAATATCAGAAATCATTAAATAACTAAAATGTAAACTGATCATCATCGTCATCTTACCTCATGTACATCCCACTGCAAAATTCCTCCAGATTAGAATGGAAATTGACCTACTATACTACGCTTGTTAGACGGGTTGCCATAGTTTATGGCTTAGATGTTATTTATATTTATATTATATCCCTTAGTCGTCTTTTACACCCACAGGCAATTCAACCCCAATATTTACTTCACAATTTACTCTCTACCTTATATAGTAATATTTTTACTCTATCATCACGTGGAAATTTATACTCCGGGGTAGCTCCACGTGATAATCAGTCGCTTATTTCCCACCAATATGTTTAATAATATAACAAGTGTTCTGTGATAGTGGCTACGAATATTACCAAACCTTACATAGCTCATAAAAGCTGAGTAAGAAATTTACATCGACCTGGGTCAACTCTATCTGATGGCGTGCGGTCCCTAATTACATTCCCAAAGAAAATTGACATCAGGCAGGCGGCCGGCTATAGAACTATTGTCAAAACTTATGCAATATAATGTCGACTCCAAGTATTTGAGATAATAGTAGGATAAAGATGATGATATTTATTAATATAACAAGTGAGTTAGTTTTGTTTTTCATGGTCATCATTTCAAATGAATTAATAAAGTGTATTTCAATTTTCATCATCATCATCACAGCTCAGGCACGTCCCACTACTGGACTCAAATCTCCGCCACAATGGCTGAGATTTTGAGCTACTATACCACGCTGGTCAGACGGGTTGGTATAGGGTTCAACAAAATTCGGTTTATTGCAAGTCCTCCGTCTCTTGCATAGATAAGAAATCGTCATCATCATCACAGCCCACATACGTCCCACTGCTGGACTCGGGCCTCCTCCATAATAGGAGGGATTTTAATCCACTATACCATGCTGGTTAGACATGCTGATATATGGTTTCATTTCGAGTCTTCCTTCCCTTGCACAGATGTTATGTGTATATTATATCCCTTAGTCGTCTTTTACGACATCTACGGGTAAGGTAGGGAGTGGTGAATTGTATTCTTATTCCGATAAGAAATATAAATCTGCAAATTATATCCCTTGGTCATCTTTTACGATATCCACGGCCAAGAAAGAGGGTGGTTAATTGTATTCTTACTCAGTCACCACGCGGAGTAAATTTTAAGAAATCATAATTATATATACTAAGCTTAGTAGCACGTACATTGCTTACTTTGATTATTCACGTTTACGCAACTTATATCCCAACTTCAAAACTTATGTTTGATCTTTGCATCATAAACGAACCTATGTTTCAAAGTTTCTAATCTTAATGGCGGATTCTACATTGTTGATGAGTCGAGCTAAATGTTTTCTGATTGCCACATTTGTATATTGAGGAAATAATCACTTGTGTTAATCTCACCTTGTATTTGATGGCGATTTCGCGGACTAGTATTACATATTAATTAAACCTTACCAATAAATCATTGATATCACATATAATCACGATTACATAAAATTACTGTAGGTATGTATAACGATACTCTAAATCTATAGCGTACAGCTCTACAGCTCTGCTTCAACTGCTCAATAATCTCAACCCTAGACACGTCTGCCATCTTGTTTGGCGTATTAAACATACAGTAAAACCCGTTTAAAACGATTTCGCAGGGACCCGACCAAAAACGCGTCTTAGGCGGGAAATCGTATTATGCGAGAAAGGGAAAAAACATGCCATTACTATTTATTATATTATTATTTTGAATACCTGCGTATTGAATTTAACATTTAAAAATTACCTAAACAAAATGTTGTTTATTTTCTTTATTTAATATACCTACTACTAGATACATTTTTAAATATTAAAAAATAAAAAATACTTAAAAATATATTAAAATGTTGTTTATTATTATTACGTGGCTTAAAGTAATCACTTATTTTAGTTTAACAAAAAGATTTTGAGGCATTAGCAATTACAAGATTTTCAACGTACATTTAATGTTCGCAGTGCGTCTTCGCTTTGATTCAAAGAAGTTACATAGCATCTTAAATCATTAATTGCTGATAATGCCCGGGCGTGTGACAAAATCGGAGTTGACTTATCTTCTTCTTGGTCATTATCACTTAGGGTCGCTCGACAGTCGCTGGCCGCAATCGCAAGGAGTAAAATGTGTATTTGAGTAGCACGTGTTGGCGTATTAAACGGGATAACCATCGTATTAAGCGTTAAGAAATGTATGAAAACATGTCTCAAGTTGCTGGGACTGACGCAAAATGGCGTATTATGCGGGAAATCGTATTAAACGTGATCGTATTAAACGGGTTCTACTGTATTTTAAATCACCGTCCCTTGCAAAATAAAATATAAACTACTTTATTAATAATTATACAATTACGCAAAATATTATCATGATCGTAATAGGTACCTGGTAATACTTTTATGAGGAAAATCTTAGTAGATCATGTTTTGTGAAAAGCTTCTTCTGTAATATGACTTTGGAACTCAAAAAATAGTGTGATGAAATTTGTGTATGAAATCCGTCTGTGAATCAATGATGATGTATTATTATACTACAAAGTTAATAAACGAAACATTGCTTAAACATAATTAATTTACATTAATAATCTATACCAATAAATAAAATTGGAGTGTCTGTTTGTAATGTCAAATTAATATGCTCTTTTCATGCTCACACGGTTATTTGCACGACACCTATGCCTAAAATAGCAATTAAAAAATTTTTGTCTGTCTGTCTGTCTGTTTGTTCCGGGTAATCTTCAAAACGGCTGGACTGATTTGAAAAATTCTTTCACCAATGGAAAGCTATAATATCAAGGCGTAAACTAGGCTATATTTTATCCCGGTATTCCCACGGGAACGGGAACTACGCGGGTAAAACGACTATAACCTATAACCGAAGCGAAGCGAGGGCGGGTTGCTAGTTATAGATAAATTAATTAAGAAATAAATTTGAAAAGGATTATTTATTTCATAAATAGGCATAAATGCTTCGTAAATTGTATTTAGATTTGATTGACATTTAAAATTCAAAAGGAAAGTGGGTATTTAAATATGTAAATTCTGTAACAAAATTTCCTTTCAGAGTTAAATATTCCTAATTAATTTCAACGCAACAAACGAATCGAAATATTTATATAACTCCTGTAGAATATGTTAATGTAAATTGGTAGTTATTCTTTAAGAAGATTGTTAGAGTTTGATTATCTGTATTACTATTATAAAACTAAAGAGTTCTAGTCGTTCTAGTCTCAATTATTATAATTAGAATGCCAAAAATTCAACATTATCATCCTCCTAATATCCTAATGAATTGGAGTCGACTTAATATATACTCTTCTTTATAGTACATATTGCAAAAGTTATTAGCAATGGTTTTATGATCGGTCACCTGTCTCACGTCAACCTTTCTTGAGAGTGTAATGTATGACCACGCTGCTTTTGGTCGAGTCGGTCTAGGTCATAGGCATAGGTTTTACATAATAAAACAACAAATAAAAAGTATTGTCTAAAACAGTCTGTTTATCGAGAAAGCTGTTTATTACAACTTAATAATAAGGCTATCTTAAATAAGAACGGAGCAGTGTCCATATATTTTTTTTTTAAAACAACACCCTGCACTTCCTTAGTGCCATATCATAATCCTTGTGTTGCAGGCAACTTTACAAACGTAACTAATAAACACAAATTAGAGTCGGGAGACTCAGAACATCAATTCGTGGATCACGCAAAGTGTTGTCCTACGTGGGATTCGAACCCGCGATACTGGCATGGTACCTTAAGCACTGCGTCATTTATGGATTCCATAAATGTTAGCAATTCGGGTAAAAATTGGCAATTACGGGACTCCGCCCAGCAAGTGTTCTGCAATCCCTAAGATAACAATATTGGTGATTGATGTATTTTAGTTGTTAATGGTGACATTGCTCGCCTCATAGCGCGAAGTGTTGAGGTAGTGCATTATCTATACCAATAAATAAAATTGGAGCGTCTGTTTGTAATGTCAAAATAATAGGCTTTTTTCATGCTCACACGGTTATTTGCACGATACCTATGCCTAAAATAGCAATTAAAAAATTTTTGTCTGTCTGTCTGTCTGTCTGTTTGTTCCGGGTAATCTTCAAAACGGCTGGACCGATTTCAAAAATTCTTTCACCAATGGAAAGCTATAATATCAGGGCGTAAACTAGGCTATATTTTATCCCGGTATTCCCACGGAAACAGGAACTGCGCGGGTAAAACGACTATAACCTATCACCGAAGCGAAGCGAGGGTGGATTGCTAGTTATATGATAAAGGACTACATGGCTAGTCAACCAAAATGATTTTATTAAATTGGTACTTAATCCGTGAGCAACAAGTACTTCAAAATTCACTCATTGTTTTTCCCGTGGATATCGTAAAACCTTACTCGCCGTAAGGGATATATTATGCTGATAACATCTATGCAAGAAAAGGAAAACTCGACATAGAACCCTACGCCAACATGTCTGATCAGCGTTACAATAGGTCAATTTCTCTCCCATTAGGGAGGAGGCCCGAACCCAACGGTGGGACGTATATGGGCTGAGATAAAAATATGAGACTTGGATGTAATTCTTCCGTAAAAAGAACATACAGTATACTCCTTCAGCCTATTATCATCCACTGTTGGATATAGGTTTCTCCTACAAATGAAGGGACGGTGTTGCTGCGCTATGTAAATGGGTTGGTACAGTGAAATTATATTTCTCGGGATGGAGATGCTGTCCATTCTCATGGTGAGATGCTAAGCTAATTTTACTATGGGTACCCAGGGTCAAGTAAGGGATCACGACAATTACGGTCTTATCTTGTTGCCACATATGTTAGACTCACCTTGATGACACTTTCGCGGACTAATATTAAACATTATTCAACCTTACCAATAAACCACCGATAGGTATCATAGATAATCACCACTACACTAAACGTATAATAATTGAATGTCTAACACGACATTCTACAACTGCAACATATCGTTCCTTGGCCGTCGATGGACTGAACTCTATTCGCTTTTTTTTTTGTTGTGTGTGTGTAGCTGTTGGTCGCAGATGACCTTGACAGCTTAACGCGGTCAATGGGCGAGCGCGGATGGCTCTCAACTCGGTAAGTTAAGCGAACATCGCCCGAGGGCTCCCCCTGTGGGGAACGGACCTCGGCTCGAGGCGTCGCTGAAAGCAAAGTGGGCGTGGCCACGTTTGGTTAATGACTTTTACGCGGCGCGGTTTTTGACCTCGACGGCGAGGCCAAAACTGCGGAGTTTTTTTTGTTATCGCTGCGCGAGTTGTGTAGGCCCTTTCTTGGGCGATCGTAATAGCGTGCTCTATTCGCTTTTTTTTTTCTTTGTTGTGTGTGTAGCTGTTGGTCGCAGATGACCTTGACAGCTTAACGCGGTCAATGGGCGAGCGGAAGGCTCTCAACCCGGTAGCACTATTCGCGGCACCGATCCTATTTTATAGGTCGTAGCCGTGATAAAAATATTCAAACACCGCCATTTAAAAAATATAAAAATACTAAAGTACTTTATTATTAATATCAAGATGATACAATTATGTCCAACATTTTAGAGATCATAACACACAAGTAAAAAAAATACAAAACATACGATTGAACAGACGAATTACACATTAATATAGGTATATAGACTAGCAATCCGCCCTCGCTTCGCTTCGGTTATAGGTTATAGTCGTTTTACCCGCGTAGTTCCCGTTCCCGTGGGAATACCGGGATAAAATATAGCCTAGTTTACGCCCTGATATTATAGCTTTCCATTAGTGAAAGAATTTTTGAAATCAGTTCAGCCGTTTTGAAGATTACCTGGAACAAACAGACAGACAGACAGACAGACAAAAATTTTTTAATTGCTATTTTAGGCATAGGTGTCGTGCAAATAACCGTGTGAGCATGAAAAAAGCCTATTATTTAGACATTACAAACAGACACTCCAATTTTATTTATTGGTATAGATAACGTGATAATGTCACGTGAAATTTTATATTCCCCGCCAAAGCTCAAAATCTAAAGCTTATTTGATGTTGATTTGTTTCGTCACCCCGCGTTTTCACGGCCATTAACGTTTACAGTGAAAATAAACAAAATATATTTTCGTGAGGTAAGCTTACATTATTTCAATGGTATGTTGGTTTAACATGATTACGTAACAACATGTGTTAGGCAGGTATATTAATATGGGTCCAGTATGTTGACTATGTGAAACGTTCCGTTGAATTTTCAACGTTACATAATTAATTTTCTTTTGTAGGTAAGCTTTTGGAGCAGGTGTTTTAGTAACTACTTTTAAGTTGTGGTTTTGCTGTTAACGCGGTGGTTATAACTATTTATTTTTAGTTTGTTACTTCGACAAAGTTTTTTTTGCTGATTTTCACATACATATAAATACTTACGCCTCTTTCTCATAGGGGTAAGCAAAGACCACCACTTGCTACGGTCTTGATATACGACTTTCGCCTCCTCAATATTCATTAATCTCCTCAAAATATTAAGTATTAAGTAAATTATTTTGATGTTTTGCATTTATTTAAATATTAATAATTTTATATTACTTACTTTTTCTGTGTGGTAACGGCTACGAATATTAATCAACCCTTACAATGTTCGTGGATGAATATTAGTAATATAGATTTATATAAAAATTAATCTCGAGAACAGCTGAACCAATTTCGCTGATTCTTTTTTTTTTTTTTTATTTAATATTCTAAATGGTTCTTAGACGGAAAGAAAAAAGAAGAAAAATGACATAAATTGCCTAAAACGGTCTAAAAACAACACTTTTCTGTACTCCCATACAAAAGACTCGTAGTAATACTTAAAAGTCAATTTTAACTTACTACACTACAAAGTTCTACGTACAAATACTATACTACAAAGTTAAGTTGTTAGTAGAGAGGTTCCGGGAAGGCAGAACAATTGAGTGACGTTAGTATCTATACAAATAAATAAAATTAAAATGTCTGTTTGTAGTGTCAAAATACTGGGCTTTTTTCATGCTCACACAGTTATTTACACAATACCTATGCCTAAATATCAGTTTAAAAATTTTTTGTCTGTCTGTTTGTTTGGAGTAATATTCAAAATGACAGGACTGATTTTGATAATAATTATACTACCAGGTAGCTGTCTATATAATGAGTAACTTAGATTATATTTTGTGGTGGTATTCCCATGGGAACAGGAACTACGCAGATAGGCCGAATGAAACCCGAAGCGAAGCGAGGGCGGGTTGCTAGTTACTAATAGATTTATA
The DNA here is from genome assembly GCA_032191425.1 of Lymantria dispar. Classification (NCBI taxonomy): domain Eukaryota; kingdom Metazoa; phylum Arthropoda; class Insecta; order Lepidoptera; family Erebidae; genus Lymantria; species Lymantria dispar. The sequence continues at coordinate 6,610,498 of CM063446.1, forward strand.
GAATACTAGCAACCCGCCCTCGCTTCGCTTCGGTTATATTATATTATATATTATTCTGCTTTTTTAATTATTGATATTTATTTCATCATTATTATTTTTTACTAGCAACCCGCCCTCGCTTCGCTTCGGTTATAGGTTATAGTCGTTTTACCCGCGTAGTTCCCGTTCCCGTGGGAATACCGGGATAAAATATAGCCTAGTTTACGCCCTGATATTATAGCTTTCCATTGGTGAAAGAATTTTTGAAATCAGTCCAGCCGTTTTGAAGATTACCCGGAACAAACAGACAGACAGACAGACAAAAATTTTTTAATTGCTATTTTAGGCATAGGTGTCGTGCAAATAACCGTGTGAGCATGAAAAATATATTATTTATTAGCCTATTATTTTGACATTACAAACAGACACTCCAATTTTATTTATTGGTATAGATGTTTGTAGTAGTTCCTGAACGAGGCTAAAGTTTCTCAGAAGTCAGAGCTGCGAGTTTACAAGTATTATTAAGTCATTAATATATGTGATATAAGAACTTAATATTAAGGTTTAGTATTAAAGTTTCAGGCAGACTGTGCATGTGTGCGCACGTATGATATGAACTGTGTATACCTTTGTTTGTATGTGTGTGTTTCAACGTCTATGTTATTACTTGTCAATGGTGATGGTCTTTTCAGTTAAATCATAATATCTGGTTGACCGAGCTTAACTCGGCATATTTTGTCGAATTTATTTAGATATATATTACTAAAAATAAAAAATAAATAATGAAAAATTTATAAAATATTACAAAAAGAGAATAATAATAACACCGAGATTCGAACCGACGCTGTTTGATTGAAAAAATACCAAAATTAAAACCTGTCACCTTCCCATCTGAGCTATCGTAACTCATGACGTTGCCATCGAAATTTGAATTCATATTCTTTTAAAATTTAATGTCATTGTTTATTTTGCTAAAAACATGGACCAAACAACATTTTCTATAAATAAAACCTACCTAGATCGATTTTTTGGACCCGAATCCTCTAGTATGCCAAGTTTCAACAAAATCGTTGGAGCCGTTTCCGAGATCCTGAATATATATATATATACAAGAATTGCTCGTTTAAAGATATACGATAAGATGAGAAGGCAAGCAATGCGAGAGAGAATCAGAGGTATAGACAGTAGCGCTCTTCTAGGAACGTCATAGCATCAACTATTCGTCAACTATCACCAACACGTCTGCCAAACGTGGGCGATTATGGCACTATGATCGCTTTGTATCGAAGTATAAATCCATCAACGGATTTCAAGAGACTGATGAAAAAAAAACTGAAAGTTAAGAAGAAAATTAGTTTAAAAATATATTTCTTATTTCAATTTAAGCTGAATGGGTTATTCAAAATTTGTATACTGCCTTACTTATTATTCCATATTTTATGGTTTACTAACAAACCGACCTCGGTTCGCTTTGGTTCCAGTCGCCTTACTCACGTAGTTTCTGTTCCCTTGGTAATTCCGGGGTAAAATATAGTCTATGCTACTCCCTGATATTGGTACGCTATTCCATTGAAATCGATTCGGTGGTTTAAGTGTGAAGGCGTAACAAACAAACAAATAAACTTACTTTCGCATTTATAATATTCTACTAAACTAGACTACAAATTAAAAAATAAAGTTGTATTTTTTAAAATCGACTGCAGCGGTACTTACTGGTAAGTAATCCTGATACATTGTTTTAGTAGTCTAAAAACATCTACGCCATATTCGCCTTTTAAAATAAAAAGGGGTTTAGAGCAAATTGATTGGATGGCTTCCAAGTCTATAGCGGACCTAGGTAGAAACAATTTTTGTCTTTTATATTTAAGACTAGTAACCCCGCCCTCGCTTCGCTTCGGTTTCAGTCGCCTTACACGCGTAGTGCCCGTTCTCATCTGAATACTGGAATAAAATATAGCCTATGTTACTCTCTGATATTATAGTTTTCCATTGGTGAAAGAATTTTTGAAATCGATTCAGCGGTTTAAGCGTGAAAGCGTAACAAATAAACAAATAAAAAAACAAACTTACTTTCGCCTTTATAATATTAGTAAGGATTTTTATAAAAATACCACAAAATTACTTAATGTATGTATTTACATACCTCAGGGGCTTAAGGTATTACGCTCCAGCTGTGCTGTATGATTAAGGGTACATTTTACTCATTAACAAAGTGTTCAACCCTACATACATGCTTTTAAACCTCTTCGGACCTTTTCTCATTATCATCTCATTTTGCTACAGCTGTTGGGGAGTGTTTTAGAATTAACAAAAGCATCGTAAATTGCAATGTTTACATACATTTATCTTTTTAAAAACCTCACCATGCTGTTGTTTTTAACTGACTTCTAAAAAAGGAGGAGGTTCTCAATTCGGATGTATATAGTACTAGCATCTCGCCCTCGCTTCGCTTCGGTTTCAGTCGCCTTGCCCGCGTAGTTTCCGTTCCCGTGGGAATACCGGGATAAAATATAGCCTATGTTACTCCCTGATATTATAGCTTTCCATTGGTGAAAGAATTTTTTAAATCGGTCCAGTAGTTTCGGAGCCTATTCATTACAAACATACATACAAACTTTTCCTCTTTATAATATTATAGTAATATAGTATAGTCGCTTACCAAATGGTCCTATGTTAATTTTATCGAAATCGGACAAGCAGTTTTTGAAAAATCAACAAAAATCTAAAAAAATATCTATATTGAAGTAGGTTTTTTTTCGGATAAAAAATTTATTTGTTATAGAATAATTATATTCCAAATTATATTTTGCCGTATGGTGACAGAGTAAGAATACTATTCACCGGTCTTATTATCAGGTAGTGCTGTTTGCTCGTTTGCCACCAAAAGAATTAAAAAAGTAACTATTCTTAAGCACTGCCATAACTAAAATCATTCACTCTACTACTATTAAATTTTCGTGTTCACTGAAATAAGTTTTACTTTCACACTCGACCAATTCACCACATACGTTCAAATAACTTCAAAGTCAGGGCCTTATTGATGTTCACTTGAATCACTTCCGTTTAATTAAGTAATAAATCCGAATATGTCTAATAAATATCCTTTTCTTTAAGTGAAATCTTAAAATATGCTCTCAAATGTTTAATGCTATACTTAAGCTGAGTGATGACGGCTAGGAATAGTACCAAACCTAACATTGCAGTGGGTGTCGTAAAAGACGACTAAGAGATTTATTCTTAATTCTTTACCCCATGGTACATCGTTATAGAAATATATAAATATCGACTTATAGAAAGACTGGATAAAGAAAGGCCAATGAAGCTATATTATCAAGTAAATGGGAATAATACAGTTAGAAGAGAACGAGTATATTGCACCTTCTTTTTTTATTGCGAATGGTGGCAAACAAGCAAACAGTACACTTTTTTTTTGGGGGTTGGGTTACGGTCGACGCACTCCTCGCACCACTCCGTTCAGGGCGACAGAGGGGCGTAAGCACGCTCACCCGCAACCTACCCGCGCGACACGTCGCCTTCGTCGTTGGGCAGACCACTGGAGCAGGGTGACTTGACGTTAGTGGTCGGGGAGGACGTCGGTCTTTCCTCACGCGGTCGGCTTCTCAGCGGGTGACGGACTAGTTCCCCGGTCACGTCACCCGCGGCCTAAGCTAGGACGGCATGATGCGGCGGTATTCGCGCCTACGCCGCCCCAGTCACCGGCGGTGGATTGCTTCGTCGAGGCTGCGCTCCTTGCGCGCGCGATCCACCAGCAAACAGTACACTGGTGGTACGTGCTGTTGTTGCTGATGGACCTTAACTAGGCCGTTACCTACCGTGAAAAAAGCGAAGTGAGTGTGAATGCATGCAATAAGGTTTGATGATACTAAAAACAACTAAAAGCAACACAAACCCTCCTCAATTATGGGAAGCCGTTTGACCTACTACGCCACGCTGGTCAGGCGTAATAGTATAGCGTTTTATTTGGAGTCTGCCTTATTTGTATATTATATTCCTTAGTCGTCTTTTACAACACCCAAAGACAAGAGAGACAGGAGAAGCTGATGAGTGATCGTCAATACGGTTTTTGCCATAGTCGGCTCATTGGTGATGTTTTTGTATACCTTACACACCATTGGGCAGAGATCTTGGAGGATAAGCGTATGGAACCTGGCTTTCAGTTTTAATATCTTTGAAACGACATTCAGATCAGTTCAAACTCTTGAAGATACAAGTTAGCACGTTTACTACAAGTTCTCTTATCTGCTCCCTGATAATAAAAAGTATCAATAAGAATTTAACAAATGAAGTAACAGAAATAATAAAAGAAAAGGAATTACTTACTAGTACAATAATTATTTAAATACTATTAATCCAAGTATTTAAGTATTAATATCATGACACTTTCGAAAATTATAATGGGTTACTTAAATACTAAGTGTTAAGTCTTATCTATTATTTAAGTCAAAGTTTTGCTAGCTTACAAAGGCTTGAGCATAAGTTAGAAACTAAGAGGCTCAAAAAGTCAAAAGGTGAAAATTTACGAACATGTTTCAACTTAAGTAGAAATTTCAATGTTTTTCACATTGAAATTTCAAGTTCATAATATTAACTAGTTTAATATAATTTAATTAGAAATAACAGTGAAATTCATTCATTCGTTAATCGTTCTAAAGTTAGTTTTTCTTAACAAGAATACGGTTTTCAGCGTATTTATGAATAATATAATCATTTCAAATCAGAATTCATTAATTAAAATTATTCTAAAATTTAATTTATATTTCTAAAAGTTCAAGCTTTCGTAGCTAGATGTAGGCCTCCCCCCAAAAACTGCCACATGACGAGATATTTCTTTGGTGGAGATTATTGCTATAACCGCTATACATTTTTTTTTGGGGTGGGCTGCGGTCGGCGCACTCCTCGCACCACTCCGTCCGGGGCGACAGAGGGGCGTAAGCACGCACATATAATCGCTACACTTGGCAAGTGGTTGCAATAAAATTGTTATTTTTTTTCAGCTAAGCGTTGCTGTCCACTTTACTGTTGATCCTCAGCCGACTTTTATGACATTCACGAATAAGCAACGGGTAACGGCAACTATATTCTTATACTGTCGCCACGCCGGGAATCTAGAAGCTAACACATAATGGTAAAACTAATAAAAACATGTCTACATTTATTATATTTATCTTGTTACATATAATTCTTTTATCAATCTTATATCTTTAAACGAGCAATTCTCTCTCTCGAGCAGTCTTTCGGAAACGGCTCCAACGATTTTCATGAAATTTAGCATACTAGAGGTTTCGGGGTCAAAAAATCTATCTAGCTAGGTTTTATTTATAGAAAATGTTGTTTTGTCGATGTTTATAGCTAATCAATGACAATGACATAAAATGTCAATAAAATTGGAATTTAAATTTCGCCGTCGTCATCAAGAGTGACAATAGCTCAGTTGGGCAGTTGTCCAGTCGCATTTAAACAGCGTGAGATCAAATCTCTGTGTTATTATTATTCTGTTTTTATTATTGAACTGTTAATTTTTGATATTTTTTTTTATTAATTCATCATTTTTATTTTTTTTATTACTTAATATATATCTAAATATGTTCGTCAAAAATACCATTTACAAAAGAAAAAAGAATATACCAAGCAAAGCTAGGCCAACCAGAAATTTTTATTAATACACGTAACTCGAGCACGATATGACCTGCCCGTAACCTGTCATAGCTTGTCAAAAAACACGATATAAACACAAACATAAACATAACAACTCATTAACACGCTTTTATTAGTGTCATACGTATGTTATTATGTGCCTATGTAACGGCAACTTTGAATATGATTTTGACCCTTCAAAATGTCGGATTGAAATTGAAATTTGGCATACTTATCGAGGATCGATGACAATTCAATATTTCAATGTTATTCCCGTTGTCATTACCAGGATTTTCAGGATTAGTGATTATTTAATAACCGATATCCGTTAGTGTCTTTGCGCCGTAACTGAGAGGAAAAATTACCAGATGCGTTGATCACCCATTTCTCGGATAAGATAAAGTTTTCGGATAAGGAACCTGAGAACCAGCTATCTCATCCAAGGTAAGTAGCAGGCACTCAAATTAAGCGTATATTAAAGTTTTTTTTAATTATTATGATTACATGTGAATCACATGGCAATTTCGTGGCAATTTATATATAACTAGCTGACCCAATAGACGTTGTTCTGTTCAAATAAGCGCCACCTACCGGGTCCAATTGTGAATTTAAACCATTTTAGAATCCCCTTGAATATATTATAGAAAAAAAAATTATCAACATCGGTCCACCCGTTTAGGAGGAGTTCAGTGACATACACACGTACACAAGAAATTTATATGTAAAGATAAATTAAATGCATACTTTGCATTTCCGTGTGGGGACGGACTAATAATACAATTCATCACTCCCTTTCTTGCCCGTTGATGTCATAAAAGGATACTAAGAGATATAGTATGCATATAATGTCTATGTAAGAGAAGGAAAACTCTAAATAAAACCCTATACCAACCCGTCTTACCTGCGTGTTATAGCAGGTCAATAGTCCTCCTTTTACGGAGGTGGCTCGAACCTTGCAGTGGGACATATATAAGCCGAAATGATTATGAATGATTCTTTGCAAACATTGTATTAGTTTAATTTTCAACTAACACATCCTCCAACATTTCTAAAACTCTATAGCACCAACTTTCATTCAACGTCACGACTTAATTAAAACACTTAACATCGTTGACTATGTTTGAATAGGTCCCTGAATGTAGCATATTGGCAATTCATTAACGAGTATTACTTGGTTCCGTGTTTAATCGATATCAAAATACGATGTAAATATTAATTAGCAAATGATGTTACGTCATCACATCACATAAAATGTAAACCTTTTTTAATTCTTGTGGTCGTAAACAAGGAAACAGGTTCCATGATGGTAAATCAAATCAAATTAAATCCGTTTTATTTGCAAATATATGTGTAACTAGAAAAAAAAAACGGTAGATTTTCTTGCTATATTCTGCTTTCAAGCCAAACCAATATTAACATATTATTCAAATCAATCAACTATGTGCGTAATAGACAAAAGTATGACTCAAAATAATACTGAAATATATCAAATTACAGTTTATTTAAAATTCAAATCATCATCATCATCTTGCTCTTATCCCAATTACTTGGGGTCGACGCAATATGTCATCTGTTTTGACATATTGCAAAAAATTTCGGCAATGACTTTTATGACCGGCCGCCTGCCTGACGTCAACCCTCCTTGGGAATGTAATCGTTGACCCAAATGGTACCAGATGGAGTTGGTCTGGGTCAATCTAGGGCTCTTAGTCGTCTTTTACGACACCCACGAGCAAAGCAAGGGTTGGTAGTATTCGAAGCCGCTACCACACAGCAGTTTATTTAAAATTCAAATGATTATTATTAATTTTTTAATGTCATAGATTCGAATTAGATGTAGAGATTGTAGCTTAGGGACACGAAAAAACTATCGATACTTTTAGGTATCGAGTACTTTTTTTCGATAGCGATACTTTTGTACTCGATACTTTGTATTCGATACTTTTACTCAATGAGTATTTTTGGCTGGTATCGTATCGAATAAATTTTAGAAATTATCCATGTTATACTTGACCTTATGGCTCACGTTTATGATAACGCCATCTAGTTCAAATGTCATGAAACTTCTAAATAATCATCCGCCAAGATTACTGGACATAGGCCTCCCCTAAAATAAAAAAAAAGAGATGGGTCTATTGCATTACTTACATAAAATTTAATTTTCTAGTGTTTTTAATTTATATCTAAAAAAATGCTATAATAAAAGCTATAATATCAGGGAGTAATATAGACTATATTTTATACCGGTATTCCCACGGGAACGGGAACTATGCGGATAAGGCGATTGAAACCGAAGCGAAGCGAGTGCGGGTTGCTAGTCAGGATATAAATTAACAAATCGTAATAAGAGACGAAAAACTATAAATAACACCGTCTCAACTCGTCTGATCAGTGTGGTATAGTAAACTAATTTTCCCTCGTATTGCCGAAGAGGCTCGAGTCCAGCGTTGGGACGTGTATGAGCTGTGATGAAATTTTATATCTACTAGATAGTAAAATGATTTATTAAAAGTTCCTTACCATCATCATTATACCTCATATATGTCCCACTACTAAGCTCGAGCTTGCTATACATTGGTAGAAAACTTGACCTACTATATACTGATCTGGCGGATGTCATCATCATCATCTTGCTCTTATCCCAATTACTTGGGGTCGACGGAATATGTCATCTGTTTTCACATATTGCAAAAAGTTTTAGCAATGACTTTTATGACCAGCCGCCTGCTTGTCGTCAACCCTCCTTGGGAATGTAATCGTTGACCCAAATGGTACCAGATAGAGTTGGTCCCGGTCAATCTAGGGCTCTTAGTCGTTTTTTACGACACCCACGAGCAAAGCAAGGGGTGGTAGTATTCGAAGCCTGATACTGATCTGGCGGATGTATTGCATTTAATTTTGAGTTTTCTTTCCCAGGGACAAGAGAAGAGGTAGTGCATTGTATTCTTACTCCGTCAGCACACGGAAATGATTAATGGGTAAAAATTAAATTTCCTGCCAATACATATCTATACCAATAAATAAAATTGGAGTGTCTGTTTGTAATGTCAAAATAATAGGCTTTTTTCATGCTCACACGGTTATTTGCATGACACCTATGCCTAAAATAGCAATTAAAAAATTTTTGTCTGTCTGTCTGTCTGTTTGTTCCGGGTAATCTTCAAAACGGCTGGACCGATTTCAAAAATTCTTTCACCAATGGAAAGCTATAATATCAGGGCGTAAACTAGGTTATATTTTATTCCGGTATTCCCACGGGAACGGGCACTACGCGGGTAAAACGACTATAACCTATAACCGAAGCGAAGCGAAGGCGGGTTGCTAGTTATACTATATACCTCTTGCCTAAATACATTGATATTTTTATCTTGATACTAGCAACCTGCCCTCACTTCGCTTCGGTTTCGGTCTCCTTACGCACGAAGTTTTAAAATATTATCCAGATAGGTCCAGCCATTTTGTGGATTACCCAAAATAAACAGACAGACAATAAAAAATGAAATAGGTTTTAGGCATTGGTATTGTTCAAATAATCATGTAAGCATGAAAAAGGCCCAGTATTTTGACATTACAAACAGACACTTCAATTTTATTTATTTGTATATATAGATACAGCTTTCATTCTAGTGTAACACGGTCTAGTTACGTCCATTAGTTGTGTTTCATATCTGTCCCTTTTTTAAAGACATCTCGTATCAAGGGACTTATCCTGATACTATCGAAGATTTTTCAAACATATAATTACCGTACACAAATTACAACCAGACTCCAAACAATTGCGACTGGGGCGGCGTAGGCGCGATCACCTGCGCCTCATGCCGCCCCAGCCGAGGCCGCGGGTGACACGACCGGGGAATGAGTCCGTCACCTGCCGAGAGGCCGACCGCGTGAGGAAAGACCGACGTCCTCCCCGAGGGGACGTTGGTCGATGGGAGGGTACCCCACAAGGGCCATCCCATTCTGTCGGGCCGACCAATGACGTCAAGTCACCCTGCTCCGGTGGTCGGCCCAAGGACAAAGGCGACATGTCGTGCGGGTGGGTTGCGAGTGTGCGTGCTTACGCCCCTCTGTCGCCCCGGACGGAGTGGTGAGAGAGTGCGCCGACCGTAGCCCACCTCAAAAAATAAAAGACTCGAAACAATGTGTAGATTGCACAGAGTATGGTCCTACGCGGCAATAGAATTTACGAAATCGTAATCTTATCCTGTTATTATACCTATAATTTACGAGAATAAAGTGTCACTTACTGATAAGAATCCTCAGCCAGGCAGCCGTTTTCCTTAATTCATATTTCATTTTGAATAAGTTAAATTTCAAAGATCTCATTGATAACTTTAGACTATTGACAGGTAGTAGATATTATATTCACTATCACCCCGTAATACCGAGTATTTTCTGTTTCTTTTTTCCCGCTCCGTCCGGGGCGACAGAGGGGTGGCGCGCGGCTCCGTAACCCACCCGTGACACGTCGCCTTCGCCGTTGTGCTGACCACCGATGCAGGGTGTCTTGTCGTCAGTGGTCGGCCCGATGGAATAACCCTGAAGAGTACCCTCTCCTCGACCGACATCCCTCGCTGAAATACCGAGTATTTGGTATAACAACGGGATGATGATATCGACTTAAAATCACTATTTTTTTCATAGTATATCATCATCATCGCAGCCCACATATGTCCCACTGTTGGGCTCGGGCCTCCCCCACAATGGGAGTGAATTTGACCTACTATACCACGCTAGTCAGACGGGTTGGTATAGGGTATTATTTCGAGTTTTCCTCTTGCATAAATGTTATCTACGTATTATAATTCCTTAGTCATATTTTACGGACCCCATGGATATGAAAGGGGGTGCTGAATTGTATTCTTACTCCCTCATCACACGGAAATGTAATAAATATTGTTGACCTAACCTAACTAAACCGGCCGTCTACCTGACGTCAAATCGTTGGGAATTTTAATTCTTGACCTAACTGTATCAGATGCGATTAGCCAAATATAAAATACTTAGTTCTCTTTTACATCTACGAGCAATAGAAGGGTTGGCAGTACATGTAGCCATCGCCAGACCGTAGTAAATATTGTATTATGATGTAATAAATCAATTATTACGTGTCGCTAAACAACGGTTCGGTGATAAGACCCTTACAGGGTCATCCTATTAACAAATATGTTTTATAATAATGGAGTGATGTCCCCATATTAACTTTAACAGCAAGTGACCTTTTCAAGTGCTTACTGCCGGTATTTTATAATATATGATATGCCTCGTGAAGTGCAGCGTGTGACCATGTGTGCTTATCTCTCGAAACGTTGACATGTCAAAGCTGTTTTAATTGAAAATTATAAATTTTACCATTAAACAAAAGGATATTGACCAACTACACTATGCTGGTTGGTATAAGGTTTCATTTTTTTTTTATTGCCAACAGTGGCAAACGAGCAAACAGTACAGCTGATGGTAAGTGTTGCTGCCGCTCATGGACCTTTACAGGGTCGCTGCCTACCGCGAAGAAAGTGAAGGGAGTGTGAATGCGTGCATTGAGGCTCGGTGATACCAAGGGCACCACCAAAACCCTCCACACACAAACACCCTCATAAAGTTGAGCTGCCGGCTCTTTCGCTCACCGAACGAAGCGCAGTAACAAATTGCTACTACTCAGATGTCGATTTTCTGCGAGAGTGTGGTATTACCCGGACGGACCGGCCCGCGGCTGTAGACACATAACTGTCGACAGTGTGGTCCTACCATTCTTGCATTTTGAGTATTCCCTTTGTTGAATAGATGTTGTATGAATAGTATATATGTATATATATATCCTTTAGTATTTTTTTACGACATCCACGGGCAAGAACGCCGGTGAAATTGAAATGTATATTCTCCGTCACCAATAAAATTTTTACCGTTTAGCTATACTTTTGAAACGATTCATGTCAGATTTTTTCAAATCAAAATAGGATTCTATTTTCGTAATATTCATTTCAACAAATAAATATCATACAAAATTAGCATTAATAAAATTTATGTATTTTTATATCAATTTGTTTTGAATATAAATATACTTTTAAAACAAATTGTATCGCTGTTTGTATGTGCGTTTTTGTGCCATTACGATTGACGACGTTGTATTGTGTCACATAAAATCACTTCACAAAAACCTATTAGAATAAATTTTCATTTATTCCTGAGACGATCTCTTTTGATTTTCGTTATCAAACGCACAATGTTTTAAAAGATATTCGTAAAATCGATCATTTTATCTCGATCATTTTCTTTTGACATTGATTTTCTCATCGAGATGTTTTTATCTCTAATAAAATAATCTCTTTTATTGTGGTCCACCATAAAAGATAACATTCTTTTTTAATAAATGTTTACAATGAACTAGACGGCGTAGTGTAGTGTAGCTAGAATTTATATAAGATCTTTTAATTAGCAATATCAGTCCAAGGCCACTTTATAAATCAGTTTTAAACATTCTGTGTTTCTATTTACTCCAATGTTTGTAGCAGCTGGACCAATTTTATAGTTGCTTTTACTGGCGGATTTCAGATGTTTTAAGGGGAATAAATTTAACTAGAATTATAGTTCCAGGCAAAAAAAGCAAATTCGCGAAATTCTATTATGTATTACGGTTTTGATAACAATCGACAAGGATTAAATTGACAATTAACATTGATCAAGGTTTGATTCAGGTATATCCCAAATATATACATATATATATATTCCTTATATATAATTTCAACGGTACAGAAATAAGAGTGAAACTGAAGACAAAGATTTGTATACTAATAGAATTATGTAGATATGATGGTGTGATTGAAACAATCAGATTATTTCTTTTGAATTCTCGAATACCGCGAGCGTTGATTTTTATCCACTCAAGTATTAACTGCAAAATCCATCCTTAATTCTACTTAGCCGGAATTATATCTTCCATGGTAAAGCCAGTGATGGCGAAATGTATATTTTATTTCAACTTATACAATCAATCAATTTATACAATTTATACAATTAATTTTGGTAAGAATGATTTAGTTTTAAGTGTTTTTATGTGAGATTGGTATATTCATATTTAAATAACAGAAATACGCTTTCTTAGTATAATACTACTGATATTATAAACGCGAAAGTTTGTGAGTATGTATGTTTGTTGTTCTTTCACGCAAGAATTACTGAATGGATTTTGATAAAACTTCACAATAATATAGCTTACATATAAGAATAACACAGGCTACAATTTATCTCGATATTCCCACGGGAAGAGGAACTATACGGGTAAAACCACAAGGCGCTACTGTATTATAAATAGGTTAGTATAAAGGAAATTTTAGTACAAAATATGCAATATTAATTTATCTTGAATGTGAAATATCGAAACAACGAGCAAAATAGGTTACAATTTCAAGTTTCATAAATCATTTGTAACTCTTGCCTCCCATCCACCCTGTAACAATTTCTAAACAACAATGAAAATGTCAATTCCAAGTTTTAATGACATTTTGAAAGGGAAATTCAATAATTCGAGTATCGTAAGTTTGTAGGAAAATTATAATAATCTTAGCAATGACCGAAGAATTCTTAGCAATGAAATATTTTACAAATATTTTTGAAAGCTTGTCTGTATTTAGAAATATATTTTAAGTTATGTCCATCTGACTGACTATATACGAAACTAGCTGAATACATTTTGAAAGATATTTCAATGTGCACGTTTTAAATCACTTCAAAAACTTTCTAATCGTATCTGCTGACCCTACTCGCGTCGGATTTGAACTAGAAATCGGAGTCAAACAAAAGTTGTTATTGACATGTGAAGAAGGAGAGTATTTAAAGGAAAGGGAATATTTAAAAATAAGAACAAAATCATAAACCCGGATGATATTAGAAAAACTTATTTTATAGTGGTAGGAGCACAATTTTGACGGTTGGCTTTCTACAACTTGGTCCGTCCGGGCTAGTACCACACTCTCGCAGAAAGTCGATATCTGAGTAGTAGCAATTTGTTACTGTGCTTTATTCGTTGAGCGAGATTGCCATAAGCTCAACTTTCTCAAGTTGTGGGTTTTGGTAATGCCTTTAGTATCACCGAACCTCATTGCACGCATTCACACTCCCTTCACTTTCTTCACGGTAGGCAGCAGCCTAGTAAAGGTCCATGAGCAGCAGCTTTACTTACAATCAGGTATACTGTTTGATCGTCGGCCACCATTAGCTATAAAAAAAAAATGCTTAAATATGCTTTTTAACTATGATTACACTGATAGCGTGTTGATTAAGATATCGCTCTACCGTGTCAGTGTTATGGGTTCCCACTCAGAACAATAGACAATACTTTATGCGATTCAAAAATTGTTGTTCTTAGATGTAATTTGTGTCCGTTAATTATGTTTTTAAAGTCCTCTGCAATACAAGGATTATTCTCTTAGAGTAAATTGTTGCCTTTTAAAAAACCTATCCACATGGAATATTAAATACATGTACAACTAAAACAATTTATTAAACAATATTTAAAAAACTCTCGTACATGTAGTGATGAGTTAAGATTTATCCATACATAGCCCAAGAAATAGCCGGGCCGGGCTTAAAGAACAACATCCAAGTAGTACCTTGATCATGAACCTTGGTACCACCAATCCACACCCCTCTGTCGCCCCGGAAGGAGTCGGGCGAGGAGTGCGTCGATCGTAACCCACCCCCAAAAAAAAACACAAATGGTACCACCAATCCACAGCGACCTAGGTACAATACTATTTCGACTTTAACAAAATGGGGAATGCCAAATATTTTGAGGTTATTTATCATTTGCCTTAGTTTATTATTGTATTAACATACGTTAAATAAAAGAATAACATACAATTCAAGTGATACGTTTAAAACTCACACTTCAAACTATATTAAAAATACTTTGAACACCATCATCACAGCTCATATAGGTATGTCCCACTATTGGACTCGAGTCCCCTCTATACTTCGAAAGTTTGCCTTCCCTAGTTATACAAACCTCAACCCTTAGTCGTCTTTTACGACGCCCACGGGCAAGAGAGGGAGTGATGAATTGTATTCTTAGTCCGTCACCATACTGAAACTTACTTTATTCATTATAGAAATTTTAACATCGACTTAAGCAACCACCAAATTAATGGCGACGTGTGACTAACTTCAAATTGGATTATTGATAGTGACGTACCGAATACTAAAGATGAAAATTTAACAACGCATGAATATTTGAAGCGCGCCAAATTGACGAACTACATTGTACTGACGCTTAACACGTTCACCTACTCTGTTTCCTTTGTATATATTGCAAAAGGTTTTGGTGATAGTTTTATAATCGACTGGTTACCTAATATCAACCCTCTTGGAAATCTAATTGTTAACCAGATGACATCAGATGGAGTTTTTTTTAGGGGTTGGCCATGGTCAGTGCACCCGCCGTCCGGCTCCATCCAGGACCACGTAAGGGCGGCACGCAGCCCCATGACCCACCCGTGGCACATCACCTTCGTCGTTGGGCCGACCACTGGAGCAGAGTAACTTGTCTTTCTGTCTGGTCGGCCCGACAGAATACTCGGGGATGTCGGTCGCCGTCGCGCGGTCAGCCTCTCTGCGGGTGACGGGCTAAATCCCCGGTCCAGTGACCCGCAGCCTCGGCTAGGGCGGCATTAGGCGCAGATACTCGCACCTGCGCCGTCCGAATCGCCGGCGGCGGATTGCGTCGTCATGGAAGCGTTTCTCCCACGTGCGGTCCACCGCCTTCTTCCGCGAGACGACTGCCTCGCAGAAGGCGGCAACTGCGTCCCAGTTTCTGACGCTGCCGAGCATCTCCCTAGTTGCTGTTCAGCCGACGTGGCACACACCTCGAGTGTGTGCTGCGCCGTGTTCTCGTCGCAATCCTAGTGGTGCCAGGCTGGTGTGGTCTCCCTCCTCACGACCGTGTGCAGGTACTTGGCAAACCAACCGTGTCCCGTCAAGACCTGCACCAGTCGGAGGGAAAGTACCCCGTGCGTCCGCTTCAACCACTCCATCAGCACCGGACGGAAGGCCTCAATGGTTCTGACACCGTCCCGAGGCCTCCAGGTCCCAAGGGAGTGTACCGTTCAGGAGGCACGCTGCCTCCATCGCCACCAACTGACCGCCAGGCGCCATGGCTCTCTGTGGATGCCACAAAAGTACCCTGAGATGGACAGTCAGGGACCCCGCCCACATTAGTGCGCCGTATAGGGCCATCGACCGGATGATCCCCGCTTACAACCATCGACACCTAGCGCTGGGCCCGTCCACAGTCGGCATCAGCCAAGAAAGGGCGGACGCCCGCTGTGCCCATAAGCCGCGGAGTAAGTCGACGGAATTGCTCCCAGCACCACCAATGCCCGTCGAGCACCAGGCCCAAGTACCTCATGTGGATGACTATGAACGCTGGAAAGTATTCCAAACGTCAGGCAATCAAAGATCAATTACAAACGCAATAAACTCCGCAAAAATAGTTGTGTTGATGTGAAATACCTATAGGCGAGGGTGAACCTGATCGTTGGCGTAGCGTAAACAGCTCATGGCGATATGACGACCGTCATATAGCGTATATGACGGTAAATGCGAAGGTAAACCTGGTTGTTGGCTTGGCTTAACAGCGCGTGGCGTCAAAACGCCGGCGTCAAAACGCCACGCTGTAGGTGTATATGTACAAACGTAATCCATACGTAGTAGTGTGTGAATGAGGCGGAGCGACACAATGTTGTGTGCAAGAGCCTGTGCGTATTAATATATAATATCAGGTTGACCGAGCTTCACTCGGAGTATTTTTCTAGCATTTATTTAGATATATATTAATAAAAAATAAAAAAAATAAATAATGAAATTTATATAAAAATTACAAAAAGAGAATAATAATAACACCGAGATTCGATCCGACGCCGTTTGTCACCGATGTCAAAAATAAAATGAAACCTGACTACTTCGCCACTGAGCTATGGTAACTCATGACATTGATGGCAAAATTTGAATTCATATTCTTTTAAAATTTAATGTCATTATATTGTCTGCCAAAAACACTGACAAAACAACATTTTCTATACATAAAACCTAGCTAGATCGATTTTGGGCCCGAATCCTCTAGTATGCCAAGTTTCAACAAAATCGTTGGAGCCGTTTCCGAGATCCTCAATATATATATATATATATATATATATATATATATATATATATATACACAAGAATTGCTCGTTTAAAGATATAAGATTTTATACTAATTAAAATAAATGTTTATTCATTAAAATCATCATTTGCTGGAAAAAAGAACGTCATGCTGGTCAGACATGTTGGTATAGGGTTTCATTTCGAGTTTTCCTTCTCTTGCACATGTGTTATGTGCATATTATATCCCATAGTCGTCTTATACGACATCCACGGGCAAGATAGGGAGTGGTGAATTGTATACTTACTCCGTCACCACACAGAAAAATAATAAATACTTAATATATAATCATCTCATTATCCTTTGAGCCCACGTACATCCCACTGTTGGTATTGGGCCCCCCTCCTATGTGGTGGGTTTATTGACCTATTATACCGCGCTGGTTGGACGTGTTGACATAGGGCTCTCCCTCGGTTTTAACACTCCCACGGGTTCGTTCCACTATTGGGCACGAGCCTCCTCCACAAATTGTATTCTTACGTTGCCACCACACGGAACAACTTAATATAGGTATAAGAAATTATAAAATACAGCTGACCCAACAGACGTTGTTCTGTTCAACTAAAGCGCCACCTACCGGGTCCAATTGTGAATCTAAACCATTCTCGAATCCCCTTGAGCACACACAAATTACTTACTCAATCCAGTCAACAGATATCGCCATCTGTTAAAATCTTCTTCTTCTTCTTCTTATTTCATGGCAATGACCTACAATTATATGAGCTTTTGGTGCCAATGTCGAGTTATTATATTTATTATATATTCACGTCTTTAGTCTTAGTCTTTCAGTCAGTCGTTAGCATGACTTGGTGCTGATATCCAAGTCATGCTTGTCTCAGCAAGTCTCTGGGAATTTTGGCAGAATGTCAAAATGCACGCAATTCACTATTATATCATATTCACAACATTTCAGAATTTTATCTGCATTATATTACATAAAGTATCAGCAAATTTATTCAATATAACACTTCAAAACATTAAAATAATGAAAAAAAAATATAAAAGCGCTACGTGACATTTTGACATTCGCGTCAAAAGTATCTGTTAAAATCGCTTGGAGTTAACAGATAATTGTGAATGTCAAATAATAGACAAATAATTTGCAATAAAATAATATTGCAACTATAAATTAAGATGTAAGCTATCCTATCTTTCAAGTTGGATCAAACTGCACACGGTGTGCAAATTTGATTAAAATCGGTTAAGTAGTTTCGGAGTCCATCGCGGACAAACAACGTGACACGTAATTTATATATATTAAGATAAGATAATAACTTATTATTTTTGTTTCAGGTACACTTAAATATGATTATTAGATCGTGTTTTTTCATCAGGTGAGCATTTAAAAAAAAAATAGGTATAGCTATGATTGTACCGTGACAAATAAAGTTTCTGTTATTTTATTTTTGTGAACAATCTATTATGCAAATATACTCATCGTTTATGTAGTATTAATACTTATATTTTTAAAACTAATAAAAATTTATATCCTCAATATCTCATTTCGGCCCATATACGTCCCACTGCTGGGCTCGAGCCTCCTCCTCGATCTGAGGGAAATTGACCTTACAATTGTCATTACATTCAGCTTTAACAAAACGGGGAATGCCAAACATTTTGAGTACTTGTCAAGTTTATTATTGTTTTAACAAACGTTAATTAAAAGAGTACGACATATAAAAGTTAAGTGACTATTATATAACGTTTAAAACTATCTGACTTTAAACTATATTAAAAATACTTTCAACATCATCATCACAGCCCACACAGCATATATCATGCTGGTCAGACATGTTGATATACGGCTTCATTTCATCATCATCTATACTAATATTATAAAGCTGAAGAGTTTGTTTGTTTGTTTGTTTGTTTGTTTGTTTGTTTGTTTGAACGCGCTAATCTCAGAAACCGCTGGTCCGATTTGAAAAATTCTTTCAGCATTAGATAGCCCATTTATCGAGGAAGGCTATAGGCTATATTATATTTTCAAATAAAGTAGGGATCCGTACTAAAAGTCCAATAATGTAACCCAAGGTGTAAAAAAATTATCTATACTAATATTATAAAGCTGAAGAGTTTGTTTGTTTGTTTGAACGCGCTAATCTCAGGAACCGCTGGACCGATTTGAAAAATTCTTTCAGCATTGGATAGCCGATTTATCGAGGAAGGCTATAGGCTATATTATATTTTCAAATAAATTAGGGATCCGTACTAAAAGTCCAATAATGTAACCCAAGGTGTAAAAAAATCACCCGAAAAAATCTTTATATCGCGTTTGCTGCGAAAACTATTAATTATAGAACAAAACAATATACTACAACTTCGCAGAGCATATAATTTTCTACTAAAAATGTTGCGACATCATATGTCTAACTATTGTAGTTATCTCACTATAAGTGTTTTCTTTTATTTTTTTAACTTATTATAATGCCGTCGCTTAAAAACTCTTTATTTTGTATCTTCGTATTAATCCTTATCAAAATAAATTACTTCGTATTCAAGATGGATTCAATACCTTTCTAGAACTTTTTAAATTATTAAATTCGGACATTTTATTCAAAAGATATCGCGATATTAAAAATGTAAGTATTAGTGATGTAGCCATGTAATTATTAAGTACTAGCTGACCCGGCGAACTTCGTACCGCCTTTTCTTCGTAATTATTTTGTTTTAGTATTTATCAGTTTAGTTTTAGTATTGTCCGTGCGGTGACGGAGTAAGAATACAATTCACCACCCGTGTGTGTCGTAAAAGACGACTAAGTGATATAGTATGCATATAATATCTATGCAAGAGAAGGAAAATTCGGAACAAAATCCTATACCAACACTTCTGACCAGCGAGGTATAGTAGGTCGATTTCCCTCCCATACTGGAGGAGGCCCGAGCCCAACAGTGAGACGTGTATGGGTTGAGACTATGATGATGATTTATCAGCCTCCTACAAATGGCGTAAAGTTGCAGATTAAGGCAATATAACACTTACCGTAAATTCAATCCAGTTAAATTATTAATAATACCATTATATCGACATGTTTGTGGCCGAGGCCGGCGACCGTCCCACCTTCGGCACCAGCCTCACCTCCTTCCAACATCCAGGGAACTGGCCAAACGCTATTCAAGCGTTGTATAGACCCGTGAGATGTGGTACCAGGTGCTCAAGGACCAGTACCAGCACCCATTAGGGTTGACCGTTTGGCCGGAGAGTGATAGATTTAACACGTATATGCACCACTGGCGCCCCATCTCCGGTTTACGGTTTTTTTTTTTTTTTTTTATTGCAAACGGTGGCAAACGAGCAAACAGTACACCTGATGGTAAGTGTTGCTGCCGCTCATGGACCTTTACAGCGTCGCTGCCTACCGCGAAGAAAGTGAAGGGAGTGTGAATGCGTGCATTGAGGCTCGGTGATACCAAGAGCACCACCAAAACACTTGGTGGTGCACTTGTTTGGCACTGGCCAAACGTTATTCAAGCGTTGAAGGAACTGGAACTGTCCCTGGATGTTGAAAGAAGGGAAGGCTGGTGATCCTGTTAAAGCTGAGGCGGTCGCCGGACTTGGCCTCAAACGTATCAATATAATGGAATTATTGATAATCCAACTGAATTCAATTTACGGCAAGTGTTATATTTCCTTAATCTGCACCTTTACGCCATTTGTAGGAGGCTGATAAATCATTATCATAGTCTCAACCCATACACGTCCCACTGTTGGGCTCGGGCCTCCTCAACTATGGGAGGAAAATTGACCTACTATACCACGCTGGTCAGACGTGTTGCTATAGGGTTTTGTTCCGAGTTTTCCTTCTCTTACATAGATATTATATGCATACTATATCACTTAGTCGTCTTTTACGACATACACGGGTGGTGAATTGTATTCTTACTTCGTCACCGCACGGATAATACCACGCTGGTCAGACGTGTCAATATAGGGTTTTGTTTCAAGTTTACTTTGTCTTGCATAGATATTATATCCCTTAGTTGTCTTTTACAACACTCTCAAGTGGTGAATTATATTCTAGCTATTTAATATACCGCCTTTTCTTATCGATTCCAAAACCTTTTTTAATCTAGATCTACATGTAATTATGCCAAAAATGCCGAACCGATGGAACGAACATCAAATGTTTGACAGGTAAGAACAGTTTGTGTGGGAAAATACAATTGTTATTTTTAGTATTTTACTCGCAATTTTGCCATATTTTCTCACCGTATAAACCTTCCCTGGACTTCCACAAATAATTCAAGACCAAAATTGATCAAATCGGTCCAGCCGTTCACGAGTTTTAGCGAGACTAACGAACAGCAATTCATTTTTATAGATAGAATGCGCGCGTATGTATGATGTGGCGGGCGTCATGAGAGACGAGGGGCGGTAGCCTCTACGAAACGCCTAGAAAAAGACCTCAACTTCCTCGACAGTCTGCCACTGCAAAACGACTACGACTTATGCGCAGCAATGAGAGAAGTTTTAAAATAAATAAATAAATCCTGAAAGTCACTATGCTCTCCAAAGTCACTATTCCACGCGGGCACTGCTACTAGATCATATACGGGATTACTGGGCTAGAACCCCCTCCATGTTTCGAGATTTTTTTTTCTATAATTATACACACGTCATCCCTTAGTCATCTTTCACGACACCCACGAGCAAGATAGGGACTGATGAATTGTATTCTTACTCCGTCACCACACGAAAATTTACTTCATACGCAGACGGACAAATGTCAAGCACAGATTCTATCTGTCAAGTTCCTGATGTGGAGACCTTTTTTCTAACGCCTGCACTCAATTTGTAAGACCTCGTGCCGTCTTGTTGCCAATCTCGGATGACTAGTTAAGATCCAGCCGGTCAAACATCATTAACAAAGAAAAATTCTCACTCAATAAAAAAAAGCGACGACTTCCTTCTACGAGGCAATCCTCGTGTAGCTTCGTTAAGAGTTATAGCGAGGATGTAGTGAAAGTTTATTGTAAATATATTTGATTAAAAGACAACAGCATGTATTGAGCAGTAAGTCCTAGCGACATCATACAATTAATTGCCATTAAAAATATTCCAAATGAAACTTGCGTTAGTAGTTCTTGACATTGTAAAATCTGTGTAGATAGTACCTACTTGGATAGTAATTGTACAAATAAAACAATACTGGAGAAAATCTGCATTGTGAAAAGGTGTTGAAGTGTTATAAAACATAGTAATAGGAAAACAATGAGTCATAATTCTCGGCTTATTCTAATTCTAATAAATAGATATTTCCTTTATTATTGTTTCAACGTAGCGCCCTCTAATGTTACGCTTTTGAGTGACACTTGCATACATCATACAATGAATGTTTGCACGTTTAAGTTCTATATTTACTTACTAGATGGCGGTTTATACAAAATCATAAGTGACAATGGGCAGGCTACATCGCTCGACGAACCAACAACCACAGAGTAAAAAAGGTTCTCAAGTGACGACCACGATGATTTTCTGTATACACAAGAATAAGGTACTGAGAATCTTCATCAAATCCATTCTAAAAGTTTACTTTAGCGCCATCTATGAGTGAATCAATGTATTTCTATCAACTGAAGTGAACTTGGTGCTACCACCCAGTATCTGTATTACTACTTGCTTTGTAAGGGTGATAGGTACAGACATGTCAAAAATATATAAAATAAACTACATAGGTATTTTATAGGAATTTTAGCAACAAGAATATTTATATTAGTTCCACGTATATTCCAGAGATGACACTTTAAAAAAGCTCAAAATAAACGCTTGTAAGTACATAATTAGGGGTTTCTGTCTAAGAAACAATAAAATGCGTAATATTGTTACCTATTTTTATCATATAATCTGCAATATTTTAAATATAAAAAAAATAAGTGTGTAAAGTCGAGAGAAACCTTACCTTCATTTTGTTAGTAACCAAGTAGGCTTATTGCGCAGGCGTGTAAATACTCCGCCCTCGGACCGCCTCTTATACACGCTTTCTTCTTCTAACCCTAACTTTACCCTTTCCATCTACCAATATTAACTTATGTTAGCCTGGTACAAAGTAGACATTTTCCGCTCTAATCGAGGTTTTCAGAATCTATTTTAGCCACCATAGACTGAATTAGATTTTCTCGATTTCCTTTCCTCCCCACCGCCTCTTAATTTTCTCAGCAAAGCTTCCATGAATAAACACATGGATACCTTCTTGTAAGTTCTGATACTCTAGTACATTTCCCTGTGACGATGCAATTTACCGCTACGCCTTATACGCTACCCACCTCCTGTAACGTCTACGACGCCGTTACCCGCCTCCTGTAACGTCTACGACGAATATTTATTTATTTCTTCGGACACCGTTTGTGCTTTCATAACGATAGGTTGAATTAGGCAATCTTTATATACTCGTACATTACACAAAATATTAGAAAATCTTGTAACACAATTATATCGTGTTGTTATATCGTCAAATTCATTTACCGTCTTTTTGCTACGAGTTTAAGTTATAGACAATCTTGTCTTCTAGTCTGTATCTTCTACTCCTGAATACTGAACTTAAATACGTCAATCGCTATGCAAATATATTTAAAACGCTCTTATTAGATAGATTTTTTAAATATTTTGCTGTAGTACAAAATATTTTATTGACAGTTAACATCGCACGCGACCTAAATTTAGGTTTGAGTCAATTATAAATATAAAACTAATAGTTAACGCGATCTTTGTTGAAAGTTTGGCGTCAAATTTTGTATCTGTTATTTGCTTTTTTATAAAATTTAATGACTTTTTTCACGAATCACCCTTTTTTATCCGTTTCTCTGTGATAACATTTATTTATAATTTTTTTGAAGTTATACTTCTTTAGGCGCGTTATGAAAAAATGATGAGAGTGAAATTTTAAGATGCGCGCGCATCTGTGACACAAAATTAACAGTATGAAGCTGTCTGCTTAACCGCTCATTGAGTGAAATTTTAAGATGCGCGCGCATCTGTGACACAAAATTAAATTAATTTATTTGAAATATATATATTAAATATATTATTACATAAATATATTAATTTTCAATTTTTAATATTAATTATTGATATCTAAGATCAATCTAAGATTCTTTTAGTTTAAATTTGATGACTATTAAACTGAACTTTGTTGATTATCCTTTTCCAATCCTTCTATTATTTTATTGTAATTAATTATTTGCATGCAATTAAAAACTATTTTTTAATGATGCCAAAGAAGTATAACTTCTCACGCGCGTACATAAGTACACGCACCCATTTTTTTTTTCTTTACATTTACACCGCAAAAAATACTACTATTATTTTAGTTTAGTAAGAGATACTATTAAATTTTAGTAGGATAAAGTAAGCTTAAACGTCAATAATTAATATAATGTCCTCGAGTTTTCTTTACACATCATTTATATACTTTCATATCCCATTGATACTTTTACATGTGTGTCATAATGAACCGTATTTTATAAATGTCACCGAAAGCCGTGGGGACACTGTGCAATGTATTTTTATATACTTTACTTTTTATATCTCATAGTTTTTTTTTATTGGACATGCTCAATGTTGATTACACAAAACATTGTGAGAGGTTGTTTGACCTTCATGTCGCCATCCTGGGAATCTTGTTACAATATATATTTAAATTAAAAATTGTGAAAACAATAAGTGCTGACTAATTAAATCCGTAACGAAAAAACATATTGTAGCTTTTTAAACTTCTACTTCAATTAATAGGTTTGAATACGAGACGATTTTATTTAAAAAATATTTATTTATTCATCAGGGTTTCACCAGACTTCAAATAGCCTCTTGTAGCATAATTTACTGCATTCAAAGCCTACTTGTGGCACTGATTAAGGCATCAGTACAGCTGATGAAAGACCACCATACACTACGTCGATCGATATAAAATAAAGGAACTAAATTGATTGAAATTGATTTGATTAATAGTTAAGACTCTGTGATATTCTACATTTTATTAGTCCATCATATTTATATTCTTAATAGTAATGGTATGCACAAAAAGTATATTAATCTTTTAACTAATTTCGTGCATTTTTTACTTTTGCTTTTTTAATTATTCTAAATTCTAAATTCCTAATCATCATGTTCTTATCCCAATTATTTGCAGTCGACTCATTATAATCTCTTCTTTCATAATACATATTACAAAAGTTTGGTTAAAGTTTTATGATCGGCCACCTGCCTGACGTAAACCCTTCTGAGGAATATAATTATTGACTGTTGATGGTAAGCGGAGTTAGCCTAGGTCGATGTAGGCAGTCGTCTTTTAAGACACCTACGTTCAATGTAATTTTCATCATTTCAGCCTATCGCCGTCCACTGATGGACAAAGGGCTCCAGAAGGGTAATAGAATTCGGAGCTTCTACCATACAGTAATTTTTTTTTGTCGACGGCTGTACGCGGGGGTCTTCCGGTCGATGGCCCTATACAGCGCACCAGTGTAGGCAGGGTCCCTGACCGTCCGACTCAAGGCTCTTCTGTGGCGACCACAGAGGGCCATGGAGGTCAGGGCCATACGCGGATACCGCACGGTGGCGACGGAGGCAGCGTGCCTGTTGGCGGGGACTCCCCCGTGGGACCTGGAGGCGGAAGTGCTCGCCGGTTTGTTTCGGCGGGTGTCGGGAATGCGAGCGGAGGGCGGTGTGGTCTCTTTGAGGGAGCTCACCGCCTGGCGCGTCGACGCCTGCTGAGACGTCATTGCCTGTTGGGCAGTCCGGCTGGAGAGGCCTCGGTTCGGGGTGCCGACCGTGGAGGCCTTCTGGCTGGTGCTGATGCAGTGGTAGAAACAGCGGCACGAGGTGCTCTCCTTCCGACTAGTGCAGGTGTTGACAGGGTGTGGATGCTTCACCAAATACCTGTACACGGTCGTTAGGAGGGAGAGTACACCGTCCTGCCACCACTGCAATTATGACGAGGATACGGAACAGCATACGCTCAAGGTCTGTGCCGCTTGGGCAGAGCAGCGTCGTGAACTCGTCGCAATCATCGGTGCCGACCTGACGCTGCCGACCATCGCCAGGGCGATGCTCGACAGCGTCAGGAACTGCGACGCGGTCGCAGCCTTCTGCGAGGCAGTATTCTCGCGGAAGGAGGCGGCGGATCGCTTGCGCAAGGAACGTAGCCTCGATGAGGCGATCCGCCGCCGGCGACTGGGGCGGCGTAGGCGCGATTACCTGCGCCTCATGCTGCCCTAGCCGAGGCGGCGGGTCACGTGACCGGGGAATTAGTCCGTCATCCGCCGAGAGGCAAGCCGCTTGAGGAAAGACCGACGTCCTCTTCGAGGGGGGGGATGTTGGTCGATGGGAGGGTACCCCAAATAGGGGGTATTCCGTCGGGCCAACCACTGACGTCAAGTCACCTTACTCCGGTGGTCGGCCCAACGACGAAGGCGACGTGGTGTTCGGGTGGGTTGCGTCTGTACACCCCTCTGTCGCCCCGGACGGAGTGGTGCGAGGAGTGCGCCGACCGCAACCCACCCCAAAAAAAAAATACAGTAATTTTTAATTATTTTTAATGTTTCAACTAAATCTCTGCTAATATATTTACAATTTCTATCATTATTATAAATATACCAATTATATGTATATCACACTATTTCAATCCATATTTTATATGATTTATTGAAACTATGTTTGATTAATGTTACATTAATCCACCTATGTAATGTTGTCTTTTTCAGTCAGCTTTATAGAAAGTTCGAATATTTGAAATTCACCTATATCTATTTCATGCTCCCCTAGTATTTCATTCTCTAACACTGAAGCCTTCAGCTACGCCGTAGAGACTAGCTACGGGATTTGTAGCTAAGCTCCTTATTTGTTTGTTACAAATTTATTGATTCTTGTATAATAAATATATATGAAGTATTTACTCTTTCAAATTATTTCAGTAATTTTATAAAAGATATTTTACCTCTATGATATGACTATTTAACGTAAAATTATCATTATTAATATATTGAATATTATTAGGTCCATAAAAAAAAAAAACTATTCTATATCATAGAGTGCAAATGCTAATAGTCTCCGAAGTAATTAAACTAATAATATAAAACAAATAATAATTTAAAATAAATTAATATATTAATTTTAATTTTGGTAATGGTTATATTAGTCGTTTCTGAATACTTTCTTATACACAATTCCTTTCAATATCTACATTTTTTATATAAACGTAATACGAATATTGTGGAAATATTTTTAAATAAAAACATTTATAAGATTAGAACATTTATAAGACCTACCTACAATAAATATCTGTAATAAATATCTCGTAGTATCATCCTATACGATAACACCAAAGTCAGTAGTACAATGGCTATTCGGTGTTATGTATTCCTAGTAAGATTGCTAGAAGATCTCTACCTTCTAGTACTTGACACGTGAGGTCACTCTCTTACCTCGCAATTCCCTTTGTTTTATTTATTGAAAAGAAGTCTTTGTTGCTTAGCGAATCTTACAATTAGTTATGCTGAAACTTGAGCAAGTTATATCAAATAATGGCGTAGCGTAATTTAGTGCCACCTAGTGAGGACATTTCAAATTACGCATTGTTTGGTTTTATTGAATACAAAACTGTTAAAACACTTCGTTGTAAGATAATTTATCTAGCCTGGTATGTTAATAAAAATAAAATAAAAATGCTTTTTTATTCATACTTACAGCATGTGGTTTTAAAAAATGTTGTGCAGGGATTTGAGGGGATTCAATATGCTTCTCTATAACAACAGAGAAATTCTCATGAATGAACTTACTACAAGGCCACCATATTTGTGTTATATCAACAAGCACTCACACTCGGACAAAGGGGCGGAGTTACCCTGTAGCTACTACGAAAGCCACATTTTTAATCTTATGCTCTCCTAGTATTTACGCTGATGGATCCCCCGACGCATCGTTGATTGACGGTTGATATCGAACTTTTATTACGTAGATAATAAATAATAAATAAGAACTTCTTGAAGTAGCAAATATTGTTAATTACTAGTTATTTTCTTCTTATCCCATTATATTTTTAATATATATAGTTGATTTTGCTACTCAGCAATCAGCTGGAAGTTTGTGTGACGGTTGATGGCATTAAAAACTTCTCTTATCACATAGCGTAACTAATAGTGTTTAGATTCAACTCGTTCACCTCTGAAAACGCGTGACTGTATAAATTATAAAACAACTTAGATAATTTTTAATCTCTTCTTTTACTTTATAAAACTATTATAACAGCAGCAAAAATTAATATAACAATTATACCGATAATAATAAGTGAAGATGTATAATTAAAGCTGAGAAAGTGGTGGGTCTTCCTTTTTATTGCCAATCAATTATGCCTGTTTTTATATATATACATATATAAATATTAAATTTTTACTGTTAAAACTATGGTTTTAACAGTGTGAGAGTCATTCGACATTATTTAATATAGCATAAAATGTCACTGTGTAGGTCATTTAGCCTTCCCTTCTTTAATATGATTCTCGGTCAGAATTAACCACTCACCTCTAATCTCTAAATAGGAAAAGCTTAATAATATCACAGCTTATGCTCTTCTAGTACTTTTGCTATGAGTATGCCACGCAGTGACGCTATTTATTAACTCGAAAGAAGTACGTATAAAAATTATTACAGATGGGTGGGTATTGAAGTACTAACCAAAGTTAGTACAAATAGTACAATAAATAATTACTTTATAAAGATTGAATAATTACACAACAAAAAAAAATAGTTTCACGATTTGCGAATATGTGTATGTATATTTTGATTCAACTCGGAATAATATATTTGTTTTTCACAACTTATTCGGTGAAGCTGAAGTATTTATTTAAAATCACAAATACTTAACTCAGTAAACTTTTTCTTATTGTACCGGTCATTGAGTAAAGTTGAAAGATATGAAATGTAGTGAAATGATAATCATACTACCTTCTAGTTCGACAAGATATAAAATATTATTAAATAGCAAGGCAAAGATTGAGATAAGTAATGAAACTTTCAACGCTTTAAACAGTAAAGACGTTCTTACAAAAAAAAATTATTTAATTTTTAACATGAATAAATATAACGTGTTACCTGTTTGCTTTTGTATAGATATCCTATAAAATGATAAAAGGACGAAGAATAAAGGTAAAATAATAAAAAAAGAATACTGTGGTGGCTATTAACACTACCAACACTTACATTGCTCGTGGGTGTCATTAAAAATAACTAAGAGCCTTGCGTCAACCTGGTCCATAAGCATCTGATGGCCTAGTCAACAATTACATTTCCAAGGAGGGTTGACATCAGGCAGATGGCCAGTCGTAAAAATATTTTTAAAACTTTTGCAATATGTACTAGGAAAGAAGAATATATTGAGTCGAACCCAAGTAATTGGGATAGGAGCAGGATGTGGATGAGTTCCAAAAGAAAGAAATGTTGTAGAAAAACTTAATATTTATATATATATTTTATATATTCACGCCTTTTTCCCATAGGGGTAGGCAGAGTCCACTGCCCTCCACCTGCTACGATCTTTGACATATTCAGCGTAGCAAAGCGGTTCTCTGTGGGCCACTTTTCGCCCCCGACGGAAACGAGACGTGACGTGTCGCGAGCCACATCGCCGCCATTCGTACAGTTTTTTAATTTTTGAAACTCATTGCGTTTCCGCGAGAAATACATACACATATAATTAAACGGACACAAATTACATCCAAAAACTTAATATGCAAACACATTTAGCCAGTTAAGTGTATTAAATCTATATTTTTCTTTGATCGTAGAGTATACTTGTACCTAGTAGTCTATAAATATATTAAGAAGAAAAAAAAAGAAAACGAATTACCTTTTTTTTTTTTTTTTTTTTGGGTTGGTCGCGGTCGGCGCGCCTCCGCACCATTCCGTCCGGGGCGACAGAGGGGCTTAAGCACGCAACTCCCGCAACCCACCCGAAAACCACCTCGCCTTCGTCATTGGGCCGACCACCGGAGTAGGTTTACTTGTCGTCAGTGGTCGGCCCGACGGAATACCCCCTCGGGGAGGACGTCGGTCTTTCCTCACGCGGTAAAACGAATTACCTGGAAAATTATTAATAATTTCTCAATGAATTAAATATTCTACTGCTACTATATAAATTAAAATACTATAACATTCATGTTTGGGAAGGAAACTCAAAATAGAAAATTACATCAACACATCAGACCGGCTTAGTAAAGTAAGTCAATTTGCCTCCTATTATTGAGAGAAGGTTCCAGCTTAGCAGTGGGACGTATATGAATGGGATGATGATGTTGATTATTAATCCTTTTTAACACGCTTTTATTAGTTTCATAAAATGTATGCTTGTAATCAAACTCTTTGAACTCGATTTTGCCCTCTTTTGAGCGATCAGATTTTCTTCAAACTTTGCACACCTATCAAAGACCGATGACAATGCAATAAACCGCTTTTTTTTTGGGGGGGGTTGGTTTTTTGGAGATGGGACTTCGATGTACCGACAAATCTAATACGCATACTAATTACATTTCGGTGGCTATTCACTAAAAAGTGAAAATAAATATAGTTTAAAAACTCTCAATTTACGAAAATGTGGCACAAAGCGCCCCACGCTTATTTCACAATAATATTAATATATTTCGTTCATTATTTCTTTCTGTCTATATTGAAAATTATTTTACACTTTTTAGTTGAAAGCCTGTTTTTTAGTTTTTTTTAAATATAATTATTAAGGTCTAAGTTACACTCTTATAAATTGATATCTATGAATGATAATTAATATATATCGTTTACGTATTATAACAATTATAAGAGTGTTTGAAAAATAAGCACATACTCTACTATGGAGGTCCTATCCAGTTATAACTACCTGGTACTTTTTCAGGAGGTTTTGGCACTCTTAGCTAACGTGACTGAATGTATGTGTGTTTGTTATGTAACTACTTAACTAGGCCCCTGCGTATGTATACATAAGTTTGGACCATATTGTTAGATTCATGAGTCCATTAGACCATGCATCTATTTTTCGTGATTAGCTAGTACTATACTGGAATTTGATTAAAAATAGGACGATCTCACGGACCAACAGGAAAGCAGGTTGGAGAGATAATAGATACACATAAGATAATAAAAATTAATACGTTTTCTCACGTACTCCCCTAATGCAGTGTAGTATTTTTTATTTATCCCTGATCATCACGAGAAATTATCATTTCATGCCTTGCATATACAATGCGGAGTAAACAAAATAGATTCTGACACACTCAAGGCAGTGTGCCTTACGCACAAATCATCTGTAGGTAAACGAAGTGTCACGAAAATTTCCAAATATACCCGATTTCACGATTGGCTGGACTGACTAGTCAGTCTCTTTACAACCATCTTATCGGCTAGTCGGTTAATTAGCCAAAGTCATAGTCGGCATTTTACAAATTATATTGACATAATTATACAAATAATAACAAATATGTTATGAACTGATTTACTTTCTTTTTTGTGAGAATTTTCATTTGTAATAAAAATTATTTAAATTATAACTCTTTTAAGTAATATCGAATATTATACTTTCGTAAAGCAACGTAACGTTTTCAAGTCAATGCTTTGCTACGTCGTAGCTCCCAATAACATAGTTGAATTTTGTAGCGCTCCCTACCTTTTAAAAACTCTGCCAAACAGATTTTAATGAATCAATCAATGTGCAAAGCTTTATAAATTTATATATATACTTTAGTTTATGTTATCCTAATGTTTATTTCAGCCACAGTAAAGCCACCCACTACGATCCTCATTTACGTAGAGAAAAAAAAATATTCCTTGTGAAAAATTCTTACCGCTAAAGACTGGATTTTTTATGTCTCAACAGATCTATATATTTTTTAATTAGGTACAATAATATTTCTTCATTTCATTATTTTTCCGTGTGGTGACGGAGTAAGAATACAATTCACCACCTATCTTACCCGTGAGTGATCGTACGAGACGACTAAGGGATGTAAAACGCATATAACATCTATGCGAGAGAAGGAAAACTCTAAATAAAACCCTATACCAACACGTCTGACCAGCGTGGTATAGTAGATCACTCTTCCATTATGGAGGAGGCCTGAGCCCAACAATGGGACGTATATGGGCTGAGATGATGATTATTTTAAGCATGTATAGATACGTTCCACAGGCTTGGAATGGGAACTTTTAAAATATAAAAGATGATGAATGGCAAAGAATGATGCCAACAATAACATGCCAATTTTACCGTGTGGTGAGGGAGTAATAAGGAGGGAATTTACTACCGCATTCCCTATCCGTGGTAGTCGTAATAGTCGATTAAGGGATACAATATGCAAATTAACTCTATACAAGAGAAATAAAACTCGAAATAAAATCTTAACCAATCAGTCTGATCGACGTGGAATTAGGTTAATTTTTCTTCTATTATACCTAGATGAAGCTCGAGTGCACTATTGGGATATATATAATTGAAATATAGCAAAGCTGGTGGTGATGATAATGAAGCATAAATTCACGAATTTACTCTCTCGGACTCGAATAAAGCTGAATATACTTTCAAGTAAGTAATTCCAACTAGAAAATAGCCAATGCATTTAATAGCCTATCAATAGCCACAGTTGGAGCATTTCCAAGAAATTAATAATACCACTATGGCTACACTTAATATGCGTGTTGGAGATAGCATTTTATGTAATAATGTTTATCATTTAGCTAGCTTAGCTATTTTTACAACCACCGTAGAATATTAAAAAGGTGGTAATGTATTCTTAAGCCTCATATGATTTATATATTTCAGATAGAAAGGTTTTGAAACATTTCCTTTTATACTATACATGAAATAAATTGCTTAAATGTCAATAATTTGAAACAATAGTTTCGACACTGTAATTGAAGTTAATAAACTCAGCACTAAATAAGGTTAAACTTTGACTCAGCGTTGTATTTATTATTAAAGAAAGTTTGCTCTGTCAACATCTTCACGCCTTATGTTGACCTAGTACTTGTGGTGGGAGTACACTGCCACGTGGTCAACTTTTATTAATAGAAAATGTACTGTTAAAATTATTTAATAAGATGAAAAAAGCATCATATCATAAATAAATATGTTTTCTTCTTTTTTTTTATATTGTCAATAAGCTACTATATTGAGCCCCTTAAGTGTATGCTGACAGTAAGTGCCCTTCAAATTTATCATTAACTGCTTATTATTTGAAAGCTATCTAAATTACCGTTGTTATATTCTCTGTGTGCAATTCAACAAGTTAAGAATAGCAAACTTTTGCCACATGTTACTTTGTCTATGTCCGCTACGGCGTAGCTGTTAGTTACAGCAGTTATTTCCCTTTAGTTATTTTCTGTCAACAACTCTAGTTATACATAATGAATTATTTAAAATATTGCGTAATTTTTCCCTAATATATGTAATAATATTACTATTCGATTACACATAAAAAATTGATTATTATTATGGACTAAGATACTAGTTGAGTATTTGTAGTTACCATAATTTTAATTGTAATAATTTAGACTTTAATTTAAGCTAGACCCTCCGAGTGGTGACGGAGTAAGAATACAATTCACCACTCTCTTCTTGCCCGTAGTTATCGTAAAAGACGATGAAGAGATATTGCATATAACATCTATGCTAAAGAAGGCAAACTCCAAATAAATTCTTATATCCAAACGTTTGACCAGTGTGGTATAGTAGGTAAACCCCCTTCCCATTATTGAGGAGGCTCGAGTCCAATAGAGGGGCGTATATGAGCTGTGATAATATGATAAGACTGTGGAACAGAATTTTATACCGGAATTTTATGTAATAACTGCCTAGTATCTCATTAATAAACAAATTTTTAATTTTTAAGTCTCAAGTTAACGTGGTCACGCATAATATCCAGATATATTTGTTTCTAATCTGTCCCACAGATTTTATGTAAGTATATGGGATATGGTCAAAGAATGTACCCACTATACGAGTATGTACTAAAAATGGAACTCTAGAGCGATTCTATGAATGGTGTACTCTTCTCTTTCACTACAGGTACACTCCTCACGCTCATAAACAGAAACACTATATATAGCGAAGCTCCTGAAAAATATATCTTAACGGTTATGGGCTCCTGGTTCTTTTTCATGAAGCATCAGAGGCTTTACTATGAAATACGAACCAAGACGTAAATAAAGCAAGGCATAATCTTCCTTGCAATTTCAAACATTAAATTGCGGCGTCCAATCGAATAATTATTTGTATATATAACACGAAATTTATTGTACTTTAGACATTTACACGTTGATTTTTGGTCGACGAACTTATAATTATTTATTATAAACAAACGTTTTCGAAAAACATTATAAATTTTTTTGTCCTAAAACTTTTCACATTTATTGAACGATGACGACATATATAGATTGGATAAAGCTATAGAATCTACATTCAAGAGTTCCTGAAAAACATATCCCGATAACTATGGGCACCTGGTATTTTTTCACGAAGCCTTCGAAGGCTTGTAGAGTGATGTCATCGACAACGTCACTTGACTTCTACCAGTAGTATACATGTATAATCTATCTCTCTCACTAATAGGTAAAGCTCTTCATACTTATAAAAGTAAGCCACGCCCTATAACGTTAACGTTGAAATTTGCCTATGTTGAAGTTCATAAAATGCTGAAATATATATCCAAAGAGTTATGAGGTCCTGGTGCATTTTCATGAAGCCTTAAAGCAGTTACGTTTAAAAAACGTCCATGATAATAATACCTATATTGTCGTCACTAGAGTGTAAAATTTAAGTTGTACTTTCTTACCCAACAGTACAAAAAAGAAGTTTTCGACTGCAGTTACCGCTTTTTTATGAATTATTTTACTGGTCTAAAACCATCTCTTAATTATTGTATCTCTAATAAAATCGGTTTCGAGCACATCATTTTGATAGTTTTAAAGTTTAATATGGACATAAAATTCTTCATATATAAAAAAATCAAATTATTAATATTCATATATTAATAATTAGATATTTTTATATATGAAGAATTTAATTATTTTTTTTTTATGTATAAGCTCTAGTAACTGGTAAAAATATGTAAACAGTGAAATAGTTGCATTAAATAACAATCATGGACGTCATATGATTTCAAGATTTTAATATTATATATAACGTGGAAAAATAATATCTTATATCTTTAAACGAGCAATTCTTGTAAATATATATATTTTCAGGATCTCGGAAACGGCTCCAACGATTTTGTTGAAACTTGGCATACTAGAGGATTCGGGCCCAAAAAATCGATCTAGCTAGGTTTTATGTATAGATAATGTTGTTTTGTCAGTGTTTTTGGCAGACAATATAATGACATTAAATTTTAAAAGAATATGAATCCAAATTTTGCCATCAATGTCATGAATTACGATAGCTCAGTGGCGAAGTAGTCAGGTTTCATTTTATTTTTGACATCGGCGACAAACGGCGTCGGATCGAATCTCGGTGTTATTATTATTCTCTTTTTGTAATTTTTTATATACTTTTCATTATTATTTTTTTTTTATTAATATATATCTAAATAAATGCTACAAAAATACACCGAGCGAAGCTCGGTCAACCTGATATTATATAACTATTTGATAAATATAACGTGGAAACTTTGAATTTATTTTGTAAACGACCAGATGCTCTCTTAGAAACGTGTTATGAAATCTTATATGATTATCGAAATAAATAGATATCTGAATATTAGACAGTATAAACTGAAAGCCAACTGTGGACTTGGTTTTTCCCTCTAACTTTTTAGTCACTTGTTTTTTTTTCACATCCTCATTTTTAAATAAAATATTCTTTAGGCAAGTTGGACTCACAGAGGACTTTTAACTTTAATGCGAAATTAACACGACATAAACGCAATTTAAAATTGATAACAATATCTCTCTAAGTTAATAGCCATCCCCATAAAAAGGCGCAAGTTTAATGAAAGCATATAAAAGGAAAACTACGCGCTTTGTTTTATGTTGCCCTGGTATACTTTCGAAAAGCATGGCGGCTAGCCGTAGCCCCCACTTGTCGCTTTGTCTACAGACTACGGCGTAGATGATATTTAACAGCACCGTCTATCTAGTATTAGATTAAACATTTTGTGAACCATGAAAAATATACATATTATTTCAAAAGATTAATAATTTTTTTTTTTAATATTTTTTTTTTATAAAAAGAAGACTTAAATGATAAGAGGTAACTCAAGCATTGATTACGTAAGATAACAACAATATTTGGTTTAAAAATCCAATATTATTAACATCGTAACATCGTAACATTAACATCGTGCTGTGTGGTAGTGGCTTCGAATACTACCAACCCTTGCTTTGCTCGTGGGTGTCGTAAAAGACGACTAAGAGCCCTAGATTGACCCGGACCAACTCCATCTGGTACCATTTGGATCAACGATTACATTCCCAAGGCCGCCTGCCTGACGTCAACCCGCAGGCAGGCGGCCGGTCATAAAAGTCATTGCCGAAACTTTTTGCAATATGTCAAAACAGATGACATATTGCGTCGACCCCAAGTAATTGGGATAAGAGCAAGATGATGATGATAATGATTATTAACATCGTAAATTAAAAAAAAATCGTGGAAGTTTTGCTATTATTGAATTTTCTTTTTCAGCCCAAATATTTTCTACTAACAGTATAAGAGGTAAGAGGTATAAGATTTCTTAATAATTATCATATATATTAAATAATATTCAAATCCATAGGTGATTTATAGGTAGACTATTTTATAGGGGAAGAAATACCTTCTGTGTGGTGACAGATTAAGAATAGAATTAAATTTCTTACCCGTGGGTGAAGTAAAAGCAACTAAGGGGTATAATAAGCATGTAACATCAAAAAGATTTTATTTCGAGTATTTCTCCTCTTGTATAGATGATATATGCATATTATAATTCCTTAGTCATCTTATATTGTCTTAATAATTTTTCACTCGCACTAAAGCCTCGCATTAAGATTCTCGTTTATAGAGCTGAAAGTATATATAAATTTCAAAACTTCATAGTTATTAAAAATTCTTACCACTTAGATTTTATAAGGGGGTATTCCGTCGGGCCGACCACTGACGACAAGTTAACGCTGCTCCAGTGGTCGGCCCAACGACGAAGGCGACGTGGTTTTTGGGTGGGTCGCGGGAGTTGCGTGCTTAAGCCCCTCTGTTGCCCCGGACGGAGTGGTGCGGAGGCCCGCCGACCGCGGCCCAACCACAAAAAAAAAAACCGCTTAGATTTTTGTAATTTCAACCAATTGTTTTAGATATACTTTTTAATGAGTATAACAATGTTTTTTGGTTTTATTGTTTTTAAATCGTGCTTTTTTAATAAACTAAAAAAATATTTAATACTTTGATCAAGTGTAAATATGAGCACTGTATTCCAATAAAATCAGGTTTAGTTCTTTCTTATTATGCTGAGTATGAAAAAAATTATGTTTTTAAAACCAGTAGTGCACAGTGTGTATTCCTGTCACACACTGTATTCCTGCTATATACCTATAATGAAAATAGAGCTCTACAGCGATTTTTTGGATGGACATACTCATCTCTTTCATTATGGTTACTGCTCTTCACACTTATAAACTAAAAAAGTCGTATATAATACATATAGTCTTTAGTAGAGCCTGTAAAATATATCTCGACGGTTATAGGCTCCTGGTCCTTTTTCATGAAGAATCAGAGGCTCTACTACGAAATATGAAAAAGACATTAATTATTATTTATGACATTTGTTTTGTTAGCATTAAAATATTGGTTCGGATGATTGAACCCATGCAATTTGAGACAGAATTGCAGCATATAATTGAATGATTATTTGTATATATGTATGTATTTGTATATTTGTAAAATATATTTTAACCCAAGTGTTTTGTTCAAAGATAAGTATATGGACGAGGTTCGTCGAGTACTTGCTTCAATTTGAAACGCTCCCTTTTGAATTTAGCAATAGAGAGCCTTTCTAGTCTGGTTGAATAGCATTACAGCTACACGATATTCTATGACTGAGAATAGAGAGATGCAATATATATAAATGTCGGCATTTTATCCCCTCTTTGCGCTTATGGAATGAAGGAATGTAGAGATATGCATAAAGCATAGATTAATGGAGCTACTGAAAAACATATCCCGATAATTATGGACTCCTGGTGCTTTTTCACGAAGCCTTCAAAGTCTTGTTGAGTAGGTTGAGTGAGTGAGTACGACACCGACATAGCCATTGAATTCCTCCTACCTTAGTATACGCATATAACTTATCTCTTTCACCAATGGTATAAGCTCTTCACGCTTATAAAATTAAGCCACGCCCAATAATAGTTAACGTGCCTCCCTATGTTGAGTTCATAATATACTGAAAATTATAACCACAGAGTTATGGGATCCTGGTATGTTTTCATGAAGCCTTGAAGCAGTTGCGTTGAACATCATCGATAATTTATTTGTCGTTGGATTAATGTAAATTTAAATTGTACTAGGTACCTAACTGTAGAAAAAATGTATTTGGATTCCTTGAAATCCATCACAATTATCGGTTTTTTAAAAATTGTTTTAATTATCTAAAACCATGTTTTTATTATTATCTTTCTAATGAAACCGGTTTGTGGGTAATCCGTTGAATGGTTTTAAAGTCTTAACGAGCATAAAACTTCACATTTGTAAAACGAATCTTATTATTTATAAAACTAATCCCGCATTTTTAATCCTTTATAATAGCTGCATTGAATAACAACAATTAACGACATGTCTGTTATTGTTACATATTATGTTATCGTTTTCCAGCAAATTTCTAAGAATCATTAACACTGAAATGACAACGATGAAAGCAATGATTTGAGTCTCTGACTAAATGCATTGAAATGAAGTCATAATTTATAAATAAAGACTTGGCATACAGTTCTTCTTAGGTACGAAGATATAAATGAAAAATGAAAATTTTTTAAATGAAATCACAAGTTTAATGAAAACATGTAAGATGCTATGCACTGTGCTTTATGTTGCCCTGGTGTAATTTCGTAAAGCTTGCCGGGTGAATTTTCTCCACTTGTCGTTTTTTCCACAGAGTACGGAGTAGATGCTCTTCTGAATATTATTTAACAGCACCCTCTAGTATTAAATTAAGTAAATTGTAAAACAACTATAAATAATTATTATCTTGTAATGTTTTATTTTTTTTTATAAAAAGAAGACGCATCTTACAACTCAAATAATGAAATCTAAGAAAGAATTTAGTTTAACAATTAAAAATCATTATTAACATGAATTTAAAAACAAAATATTAAGTGGTCGAGCTTTTGAACTAAAGAAGGAATTTGGTGAATTAAAGACGTGGAAGTGGGGAATTAAAGACAGAAAATAATAATGATTCTATTATCGCTATACTTAATATGGAAGTTGGCGATTGCATTTGCTATTAAAATTATGGACCCTTATGCGGTTTTTACCAGTCCCATAGGAAAATAAAAAGGTAAGGCAATGTAATCTTAAGATGTCAACACATCTTAATTTATTTTATTTATTTATTTATTTACAATCAATTATAATATTAATTAATCTAATAAATATATAATATTAATTAATCTAATAATATATAAATAATAATTAATATAATATTAATTAATATCAATTATAATACCTTTACAGGACATTTAACCTAATGCGATATTATAAGAGAAAAATATAAAATTAATAACAGTTATATATAATAAGACAATAATATTACACAAATAATAAAATATAATATCAAAATATAAATCATAATTTAATATTATATTTTACCAAATAACATTTAACTAAATAATAAATTAAGACATGTAACACAATATGACAATAAACAAATAATAAAATATAATATCAAAATATTAATCATAATTTAACATTATATTTTATCAAATAATATTTAACGAAATAATAAATTAAGATATGTAATACAATGACAATAATATAAAACAATTAATAAAATATAATATCAAAATATTAATCATAATTTAATAATATGTTTTATTAATTATAAGCAACGCACTTATATACAACGTCTGAAAATTCCCGTAGACTGCAGTTGTAAATGTCCGCGGAATAATGAACTGTATTTATTAGCCTAATAGCACGTGTCAATGGGGCGTAATGGAGCATATTAGTTCTGGCCGTTGGCAAGCTTAAAGCAAGCGGCCGGCGCCGTATGCACATGCGACCTGCTGGTGCGCACAGGTGTAGCATTGCCAGTATAGCGGGGTGATGTAGTTGGCCGCGAAGTACACGCCACACGTAGCGGGCCAGCAACACATCGCGCCGCACGCTCAACTGGTCATAGCCAACCATACCCAACACAAACAGGTTTGGGTACATAAGTGGATAAAACGGATATACTCCGTACTGTTTCATATATAAAAAACGGGTGAATTTATTCTGAATTTTTTCTAGCATTAGACTGTATTTAGACTCGTGAGGATTCCAAACGATTGCACATATTAATAATTTCAGGTAAAAAATTATAGACAAGTTTTTCAATATTTAGTAAATTATCCGAATGTAAACATTTTAAAACAATTGTTTCGAACTGTAATTAATTGACTTTAATAATAAATCCAGTTAAACAAGCTTAAACTTTATCTCGGCATTTTGTTTCATCTCAGCCCATATAAGTCCCACTATTGGGCCCGGGCCTCCTCCATAATGGAAGGGTAATTGACCTACTATACCACGCTGGTCAGACGTGTTGATATAGGGTTTTATTTCAAGTTTCCCTTCTCTCGCATAGATGTTGTATGCGTTCTATATCCCTTAGTCGTCTCGTACGATCACCCACGGGTAAGATAGGGGGTGGTGAATTGTATTCTTACTCCGTCACCACACGGAATGAACGGAACGGCATTTTGTTTATTAAAGTATTATTACTTCAACATCTTGATGTTTTATGTCGACCTAGTACCTGTAGTTGGAGTATACTTGTCACGCGGTCGATTTTTATTAATGACTAGCAATCCGCCCTCGCTTCGCTTCGGATTCAGTCGCCTTACGCGCGTAGTTCCCGTTCCCGTGGGAATACCGGGATAAAATATAGCCTATGTTACTCCCTGATATTATAGCTTTCCAATGGTGAAATAATTTTTAAAATTGGTCCAGTACTTTTTGAGTTTATTCGTTACATACAAAAATTCAAAAATACAAATCTTTCCTCTTTATAATATTAGTGTAGAAAAGAAAATGTTTTCAGTAAATGGATATGCAAAGTTTTGTTTTGAAATGAAAAATAGAACATGAATATTCTACTTCCAAGAAAAAGGCTTTTTAGGATTACCACCAGTTCAACAACTCAAAGAAGTAAAGATGATTATTAAGTGTGATCAGGCGTGTATGTACAAGTGCATCTAGTTCCTTCTCATTAATTTATCCATCCATATCCAAACTTAACCAAGTCAACTTGCCGCGAACATTGTAATGTTACAATAATTTTTACAAAATCCCTAGTAACTCCCCATTAAACTTCTCACTTACAAACTGTTTATTGTTTGGTAGCTATCATTAACTTTTTGAGAACGATAATGTCTTTAAAAAAGTAAAAAAATCAATTGCAACCGGTAGCCAGGTGCCAAGCGTGATATTTATGACAGTATTCTCTGTCGTAAGAGTCTAAAATAGCCTATTTAGGCTTAGACATAGGCTATGTATCGTTGAGTGGAAAATTTGATTATTTTAATTATACCTATACAAGATTATAATTATTTGGCTTCTTCTTTTAAGCAATGATAACTTTCAGTAAAGCTTAAAAAGCAACATCTCTATAATTAAGTTTAGAAATTATTTGCATCAAAATCAATATTTACTACTTTTACAAAATTACCATTAATTTAATAAACTTGATTATCTCTATATTTTATGTTCCCATGGTAAGCTTCTGTTCCTCTACATGTCACTTTGGTTAATTTCGCTATGTACGGCGTAGCCGCTATTTACAGCAATCTCTTATTGCCCGTTAGATAGCACCCTATAATTATATATTAGGAATTGTTTAAATTATAGCATAAAAATATATTCTTATCGACTATAATCTACAAAAATATCTTATTAGACAAGACATTACGATAGATCCTCACGGTGATCCTTAGTTAATGTTATAAACTAGCAACTCGACCCAACAGACGTTCTATTCAAATCTAAAAAAAAATTTCCCTGAAATCGATTGCAGCGCTACCTACCAGTTCCAATTATTAGTTCTTACTTTTATTGTTTTTATTGCGTATGTAATATATAACTTTTTAAAACCTATATATATATATATATATATATATATATATATATATATATATATATATATATATATATATATATTATATAGGTTATAATAGGGACGCGCACAATCTCGTCATAAAATGTAGCTAATATATGTAGAGAAAATGAGATCTACAGCGATTTTATTGATAGTATACCCATCTCTTTTACTACAGCTTATAAATTGAAACCACATAATATGCGTAGTCTCTTGTAACAACTGAAAGCTACATCCTAACGGTTATGAACTCCTGGTAATTTTTCATGAAGCATCAGAGACACTACGAAATATGAATAAAGAAAGAATACAAAGACGATGATAGATCAGTTCATTTTCCTAATCTTTCGGGTCGGACGATTGAGCCAACTCGCAATTTCACACATAGCTTTAGTTTACAGCAGCCTATCGAACAATTAACTGTAAATACAAAACAAAATAATGCAATGTAACTGAAGTCTTTTGCTCGTAAGCTACTGATGAGGATTATTGAATATTTGTTTCGATCCGAAAAGTTCACTTCTAAATTTGACAGTAGAGCCTCGGCAAGTGTCTATGATACCATTAATAATAGCGCAAATTCATAACGCAGTATGCATACTTATAGTACGCATGCTTCTCTTTCCCTAACGATAAAGGTCTTCATACTTATGAAATAAAAGCATATGTAAAACAAGCATATAGTATAGACTCACAAAGCCACTGAAAACATATCGCGACAATTATGGGGTCCTGGTATTCCACGGAGCCTTCGAAGTTTTATTGAGTGATGTTATCGACAACGTCACTTGGTACAAAGTTGTATAATATATTCTATGTCTTTTAATAAAGGTAAAGCTCTTCAAGCTTACTAAGTTAAGCCACGCCTTATACCCGCACTCGTATCTACGTCGAAGCTCATGAAATGCTGAAAAATATATCCAGAGAGTTATGAGATCCTGGTGCCTTTTCACGAAGCTTTGAAGCAGTTATGCTGAAAACGTCATTGAAATCGTCGCTAGATTTTTTTTTTTGTAGAGAGTAGTTAGACTAGATAGAGTTTCAACAAGCGGACTCAAGAAGTACAAACTACAAAATGAAATTAATTCCTCGAAATCGATAATAGTTATAAGATTTTAAGCATTGCTATAATGGCCTATAACCATTTTCTCATTATTACTGTCTTTCTAATTAA
The DNA here is from genome assembly GCA_032191425.1 of Lymantria dispar. NCBI lineage: Eukaryota > Metazoa > Arthropoda > Insecta > Lepidoptera > Erebidae > Lymantria > Lymantria dispar. The sequence goes on from CM063446.1 coordinate 6,653,792, forward strand.
TCAAACTTGTAGCACATCGATTGGGTGGTTTAAAAAGCGAGAAACTCTTTCTGAATTATATATAAACTATACACACATGTCGGTATAAATTACCTTGGTTAGTTTTCTTCAAAACTCTTCACCTTTATGAAACGAAGATACATAAAGCTTAAATAATTGTTGAAAAATGAAGATAGCACTGTTCTTTCCTAGGGTTTTATTTCATGAAGCCTTTGAAACAGTTGTATTGAATAAAAATAATTGATAGACATATGATTGCGGCAGTCTTAATATATGTTTTACGTATTTCATTGTCAGCATCTCACGTGACGTCCCATTGCTTGGTTCTAATCTCCTCTAAAATAGGAGAGATTGACCTATTAAATTATACTGGTTAAACGAGTTGTTATAGGATTATATTGCCGAGTTTTCCTTCTATTAAATAAATGTCAAAGGGCCATATTTAATCGCTTATGGTATAGGATCCCGCTATACAACGACCTTCACCGAGATGCTTATTTGATGAAACTTATTTTATATTTAATTTAATATGTCAATAAATATAATCCATATGGGTGGCCTTGCAAATTTCAGTCCAGAGTATGCTTAATTAATAATTAAAAAAAAATATTTTTTTAAACATTTCACCGGTATGATTATTAGATAAATTCTATACCAATCGAAAGTATGAAGCCCATAGAATATGCAAACGTTAGGTTGCCTATTCTTTTCCAGTCACAACTATCGGGTTGCCAGGTATAAACAGGTAAATCTGTACTAGCATTTTGCAACGGTCTGTTTATTGAATGAAATTTAAATGAAATTAAAGATTATTTTATTCTGAACACGGTGGTATAGGGTTGCCTGCGAAAAATCAGTCCAGAATTGCGGTTGTCGAATTTTAAAAAGTAAAATATTGCTCCGAGTGAATGTGTGTGACTGAGAGGTCCCAACCAACCATCCCATGCGATAGAAGAGGACACAGCATAGCAGCTGTTTAAAGTCCGCCCATTTAAAGAAAGAGAGTGCGCATGCTATTTGGGCTTGGTATAGAAAAGGATAGCGATAGACTCATATATACTATGCATCATTTTGGAGTAGAGTGTCGCTATAAATACAATTGAAAAAACGTCCTACTATTTATTGTTGGAAAAAATGGCAAAAAAGTGTTTTTTGTGTGGATCGGATAATAAAATAATTGATTAGATAAGATAAGACTGTATAATCTATGTGTCGCCATGTCTTTCTCCGTTTTTAGTTAAACTCTCGCAATAGCTATATGTAATTGTTAAATCGTATGTAAAACAAATCATTAATAATCTTATAAACTCATTTGCAAAAAAAACGGGCGGTTTTGATTTTCATTCATATTTAAAAAGATACAATACCAAAAAGGTTTCAATCGTTTGTACACGTTACTGGCCGGTTTTAAAAATGCTGTGGTATTTAAAAAAGTACGTTCTAAATTCAATTTTTCATTTGATGTTCATTTTTACAGAAAACCCCTTTTTATCCTACATTTTTGGCGCGAAGTTCCAGAAGTTAACATCGACTTTCATAACTTTTATTCAATTTTTATCGATTAATTTCATATCCTTGACTGTCAAAGCTTTATTTAATGCTGTTTGGCTGTATCAAAAATGGTAGATAAAGTGGTAAAAGCTACCAAAATTATCGCGCTGCTTGAAGAGGGTTGCAGCCAATGTTTCGTGGCTAGGAGGCTAAATGTTAGTCGCTCGACAGTCCAAAGGACCTGACAGCGATATCAGGAGACTGGTTCCGTCGAGAGAAGGCCTGGTTCTGGAAGAAAACCATGTACCCAACCACGGGATGATCGTTTTCTTGTGAGTCGCGCATTGAGAAATCGCAAATCTTCGTATGTGGATCTTAAGAACAACCTCCAAGAAGTAAGAAATGTGCATATTAGTCTATGGACGGTCAGGAGGAGGCTTCTCGCTGCCAATATACGCAGTCACCACCCGGCCCGCGGCCCCAAATTACTCCGTGAGCACAGAGTTCACAGGCTTAGGTTCGCTAGAAATTGTGAATCATGGACTCAAGACGATTGGAATAGGGTTTTGTTCTCTGATGAAGCCAGGATATCTCTGTTCAGTGAAGATCGACGTCGGCGAGTGCTAAGAAAACAAGGAGAACGGTTTGCAGAGGCATGTTTCGAAGAAATCACACCTTATGGTGGGGGCTCTGTTATGTTTTGGGCAGGAATAAATTCAATGGATCGTACAGAGTTAGTCTTCATTGAAAACGGCTCACTGACTGGGCATCGATACATAACGGAAGTTCTAATTTCTCATGCACAACCCGCATTGGCCGCTCTAGGTGAAGACTCGATTTTTATGGACGACAATGCTCGCGCCCACCGATCCCGCGATGTTAATGCGTATGTGCAAGAGGTCGGCATTCGTCGTTTGGATTGGCCAGCTCGAAGTCCCGACCTCAATCCCATAGAGCATGTCTGGGACGTTCTGAAACGGCGTGTGAGATCAGTACACCCGGCTCCGCAGACCATCAGAGAGCTGAAGAATGTGATTACTGCGGAGTGGGAACGTATTCCGCAAGCAAGTATCCGGGATATACTCGCTAGCATGCCCAGACGAATTCAAGCTGTGATTTTAGCTAGAGGGGGTCACACTCGATACTAAACATTTATCTGCTTTTACTTTATTAAAGAAAAACAAACAAAAAAACTTTTTTATTTTTACTTCATGAGCATATGCACTACTAGCGAATATACACTACTAGCGAGGTTTAGCATTATTTCCCATAAATTGTATCTAAATTTTATGAAATACTGATGAAAACGATTATTTTCTTATTAATTTAGCAAATTGTGTGGATAAAACTACCTATAATTATCAAACAAAGAAATATTAACATTTGAAATGGTTCATTGCTTAGGTGCCCGTTTTTTTTGCAAATGAGTGTATATGTTAAATCAACTTGTGCTCTGAATCCCAAGATACAGGCTTTGTCGCCTAGTTTGGGGATCACTGTTTAATGTAAATTAATATGTAACTACTTCTTTTGGTAATAAACTTTAACAACACAACAACATAACATAACAACATTTTAATGATGAAACTTTTAAAAACTGTGTATTAAATTTAGCTTTTCGTAAAAAAAAAAACACTTTAAATACAATTTTGTTGAGCTACCCAGTGCGTCTCTTCAATTTGTAGGTTATCATACCATGTACTACAAAAAAGTGACCGTTTTGAATAAAAAATATAACGAAGAATTTCTTAATTTTAGTGCTGAATATACAGTAAGTACATAATAATTGAATCTTTAAAATTATCTTAGCTAATACATCTTCTATATTTTTTTCATGTTTAAATAATTGTTAGTAAAATTCACCTATGGTTTTGTTAATTTTCGACACACATAATTTTTTTGTAATTTACTTAAAAACGGTAATTTATAAATTAAACAAGAAAATGATCTGATTTCCTTTTTTTTTTGTAACAATTAATGAGGATGTTTTCAATCAACTATTCTTATCAAGAAGTTTATAAAATTTATATATCAAACATTTTCATTTAATCGCAAAAGTTTTTTTTTTTTAGGAGCATACCAATGTATCTACTACTGAAGAAGAATCAAAACAGTTGAATCCTAGTGTCGATTCCTGTGCTACAGTTGCTGAAGATGAAACGAGTAATGTTGAAGACCTGTTCCAAACTTCTGGGGACTTTGACAAGGTAATAAAATATTTTTTGTTCTTTTTTAAGCTTTTTTAAAAAAATGATATGAAAATCTATTAATTGAACTTGTATTTTCAATTATATTTATTTTCATCGATTTTTACTCAAAGAATGATTTAATTCTTTTAGGAGCAGTCAACATCAACAGCATCGACATCAAGCAAAATTATTTGCCTTTTTTGTGACCACAGCCAAAAGAGATGTGGGAAGAAGCTGGTCAATCTTACTGTCCCTAATGATGACAAAGTATCACTACAGATAAAAAATATAGCGCAAAATTTTGGCGATTCGGTGATTCTCTCTAAACTTCAACATCAAACTATCGCGTACCCTCTGTCTTGTTACGCAGTGTATCAATCGAAAAATAAGCGGTCCACGGAAGAATCTACCCATTCCAACTATAGTAAATATAGACAGTTACATCAGTTGGCCTTTCAATCCATATCGAATTTCATTGAAACAGAAATAATAAGTAGAAAACAACAAGGTTATGTACTTGGCTCAATTATTTTTAAGATACCAAGCTTTATTGTTAGAGTTTGGAAATCATGAAATTGATTTCGATGATATTCAAGATTACCGATGTGAAACCTTGCAAAAAAAATTAATGAAGAAATTCGATGATCGTATTACGATTGAAGCCTCAATGGGAATACGTAACAAAAAAATTGTGTATAAAACAGACATGGACGTCTCTGTAATGGCAAAGAATTTCAAACTTTTGGAGACAAGAAATGATTATGAGTTTGAAAATGTAGCATATTATTTGAGAAGCTGCATTAAAAATATAGATGCTCATCCGCTTTTTCGCAACATAACTGCTGATGATGTCATTCGTGGAGAATGTGACATTCCTAAGTAATTAATTGATTTTATACGAAATCTTATCGAAGGGCCTAATTTTTCTGATGAAGATTCGAACGGACTAAAAGTTAAAATAACGTCAATATGTAGTGATATTATTTATGCTGTCACTAGGGGTGCATGTAAGCCCTCAAAAAGTTTGTCCTTTGGATTGGCAGTAAAGTCTTTAACCAACTCTCGGCAAGTAATTACGATACTTAATAGGTATGGCCATACAATTGGATATAATTTGGCAGAAGAATTGGAAACCGAAATGACATATACATCGATCCAAGACAACAAAGTTATACCAAAAGGCATCACTGCAGCAAATGGACACAGCACCCACGTAGCGTTCGACAATTTCGATCGCTTCGTTGACACAACTTCTGGAAAGGACACAATGCACGACACAGTTGGAATTATTTATCAATTCTCTAGTGATGGAACTGATAATTTTGATGATGGTGAAGCTACAACTTCATCAGCGTCTCAAGTAAATGACAACGAAAATGGAGAAGGACCTACCCGCAAGAGAAGGCGTTTCAATGAAATATCACGAGAAATTCGGCCATATTATTCTAAACCTAAGGCAAGTATGCAGCTGGTTACTGTAGATTCGCTTACCAATACAACGGAGTTATGCAAAGGTGCTACGGAAATAGCATCAGATAAAGATTTATTATGGATAATGTCGTTGTCAAGAATTGATTCCGTTCCTATGTGGTTGGGTTATAACTGTATGATATCTTTTGACCACAGGGAGAAGCAAAAAGTTGAATATTTGCCCCCCATAAACTCATCACCAACGTCGTATGCGGTAGTCAATGAAACATTAAACATGGCTAAAGAAATCGCTGAAAAATGTCAGCAGTCAGAAATTATTGTGACATATGATTTAGCGATAGCAAAAATGGCAATGCGAATTCAAGAACAAGAAAAACCGCTATACAATAAAATTTTTGTTAACTTGGGAGCTTTCCACACAGAGGTGGCATTTTTTAGAGCCATCGGAAAATATATTGACTGCAGTGGATTAGTGGAAATATTGGTGCAAGCAGAAATATTAGCCGGCGGCTCCATGAATAGCTTCTTGGATAGCAAACATTTCAATCGTTGCAAGCGCTTACATCCGCTAACCGCTGCCGCATTACAAATATTACATTTTGAACAGTATTTATCCACAACTAACGTAACACTTGAGGCGATGGATGAACTGCTGCAAACGCAAATACAGAATGCATCAAATCAGACTGCGAATGACGTCAACGAAACAATCGAGTTACCAGATTTATTGAGTCGTATTGTTAACGGTTATAAAGAATTCTGCAATCAGACTTTGATCGGAGAAAAAGGGAAAACTGCTCAATTTTATTACCAGTACTGTGAGTTTATTAATTTATACCATCGGTTTTCCAGAAGTATCCGCACCAGTAACTTTGAACTGTACGTGGACTCGATTTTTAACATGTCTGATATATTTTTTGCGTTAAACCAGCCCAATTATGCCAGATGGTCCTTGTTATATTTGAGCAATTTAATCAATATGTATACTAATAATTCATCTTTGGTAGCTGAATTTCGTCGAGGCGCCTTTGGAATTAGACGAACTGCAGCAAATTTTGCTCGATCACCGGTTGACTTGACGCTAGAGCAAACTATCAATGCTGATGCTAGCAATCAATTGGCTGATAATCTTGCTGCTGACTCAATATCTGCACGTCAAAGATGGGCGCTCAGTCACAGCATGAGGACAAAGATATTAATATCTATCAAACAAAATATCGGATTAACTAAGATGATACTTCGCACTCATTGCAACAAAGTAAAATTAAGAAAGACAAAAAAAATCTTAACAGTATCATTGAAGCAATAAAATGTACGATGAATCCATTTGATGACACTATTGACAAAGATACATTATTCAACATTTCAACCGGCAAAGCTGCGTCTAAAGAAGTTGCTGATTTCCTGCTGAACGTGAAAACAGCAGGCTATCAACAAAAATTAAATTTTATCTCAGAATGCTCTTCAACTCCTGTAAGATTCGATAAACCAATAAAACGAAATAAAATCTGCAATTTTGCTTCTCAATGTATGACTAAAGTCTTGAGTACCAAAGACAAGAACAAGAAAGTATTATTTAAAATGGAACGAAACGTATTTAGGCGACTTTTGGCAATAAGCCTAAACAAAAAAATTAATCTCGAATTTTGCTTGACTTTTCCACTATCACCATTGCCCCCTGCTCTTTTTTCATGTACCGGAGAGATGTTAAAAACTTCAAAATCAACGTTAGCAAAGGTTTTGAAATCCAAAACTGAAATGGTTGAGCCAACACATATCAACGTTGAAATAATAGATGGTTTTTATTACTTGCATCTAATCGGATCTTCTATAGCTCAAACTTTTGATAAAATTGCTGAGGCAATACTCATAAAAATATGTTCAACAAACGCTACAGAAATACATTTGATTTTTGATCGCTACTTATCACCGTCAATCAAAGATTGCGAACGTGAGAGCAGAAAAGAATTCGATATTCCGTACAAAATTTCGGGACCTCAACAAACTAGACCAAAAAATATTTTGCAAAGCCTTAAAAATTATCGCTTTAAAGAGGCTCTGGTGCTGTTTCTGGCTGATTATTGGAAAAAAGACCATTTGGTAACAATAATCCAAAACAAAAAAATCTTTTTAACCGTCGACCATCACTGCTACTCTTATCAAGTTCAGGAAAATTCCGTAAAAAAATCTGAAGAAACTAATTATGAATGTCATCACGAAGAGGCAGATACAAGGATTATTTTTCATGCTTATAAAGCGGAACCAGGCTCAAGGATTTTAATTAAAGCCTCTGATACTGACGTTTTGATAATTTTGTTAGGAAATATGCACAAACTTATCGAATCAGAAATTTGGCTTGCCTGTTCAGCAACTAGAAAGACTAATAATCAAACTGTTGATTGCATTAATTGCACCGATTTAGCGGTGAAGTTGGGAATTAAATTATGCCAAAGTCTGCCCGCCTTCCATGCATTTACAGGTTGCGATTATACGGCAGCCTTTTTCAACAAAGGGAAAGTAAAACCTTTTCAGCAATTTTCGAAAAATGAAAAATATCAAACACTTTTTGCATCATTAACAGATGCTGCTGATATTTTCATTGATGAAAAAATGAAGACCGTTCAAGAATTTACTGCTAATATGTACGGTATCAGGAACTGCACCAGTGTGGATGATGCGAGACATCGTATTTTTATGAAAAATTACTCTGCAAAAGAAGACAGCGAGCACTTTTTAAAAAATATAAAAGGCTTCGACTCCAACTCCATACCACCATGCTGGATATCATTAACTCAGAAAATTTTACGAACTATTTTCGTAAATTCCATGTGGCTTAATGCAACGGATCCAATATGCGTGAAACTTGAGCCTGACTGCGGATGGTTCTTAGATGAATATTTAAAACCAGTAGGATTCATTGGGGATCATACACCTTTAAAGATAGAAGACATTGTCGAAAAAAGTGAAACAGAGAGTGATGACGAAGAAGATTTATAAGTTGAAGATCGTAGTTTTATGTCCGATGACTCGGATTCTGAATAATTTAAAAAAAGTTTTGTATTTTTAATTTTTGACAATAAATAGAAGTAATTTTTTAATTGTTGTTTTTTTTATTTTGTCTTCTTATAATAAAAATAAAATTTGCAAGATTACCCTGATTAAAAAAATTCACTTTTATGGGTTTTGAATTTTTTCCAATAGTTTCATTTGATTTCAATTTCTCTGTTTACATTTATAGATTTATAATTTGCATGTAGTAAATTTTTTTAATTTTTTTCAATCAATATAGACTTTAAACAACTGCTATGCTGTGTCCTCTTCTATCGCATGGGATGGTTGGTTGGGACCTCTAGTCGCACACATTCACTCGGAGCAATATTTTACTTTTTAAAATTCGACAACCGCAATTCTGGACTGATTTTTCGCAGGCAACCCTATACCACCGTGTTCAGAATAAAATAATCTTTAATTTCATTTAAATTTCATTCAATAAACAGACCGTTGCAAAATGCTAGTACAGATTTACCTGTTTATACCTGGCAACCCGATAGTTGTGACCGGAAAAGAATAGGCAACCTAACGTTTGTATATTCTATGGGCTTCATACTTTCGATTGGTATAGAATTTATCTAATAATCATACCGGTGAAATGTTTAAAAAAATATTTTTTTTTTAATTATTAATTAAACATACTCTGGACTGAAATTTGCTAGGCAACCCATATGGATTATATTTATTGACATATTAAATTAAATATAAAATAAGTTTCATCAAATAAGCATCTCGGTGAAGGTCGTTGTATAGCGGGATCCTATACTATTAGGCGTCTTTTGCGAAACTCACGGGCAAGATAGAAGGTAGTGAATTTTATTGTTTCGCCGTTACCACAGAGATACTTGAAAATATATGGATACCATATGACAGAGAAATGTTTAATTTAATACCATCATCATCATCTTGCTCTTATCCCAATTACTTGGGGTCGACGCAATATGTCATCTGTTTTGACATATTGCAAAAAGTTTCGGCAATGACTTTTATGACCAGCCGCCTGCCTGACGTCAACCCTCCTTGGGAATGTAATCGTCGAAATGGTACCAGATGGAGTTGGTCCGGGTCAATCTAGGGCTCTTAGTCGTCTTTTACGACACCCACGAGCAAAGTAAGGGTTGGTAGTATTCGAAGCCGCTACCACACAGCACTTAATTTAATACCATATGGACCATAAATCCATATGAACCATTTTTGTAGAGAATTTTCAGATCTACAACATTAGTCTGAAGTAGACATGGGCGTTACTGGTTATTTATGACAACGGCTACTAACCGTTTATTTGGTGTTAATACCGATATGGATAGTCGTTATCAAATATCGATATAATACGCTTAAAATAATCGCGATCTTATTTCTATTAATGCACGGTTTAACCATTATAACCTTTCATAGGTCAGTGAACACTTTTCATAGCATACCTACGATAGCAACGAGAAACAAAATACCACTTTACTAATACAGTTTGATTTACCAAAGTTTATGACAGTTGTCTTACGGTAATACAAATAAGAGCCTCTTTTACTTATATCAATATTCGTGAAATATTGCTTATTATTAAGCCACTAGCCAATACCCGCCCCCTCTCTGTTTTACACGTCAGGGATCGCGTAGAAAGAGAGAGACAGCATAATTATTTGCATTATTAGGCTATTTGGTGATCGTTTGGTTACCAACGTAGCGAAAAAACAATCACGGCACCTAAACAATAATTGTTGTACTATTGTTAGTTGCCAACGTCGCGTCGTTGTCAGTTGTTTGTAGCTAGATAACTGATAACCACTATTAGTTATATCAATATCGATACGATAAGTTAGAGGCATATCAACGGTTTCTAGTTATGGTTTGTTACAGCGGATACATGTCTAGTCTGAAGTAATTTTTCGATAAACTTGCCGTTTTCGAGAAAATTCAAAAAACCTCAAACCTTGACCTTTGACCCCAAATAACGTAAATTGGTAGCATACATGGGATCGATGGGGATTTTTGAAGTTTTCTTTCTGATGGTGAACCCAAGCTTCACACAAAAATTTGGCTCTGTCGAAATTTTTGTTATTTCAAATGTCTAAAATGACAGAACTATAGTAGTCAACTACCAATATCAAAAGCAAAGAGGAAGCTATTCTGAATTTCTATTTTAAATTTGTGGTTCTCTACAATACGCATAGCAGTTTTGGCGGGCATATAGAACTTGTATTATATGAATATAATATATCTTAGTGTTTTAATGTATTATATTAAATATTTTTGATCACATTTATGTAATATGTATCGGAGGAATGTGTAGAAAATAGTTAATACATATACCTTACTTATAAATATCTCTTTTCAATACAATTCTCAGAAGATACAATGAAGAATGTCGCTATGGCATTGTTGAACACTATTGGCTTATTGACGCCCAATGACTGAATCAAATGATAATTTATAAATGAAGACATAGCATGACTTTCAGTAACCATCTCATAAATTGCCTTAAAAGACGCACAATTTTAATGAAAGCGCGTACAAGAAAAACTATGTACGCTGTTTTATGTTACCCTGGTATCCTTTCGTAAAGCATGGCGCGTGAATTTTTCCCACTTGTCGCTCTGTCCACAGACTAAGGCGTAGATGCTTACTCTATTTAACAGCACCCTCTAGTGATTATGTACAACAATAAATGTTATATCTTTAAACGAGCAATTCTTGTATATATATATATATATATATTCAGGATCTCGGAAACGGCTCCAACGATTTTGTTGAAACTTGGCATACTAGAGGATTCGGGCCCAAAAAATCGATCTAGCTAGGTTTTATGTATAGAAAATGTTGTTTTGTCAGTGTTTTTGGCAGACAATATAATGACATTAAATTTTAAAAGAATATGAATTCAAATTTTGCCTTCATTTTCATGAGTTACGATAGCTCAGTGGCGAAGTAGTCAGGTTTCATTTTATTTTTGACATCGGTGACAAACGGCGTCGGATCGAATCTCGGTGTTATTATTATTCTCTTTTTGTAATTTTTATATAATTTTCATTATTTATTTTTTTATTTTTTATTAATATATATCTGAATAAATGCTACAAAAATACTCCGAGCGAAGCTCGGTCAACCTGATATTATAATAATAATTTATAATTTTTTTTTTGTTAATGAAAAGAAGAATCTTAATGTCTCTTTTTAGTAATCAAATCTAAGAAAAGATTTCGTTTAGTAATCTAATATCATCATCAATCTAAATTTAAAAACAAAAAAATTATAGTTTATTGTATTATTGGTGTTCTTTTTTTTCGGCTTATAGATGTCTTACTGTTAGGCACAAGCCTTTTCTTGTAGAGTATCACAATGATAATACATATAGTATTTTTGAGATCCATATATGATCATAGGTAGACTATTTTTAGAGCAAGTACCTGTCTTAACACCAATCCGTTTAAACGACGGAGAAAATCTGGCTGACACCCACATATACCCACATATGCGTATAAAGTTATAAGGAAATAAAACAGCCCTTTATTTTTTTTTTTTTTTTGGAGGTGGGTTACGGTCGGCGCACTCCTCGAATTAAATGTTCTAAATATTTATCTAATTCCATCATTCATCTAATTCGTTAATAATATATTAATTAGTAAAGGTTTCCAAGAAGAAAACCACGTTGTTGAAAAAAGTTTTGCATCCTAGTAGGCGATCTAAGGTTCTATAATAGAACAGAATATGATTTAAACTCTAATATATTGTTTAAAATTCTAGATCATAATATGCAGCCAAATTAAAACTCGCCAACATAATAAAAACAAAAGGTATAATTTTTATCGCGTATGCGTTTTTTTTTATCACAATATAAAAGAAAAAAGATCAACGTAGATTCTCAGCGAATATACTAGACTCGTGGGAGCTATGTATCGTGAATTGTTTCCCAAAAATTGTTTTTACCCCGTGTCACATTTTATTGTTCGAGTGTCGTTCCCAATTCAGAGGTAACACGAAACTTTTATGTTGACGTTGTGGGAGTTAAGCTTGGTACAAATGAAATTACTCGTGACTCGCCAGGTTTTTGGGAGTATTTTTTATATTGTACATTATTTTCTGCGTTCCTGGTAATGGAGATTGAATAAAATTCACAGCTCTTGCTTTGCTTAGCTATCGTAATAGACAGACATATAAAGATGATATTTTTGAGTGAAAGGTAAAAACCTAAATAAATATCGACTTACCTGATCAGCATTGTATAATATATCAATTTTTTTGCCATTTGGGGAAAATCTCCCTTTATCCGGACTCAAACATATTCTTTCTCTCGAAGAAAAACAGGTTGTTTTATTTATTTATTTATTAATCATTCAACTACTCACTACACTTACAGTCGCCCAATACGTGCAGTGAGCCATTACAATTTTATATTTTAAATGTAAAATTATAAGATAAAAAAAAAGAAAAAAAAAATTAATTAAACGGTTTGATTGTAAAGAAACAGTAAAAATAAAATCATGCGACACTATAAAACAAACATTTTAATCGACGATTGCAGATATTTGACGTGCCCCACGATTTTATTTTTACTTTTCCTTTACAATAAAACCGTTTAATTTAAAAAATATTTTTTTCCTTTTTTTATTTTCAAGTTTTTAGTTTTTATATTGATTTTATATAAAGTACTGTATTCTACTTGTCCTTTCATTTAATACCCATATTAATGGGACTGAAAAACAAATAGGTTATCCGCCATTTTGTAGCAGCGGCCATCTTAGATTTTGAATTTGTATAGTGAATTATATTCTACTTGTCAAGCCCTTTCATTTGATACCCATATTGATGGGATTGAAAAAAAAAATAGGTTATCCGACATTTTGTAACGGCGGCCATCTTGAATTTACAAAAATATTGACTATACATAATTGTATTGTCACCAAAACCAAAGGCGTATACCAAATTTCAGATCAATCGGTTGACAGGAAGAGGGTGAAATTTAAATTACTAAATTTGACCCAACAAAGAAAAAAATAAACAAACAAACGGGGTAAGCTAAATCATCATCATCTTGTTCTTATCCCAATTACTTGGGGTCGACGCAATATGTCATCTGTTTTGACATATTGCAAAAAGTTTCGGCAATGACTTTTATGACCGGCCGCCTGCCTGACGTCAACCCTCCTTGGGAATGTAATCGTTGACCCAAATGGTACCAGATGGAGTTGGTCCGGGTCAATCTAGGGCTCTTAGTCGTCTTTTACGACACCCACGAGCAAAGCAAGGGTTGGTAGTATTCGAAGCCGCTACCACACAGCACTAAACGGGGTAAGCTAAATAAAACCGTTTAAAAAATATAAACAAAATTTTAAGGATAAATCGAATTTGGTGAAAAATATATCAACTTGCGGATAGTGAGCAACTCGCTGACTTTAGCAACGTAATAGCCTGACTAGTAGATGCATATTGTGCAGTACGCACCTGTGTCGGACCGAGAAGGCGGCGTGAATGAAGCCGTGTATGTTGGTTCGGTGCTAATAGCGAACAATGCGATAATTAATGCGGTTTTTAATTTTATTGTTAAATAATAAGTAATAATGTAATAATATTATACACTTACGTCGTAATGCAAGAGTATCGAAACCTAACGCGCCGGATACAAAGAGGGACGGATATAGATATGGATAATATAGATATGGATAATAACCGAACAACTTTTTGTATAAAAACAAGCAAAATTAAAGTTGCACACGTTTAATTATCAAGCTATTCTTAACCTCATGTGGGTCCCAGATTATGGAGTTATACTTCAAAATAAGTTCGGAAAACTTAAGAGGATCTTCTGGTCCAATATTACGCAGTGTCTGCAAAAAAAAAGGTTTATAACCAGTGTGTGTTACCAGCGATGACTTATGGCACTGAAACGTGGTCTCTAAATGTCGGCCTCATAAAAAAGCTTAAAGTCGCTCAGCGTGTTATGGAGAGGGCTACGCTCGGTATTTCTCTACGTGATAAAATCCGGAACACGAAAACTCGTAGATGAACGGATGTAACCGACATAGCCCGCAGAATCAGCACGTTGAAATGGCAATGGGCAGGCCACATCGCCCGTCGAACCGACAACCGTTGGGGAAGAAATGATCTTGAGTGGCGACCACGAATCGGACGGCGCAGCGTAGGACGACCCCCCACTAGGTGGACTGACGACATTCTCAAAGTCGCAGGGAACCGTTGGATGCAAGTGATGCAGGACCGTTCCGAGTGGCATTCTCGTGGGGAGGCCTATGTCCAGCTGTGGACGTCTGTAGGCTGATGGATGGATGGATGGATGACTCCAAAATACTACGAACGAAAAAAAAGTACAGCGCAATAACAGTACTTTGAAATGAAGTTTATTGTCTCATCACAAAGCCTAGAGACATGTAGCTTTGTTTACATATGTTTGCGATATGCGTATTAAATGTTAGACACGAGTCTAAAATAACGCCTAGGTCGCGGATTTGAGTGACCCGCTCCAGCGGTACACCAGATATTTTGCAATTGTGATTATTATTTGCAATTGAAGCACGTGAATGAGTAAACGATATGGTTTTACATTTGAATCTTGTCATCTTACGCAATTACTTGACATCTAAAAATAATCATCATCATCATTTCAGCTCATATATGTCTGACTATTGGGCTTGAGCCTCCTCCATAGCAGGAAGGAAATTGACCTTACTCTACCATGCTGGTCAGACAGGTTGGTATAGGGTTTTATTTTGAGTTTTCCATCTCTTGCATAGATTTTATATGCGTATTATCTCCTTTAGTCGTCTTTTACGACATCCACGGGCAAGATGGGGAGTGCTGAATTGTATTCTTACTCCGTCACCACACGGTACTAAAAAAAAAATTTCTTTATAAAAAAATATTTTTATTATTTTCAGTTAATGACTCTCGTATTCCATACATCAGATGTAGTTTAGTTTGTAAGGATTTTTTTAGTCACACTAACGTTTCCCACTTTAAACCTCATCCAAATCCCTCATTCCCTCTCTCTCATTCTCCCTCATTCGAAGTTTTTTGTAATTATGAAAAATTCATTCCATCTGAAGACAATATATTGATTTATGTCATGTCCACAACTTTATATATTTTATAAATTGCCTGAATGCCACTAGTTTGAAACAATAGTTTTAAATTATATAAGAAACTATGGCATCAAACTGTAATAAAGCGGTTTTAATAATAAATAACTTAACAATGTTAAACTTCAACTCAGTATTTTATGTATTAAAAGTATAGTTTTTCACATAAACATCTTCATGCCTTATGTCGGCCTAGTATTTGTGGTGGCAGTATACCTGCCATGTCAATTCCTATTAATAAAAATAATAATAATACTGTTGTTATGAACAATCATCATCATCACAGCTCACATACGTCCCACTGTTGGGCTCGAGCTTCCTTCACAATGAGAGGGAAATATACCTACTATAGCTCGCTGGTCAGACGAATTGGTATAGGGTTTCATTTTGAGTAATTCTTCTCTTACATATCTATGGCGATGACTAGGAGTAATTGAAGATGACATCTGTCATCTGCAATAATCACTTAGTTATCTTTTACAACATCCACGGATAAGAAAGGGGATGGTGAAGTAGAATTATAATAAATACTAGCTGACCTAACAGACGTTGTTCGGTTCAAATAAAGTAAAAGGTTTCTCCTTGAAATCGACAGTAAGGCTACCTACCGAGTCCAATTGTGAATCTAAACTATTCTCAAATCTCCTTGAACATACACAAAAGATTTTTTCAACATCGGTCCAGCCGTTTAGAAGGAGTTCAGTGACATATATACGTAAAAGAAGAAAAATATTTTATTTGCACTAATAAAGTTTGATTATGAATACCAACAGTTCAAATATTCATTGGTGTTAGTTAAGAAAGATATATTATATTATCTGTCATCTAAGGCGTGGATCTAGTTCTCTTTCAATAATTATATTCGAACCACAAGAGCACGAATCTAGAAACTTGCTCGATGATTCAAACTTAACGAGATCAACTTTCCACAAACATTGTCTAGTATTAGAATAAATTTTGCAGATTTTGTAAACAATTGCTCTCAGTAAGTTCTCATGAAACTTCCCACTAACTGCTTATTATTTGAAAAGTACTTTAATCTTTTCAACTTTAAACTTTTCAAAATTTAAGTCGTCGTAATAATTAATACCGTGTACGCGTGATACGTTAATACATTACGGGTGAAGAACTCCATGGTTTACTTTCTCGTGAAGGTCGTAAAAAATTAGGATTTTTAGGAGAATTAACACCAGCAGTCTCTTTAGAAATTTATAGCACCAAATGCAATCGGAAATTTATCTGTCAATTATGGCAGTATCCTCTGTCGAAAGCATAACAAAAGCGAACGTCGACAGGCTGGTGGATGGTGAAAGTTATAAATCTCTTAGTAAATATAAAAATAAATTTTTAATTATTTAGCTATTTCTTTTTTAGAGATGATATCTTTCGAGGCAAGAAACCCTTCAAAAAGCTACAATTATCAACACAAAGGCACGGGATTCTCTATAATTAAGTCTCAAATTAATTTGCGTCTCATTATAATGCTATTTTTCCAAAAATATAAAGTTTCAAGAAAATTGGTACTTATTTAATAAATATTATAGTTTCTATGGAACATGTTGTCCTGGTAAGCTTTTGTAATACATGACAAGCGAACTTTCTTCACTAGTCGCTTTGGCCTACACATGCTACGGCGTAGCTTCTATTACAGTTTACTATTTACAGCAACCATTTTGTTGTATTTTAACCGTAGTTCTGTGATTACGACTTTAAATATTGCACAAAAAAATCTAGTATATAGGTGCTTTTTTATTGTAGTTCACAAAAATATTAAGTTATATAAGCCAACTAGCTCTCGCCCGCAACTTCGTTCGCGTGAAAGTTATTTATGATAGAGGTTAACACACATAGCTGTACATGATATTCAAGGTTCTATGGGTCCATCATGTTGCTGGATAATGTGGATACTTTAAACTCTGAGTAGGATAACGCCAATAATAATTTATTAGCAACTAATAACCTAAATACAATATTTCATTGAAATGATGTAGGTAAAAACGAAAAACCTCTATACTTTCTAAATATGCACCCTTCTTTACCCCCTTGGGGATTGAATTCACAAAAAGGGATATCAGCAATAATCATGATTACGAATTTGTAACCCAACTACAAAATTTCATTGAAATATCTTTAAAAATCAGAGAACATTCATACTAACTTTGGACCTCCCTTTTAATCCCTTAATGGATGATTTTCGAAAAAATATTTTACAACTACTTCATGATTTTGAATGAAGAACCTTCGTACTGAATTTCATTTGAATAACTTCAAAAACGGCAAAGTTTCATACTAACTTTGTATCCCCGTTTGACCCCCATAGGGGGTGAGTTTTTCAAACTCCTTTCTTAGTGCTCCCCTACGATATAAAGGGAACCCCTGTGCAAAATTTCAAGTTTCTAACTCTTATAGTTTAGGCCCTGCGTTGATATGTCAGTCAGCTTCTCCTTTTATCTATACCAATGAATAAAATTGGAGTGTCTGTTTGTAATGTCAAAATAATAGGCTTTTTTCATGCTCACACGGTTATTCGCACGACACCTATGCCTAAAATACAGATTAAAAAATTTTTGTCGGTCTGTCTGTCTTTATTTTATTTATTTTATTTTATTTATTTTATTTTATTTAAGACAACACCCTGCACTAAGGAAATAATCCTTGTATTGCGGGGGACTTTACAAACATATAATTAACGGACACAAATTACATCCAGACTCAGAACAACAATTTGTGGATCGCACAAAGTGTTGTCCTGCATGGGATTCGAACCCCCGACACTGGCAATGTAGGTCGCTATCTTAACCACTACGCCATCTGTGCAGTCTGTCTGTCTGTCTGTTTGTACCGGGTAATCTTCAAAACGGCTGGACCGATTTCAAAAATTCTTTCACCAATGGGAAGCTATAACATCAGGGCGTAAACTAGGCTATATTTTATCCCGGTATTCCCACGGAAACGGTAACTACGCGGGTAAAACGACTAAAACCGAAGCGAAGCGAGGGCGGGTTGCTAGTATATATACCTATAGATTCAATAGACATGCTAAATTTCCTTCTGTAAGTACGAAAATTCAAACAAAGATTTTCTTATTAATATTTAGTTTTATTATTGTCCCTTGAAACTAAAAAAAAATATTATTGTATTTCACTTAGTTAAGTATTTGTAGTTGTAGTTAAATATTTTAATCATAATTTAGATTGTATAAATAGACGATTTTACTAAAATTTTATATAATAACTGTCATCTTAGTCTCGCATTATTTGTTAACATGAGCACGCCCGATATCTTGGTGCATTTACACCTAATTTGTCATACTGACTTTAGGTAAATGTTCGGAAATATTGTGCGTGATTGCGCTAAGTTTTACTTGCTCATATCGAATACGGCCCTGATGAGTTAGAGATTTTAAGAAACTTTGTAAATTAAAGAATTTGATGAATTGTAAAAAGATGCAATATATGTAAATATCTATATTGCACATGTAATATACATTGTTTACTGCGTATGTAATATAAAACTTACACAACAATATGTATACTTCTTAGATGAAATTGCTCCACAATGATTTTACGAATGGTATACTTTATCTCTTTCACTATGGGTAATGCTCTTCACGCTTACAAACTGAAACCATATACAATATGTATAAGCCTTCAAGAGGCTCCTGAAAAATATATCTCGACAGTTATGAACTCCTGGTACGTTTTCATGAAAAACTTGAGGCTCTACTACGAAATATGATCAAATCACGAAATACGAATAGGTTTTGATTAATCATTTGTTTTCTTAGCTTCAAAATCTGCCGTATTGATTGATTTGAGCGGGACTTTGCAATTTAAGACATTATTTACATTGCGGTATCTAATTGAACAATTATTATTTGATTATCTATATATATAAAAATGAATTGCTGTTCGTTAGTCTCGCTAAAACTCGAGACCGGCTGGACCAATTTGGCAAATTTTGGTCTTGAATTATTTGTGGCAGTCCAGGGAAGGTTTATACCGTGAGAAAATATGGCAAAATTGCGAGTAAAATACTAAAAACAACAATTTTATGTACTTATTCAAACTGTTCTTACCTGTCAAACATTTGACGTTCGGCCCGCCGGTTCGGCATTTTTGGAATATCTAATTAGATAACACACAATAAACTGTCCAGAATTTCCTACTGACTGATCTGAAGAAGATGTGAAATCTCTACTTAGTGTCGTGCCGTGCATAAAGACGACCCCAGGGGTCACGTTCGATACCCTCCAGCATCTCTTGATGGGTACTGGCGCTGGTCTTTGAGCATCTGGTACCTTGACTGTACAACGCTTGAATAGCGTTTGGCCAGTTCCCTGGGTGTTGGAAGGAGGAGAGGCTGGTGCTCCTGGCGAAGGTGGGACGACCGCCGGCCTCGGCCACAAACATGTCGATATAATGGTATTATTGATAATCTAACTGGATTGAATTTACGGAAAGTATATATAATATATTTCCTTAATCTGCAACTTTGCGGCATTTGTAGGAGGCTGATAAATCATCATCATAGTCTCAACCCATACACGTCCCACTGTTGAGCTCGGGTCTCCTCCACTATGTGAGGGAAATCGACCTACTATACCATGCTGGTCAGACGTGTCTGTATAGGGTTTTGTGCCGAGTTTTCCTTCTCTTGCATAGATATTATATGCATATTATATCCCTTAGTCGTCTTTTACGACACACACGGGTGGTGAATTCTTACTCCGTCACCGCACGGATAATACTAAAACTAAACTGATAAATACTAAAACAAAATAATTACAAAGAAAAGGCGCTACGAAGTTCGCCGGGTCAGCTAGTTATTTGATATAAAACAATATGCTAAAATATTCTATGTCATTGCCCCTTAAGGTTTTTTGACGAGGATCTTCGAGTAATTATTTCGATTATTAAGGTTCACTTTTAAATATGTAGTAGGAAGTAGAGCCTCGGCAGTCTGATTAAATGACATTTAACTATAAGTTATTCCGTCACTCATATATATGCATGTTTTTGTTCTTCAAGTTCTTCACGTTTATGAAATGAAGCCTATTGACATAAGCCTATAATAAAAATAGATTTAATATACTGAAAAACAGATGGAGACATGAATTTATAGAGCTACTGAAAAACATATCCCAATAATTATGGGCTCCTGGTGTTTTTCACGAATCTTTCAAAGTCTTGTTGAGTGATGTCATTGACAACAACACTTGACTCCTCCTACCAATAGGATACAAATGTAACCCATCTCTTTCATTAACGGTAAATCTCTTCTCTCTTATGAAATTAAACCCCGCCCTACAACCGTCAACGTATCTATGGTGGTGTATTAAACGCTGAAAAATATATCCAGAGAGTTATGAGTTCCTGGTGCCTTTTCATGAAGCCTTGAAGCAGTTGTGCTGAAAAACGTCATCAATATCGTCACTAAATTATAAATTTGAATTGTTAAAGTAACTTAATTGAGGCCAACAGTAATACAAAATATATCGAATTCGAATTCTTTTAAAATATAATCGATCGCAGTTACAGATTTCCTATGCATTGTTTTAGTGTTCTAAAACTATTTTGTTTTTCGTTTTTTACCTTTACAATGCAAATAAAATTATTTTTCTTTTGTGGAATTTTACAGCATAGTTACTAAAATGCCTTTATGCAAATCTTCATTTATAAATTATTACCTCATTTTGAGCCATTCCATCAATAAGCCTTCAACAGTTACATGGCCACATGCCTCCTGTGCATAGTTTCGAGACTTTTGTTAGAACACGAAAATATATGAAAAATATTGTTATAGCATCAATAGATACTTTTTTTACAATAAACTTACGTTTTGAGTGTTTAACGAAATGAAAGTGACAAAAACCTTAACATCGTTTTTAAGTTTAAGTTATTATCTGTATTTAATCATGTAGTAGTGTTTAATGGAACGAAGCTGGTGGTAAGTTCTCTGCATTTCCTACATTTCAAAAGTCTCTAACTTGCCTAAAGAAGATTTTTTCAAAAAGAGAAGTGTATCAAAGAAGTAAGAAGGCATACTCCTTGTAGACTTAGTGATGAAAAAAATCAGAAGAAAACCTGTCTTCCTGGTTTTTGATATTTTCGACGGGAATATGGAAGTGTCATGTCTAGAGCACTCTTGAATTAAATTCATTTTTTTAGTGTTATATTGGATAATTTGCTGATATTTTATATTAATATAAAATATATTAATATTACAGTTAAGGTGCTGAAGTATGGTAAATATGATATAATAGTGGTTTACGTGTATTTTCATATTCTACTGAATTTTCCCGAGAAAGCACTAATTTGATTTTCAGCTAGGTGCTGAAAACCTTTAATTAACTTACTGACGGACGATGACTGTTAATGAGATACTCAATATGAAGAGATATAAAATAATATATGAAGCAAATTGTATAACACTTGGCGGTATAGCCCTTTTTCCCTTGCTTGTCCGAATGGACGCACAGAATCGTAAAAAAAAAACTTCATGGCTTTTAGCAGTTATTAGGACTTAAAAAGTTATCTTTCGTTTTAAATTGTGAAGTTATTTTATGTCCGTTGGACTTTAAAACTTTAGAAATTCATTTTCAACTTCGTAAAAGAATTCAAATTATTGCCTTCTTTCCTTTCAGCACATACACGTCCCACTGTTGGGCTCGAGCCTCCTACACCATAGGAAGGAAATTGACCTACTATACCACGCTGGTCAGACGTGTCAGTTTTGTTTCAAGTTTTCCTTCTCTTCCATAGATTTTATATGCATATTTAATCCCTTAGTCGTGTTTTACGACATCCATGGGCAAGAGAAGGGGTGGTGAATTCTATTCTGACTCCATCACACTGAAAGAATATCAAATCATTTACCAAGCATAAACCCCGAGAGGCCACTAACATAATGTCAGTTTAAACACAATTAAATTAAATTAATTCAAGAAACTACTACCGGATCAGACCGCGACCGCAACTGAGAAGATCAGGATTTATAATATTAGTAAGGACGTATACACCCGGCGAGAGCGTTTACATATTGTCAATTTTAAGCTTATAAATTACTAGCGAAGCGAGAGCGGGTTGCTCTCGCTTTGCTTCGATTTCAGTCACTTTACCCGCGGCGTAGTTCCCGTTCCTGTAGGAATACCGGGATAAAATATAGCCTATGTTACTCTCTGATATTATAGCTTTCCATTGGTGAAAGAATTTTTGAAATCGGTTCGGTGGTTTAAGCGTGAAAGCGTTACAAGCAAACAAATAAAACATCCTTACTTTCGCATTTATAATATTTGTATGGATAACAATGAAATTTCTGAGTGGGTAATAAAATTATTCACCGTGTTTTATGTTGCCCTGGTATACTTTCGTAAAGCGTTGTGGGAAAATTTTCCCCACTTGTCACTTTGTCTTACTATACAGCATACGACGTAGATACTATTCAATACAATTTCGACAACATCCTCTAAGCATTTTGTACAAAAATAAATGTAACTTATAAATAGACAATAAAACTTAACAAAGAAAACTATATTTTCAATAATCTATACCAATAAATAAAATTGGAGTGTCTGTTTGTAATGTCAAAATAATAGGCTTTTTTCATGCTCACACGGTTATTTACACGACACCTATGCCTAAAATACAGAATAAAAAATTTTTGTCTGTCTGTCTGTCTGTCTGTTTGTTTCGGGTAATCTTTAAAACGGCTAGACCGATTTCAAAAATTCTTTCACCAATGGAAAGCTGTAATATCAGGGCGTAAAGTAGGCTATATTTTATCCCGGTATTCCTACGGGAACGGGAACTACGCGGGTAAAACGACTATAACCTATAACCGAAGCGAAGCGAGGGCGGGTTGCTAGTATATTACTATAAAACTATTTACATAGAATATTAATAATTATTTATTACAAAGTATTAAGATTCGAAGACAGTAATAGTTCTACTACAACCCTAGTATAAATAAGTCAATCTTTTGATGAACTTTTTTAATGTAGGCAACGGGTAAAATGTCTTCATAAAAATTGTCTCGTATCAAATATGGTGTGCAATTATTATTAGCATTCGAGAAATCGATATAACATGACGTATGATACCTGATAAATGTGAAATTAGCTTTTCATTCATTATCACCACTACAAGTGCTTCATAATCCTCTACGCACACGTGTTCACGAAAAATGTACACGCCCCGTTCCTACTTACCTTATAATACCTTTATCTTTATGTTCTCCTAGTATTTACGGTGATATATCCACTAACGAATCGAAATTTGCATATGCCGCCGTTATTAAAATGGGGCAATATTATTTATAATTTAAATAAAAAAATATTATTATTTATAATTTATAGTAATACATTAAAATATCAATCCTAATATTATAAATGTAAAAGTTTGTGAAGATATAGGAGTTTATGGTACTTAGTAACGAGTAAACCGTTGAATAGATTAGGATGAAAAAATGTACATAAATAGACCATTTTCTGGATACTGGATGCATAGGATACTTTTTGTCCCAGTATGGCTTTAGAATAATATATATTCCATAATAAAAGTTCAACTTTATTTTTTTAACATAATTCGTTCAATGAATTTTGATAAGAAACCAAGGTTTCTATAAGATCCAAGGGCAGTTTACTTTTTAAGTCGGTGACGCTGCGAGCTATTGCTAATTTGATATAAAATACTGCAAGTTAATTTGATATAAAATATCGCGGAAATTAAGCTATTTTGTTCTATTTGTATAATAAATTCTGTTCCATTTATAAAATAATAATTTTTAAATCCACTAAACCATTTTTTTAAATAAAAAAAAAATTGGTTGCCTGTAAAGTCGGTATACGGGCGAAAGTTTTACGTGACAACAACTTTGAGTGGTAAAATAATTTTAATGTGAATATTCATTCGTATAGTAGGAAGAAGGATGAAATAATAGTAACAATTTAAAACATTTATTTATACAAAGAATTATATTTAAAACATTAATTTATACAAAGAATCTCGCACTGAATTTCATATTAACAAAATTTTATTTTTACCTTTACACATACATACGTATTTACACATACATACGCTCTTAGGCGGGCTAACCATGCCCGAGTGGAAGGGACGCGTGCCTCTCACTCGCTCTCATTGTGAGCGCATAACGTGAGCGGAGCGTAACGCAGTTTCTTGAAGTGTCACCCGGCAAACCAATTTATAAGACGTTGTCACGTCAAAAGAAACTCTTATTGCGACAAATTATTAACTTTATTGTACTGTAAGTGATATAGAAATAATAATTCTCTTCTTTAATGTTTTATTCTCTTATTCGCTTTGCAATAAGCATAATTATCCCATATCGCATGTTTTTCTTTTTGGTTTAACGTGTCACCTATAAAATTTCAAATTAATAATTAACGGATAATTTAAAAGTGTTAAATAAATTAAAAGCTTTAAAATATTTTAGATTTTTATAACGTAAATAGCTAGAGAAATTTATAAATTTTTATTTTATAATATTTATAGCACTCTCTGTAGATAGTTTTTAGGTAAAGAATAATTGAAAAAGTTTTATTAGAAAATTAGTAAATTTAGATAGCGCTCTAAGTCTTCGAATACAAATCAACTAAGAAAATTAGGATATATTAAATTTGGGCATACTGGAAAAATATAAGAAGCAAACCTTCTAAAATTTGAATAACAGCTGGCGCGAGAAATATGTAGACTGTCTGTAATTCATGTTACCCTAGTATTTATTGGGAAAGCGCTGAAGCCTCTCGCGTCATTGCTACGAAACTAGGATAACGTTGTGACGTTATGATATCGACTATCTCTCTCTCCAGCTTTAACGAACATCCATTATTAACCAACCGAACTTTAGTAACTCATATTCTCCTAGTACTTTTCATGATTGTCTGAAACTTCGCGGTTACTTTACGTACGGCGTTGCTACTTATATAGCGACCTCTATAAAAATTGTTTGACCAATCAAATATTTTTGTTTGTGTATTCAGTAGTATTTTCACTACATTACAGTGTAATGCAATGAAAATACTACTGAATATACAAACGTAAATGTTTTTCACAATATCTGTAACAATTAATATGAATTTTAAGGAATGGCGTATTATTATTTGATTTATTTGACAAATATAAACTTAGAAAAACACTATAAAAGATACGTGATTTGAGTTTCCAAATTGCAACACCCTCGAACCATGCTGATTATTTTATATTTGACTGAAAACAACTTGGATGTTTGGAGAAGCAATCTAACATGGTGATATCTTTACATATATTATTTATTTATGTAGTATAAGTTAAAAAAACTGCCTACCATTTGTATGGTTACATCTTTTAAACTTCGCAGCGGATTTCTGATGTGAATTTTCGTCAATAGACAGAGTGATTCAAGGAAAAGGTTTATATAATTATTCTAGCTGACCCAACAGACGTTGTTCTGCTCAAATAAAATAAAAGGAATTCTCCTTAAAATCACGCCACCTACCGAGTTCAATTGTGAATCTAAACCATACTCAAATCCCCTCCACACAAAAAATTTCATCAACATCGGTCCAACCGTTTAGGAGGAGTTCAGTGACATACACACGTACACAAGAAATTTATATATAAAGATAATACATTCATATTATAGTAGAGAAAGTCGATAATTTCAAAGATTTTTAATATGATGTCGTAATAAATATGTTTTTGGTGGCTTATATTGCAATTAGTGTTACTTACGAAGCTATTTTAAAATGTAGTAGTGTTCCTTTTTCAATTAAATACATATGCATTCAATGTAAAACATAATTGCTTTTTAGTGCATATCATTAAAATGAATATTTCAGAAATTATCAGAGTTTTAAGTTGCGGTAAATTCAGAGGCGGCAAGGGTCACTAGTGTTATATAAATTAATGTTTCTAGTTGGTACAAAGTAATTTTAATAACATAGCATGTTTTAGAACTTTACATAATTATGCTCCCTAAGTTCATTAAAACCTAGTAGGGTTTAATGTGTTTAATTTAGTGAAAATAAATAACATAAAAAAGTACCTTGATTAATCTATTTTATATATTACTTAATTAAACTACATACAACACCAGCGCCGAGATTGCTGCTACGTTTAGCAGTCTACAACGACGTAGCAATTGTGATTAGCGCCCTCTAGTTATAATTTCTATCAATCGCGAATATATTTCTTACTTGCGGTTTCACCCGCAGTTCCTCTTCCCGTGGGAACGGGATTAATTATAACCTACGTGTTATTCTGATACGTAAGCTATATTATTGTGAAGTTTCATCAAAATCCATTCAGAATTTTTGTGCGTGAAAGAGTAACAAACA
The DNA here is from genome assembly GCA_032191425.1 of Lymantria dispar. Taxonomy (NCBI): domain Eukaryota; kingdom Metazoa; phylum Arthropoda; class Insecta; order Lepidoptera; family Erebidae; genus Lymantria; species Lymantria dispar. Next base: position 6,680,374 of record CM063446.1, read on the forward strand.
TCTTCACATCCTTACATACTTACAAACTTAGGCGTTTATAATATTAGTAGGATTTTTTTTTGTGGTGGTTTGCAGTCGCCGCGCTCCTCGCACCACTCCGTCCGGGGCGACAGAGGGGCGTAAGCACGCACACTCGCAACCCACCCACGTGCACGTCGCCTTCGTCGTTGGGCCGACCACCGGACCAGGGTTACTTGTCATCAGTGGTCGATAATATTAGTAGGATACAGAATATCTCGTTTTCACCAACTCCCATCTTTTTTTTGGTGTATCTCGTTTTTTTCTTTTTTTGTGTGACGGTGTTAGCCGCAGCTGGCCGTTACAACTCTACCCAAACTATTAGGTGAGCGCTGAGGACTCTCAAACCGAACCAGCTTCCATGCTAAGTTCCCCATTTATGGCATGGTAAGTTTCTGACGAGTTAAAGAATCTATAAGACGCTGGCCATATGGAGCGTAAATAGATAATTACATTAATTAATGTATTTGAATACATATAATACAAATAAAATATTATTTTATATTAGGCATACAGATACGTTAATTTTATAAAACAACATTTTTGATTAAAGTACTTCAGTATTGACTGCTTTGAAAATAATATGCATGAACAGGGAATTACTATCTATATATGTCATTCTTATAAATTGACAATGATAGTGTCAAAGTTATAGAGCTATTCAAACCATATCCATATAGTCATAATCTCCTAGTAGGTACTAGGAGATTATGACAATTCACAAAGCTTTGAAACTTTTAGGTTGAAATGCCGTCATAAATGATGTCAGAATATTATCAGGATGTTTGTTATGTAGTAAATTATGAATCAAGTTATTTTTAGCGTGTAGCTTTTTAGGCACACTATCTATCTAAAATACTATAATATTTTATGTTAACCTAGTATTTTGGACTGGCTGATGCCTTCCTAACCGTTCTAATTATGAGACGTTGTCACTCATAATGATTTAGTTAGTGCCCTCTGTGAATTTTTGTATTACAGAAATTAAATTTAAAGAAATCTACTAAAGAGTTCAATTTTCAAGTAATAATCCTAAATTGTGTATTGACACAGTGACTCTTATATTATTTAAAAAAGGCTGACACAACTCAAGAGCGATAAATGTAATATTGAACATTTTTAGCTATTTTCAATAAGATAAAAATAAAACGAATAAAGTTAAATATACAAAAAATTTAATCTATAAGGCAAATCTAAGACTATAAATTTCCAATCTCAATAATCCTATTATATATCTTCCGTTTAATTCAATCTCATCAAATTCTTCATGCTCAATCTTCTGTTAAACTTTTAATCTGACCTTTAGTCAGCACATCACTAATTTGATCTCAAACGCTTGATGTGCTGTTCTCGTATAAGCTCCTATTACATTTTGTTTATTGTTACGTCAATTTTTTTCAAGTAATTTTCTATACATTAATGTTTTTGATCCCATATAGTATTATAAACAATAAAATATTTTATTCTTATAAAATATATATCTATCATATATAAGATAGTATCATTTCTTTATCTATAATTTTTGTCATTTAAAAAAGAGTTCAATAGGAGAGTGGGCAGCAGCTATTGCTGGGGAAATGTATGATATCTCACTGCGAAACCAACCCGCCTACCAAACGTGGCAATTACGGCATTATGTATCATATGGCGAAGAAAAATGTGCCCTAGTCATGACAACTGTGTTACCCTCGAGCGTCGTTGGATGTAGGTGCCACAGTACCGTACTTTATGGTGAAGCATGAGGGGGGTCTATGTTCTGCAGTGGACGGCGATAGACTGAATGATGATTGGCATAATAGGTGTAGACAGATACCTAGATATTTTTTTTTCTCTCATTATGTTATAACTTAACAGTTACCTCATAATAATTACAATCTAGCTATGAGGCTAATAAGTAATTTAAATCTAACTTAATTTGCAGTAAGACTTACAGAGCAAAGAATGTGTCCATTGGCACTTTTCTGATTGTCTCTAATAATAATAAAACACACTTTGTTCTTGTGTTCTTCAAGGATAGCACTCATTGCACTACTTATCATTAATTTCACTAAACTAACTCAAAAGGCTTAGTTAGTTCTTTTCAGTCTCCTTACACTGGGCTATCCAGGCTATCCAGCTCCTCGACACCACGGTATGTCCGTGGTGTCCAGGAGCTGGATAGCCTCGACATTTACGTGTTGTATAAGTCTTTGTTCTTGTGCCTCGGCATATTTTTATAACCTTAGTATATAACCTTAGATACCTATATAGTTATGTTCAAACATAACTTCTAAAATGGTCGATCAACGGAATGAAAAAGCAAGAGTGGGACATGTCTTATGAAATTGTACCACAATCTCACAAAGTATTAAGCAAACTAAATTGCCTGAAATTTACCTGAAAGAAAGAATGCTATCATTAGGCTCGATTGCCATCAAAGGGGAGAGACTAGAGGAAATGTGTTTCAAAAAACCAATCAAATTTCTTTATTGCCACATCTCTCCGCTTAGTTTGGGTAGAAATTACTTAAGCGGAAAGGAGAGATATCTTATTTTTTAGAGAGTGGGCTCTAAGAAAATCCGTTGTTGGTATTCAAGAAGTAGAAGGTACCGGAAAGGAAAATAAGTAGGTCTATCTACAAAAAGAAATGAGATACCATCAAAAACAAAACTTGTAAAAATTAAGCCAAGCCCCGCAACTCAGTTCTTCTACGATAAAAAGTTGTGAGATCCATGTTATACCAAGTCGGTAAACTCATTCAGTCCCTGCTTGAGGGACCTATCTTTTTAATATATTACGTAAATAACTAACAAAACAACTACTTATAGTAACTATATCAATGTTAAAGATCTTTTATGTTTTAAATAAATAGATTGACTTGGCAATAAGTGACAGTAGATATCTGCCGTAATCGTTTGGCCAGATTTTACAAAGCTGTAGTGAAACTAGCGATAGTCCACCAAATACCCACAAGTAACTTTTTATGAGTCAATTTTCGTTTAGGGCAGGATTTGGCTGGGTCTTCAGTATTCAGCCATTGTGACGGGCGCTTCCGATTATCGTATAGTATTCACTTTTCATCACAAGTAATGATTCGATTTAAAATCCCTTCATTATTATGTCGGTTTAGCAAAGTAACACAGCAGTTGACGCATGTTTGCAAGTTTAATTCACTCAATTCATGACGTACCTATCGTCCAAGTTTTTTTACTTTCCCGATTTGCTTCAAGTGGATTAATACCGTTTTATCACTTACCCCGAAGCCTGCAGCTATCTGTGAAGTGATTTGTAATGGATCCGCTTCCACAATAGCCTTCAATTCTTCATTTTCCACTTTGGTCTCTGGCCGTCCACAGGGTTGGTTCTGAAGGTCGAAATTTCCAGAACGAAAACGTTAAAATCAAAAACGTACCGTGCTCTTTTTTGCGACACCAGCGCTATACACATCATTAATCCTTCGAGCTGTTTCTGCAGCACTAGTGCCACGGTAGAACTCGTACACATAAATACGAGTATACCGATATTTCATGTTTTCAATTGTGTGGTAATAAGCGACGCTAAAGAAAAAAATAATGAGGAAAAAACGAATAAATGACCATTTTCAAAACTCAAATGTACCAGCTAAATGAATTACCAGCTAAATAAATTTGAATTTGGAATTCTTAACCAAAGAGCAAATATTTCACAAAGTGGTCAGTACGACAAAACGCTAATTTCATATGTAAGGACCTAATGTCTTGGAATCCTCATGTCTTGGAAGATTGTTGGAAGGTCCATGCTTATAGCTCTACGCCATCTGTGCAGTCATTTAAAACTAAAAGATTCCATACATAGGTATTATGTAGATTAAACTAAAGACTATAAAGTTAGTTCAATCATATTTTACATAAACTAGGTGTCTCATGAAAAATAATTTTACGAACATTCGTTAATACATACGACCGAACTTATTTTTAATTAAGTACTAATTTTTTTTTAATAAATTTTAGGTTAGAAATAGTAGATTAATGTAGCGGCCAGAAAAAGAATCATCGATGGACGAACGTGTAAACGGGCCGAGGCGAAGCCGAGGCACACATACGTATAGTCCTTTTCTCATAATAATGCACAGAAATTAAAACTAAGTAGGTAATACTAAGTAGAAATTTTATTTGAAAATAGATACGTAGTACATTTACGAGTTTTCTATTATAGCTCTTGCGGGCTCTTGAATTTCAGGTGGTGTTAATGTAAGTTCATTACACTCACTGTCTTTACTTGAACTCATTTTAAGTCAAACACAATTACTTTTCAAAATCTATGACGAAACAACATTTTTCACGTGGGGTCATTTGTTTTTTTTTTCATTATCAAACAGGTTTCTTTTTCAAGCCAGCTTGAAATTTAAATAAAACTCTAATTTAAATTTTAAATAAAGAAGGCTTCCTTTGTTGCCATGTTTTGGAGTAACATATCGTTCCATTTTTAAAATACACGATAGATATGAATTTACATATATATATATTTTTGGTAGCTAAAACACGACAGATATGGATTTTCTTACATTTTTGACGGCCGCTGCTTTTGTACTACAGCAACTTCGATTTATCTCGAAGAAGGTTATCAAAATAATGCTCAAATTTCCAAGCATGATTAAGAAATAAGTACATTACTGCAGCGACCAGCAAAAGAGGCATTAATGGACAAACGTGTAAATGTGGACCGAGGCGAAGTCGAGGCACACATACGTAAGTCCCTCAATGCCTAGTTGTGGTCAAGGCTTATATAGTACTTTTCTCAAATAATGCGCGGAAATTAAAACTAAGGAGTACTAAGCAGAACTTTATATTTGAAAATAAATACGAATTACATTTACGAGTTTTCTATTACAGATCTTGCCGCCTCTTGAATTTCAGGTGGCGTTAAAGTAAGTTCATTACACTCTTTATTAGAACTCATTTTAAGTCAAATACAATTACTTTTTAAAATCAATGACGAACAACGAACAAATTTTCTCGCGCAGTGCAGCAACTTCAATTTATCTTGAAGAAGGTTGTCAAAATAATGCTGAAATTTTCAAGCATGTTTGAGAAAATGATATTATTTATATGAAGTTATAGGACAATATAATGGATAAATAATACAATATAACATTAAGTATATATTCATTTCTTTACTTTGGGAAAGTAAAAATAGTCAAATATTTTAATTATTCTTAACTCAATATCAGACGGAAAATATTTTTGCAATGATTGACGATTTTACTTTAGCTTTAATTTTGAAAATTAATTCTCTTTTTTTAATTATATTTCTTAATAATAACTAATAAAGAACTGCAAATCTGCGATGTTGAGCTTAACAATACTTATATTTATTTCAAAATAACACATTTCTTTGCACCTACAAGTAGACCATTAAGTAATAACTATTTGTCATTGATGTTATCCTGGTATTGCAGTCGCCACGTGGTGAAGCCTTTCGTCCATTAAAAATCTAATAATTACACCATATCACCTTTCTCGCTCACTCTGTTCTCAGTTTCTCTAAGTCCTCTACACTACACAGGTTAATAATTAAATGTATTAGCGAATCCAACTTTTATGATTTATGTTACTCTGGTACTTTTCTTGAAGTACTGAAACTTCGCGCTTACTCACGTTACTGTGACGCAGCGTTAGCATTAAATACACCACATAGCGGACCTCTACAATTTTATGCTCTACGGTTTAAAAGCAATATAAAGATTTTACTCTAAATATTGTTAGAAGTCATATAGGTATTATTAGATTTTTTAAATTTTATTCACACTGCTCACAGCACCGATTTGCTTTTTCTTTTGCTTTCTTTTCTTTTGCTTTCATTTGCTTTTTCTTTTATTTTGTAAATTAATAAATTATGATTGCTTTTATAATGGTATTACATATTTAGTAAAGCGCCATCTATTAATTGAGAGGTGAATCAGTAAGTAATCCCACTTTTGACATGAAAGCATTGTAAATATTAACACTTCAATCTATTTTATGACAACTCAATATCATTCATACTCAATATATGTTTGTCGTAGATTTAAATGTAAAACCTCTCAAGTACACAAAAATTAAAAAAATACATTCATAGCTGTTGTATATACTTTACTAGCAGCTTGATCTCTGTTAAACTATATTTTGATGTTACACTTAAGGTGTTGTAGATAAACTTGTAGGGCAGATTGCTTAGCTAGAACTATACGCGGCAGCACTTCATGAAACAAAAGCTCTAAATGCAAAGTAGAAATCAAAAATAACATTAACCTAATTATATAACATTCCTTTTGTACACGAGTGAATAGATTATTGAAGGAAGTGTATAAAATTGAGCATTTCTACGAATAACTAGAGATAATTTTGTGGAGAATCTATACCAATAAATAAAATTGGAGTGTCTGTTTGTAATGTCAAAATAATAGGCTTTTTTTATGCTCACACGGTTATTTGCACGACACATATGCCTAAAATACAGATTAAAAATTTTTTGTCTGTCTGTCTGTCTGTTTGTTCCGGGTAATCTTCAAAACGGCTGGACCGATTTCAAAAATTCTTTCACAAATGGAAAGCTATAATATCAGCAAGTAAACTAGGCTATATTTTATCCAGGTATTCCCACGGGAACGGGAACTTCGCGGGTAAAACGACTAAAACCGAAGCGAAGCGAGGGCGGGTTGCTAGTCATATATACAATCGTGAATGGAATCAAACATATAATCGTCTGTGGAATCATAAATATAGTTGTATTCAAATATGGAACTTACACCAGTACTAGTGACTATTATTTATTTTATTTTTTTATTGAAATCCAGTTACAACTTTTATTAATTTTAAAGAATTATTTAAACGATATTATAGGCTAAAACTTAATGTATTATAAGCTAAAGTTTAAACAATACTATAAGCTATATATGTGTTTACTATTAGTGGTTATTCGGTTAGCCTTACAATATCTATATGGGAAATCAAAAATTATTTTCAATTTATCATTTATTCCAAAAACATTATTCTTTTAAATTTTGGAGATTAGGTGACAATTGCTTCCTAGAAAAATTATATTCTGCTTAATTTTATTACAACAATAACCTGATTTCCAATACGATTAAGATATTTAAATTAAAGTTCTCCAACCTCATTAATACCTTGAACAGATACACGCAATGCTACGATATATTATATTTTCTAAACGTCCATTACGTTTATATACGTTTTTAGATATATATTGTTTTGAGATATTATATATTTTATTTAGTGTCGTGCCGGAGTACGAATATATTTTTTTAGATTCTTTCTTTAGAGTATTGTAAAATACAATAAAAGAACAGCGCCAATCGTATCTGCAAAAAAAAAAACCGAAAGTAAATCCTATCCCAAACCGTCTTGTGAGTAGACTTATTTCTTTCAAGATGGGATTCGTATCCTATATTTCGACGAATATTGCAGGATATTTCTCTTATTGCAAACTAACCTGTGTATTATGCTGCCCTAGTACATTTTAGAATGGCACTGAAACCGCCCGCTACGTGTCGTGTCGCCTTTTCTACGGCACTGTCTACGGCGTAGCTATTGTGTGTTTACTCTCTAAAAACGCCATCTAGTGACGTTTTGTTAATTTTTATATTTAATGGCACGCTTGAAGAAATTTCACTTCAATCCTTGGTAGCACTATTTATAAACTGAATAAACCGAAATTTACTTTCAGAACTAGGTATGGTGAGCAATACGAGTCTCGAGACATCGAGAGAGTTAGATAAAACGAGTAAATATAGTTATAGATCTTTCTCTTATCACACAGACTACCTATAAGTATAAGTAAAGCTGTATGGTGTAGTGACAGAATAGAATACAACACTCCCTTACTTCACGTGAATATCGCAAAAAACGTCAAATGAATGTAAAAAGCATATGTAATCAATTCAAGAGAAGGATAATTTGAAGTAAAAATAAAATTCTCTTGATTTGACTGACTTGGTATAATAAGTATACAACTAGGGGAGATATGTGATCTGAGAAAAGAAAAACTCTATAAATTTCCAGAAACTATATTATTTCAGCCTCTCGTTTTATACTATAATCAACAGTAATTTTGATTTCAATTTAGTATCTATCTAATATACAAACGCAAACCAACAAAAAAGTGGCTAATGAGCGATATAGCGGATAATTAGGTGACTAGTAGATAGACATACTCCGTGTGGTAACGGAGTAAGAATACAATTCACCATCCTTTTTCTTGCCCGTGAGTGTCGTAAAAGACGACTGAAGGATTATAGTATGCATACAACATCTATGCAAGAGACGGAAAACTCGCAATAAAACCCTATACTAACCCACCTGACCAGCGTGGTATAGTAGGTCAATTTCCCTCCCGTTATGGAGCTGGCTTGAGCTCAGTAGTGGGACGTATAAGAGCTGTGATGATGATGATGGTGAGGAGTTGGACATAAAGACACGTCATCAATGAAGCTTTCTCAATGTGTTATTAATAGATACAAGAAGCTTCGTGCTTAATAGGTAAGTGATTGCAGATGGTGTTAAAAGTTTTTCAGGACTACACTTCTATCCATCCTAACAATTTTTACAAGTACATAGTACTTATAGACGGATAATATTGTTACTCTATGAGTAACAATATTATCCGTCTATATATAATTAATTGCCATGCCGGTAAAACATTATATACAGTGGAGTTAGTGGTAAAAGGTGTTTATTTAAATTTTAATTATACTTCACCTAAATTGAGACTAAATATTACTAGCAATATAGCTTTACTAAGTTGGAAGTACAACTATTATACAACGTTTAGAAAGAGAAATAAATTATTCGGCTGTGTTAAAACAAAACTTTCGGAAATTTATTCTGCAACTAATTTATTTATAAACTTACGTTACTACTAATCGATGTTTTGGCAAAGTTAAATAACCGAGTGAAAGATTTTTGAAACCCTTAATCGGATATTATTTGATGTAAATTTATCCTAAAAGGGTATTCCGTCGGGCCAACCAATAAGGACAAGGAATTCGGCACTGGTGGTCGGCTCAACGACGAAGGCGACGTGGGTACGGGTGGGTTAGGGGCCCGCGCGCCGTCCTTTCGTCACCCCGGACGGAATGGACCGCGTGTGCGCTTACCATTCATAAAAAAAATATAAAAAAAAGTATATTCTTTGAAACTGTGTCTTAAAACTCCTCTATACGGGTATATAGAAAACTTTAAACTTAATTTGGAACATCTTACATTCATAATTTTAGCGTTTCATTTCAAATAATATTGAGAGCGGTTTTCAGGTCTAACACTTGCAGAATATCATTTTGCAAGAAACGATCTGAAGAAAAGAATTAGATTTATACTTAATGTGGGAATGATAGAACTTCATTTGCCATGTGTCATAAAAGACTACTCAAGGAAGTAAACAGATTTTGTAAGAATGTAAATCATTTGTAAGGAAGGATTTAGTGCTAAATCTCATGCCAACTCGTCCAAATAGGTATACCCAAAGAGGTAGTCGGTATACCCAAAGAATTAGGACGTTGAACATGTAGTGTTCTATAAGGTAAATTTCGTCAAAACGTAGATAGCGAACAGCTGCTAATTAATTTTAAAAATCTTTGCTATAAGAAAGTTTCTATAAGATATATTACACATTTATTATTTAACTTTCTTTATAGTAAAATTACTAATTTAAATATTTTGCTACAATTAGCACCAAAATACCCAAATTAGGAACCCAAATAAACTCAAACTGTACATTCAAAAGGCTTTGGAGCAGAACGTTACGTACTCTACTCATTGAGCGCAATGGACCGGCTTAATTCATGAATCTTCGAGTACAAAGAGAATTGTGCAAATGTGAATATTATGTAATACTTAATTATTTCCTTTAATGATGTTGGTTTAAGAACACAATGTGTGCTTTACTGTCCTATGTTGTAAACACCAGCTGAAGGATCACTAGAAGTGATGGCTCAGTTGATTTATATGGGTAATCATCATCATCATCCTGCATCCTAAACTAATTTGATTGCATAGATGGCACTACGCCAACCCGCGACCCTGGCACTGTAGGTCGGTATCTTAACCACTAGGTTAAGATACCGACCTACAGTGCCAGGGTCGCGGGTTCGAATTCTACGCAAGACAACACTTTGTGTGATCCACAAATTGTTGTTCTGATTTTGGATGTAATTTGTGTCCGTTACTTATATGTTTGTAGAGTCCCCCGCAGTACAAGCATTATTTCCTTAGTGCAATGTGTTGTATTTAAAAAAATACTCAGGGTTGATGCCATACGTCTTGTACTTCCATCGTATCTACTGCAAAGGTAGTAGTAGTATGTAGTTAATAATAGTTTTATGATCGGTTACCTCAATGTAGTCAATCCTCTTAGGAATATAATCGTTAACTAGACGGCATCAGATCGAGTTGGCTCATATCAATCAAAATTTCTTAATCGTTTTTTATGGCAAGTAACGTAAAGGTTGATAGTATTCTTAGCCGGTACTATAAAGCAAAATAGTTTATACGCGTAATATCATTATTATTCGTGTGATGACGGAGTAAGAATACAATTCACCACCCCTTCTATTGCTCGTGGATGTCGTAAAAGACGACTAAGGTACGGCACGTACGTAGGTAAGGTACGACTAATATGCATGTTATATCTATGCAGGAGAAAGAAAACTCTAAACAAAACCCTACACATCTGACCAGCATGACATAGTAAGTCAATTTCCTTCCCATAGTGGAGGAAGCCTGAACCCAACAATAAGACGTGTATAGGCTGAGATGATGTTCATTTTTACCCGTATAAACTACTCCTCGTGTATAGATAGGTTAGAAATATATCAAGGTTTTTTTTTTTGGGGTGCCAAAATGTCTGATCAGCTCGGTATAGTAGGTGAAATTCCATTCAATTGTGGAGGAGTTCTGAGTCCAATAATAAAATTAATGTGAGCTGAGACGAATGAATGAACTTAGGCAGCCAATTTCATTCTCATTAATTTTTCAAAAGTTAACTATGTATAATTCTGTACCTCCTGTGACAAGTGATACAACTGAAAAATCACAACTTTATAGGAGAGCAAAATAAAGGTTTAAAAAATTCTAGTTCGTGTACTTAGTGGGTTAGATTACACTTGGGTACCTTCTATGGTAGATAAAAGCATTAACTTTCGTTGTGTATTTTAAGTACTGTGGTAAATATTGTAATTTTTAAGTAATTCGTGAAAAACCTAGCAGTTGTACCTTTTTTATTTATAAAATGTGTTAAAATTACGTGACAAGTGATACAAGTAGAGTTAAATCAAGTTCCACCATTATGTGATCTTTGTCGAAAATGATATAGAATTAGTAAAAAAATCGAATAACTTCCAAGAAAATGCTCAAAACACATTGTTGCTGAATCAAATCATACAAATCCTACTCCAAAGATTAGATTTTTTTACTCATAAATCTCTAATTTTTATATTCTTGTAGAATTGTATCAGTTTGCCAAAATCTAGTTTTTATAAATATGTGTTAAATGATACAAGTCTAGTTATACCCCTCATTAAAATACTTATGGTGTAAATGAATACAATTTTTGGAAAAACATTAACGTTTATTAAGGTTTATTTATTTTTTATTCAGTTGGAATTATTAGGAAATGGCGCATATCAATCTTACGCAGCTATCACAACAATAAATATAAATCTACTTAGTACAAAACAACAGCACAGCCATGGTATGGAATCTTTTGCCGACCCGCCGCCGGCGACTGGGGTGGCGTGGGCGCGAGTACTTGCGCCTATGCCGCCCTAGCCGAGGCCGCGGGTGACATGACCGGGGATTAGTCCGTCACCCGCCGAGAGGCCGACCGCGCGAGAAAAGACCGACGTGTTCCCCGAGAGGGGGACGTTGGTCGATGGGAGGGTACCCCAAATAGGGGGTATTCCGTCGGACCGACCACTGATGACAAGTAAACCTGCTCCGGTGGTCGGCCCAACGACGAAGACGACGTGCACGTGGGTGGGTTGCGGGTGTGCGTGCTTACGCCCCTCTGTCGAGATAGTTTAACAACCAGCATTGTTGTAACAATCAAATTCTTATTTTACCCCAGGCAACTATCAGAGTATATGATCAGCTTCTTGACGTTTGGGTTTAAATCCGGCAGTTTAGTTATGATGAAATTGCATAGACATGAAGCTATATCGTTTGCTCCTCTATTCCCTTCACACTCCGGCCACATATAACAGAAATCTTTGTTTGTTTTTAAATCATGTATGGTCAAATTGAATGTCCAAAGCCGTCTCTTATAAAATGCTACATTCATTTGCAAGTGTGGGGTGGGAAAACATTGTTGCAAATCAAATGTTATGACCATTACATCTTCACATGACTGAGCTAGTTGCTCATCTTTTTCCTTTTCTTCGTAAGCAACTTTAAATGCATCTTGATGCTCTTTAAGTATCTTTTTTAAAATCTGCTGTCTGTGTTGTACTCGGATGCGTACTTAAGTTTCATATTTATGGAGTCACATTTAAAATTTCTGGAAATGGTTTTGCTGATTGGAGTTTTAGTCTTCACTTTGTGCGGATTACAAAGAACTTGTAAATAGAGATCAGAATTAAGAATTTCTTAGTCGTTATATTGCGGCCATAGTGGTTTTCTGTGCAAGGGAAACTAGCAATATGAGCTTTAATTTCTTTTAGTTTGAAATCAGGAATCGACTTACCGACTCTACTTTTACGTGGTGGTAGTTGACCGCTATTGTTCCTTAGTTTTTCGCAAACGCTTTGTAAAAATTTGTGTCTTTCGTCGAATGTCTTTAAAAAACATCGTTTGCAAATTAGATGTTTTGTTATCTCAGAACTTTGAACGAAATATCTAAAGCTGACGTTGCGTTTTTGCTTTGGTGAAGACTTTGACGTATTCGTTCGGTAAATTTCAATGCATTGCGCCACATAATCGGACCTACTCTCATAACTTGCTAGGCCTCAATATGTACCCTAGCCGAGGCCGCGGGTGACGTGACCGGGGAGTTAGTCCGACACCCGCCGAGAGGCCGACCGCGTGAGGAAAGGCCGACGTCCTCCCCGAGGGGGGGGGGGGGGACGTCGGTCAATGGGAGGATACCCCAAATAGAGGGTATTCCGTTGGGCCGACCACTGATGACAAGTAACCCTGCTCCGGTGGTCGGCCCAACGACGAAGGCGACGTAGTGTTCGGGTGGGTTGCGGGTGTTGCGTGCTTACGCCCCTCTGTCGTCCCGGACGGAGTGGTGCGAGGAGCGCGCCGACCGCAGCCCACTCCCCCAAAAAAAAAGGCGTCAATATGTATCGAAAAGATTTTTCCTGACTTCGTGGTGTATTCTAAACCAGTGTTACGAAAGAGCATTCTCTTTATTCTATCCTTCCGGTTTTCTTTCACATTTTTCTTGGTTTTTCTTTTTCCGCCACTATTCATACCGCTATTTTCCCAGAAAGTGCAACCAGAAGGAGCATTCTAAGACGTCGCGTGTATCCCCGCCACTCTCCTCATGTTCGCTCTTGTATCACTTAGCACATATTGTACATACTCATAAAAAGCAAATTGATTGGTTTGTATTTTAGATACAATTAAATTTTTATTAGTTTACACGTAAAAAATATTTTGTGTTGAATGATGTAAGACGAGATGTATCACTTATCACTAATTAGGCGTAACTTTAAATTAAAATTAATAGGTACATATTGAGTTGTACCCTAATTAGTATTAAGCAAGATCGGTTCAAAGTGATATAACTCTAAATATATTAATATTCACGATAAAAACACTGAAAAATAAAATGGAAATTTTAATATAATCGTTCTTATACCACAAGGCACGAAAAACTTGTATGGATCAATTACTTAAAGGGGCTACAACTTGACATGTATCTAAATTCACAATTATAGTTGCCAATATCCTGTCAGTTATATCACTTTGCACTAAATTATCTCCGAAACTATAGCAGATAGAAGCACGTGAGATAGACCAATAATAAGAATTTTTTGTTTGACGAAAGTTGTGTCGGGTAACCCCGGCCATCGGTTTTGAGGGTATCCCCGGCCATAAGAACTAATGCTATTATTCTTCATATGTTTAAATCTAACGCCCAATATTAATTTGTTGCAGCGGTACAATGCCCAAATTTAATAATAGAACTACAAATCGCGGCAACTGGTGTGAAGAGAATATGAAAAAAGCAATCCAAGCCGTTCTTGACAAAAAATATTCTCAAAGAGCAGCAGACCGATACAAAGTTCCACGTACTTCTCTACAGATCGTATTAAAGGTATAAGACGTGGTTATCAGGTCACTCTTAAACCAAAATTAGGACGTTTTGAACATACATCCAAACCTGATTTTGAAAGACAACTCTGTGAGCATGTTATAAATTTAGATAACCGTCTTATGCCTTTAACAAGAAGTGAGTTTTTGCGCCTTGCCTTTGATTTAGCAGAAAAGCTTCAAATTCCTCACAGGTTTAACAAAGACAAACGAATGGCAGGAAAAGATTTTTTCTGCAGTTTTAAGAATAGAAATCCATCAAAAAAAACATCAGGAGACGAAATGCATTATTTGCGGTGAAACATTCGATGAGGATTGGATCCAATGCAAATATGTGAGGACTGGGCTCACGAAGCATGTGTAGATTTAAATCCATCTTATTTGTATTATTACTGTGATGTATGTGTCGTCAAAAAACGCATTAATTTTTAAATACGTGGGTGGCCGGCGCTGTTGTTTGAGTTATTGATATTTATCTTAAATAAATATAACGTTGATTATTTTTTATAGTTTCTTTCTTATTTTTCTTAATAAATATAGCCATAGTATTGAAAACAAAAAAATAGCCGGGGCTACCCCCCTCTCCCCTACTATGAAAGAAGAATACATATATGAAGTCGACTCCAAGTAATTGGGATAAAATTCTGATGATGATCTGCTATCAAAGTATTCATCATAATCTTCATCGTTGATCCTACCGCCGTCCACTACTGGACGTAGATTCTCCTCAATTTTCGCCACACAGAACAGTCCTGTGTCACTTCCATCCAGCGACGCACAGCAACTTTTTCATCAACTTTATCTTGTTCGATAAGTAAATATTATTAATCCGATATAAAAATATTCAATCGATGAAAGTAAAATGATCATACGTTGTCAATTTTCTGCTCACTCTCTTATCTATATAGATAGATAGAACTGTCAAAACTTTTGCGGATAGTCAGTAGTAAGTAGAAAACTTGGAGCGTGAAACGAAACATATGTCGTGGCACTTAATTAATAAAATAAGAAAAAGAAAAACTCGTTGGTGCTCTTAATTACGATTTATAAGACTCAGAAATATTTTTTACACTAATAATATTTCTTAAATGGTATCCGCGTGGTGACAGAATAAGAACATCATTCACCATACTATCTGGCCTCTAGGTTTGGTAAAAGATGAGTAAGGGATTTCATGTGGATATAACATCTATGCAAGAGAAGGAAGACTCGAAATAAACCCCTATACCAACACTTCTGACCAGAGTGGTATAGTAGGTCAATTTGCCTCCTAATTTCGAGGCGATTCGAGTCCAGTAGTGGAACGTATATGAAAGGAAATGAATGATGAATGTACGATACGCCACTATTATTCTTATAGAAGACCCAATTTTCATCATCATTCATCATTTCAGCTCATATAGGTCCCACTAATGTGTTATATGCGTATTATATCCCTTAGTCGTCTTTTGCGACATCCACGGGCAAGATAGGTAGTGGTGATTTGTATTCTTACTCCGGCACCATACCGTAAAGTTAGCAGAGATTGCACTTATAATGAAATAGCTTATTGTTAGTAAAATAGTTTATTTTTCCTTTTTAGACTTGAATTGCGAATAGTTCAAACCGCACAATATCCTGCCTGCCGCTCAAACCGCAGATGAAATGACCAGATTGTGATCTAGATAAAATTGCCACCGTATGTGACCATTGGGTATTTTTTAAAATAAAAATAGCACTGTTTTATCTTCTATTGGCTCCGCTTCACAATTATAGATGACGATTTTGCGAATCATTTCAAACTTTAAGTTTTATTATACAACTAAACTAAAAACTATTGTTTTTATACAATTAAACTAAAAATTTTAAATACAGTAATTCGAATCCAATCATGCAATTACTTGCTCATTTTTATATTGTTATACGAAATAATTAAAACATATTAGTAATAAAATAATGCCGTGTTGGAAGAGAATCCTTACTAATATTATAAATGCGAAAGTAAATTTGTTTGTTTATTACGCTTTCACGCTTAAACCACCAAACGGATTTCAAAAATTCTTTCACTAATGGAAAGCTATAATAACGGGGAATAACATAGGCTATATTTTATCCCGGTATTCCCACGGAAACGGAAACTATGCGAGTAAGGCGACTGAAACCGAAGCGAAGCGAGGGCGGGTTGCTAGTAAGAATATAAATCAAAATAGTCTATTTTGCCCATGATAATAAGTGACGATTAAGTGATAATATACCTACAATATTTATACAATGCCTAACTATGGATATTATTATGTCTGAAATAAATTATTATATTATTATACCTATGCAAGAGAAGGAAAACTCGATATAAAACCCTATCGTCTGAACAGCGTGGTATAGGAGACATGTTAATTTGACGGCTGTACGCGGGAGTCATCCAGTCGATGGCCCTGTACGGCGCACCGGTGTAGTCGGGGTCCCTGATCTTCCGTCTCAGGGCTCTTCTATGGCGTCCACAGAGGGCCATGGCGGTCAGGGCCACACACGGATACCGCACAGTGGTGACGGAGGCAGCGTGCCTGTTGGACGGGATTCCCCCGTGGGACCTGCAGGCGGAGATGCTCGCCGGATTGGCATTAGACAGAGCGGGAGGCGGTATGGTTTCTTTGAAGGAGCTTACCGCCTGGCGGGTTCATGCCCGCTGAAACGTCATTACCCGTTGTGAAGTCCGGCTGGAGAGGTCTCGGTTCGGTGTCCGGACCGTCGAGGCCTTCCAGCCGGTTCTGGTGCAGTGGTTGAAGCGGCGGCACGGGGTGCATTATCTGCGTAATATATCCCTTAGTCGTCTTTTACGATATCTAAGGGCAAGATAGTGAGTGGTGAATTGTATTCTTACTCCGTCCCCACACGGAACATAATATAAGACAAAAATTGTAAAGCATTAGAATTTAATTTACAGTCGAGTATTCTGTCATTATATAACAAAACAATGCTTGGACTATATCATGACCGCCAAGCTGGCCACGGACGAAAGGGAACTCGGTACCGGTAGTCGGCCCAATAACAAAGGAGAGGAGATAGTTATGGGGCCGCACGTTGCTCTTTTCTTCATCCAGAGGGAATGGACGGCGTGTTTGCTGACCATAGCAGACCCAAAAAAAAAGCTACATCATTTATGCAGATTTAATTTTGATTTAAAAATAAACCGTATAATAAATAGAATCATTTTTAAAAGAAATATTTACTATAATAATATATTATTAATTTTAACTAATCATCCGTACATTGCGCAGAGAAAATATGCTAGATTTTATTATAGAACATTTGTGTTCGTGACCACGACTTCGACATATATCATATCTTATAAGAACATTTCTAAGACAATGTCAAGGATAAGTCGCAATGCAGACAATAATGCATTATAGAAAATTATTTATACTCTATTATGCTTATATTAATGCCTATTATGATTCTGCGTAATGACGAATTAAGAATATAGTGTAAGTGTGACCACCTTGCGACTGGGGCGGTGCAGGCGGGATTACCTGCGTGCAATGCCGCCCTGGCCGAGGCTGCGGGTGACGTGACCGGCGATTAGTCCGTCACCCGCCGAGAGGCCGACCGCGTGAGGAAAGACCGACGTCCTCCCCGAGGGAGGGACATCGGTCGATGGGAGGGTACCCCGGGTAGGGGGTATTCCGTCGGGCCGACCACTGATGACAAGTAACCCTGCTCTAGTGGTCGGCCCAACGACGAGGGTGACGTGATGTTCGGGTGGGTTGCGTTGCGGGTGTTACCTGCCGACCGCAGCCCACCCAAAAAAAAAAAAAAGTGTGACCACCTAATTGTCGTGAAGGTCGTAATATCCGAGTAAGCCATTACTGGGCGAATGGTAATTTACTAGTGGTATTGTGAGATCAAGTACGATTATCAACTCATCTATCAAACGTAGTAATTATGGCAATATTTTACTCCTAGAAAGACCTAGATAGGTTGGAAACTTAAAAACTATGTGCGCAGTTGGTTTGGTGGCGTAAGCTTGTGACTCTCGCTAATATTCAGTCATGTTTTAATGCTAGTATTTTAGAAACTGACACTTTATTTCAAACTAAATTATTGGGTTCAAAATTAAGAAAAGTCAATTAATAGAACCGCATTCGTCGTTAAAAGTTTACTAACAGATATAACTGCAATATGACTGCAAGACCACTGCATTGTTGTATGTAAGTTCCATCTATATTGAGATGTATATGAGTTGTTGTGTATTGGTGGCGGCTTCGAATATTGACAATGAAAAGTTGGATATGCTGCGTGAATATGGATAGAAAGGGATAGGAGGGACCACAGAGATGAGGTCTGACAGAGTCGTATGAAAGGAGAGGACATATTGTGTCGACACCAAGTAGTAGAGGTAAAAGTAGGATGACAATGGTGTCGTATGTATAAAACCATTTTCATATACGTAATATTGCTCCGGTGGTCAGCCCAACGACGAAGGCGACGTGAACGTGGGTGGGTTGCGGGTGTACGTGCTTACGCCCCTCTGTCGCCCCGGACGGAGTGGTGCGAGGAGCGTGCCGACCGCAACCCAGGTCAAAAAAAAAAAAAATAAAAGAAAAAAAGTAATATTATGTTTACCGTGTGGTTACAGAGTAAGAAAATCATCGTCACCTGTCTTGCTGGTGAAATTTAAAGCTGATTAAGATGATACGCAGGTAATATCGACGCAAGAGAAGGAAATAGCAGTATAAAATCCTAAGCTAATACATCTGCTCGGGGTAGTGTAGTAGGCCAAAAAGGAATGTATCTTAAGCATTTATGTGTTCTACATACACAAAGGCTACCATAACCGCATACATACGTAAATTATCACACTATTACCACATGAATTTTAGTGGTAGATCTGCAACTTGGATGGCAGGACCACCGTGATGGTAAAGGGGTTCTAGTTTATTGAGTTCAATAATACTATGTATACAGCCCAGTAGCTGTCGACCTTAGGTAAGCAATTGAAAAGAATGGAATTATGATGGGAGGGGAAGGGGAGAAAATATAGGCCTCGAGGCACTCATAACTGAAATAATCTCAACTAATTGTATTATAAAATAAATTTATGTATCCTCAGCAGCCAAAAAATAACCAACTACGTGAATGTAATATTAAGTAGATAATCCAGTCTCTTTTCTGGCACAAGGTCAATTCGAAAAATTACCGAATGTATAGAAAATATTTTTTAGAGCTTTGTAGGCAAATTGACATATCACATGAAGTCAGTCATTAATTGATTATGAATGTGTTAAGTAATTTAAGTACAGTTAATATATTTTGATGAAAAAAATTTACTGCATTTCTCAAATCATCATTAGTATGCTCTCGCCCTATGCTAAGTGGTGTTGGCACAACATGTCAAAAACTGCCGTCGCCTCTGTTTTGCACACAACTACATGCATTTCATGCTTTTTTTTTCTTTTTATAAAAGACAATACCTTGCACTAAGTAAATACTATCCTCGCGATGGCGATCGGCGTCCCGGGCAGGGGACATCGATGGGCGAGAGTTCTCCCTCAGGGTATTCTGTCGGGCCGACCACTTAAGACAAGGAACTCTGCACCGGTGATGGGTGACGGAGGCGGGCGCCGCCCCTCTGCCGCCCTGGACGGAGCCGAGCGATGAGTGCGCTAACCGTAGCCCAACCAAAAAAAAACTAAGTAATCTTTGTATAGCGGAGCCTTTACAAACATATAATTAACGGATACATATCACATTCAGACTCAGAACAACAATTTGTGGATCGCACAAAGTGTTGCGTGGGACTCGAACTCATGGCAACACTGACACGGTGGATCAGTATTTTAATCACTACGCCATTTGTATAGTCAACTCATATCCTCAATAAATCGATCAATTCAACCAATCAATCAAAATTCATCTATCTGTTCTTGGGTTTACACCTTTAGGTGGTACGTCCATCCACATTCCATTCACATTAATAACGCTCCTTATCACATGCCTTTTATCCCTAGCATCACATAAATATTTATATTAATCAAATATATGTATTTTCTAGTGCCGCGATTACATATTATCTTTATCATCAGGTATGGATCCAGTCATTACTACAATCAAGACGCTGTTATACTATGAAGGATTTTCGTCACAATCCCTTACTCACGCAACCGTATACTTAGCGATTACTTCACGGGTCACATACTCTCTGCTCTTGGAAACATGGTGTAATTTCATAAAGCCCTAAAGGTGAGATTTAGGACTAGCTGCTAAAATTGTGTATCACTATAAGCCATAGATAACCTCAGTACAATTCAGTATGGTATATCACTTGCCATATCTATCTTCAATTAGATTTTAGCGCCAGTACTTCGTCTCTTTCGCTATATAATGTTTCATTATAAAACTAACCTATTTATAAAGTTACAAAAAATTGTTATCACCCCTTTTTTCCAAAACCTCAATTGCGAGAATTATATCATCTATTAACATCATCTGCGGCAGTCAAACCGTCGGCTAGGTGTAGAATTATGCTCACTGATGTATTGGTGAGTGTCGGGGGTGCGATTGAAGGGCGGTGTGGTCTCTTTGAGGGAGCTCACTGCCAGGCGCGTCGACGCCCGCCGAGACGTCATTGCCATGCCGTTAGTGTAGAATTATGGTCGCCAGGGAAATGCTTGCCAGCGCCAGGAACGCCGTCGCCGTCTTCTGCGAGGCCGTTATCTTTCGGAAGGAGGCAGCGCAGGCGCGAGTACCTGCGCCTGATGCCGCCTTAACAGAGGCTACGGGTGACTGGACCGGGGATTTAGTCCGGCACCCACAGAGAGGCTAGCCTCGTGACGGCGATCGGCGTCCCGGGAAGGGGACGTCGATGGGAGAGGGTACTCCTTCGGGGTATTCCGTCGGGCCGACCACTGAAGTCAAGGAACTCTGCACCGGTGGTCATCCCAACGACGAAGGCGACGTGCTATAGGGTGGGTACCGGGCCACGCGCCGCCCCTCTGTCGCCCCGGACGGAGCCGGGCGGCAGGTGCGCTGACCAACTCCAAAAAAAAGTACAGAATTTTAGTATTATCCTTTCCTACTAAGGCGTATATCCAATACTGAATGATCTGATACGCTGCTATCGTAATATGGTAAAATTTGTGTTTTAGTATTGTCAAGTAAATGATTGGCAATAGATTTAAAATATCAGCATAATCTGCAAATGGATGGATGCTTTGCTAGAATATTTCATATAAGATTTATTATTCACATTTAACATTGACTCAAAATTGCTCACTTTGATTCTCTCGAGACTCAATTTTAATCAAGGTGTAAGCATTTTGAATTTTGTAATGAGCTTTGAAGAGAAAATAAGATTCTGGTTCGTTCCGCATAAGGTGTATTGCTTTATACGTAACCAACTAGATGAATTTTGTTTAAGGGAAATTGGTTTTACGTTCAAAGTAATGTGATAATGTATGTAGATGTTGAAAGTTTATGTAATTCACAGTTTTCAATATTCTTGATACGAGTTCACAAATTAGTTTATTCTGTATTTTACATGATTATAAATAATGAGATTCATAAAGTTGTATCGCGCCGCTTATATTAAACAGCTTTCCTCTCATCAGAACGTCACGTGATAATAAAAAATAATATATCTATACTAATATATAAAGCGGAGGAGTTTGTTTGAACGCGCTAATCTCATGAACTACTGGTCTGATTTTAAATATTCTTTCAGTGTTAGATAACCCATTTATCGAGGAAGGCTATAGGCTATATATCATAACGCTAAGACCAAAAAGAGTGGAGCATCAATGAAAAATGTTTCAAAATCGGCTGTTTTTTTCTTCCTTTTGAGAGCTTCCGCTGCGTGCACTACATAAAAACTTAGGTTTCGCAAAAGTCATATGTCACAGAATTGTATTATTTAAAAATATTTTCACCTTCAACGTAAACAAAGTCGCGAGTAAAGCATTAGCCCAAGGTAACTATTTCACGCAGACGAAGTCGCGGGCATAATATAGTATCTGTAATAAATATATTTCATCACAGCTCATATGAGTCATACTGTTGGGGGATTTTTTTTTGGGGTAGGCTGGGTTCGGCGCGCTCTTCACACTACTCCGTCCGGGGCGACAGAGGGGCGTAAGCACGCACACCCGCAACCCACCCGAACACCACGTTCACGGGTCGCTTTGTCGATACTATTAGGGCTAGAAGCTTCTCCATAATAAGAGGAAAACTGAGCTACCACGTTGGTTAGTGGGTTGATGTGGTTTCATTAAGAGTTTCTTTACTCTTGCTAATGTTATATGAATATTTAATCATTTAGTCGTATTTTCGTATACACATACAGGCAAGAAAGGCGGTGGTGAATTGTATTTTTACTTTGTCATCACACAGATAAAAAAAAACTTATTAAAAAAAAGGTTCGAAAAATGATTTTGCATAGCGGAAGTAATGATATTCATAGCAAAGAAACTCAACTGAAACCGATAGGATATATTTTTTTCACAATTTGATCGTTGGTAATTGAACATGCTGCCGTAGATATTATCCAAAACACGCAATTTTTTTTTTAACTTAATTAAAGAGAGAGTTAAGTCTTAAGTTAAAAAAGCAACTGCTCAGTTTTAATAAATGACACGAATTTTCTAACTTTATTCGGTTGATAACTTTCTCCAAGTCACGTAATCTCGTTTCAATCAGAAACTCAGGCGGTGCCGTAAACTAAATTTGTATAGACAAAACTCTGCTGCGAAACTGCGCTAAAGTCCCACTGACTGCTTAATCAGTTCGATTCGTATCATTAAATTCAGTAGCATTGAAGTAGTGTTTCGAATTTAGTATAGAATTTAATGTATTTTAAAATAGGTTTTACCTTTACATTTTATGCCTTTTTTTCATACCCAGCCAACCCTTAAACGTCCATTGCAAGACATAGGTCCCCCTGTCAAGCCCCTGCGACTTTCAGAACGTTGTCAGTCCCACCAGTAGGATTTTAGCAGAGTCGTCGGAGCAGAGTGGTCGCCACTTGAGAACCTTTCTTCACCACTGGCTGTCGGTTGGACAAGCAACGTGTCCTGCCCATTGTCATTTCAAGCTGCTAATTCTACTGGCTAATCAGTTCGCTTGTAACCAAATGGAACCAAATCTGTTCTACGGATTTCCGACTACGTTTGAGTGCCGTATGTCAACGCTGGTAACACACACTGGTTATTTGTTCTTTTTGTTGTTTCTTTACTGTAAAATGGACGTGTAGGTAAGTAGCACATGACAGTTTGACCTGGTATTCTTGAAAGGAGACAACCTATACGGAGAGATAAAAACTCCCAATTACGATGAGATAATTGAAAAATGCTTTTGTTTTAATTACAATTAGATTAAAATACATACAATTATTACAACTTTCTTTCTGCGTTTGGTGATGAAGAAAGAGCATAATTATGCTCCTCAATCCATCCATTCATCACCATCGTTTAGTGAATACATCATCCTTTCTTTAGACGTGGATTTCATAACAGACGTCTAAAAGATATAATGTGCAGATAACATATTGAATCGAAGCAAAACGAAATAAATAAAATAATTATAAAACCTATCCTAGCCCGTCTGATCATTATGGTAAAATAGGTCACTTTCTCTATATTTCTGGACGAGGCTCAGGACTAGAAGTGGGACGTTTATTATACATGATATAGTTTTGCTATCAAATTATTTCGTTAAAGTAATGTCAACTAAACATTGCCGACTTCAAAGTGAGCCAACATAATTACGTAAGTGTGAATAGACAAGTAAATAACTCAAAGTTACGCGAGCTAAATCGAACTTCAAGACAATGTTTGTTTGTTCTTACTTGTTTGCGGCAACGTTTACATCTAGACTGCGAGCGTGCATACTTGATCTGTCACAGAACACATTATTAGAGATAAATCAACTAATCCGCTTAATGTACATTTAGAAAATAATGTTTAATTATAATTTCTGCTCATGTCTACCTTGGTAGTGCAACACGGAATGCCATAAGTATGTTATTACTAGCAACCCGCCCTCCCTTCGCTTCGGTTTCGGTCGTCTTACCCGCTTAGTTCCTGTTCTCGTGGGAATACCTGGATAAAGTATAGCCTATGTTAGTCGGGGATAATGTAGCCTTCTAATGGTGAAAGAATTATCGAAATCCGTAACAAACAAACTTACTTTCGCATTTATAATATTAGTAAGGACGTATACACCCGGCGAGAGCGCTTACATATTGTCAATTTTAAGCTTATAAATTACTAGCAACCCACCCTCGTTTCGCTTCGGTTTTAGTCGCTTTACCCGCAGCGTAGTTCCCGTTCCTGTGGGAATACCGGGATAAAATATAGCCTATGTTACTCCCTGATATTATAGCTTTCCATTGGTGAAAGAATTTTTGAAATCGGTTCGGTGGTTTAAGCGCGAAAGCGTTACAAACAAACAAACATCCTTACTTTCGCATTTATAATATTAGTATGGATAAGTATATTTGAAATTGAGCACGTTGAAATTGATATCTCCGACTCCACTGATTAAATTGGAACTATGTATTTAAAATGCCATGTTATGTAAAGTGTAAAATGGGGCTAACAATAATTAAATTTGAAATAAAAATATTTTAGATAAACTCTATTCAGCTATTAAATACTTAGTAACTATTTCATCATGACTTCGGTTTATATACGCCCACTATTTGGATTAAGTCTTCTCCACAAAAGAAGGGCAATTGATCTACTATACTACGCTGGTCAGATGTGTTGGTATATGTTTTATTTCGAGTTTCCCTTCTCTTACAAAGATGTTACATGCGCATTATATGCCCTGCTCACCTTTTACGATACATACACGGGCAGTTACTAATAACTATTTACGTTTGTAACATACTAATATTTCTAAGTATATTTGCTATTCTATTTTGTAATATGATTTTTTGGGATAGGTTATAGTATGGTCCTCGTTATGGTATCGACCTCGCCCCATATATTCAGGAAGACAGAAGGGACGGTGCACGACCCTATTACCTTTCGCACGCGTACCACTTACGCCATATGAGCGGGTCACGTCCCTTGTCATCGGCAGCATGCTGCAACATCGTGACTAATTTTAGTAAAATTCTAAATGTTTAAAATTTATATTGTGACTGTATATAGACAAGTTTGACGGCGGCAAAAATGAAGATCCTTTTGTAATACATGATCGTAAATGGAACTAATCCGTGTGGTGATAGAGTAAGAATACAATTCACCACCCCATTTCATGCCAGTAGATAACAGACGACTAAGGGGGGTATAATATGCATATAATATCTCTGCCAGAGATGGAAATCTCGTAATAAAACCGACGTCTGACCAATATGGTATAGGTCAATTTCCTTCTCATTGTGGAGGAGGCTCGAGCCCAATAGTGGAACGGACATAAGCTGTGATGATGAAATGGAACTGCGAAGACAACTAAAATAGGTATAATAAATAGTTAATGCGAATGCCATCATTTATACTTTTAAACGGAACTCCATACAAACCAGATCTGGAGGCTTTTTCTAAGCTATTATAATGCGATGTAAAAATCCACTTAATAAAGTTAAACAAAGTTAACAAAGTTAACAAACAAGAGGATAGACGAGTAATTTGTTTTGAGCGTTAAATAATTTTAGGGATGGTATCTTCTCATTATAATTTATAACAGGTTTTCTTCTTTGACAAACAACAATAATAAACTTCTTGAATGATAAATATACGAAATTAGATTTCTGATTGTAAATAAAATTATGATGTGAAATCTTATCAAAATCTACACCAATAAATAAAATTGGAGTGTCTGTTTGTAATGTCAAAATAATAGGCTTTTTTCATGCTCACACGGTTATTTGCACGACACCTATGCCTAAAATAGCAATTAAAAAATTTTTGTCTGTCTGTCTGTCTGTTTGTTCCGGCTAATCTTCAAAACGGCTGGACCGATTTCAAAAATTCTTTCACCAATGGGATGCTATAATATCAGGGCGTAAACTAGGCTATATTTTATCCTGGTATTCCCACGGGAACGGGAACTACGCGGGAAAAACAACTATAACCTATAACCGAAGCGAAGCGAGGGCGGGTTGCTAGTATTATAATAATTAAAGAGTGACAGCTTGTGAGGCCTTTTTTATTTGGCCAAGTTATAAACGTTCTACTGGTGGGTATGAGCCTCTTTCATAATAGAAAGTAAACTAGCTTGAGCTAGGAAAATTTGATCTATCAGTCAACTATACAGTCAACTGTATAGATGGAAACTACTAACATAATAACGTTTATAAAAAACTTTATTAAGTTTTTTAATATGATATAATATTAAGATAATATTAAGATATGATATAATTGTGATATAATATTTTATATGCATTGTATATTTATTTACAAATAAATATATTTCCTAAATACGTAATAAACAACGAGCTCTATGTGTAGCCTTGTGCGTTTGCCAAAATATTTTGGCTACTACATAGTATTAAAATTGCAAGAAAAAACTTAGAACAAATCTTTAAAATATAAGCTATAGATAAAAAACTATATGTGATTATAGCCTTTGTTTTCAAATATCACGATTTTGCTGCCAAATACTTTAAATTTATTAATTTATTTAAAACGTTTAATGATATCCAGTCCAAATACACGGTATTTGGACTGGATATTAAGGCCAAATTAACCATTTCAAACTAGAAGTAAGTGCTGAGTCTAACTTCGAGTATAAGACCATTAATGACAGACAATTACTTTCTTCATGCAGCTGTCGTTTTTATAATTTTTATTTTATCTTAGGCAAAATAAATTTGGTAGTGAATATAAAATAATCAGAAAACAGAATACTTAATAATGAAAATATAAGATAATTGATATTCAAAAGAGATTTTAAAACTTTAGATGAGTTGCTTCAGGCATTTTGTGACCCGATCCTATTTAATTTATTTATTTTGGAATAAAAATCAGAAAGTAGGTAATAAAAAGTCAACTGTTCAATCGCTCCAGTCTTTTTAGAAATTATCTGTAATAAAGATACATACGTACATACATACGTATATGTACCGCTATATGCATTCGTAGTATAAAGCTGTCATTTTGACAACAGTAGCGCTTCAATTTTCATTATCTGCATAAATCTATAACCGGACTTTTGACGCGAATGTCAAAATGTCATGTAGCGCTTTTATATTCTTTTCATTATTTTAGTGTTTTAAAGTGTTATATTCAATAATTTTGCTGATATTTTATGTAATATAATGCAGATAAAATTCTGAAATGTAGTGAAAATGATATAATAGTGAATTACGTGCATTTTGACATTCTGTCCAAATTTCCTGAGACGTATGACTTGGATATCAGCACTAAGTCATGCTAACGACTGACTGAACAACTAAGACTAAAGACGTGAATAATAATCAATATACTCGACACTGGCACCAATAGCTCATATTATTGTAGCTCATTGCCATTAACTAAGAAGAAGAAGAAGAAGAAATCTATAACCACTAAAAGAGAATGCCTTACTAGACATTCTCTTCAAACTTCATTGGTCTTGTGATTTTATATGTATCTTTATAAGAGCATTCGTTTGTTCAAAATTTATATGATCTCATCATCATTATCGCAGCCCACATACGTCCCACTATTGGACTCGGGCCTCCTCCACAATGGGAGTGAATTTAACCTACTATACCGTGCTGGTCAGACAAGTTGGTATAGGGTTTCATTTTGAGTTTTCCTTCTCTTGCACAGATCTTATGTGCTTATTATTTCCCTTGGTCGTCTTTTACGAGATCCACGGGCAAGATAGGGAGTGCCGAATTGTATTCTTAATTCGTCACCACACGGATATATGATCTTCTAGTGTTTTATTTATTTTTCGTGTGGTGACAGATTAAGAATACAAATCACCACTCCCATTCTTGCCCGTGGGTGTCATAAAAGACGACTAATAGGTTATTGGGCTTATATTATCTGCAAAAGAAGGAAAACTCGAAATAAAACCCTATACCAACCCGTCTGACCAGCATGGTATAGTTGGTCAATTTCCCTCTTATTTTGGAGGGGACTCGAACCCAATAGTGGGACTCATATGGGCTGCGATGGTGATAGATGTTGGAACAGAGATCACTTTAGATTTTTTTTTTTGTTAAAAACGTTATTTATTGGGTGAAATGGAGCATAAATGTTGGAACAAAGGCTGAGCAATGAGTCCTTTTTCTGTCACAGGTGGACCTACCGTAGCACCATATGTACTGTGAGCGTTATATGTTTTCTTTGGGTATATTTTATTATTACTTTCTTTGAGTATTTTTAGAAAAGTTTTATATTTATTTGACGATATTTTAGAGTTTTAAGTAAATAAAAAACTTACCTCAGAAAATATAACTTTCTATATATAGATATATAACGAAATGGATCATATTTTTTAATATTAATAATCTTCTTGTTTAGCCTATATAGGGTGTATCAGGTTATGGGGCAACTGGTCAAACGGGAGATAAGGCAATGGTGGTAGGATTCCGTAAAAAAATTGAACGAAAAATATCGTCGATTTGTTAATGAATTAGAGACATGTAAAGTTTTTAATTTTGTCATCGCTTTTTCGTGTAAATCTTATTGAAATTTATAAAGTGAGTGATACTTAATCTGCGACATATTCGTACTTTGTTAAATGTTCATTAGAAATTGAATAAATCAATGCTTACGTTCGCATAAGCAAGACAAACTTCGCCTTAAAATCAGCTGATTCGTGGCAATAACCAAGAGGCGTAGCCACAGCTATTGAAAGAAATACCGACACAGGGATGTACTAAGAAAAAGGGAAACAAATGAAATAATTACCTATATCTTGTAGGCAAAATAAAACAATAAAACCTAAACTGTATTTTTTTAACGAAAATTAAATTCGTCTCTGTTTGCATATTTTAGGCTAATAATGCCGACGACCGACATCCTGTATATTAGGTCCTTACATAGTATATGAAATTAGCTTTTTGTCGTACTGACCACTTTGATCTGAAAGGGCCTCATCCACAATAGGAGGGCAATTGACCTACTATACCATGCTGGTCAGACAGGTCCAACATCTATACTTCATTATTTTTTATTGTCATCCTTTAAATAATATTTTTACCCAAAAATAATCAAATAATTATGATTATTTGAAATGCCTAAAATTGTCACTTAATTGAACGAACTTAATACAGTGACTAGTTATTAACTACGAATATAAATCTCAACATCATCGTGTAGTAAAAAATGACTAATGGACTTAATTAGATAGCCTCATTGTAAATAAAACTGTTTTTGTGGATTTTATTACATTTATATTTGACAGCGTCCATAGTCTCGGTAGGACGCTGTAAAGTATTCGAAACATCAGACAGTCAAAAATCAAATACAAACGCTACAAAATTCGTAAAAATAGTTTTACTTATATGTAATACTTGCGCAAACATCAGAAATCATTGTGTAAACTATATAGAAACCTAAAACTGGATAGAAACGTTGTAATAGTCTTGCAATAGTCTAATTTCTTCTATTGTGGAGACAATCTAGCAAAATCATGGGACTAGTGTTGCCCAAATGCAAGACCAAGACGAGACTTGGACCGGTCTTGGTCTTGGTCTTGCAACATCACACCTGGTCTCGTCTTGGTCTTGGTCTTGCGCACCCGAGTCTAGGTCTTGGTCTTGGTCTTGCGCACCCGAGTCTTGGTATTGCAGCAAGAGTCTCGCAAAGTCTTGCAGTTAGAATAACGTAACAGTAATTTATCATGGCAATGAAAAATCCAACTAAATTAATCAAATATCCTATCCTACCTATCCATCTGCTAGCCTATAGTTCACTATTGAATACAATACTTACCACTGGAGAAAATTACTCTTCTATTCCCCTGGTGTTCCATTAGACAGCGTTACTACTCTTATGACAGGACTTTCGACCCTATTTTCTTAAGACGTCACCACGCGAGGCAGTTGATACAATAATTTTTATGTCATTTTATAATCAATGCGATATTTTACAATTAATGCAATTGTTTATATTCCCCTTCAAGTTAAGTGGTATGTATCTATTGTATTTCCAGTTTAGTTACTGATGCTCTGGATACTTGAAAAAACCTGTTGCTCTATTGCCTATATAAATACTTTGGCCGCTGGATCCATGTAGCTCTTAATATACTATTTATTCAAGAACATATAAAACTGATTTAAAATTTTATGGTTTTAATACTTGTAAAATGTATGATATTCGTCGTTATCGTCACAGCTCATAAAAGTGCCACTGCTGGGCTTAAGCTTCCTTCCAGTAAGAGGAAAATTGATCTACTATACCACGCTGGTCAGACATGTTGGTACAGGGTTTTCTTTCTAGTTTCACTTCTCTTGCACATATGTTATATACACAGGGTGTATCAGGTTATGGGACAACTATTCATGTATATTGTAGTTCAACAGTCATAGATCATAATTAGAATGTATATTACACAAAAATAATATAACGTAAAAGTTATAGTGATTACAAAAATGTGTGTCTAAGAGTTTATGCCTTAAATTTTATGCATTATGTAGGTATGTACAGACAGGATATATGTAAGCATGTAAAATTTCGACAGTATAAATAGGTATTAGATTTGCGCGAACCTTTCAATGGTTACGTAGGTACAAAGGCGACTCATCAACGGTCATCGGCCGATCAGCTGATTTATGTTAAAGCGAAGTTTGTCTTGCTTATGCAAACGTAATCATTGATTTATTCAAATTCTAATGAACATTTAACAAAATACGAATATGTTGTAGATTAAGTATCATTCCTTTATACATTTTAATCAATTTACACGAAAAAACGATGACAAAATTGAGAACTTACATGTCTCTCAATTCATTAACGAATCGATATTTTTATTTCAATTTTTTTTCATGGGTTCCTAACACCATTGCCCGATCCGATTTGATACGACATCCACGGGTAAGAGAGTGGTGAATTATATTCGTACTCTGTCTTTTTTTTTGTGTGTGTGTGTAGCTGTTGGTCGCAGATGACCTTGACAGCTTAACGCGGTCAATGGGTGAGCGCTGATGGCTCTCAACCCGGTCAGTAAGTTAAGCGCACATCGCCCGAGGGCTCCCCCCTGTGGGGAACGGACCTCGGCTCGGGGCGTCGCTGAGAGCAAAGTGGGCGTGGCCAAGTTTAGGTTATGACTTTTACGCGGCGCGGTTTTCGACCTCGACGGCGAGGCCGATACCGCGGAGTTTTATCTGTTATCGCTGCGCGAGCTGTGTAGGTCCTTTCTTGGGCGATCATAATAGCGTCATCTTCTTCTTCAAGAAGATGACGAGGACGTCGGACCGCGGATATTTTTGAGGAGACGTAGTTTACCGCCCCAACCACTAGTGGATTGGGGTGAGTCGTGTCAGAGGCAAAATAGCGCTGGGAGCAACGCTTCATGTACTGCCTGATGGTGATCGTACTCTGTCCCTACATGGACATTTATATAGATTAATTGTAGGCATATTTCTATGAACAACAGTGAACGTCGTTGGGCTAATGAACAAACGGATATATAAATATGTATAATGGGCAAGAGCACTCTCGTGATTACGGTATTTTTGTCCTTAAGCCTTTCCGAAGAGTAATTCTGAAAAGCCAACACCAACATTGGGAATCGATTGGCCAATAGATGGATATCTCAAGACTGATTTGACTTGCCGTGTAGTGACGGAGTAAGAATATAATTCATCACCCCCTATTTTACCCGTGACTGCGAACCCACGACTGAGGGCTATAATATATTACATCGGTGCAAGAGAAGGAAAACTTGACATGTATGACCTGTAACAACACGGCCGATCACCGTGGCGATTCCCCTCCAGCCACGGCCGATTCTCCTCCTGTTATGTAGAAGACACGAGCTCAACCGTATATAAGCTGAAATGGTGATTTGAATTAAATGCAAGACCGCGAGACTCTTGCAGGCCCAGTCTTGGTCTTGCTCAAGTCTTGCAGGGCCAGTCTTGGTCTTGGTCTTGCAAAAATTAAGCGGTCTTGGTCTTGGTCTCGGTCTCGCATTTCTCGCAAGACCAAGACCAAGACCGCAAGACCAAGACTTTTTTGGGCAACACTACATGGGACATATGTATAAAGATGAAACAAAAAAAAACAATCAATCATGAAATGTATTATTGCCAAACGAAAAAATAATAATATGAGCATTAATATTCATAATTTTGACAGTTCTATGGTATGGTGATACGATGAAAGGATCAATGTAGACTATTTTCTCCTTAATAATAAAAAGCTAGAAAAGTTTTAACTAAATTTTATGACCCTATGAAATCAATCCTTAGTGAATTTATATACTGAATTCTAAATTAAAACTTTTATATTATTTTTAGTAAAGTTAACTAGTAAAATAACACATTAATTGTAGCTGCTTTTAGTGTTATTTCAGAATAAAAATTAGTCCGAAAACATCGAATTTAAGTGTTAAATTACTAGCAAACAAGAGCGTCATACAGTTCATTGTAAAAAAACAGTGTACATGACCCATCGTTATTCTGTCTATATCGCCTCAGTTTAAATTAAACATAAAAGTTTTGTAGTTTTCTACGTAAATAAAGAGCAACGGTAAATATTTTGTAGGCAAATAATTGGCAGTTTAACTTTTATTCAGTCCATGTACCTACAACAAGTTAAATGAACAAAATGACACTTTTATTTAATACGATTTATATGATTAATTGAAGGCAAATTCAAAATCATTTATTATGAAAAAGTCCTGTGACGACATTTACATATTGTCAATTTCACATTTTCAATTTTAACGTCCCATTATTGACTTCAGGCCTTTTTCATTTTGGGAGGGATTTTGATCTACTATACCGCACTGGTCAGACGTGTAGGCAATACTTTCCTTTAATGTTATATTTATCTCACATCGATGTTAATTATATATGTTTTACATCCCTTAGTCGTCTTTTAAGTCACCCACGGGGAAGAGGGAGGGTGATACAATTTTAAATTAAATCAATCCAGTAAACAACGTCGCTTAGCGTGCTATGGAGCGGGCTATGCTCGGGTTTTCTCTCCGAGATAGAATCCGGAATACGGAAATCTGCAGAAGAACGGGTGTAACCGACATAGCACGAAGAATTAGCACGCTGAACTCGCAATGGGCAGGCCACATCGCTCGACGAACCGATAACCGCCGGGGAAGAAATATTCTCAAGTAGCGACCACGTATCGGACGATGCAGTGTAGAACGCCCTCCCACTAGGCGGACCGACGACCTGGTGAAAGTTGCTGGCCGTCGTTGGATGCTGGCGGCACAGGACTGCACATTGTGACGTAACATGAGGGACGCCTACATCCAGCAGTGGACGGCGATAAGCTGAAATGATGATGATGATGAATATAAGATTATTCTCTATGCGATATCTATCTATTGTCGAAAAACCCTGGTCATCATTTCTAATGTTGCAAATATAAACCGGCCAATTTAATAGTATAGAATTAAATTTAAAGCTTGGTCAATTATTTCATTAATGTATTATAATGTCATT
Source organism: Lymantria dispar (assembly GCA_032191425.1). NCBI lineage: Eukaryota > Metazoa > Arthropoda > Insecta > Lepidoptera > Erebidae > Lymantria > Lymantria dispar. The sequence goes on from CM063446.1 coordinate 6,714,205, forward strand.
AATCAGAAACTCTAGATAACCTTAATACCTTCCTCATATGCGCAAAGCTCTTCAGGTACTCATAAATTAAATCCTTTTATCTAAACAATACAGAGAGGCGCGTGGTTTTTTGTAAAATCTACCAAAGCTTCACCGAGTTTAATTTAAACTTATGTTATTATGAGTTTGAAAATTACATATTCTCTCCATTCCTTATGTAATATATGAAAATTGTTCAAATTATTTTAATTTATATTAAAGAGAGCGTTTGGGATTACTAGAGCATAATTATTTTTCTCTTTTTTTGAGCTATTTTAATATAAATAAAAAAGTTCGCTGACTGATTCACCAATACTGCGTCGAGCTGAATCTATGGCAATTAGAAACATGACATTTACAGAGTAGTTTATATTTGTAACGTAAAAAGTCATTAAGTAAAGATAATCTATAGCAATAAATAAAATTGGAGTGTCTGTTTGTAATGTCAAAATAATAGGCTTTTTTCATGCTCACACGGTTATTTGCACGACACCTATGACTAAAATAGCAATTAAAAAATGTTTGTCTGTCTGTCTGTTTGTTCCGGGTAATCTTCAAAACGGCTGGACCGATTTCAAAAATTCTTTGACCAATGGAAAGTTATAATATCAGGGCGTAAATTAGACTATATTTTATCCCGGTATTCCCACGAAAACGGGAACTACGCGGGTAAAACGACTATAACCTATAACCGAAGCGAAGCGAGGGCGGGTTGCTAGTACAAAATAAAATCCCGAAAGGAGTGAAACACAGCTTGTATGATAAAAAGAAATACCCAAATATGTGAAATAGGGCATTAAATTTTGCGGTACCTTTACTTAATTTCTGATTGATTTAAAAAGTTACAGAAGTAGTAGACCACATTTTAGGTAGAGATTCAATAGAAATAATTATTCTAAAACTAAGCCTCTTAAAAGATACATTCCTTCGCGGATATTTCGCGGGACCTTTCAAACACGTAATTAAGATACGCAAATAACACAAAGACTCGGAGCAACAATTTGTGGACAACAAAGTATTATCCTGAACAGGAACCAAACCCAAAACACCGACAATGTAGGCTGGTATCTTAACCACTACACCATCTATGTAATCCATTGTATATTTGAGTCGTATTATACACTTGATGCAATCTTTTTAAGTATTTTCACATAATATGATCATCCGCTCTGAGTTATTTACTGTTCATGCAAAGTTGGGCCGTGTCGTTATTTATAATGTCACCAGAGGCCTGAGTGTGAGTTTTGTCGTTAATATTACGCGTTCTACCGTGAGCGCGTAAACATGTTATTTGTATGAAAAAAAGTACAGCGCCACTAGCGGTGCGTATTTAAAACATTGTTTCAAATACGCACTGCTAGTGGCGCTGTACTTTTCTTCATACAAATGACAGTTTACGCGCTCACGGTAGAACGCGTAATATTAACGACAAAACTCACACTCAGGCCTCAGCATAAATAAAGGTGAACAAAATCTATTGAAAAATCAATCTATACCTATAGAGTCTGTAAAACCTATTATACGTCAACATCAGTTTTCTCTACTTTGTTATTGATTGCACTTCAACTTAAAGCACTAAAACGTTTATTCACTTCATCATATAAATTATTATAGTACTTGCTTCTGCCGCGGCTTCGCCCACATGAAAAATAACTTGCCCAATGTTGAACTATTATCCCAAGAGAACATATTGCCGGGACTAAAGTATTCTATATGTTGGTCTAGGCAATACTAAATCTGTTCCAATTTCCATACATATCTGGCCGACAGTTTACGCGTGATTGGGTAACAAACATCCAAACATCTTCACTGATTTTCACATTAATAATATTACTTTCATCCGCGTAGTTCAGATTCCCGTAGAAATACGGTGATAAATACAATCATTCTTAATCGTTGATAATGTAGTTTTCTATTGGTAAAAGTTTTTCATAATCGGTCAAATTTCTGCGGTTTCATCCACGTGATTCCCGATTTCATAAGAATACTAAGATAAAATATAGTCCATGTTACTCATTGAATGTAGCTTTCCATTGAGAAAAAAAAATTTCAAATCAGCTTAGTGACTTGAGCGTAAACGCTTAACAAACAAACAAATAAACTTACTTTTGCATTCACAAAATTAGGATAACCTATTATCTAATGATTTCTGATGTTTACGCGAGTATTATACATTTTAAATAAAACTACTTTACGGATTTTATCGCGTTTGTATTTGATTTTTGATTACCCGACGTTTCGAACACTTTACAGCGTTCATGATCACGGGTGGACTAAGATGTCTCACGTCCAACAAGTCATCGTTACTGCAGAAAATTTTATAATTATCTACCCGATACAGAAATTAGTTATTAAATATTGACCCACATTTTGATACAAAATTTATTGCCAGTGTAAGAAGAAAATGATTCTATATGAAAAAATTATATTGTTTATGGTTAGTAATAATTAAACATTAAAATTAATAGTAATTATATTTAAAAACTAACTAATAATCTAGTAATAATAGTAGTTTTATTTAAAACCTATTATCTATTATAGTACAATTTTCTATTGTTTATTATAGTTAAATTTTTTATTATACTATTATAGTACAATGGACGGAGTAAGAATACAGTTCACAATCCTTTCGCTTACCCGTAGGCCTCGTAAAATACGACTAAGGGATACGATATGCAGATAATATCAATTAAGGAAGGAAAACTCGATATAAAACACTATGACAAACCATTTGACAGACGCGATATAGTAGAACTTATATGGGCTGAAATGATAATGTTGATAATAATTAATCTATTACTACAGTATATAAGTTATGGGCAGTTTTAACATTTTTTTTCTTCATTATCTTAAAATAACCCGTAGATACAATAAGATTCTTCGGATTCGGATTAAGATTCGGATCTAAGAACTATCCCATGTATGAAACCACGAAACTTGGTAAGGACAGCTCTCTTCTTAGACAACTATACCATCTGTATAGTCATAATGGAGAATTACTATCACGTACTATAGTTTAATAAATAAACGAATCATTATCCATAATATTATGCTTTTAATCATGATAGATTTGTTTCTGTTCGACCTTTAACGTGCCTAATAAGAATGTGGGTGGTTATAGAGAAAATCTTTATTCACGAATCCTTAATGTCATGCAATTTATAAGCCTTTTGTGTTTATTTCAAAATATATAGCTTAGTAAATAATACCATTCATTAGCCGCGGCAATAATATGGGTCAATAATTTTATTTTTAAGAAAAAGTTTAAAAGATATAATAAGTATCGCTCAATACTAGCTCGCTTTAATTACGCATTTCTCTCATGTATGAGGGCTTTTTATATTTTAATAATAATATTTTTAATATAAATCGAGTTGATATTATTTTATCTTAAACATGCCATTTATATGAAATAATTGCATCAAGTTCATAACTTGAAATGTATGCTTAATAACAGATTGGAATATTTGGGAGCGTATATATACAAACATCCTATAGGTCCATTTCCATCTATCTAGATCCGCTGCTGGACATGAATTGGCCTCCTATATTTATAATTAGATAACAGTCATGCTTGATAAAGAAGATTTCCATATAGTAACGGAGTGAGAATACGACTCACTACCTTCACTCTTCTCCATAGGTGCCATAAAAACGACTACAACGACTTGGTGCTCTGTTACCTCATAGTGCTTCATTTCATAAGAGATCGTCTCCTGGTGATCAGTAACCTTGTTTTTGGTAAAAATAAGGGATGGCAAAACATTGTATCCTTACCACACCTGTGCAAATATACAGGTGCTTTTAACTATAATAAACGATAAAAGCTTTAGAATTAGCGCTAAGTAAACCGTAATAAATGAACTACAGCCCACAAGTAATATAATCTAGCTATTGTTATTTTCGTAATCAATATAAGGTTGGGCATTGAAGGGAATGTTTGAGGTAAAATAGAAGTAGCTCAGTCATCGAAGTAATAACATATATGGAATTATTACATTTAGACTAGTCTTCATTGTTTACAGATATTCAAATTTACACAAACACAAAGTATATAATACTTAATACATAATACAATATTCATAATATAATACTTTTTATTGCATTTGTATCAAGTAGGGCATAAAATAAAGCTATTTTTACATATTTTATCGAATTTTTATGATGGTAAAGCAAGAACTCTGAATAATACTCAAAACGTCGGGAAAGTGAAAATCAAAACAGCTATAAAAACAGTTTTATATTTTTATATGTGCAATACTCGAGTGAACGTTAGAAAACATTAAACGGGGAATACTTTTATATTATCGATAAGCTCAGTGAATAGAGTGCGCAATATTCTTAAGGTTTTCTCTAAAGACCAAAACTTCGACAGGTATCGTTACATATACAATATATACATATGTATTTAAGACTACTAAAATTAAGCATAGAATTAATATAAGTGATACTGATTTGATCAAATTTGCTTTAGCATTAATAGATGTGATACTAATTTGTTCAAATGTTTTAGAGTTGATGGTTACTTTATAAAAAGACGTGTACATAATCTGATAAATTTGGAAAGGTATTTGGAAGGGACTGAATATCTTCTTTGTGTGATGACGAAGTAAGAATACAATTCACCACCTCCTCTTATTCGTGGGTGTCGTAAAATGCGATGGATGATATGTAGATAGGAAGGCATATGAATAGTGAACTAAGAAACCTCTGACCGGTGCCATTTATTAATTCGATTTCCCTGTCATTACGGAAATGTCTTAAATCCATTTCATGGCCCTTGTGTGGGTTAAGATGAGATGATAAGATCAGATGCCTGAATTATATAGAGAAAAGGACACTGAAGTATAATTTGGAAAAACTTACAGTCATCATTTTCATCATTTCAGCCCATCGCCGTCCACTGCTGGACGTAGGCCTCCCTCATGTTACGCCACAAAGTACGGTCCTGTGCCGCCTGCATCCAACGACGCCCAGCAACTTTCACCAGGTCGTCGGTCTACCTAGTGTGTCGTCCTACACTGCGTCGTCCAATACGTGGTCGCCACTCGAGCACCTTTCTTCCTCAGCGATTGTCGCTTCGTCGAGCGATGTGGCCTGCCCATTGCCGCTTCAGCGTGCTAATTCTTCGTGCTATTTCGGTTACACCCGTTCTTCTCCGGATGCCAAGCATAGCCCGTTCCATAGCGCGCTGTAGTACACCTATATAAGTATACCTATACACCTTAATAAAATACTTAGTGAAAGCCCTAGTCATCTAAGTTCACAGACGTCCCACTATTGGGCTCGAGTCTCCTCCATAATAGAAGAAAAATTACTTATTATACCACGCTGGTTAGACGAGTTGGTATAAGGTTTTATTTCGAGTTTTTTTCTCTTGCATAGCTGTTATATGCATATAATTTCTCTTCGTCGTCTTTTACGACACCTACGGACAAGAAATGGGTTGGTAAGTTGTAGGTATTCTTCATCACCCTACGAGAAAACCTGGTACACATAATTAATAATGCTATCGAAAATAATATTTTAACTAAGGACCTATTGATAAAATGACGTCATATAATTCAGTTTGTCCACTATCAAAGCATATTTGTCGAAGAATTTGTAATTATCACACACATTTTATGACAGCCCAGACAATTTTAATAAGGGTCAATAATAAATTTATGGCTCAGAGGATTTTCATACGATACGTGATACTGAGAAGTATTTTATTACTTAGCTCATAAAAGTCTCATAAACGGGGCCATTATGGGTCCCACAGCAACCCATTGTTCCAATTTTCGTACATTTACAAATAACGAATCTTTTTAAGATTTAGTGTTGTCCATGTTAGTGAGAAGTTTTAAATATTGAGTCTTGAAGATATCAAGCTTTGAATGTATCAAAACATTCGTTTCAGTATATTTTAGTTCGTAACAAGAGGTACGAGGTTTCCTCTTTGGGGATGAATTTACCAAGGTGTGGTGGTGCTGACAAGAGCTCATTAAGTTACATATAGGCTCTTTGTCACAAGTGTTCTCAAGCAGAGTGTTCTCACCATCCCTTCTCTTTCCCGTGGGTGTGTCGTAAACGTGACGACTAAGGGATTAGAATACGCATATAACATCTATGCAAGAGAAGAAAAATTTAATAAAACCCTATACCAACACATCTGACCAACGTGAAGATGACACGACATGTTGATTTTAGGTGTTCTATGTCACTTTTTACAGAATGCTAGCTGTTTTTTGAGTCCCAATGGCTCGCATAATTTCTCCTAAATTTTTCTATTAGTATCGACGGTTAGAATCCTTTGATACTTCCTATTTTTTTATAATTTACATTAAATGCCCCTCTGTGTGGTTACAGGCGAAGAATACAATTCATTTTCTTTCTGTGGATAATCATAAAAGACGACCAAGGACACAATGCAAGAGAAAAAAATCTCGAAATAAATCTCTAGATCCATTTGTCGGACCAGCGTGGTATATTGGATCAGTTTACCATCTACTGTGAAGGACGTTTGAACTTTGAAGTGGAATGTGTATGAGCTATGGTGATGATTATTAAACGGGGTGACATGGGGTTTTATTTTAAGTTTTCCTCATTTAGTTTAGATCACATGAAAATATTTTTATAAGTATTATCAAACTAAAAATATTCCTGTTGTATTGGAATAAGAATACAATTTACCACCCCTCTCTTGCCGTCGGTTCCATAAAAGACGATTAAAGGATAAAATATTAATATAACATTTGCGCTAGACAAGGAAAATTTGAAATGAAACCCTATACCAACCTGCCTGATCAGCGTGGTATATTAGGTCAATTTCCTTCCTATTGTGGAAGAGACTCGAGCTGAGTAGTGGGATTTATACGAATATGAGCTGAAATGATGATGAATGAAGTATAGATGATATAGATTTACACAAACGTGCCTACATAATGAAGTGGACATCCAACTGGGTTCTACGCAGCACTTTCTATTAAAAGCATTCCTGAAATGACTTGTTTGATGTGCACATAAAATTTCATTGCTTTCGAAGGCTACGCTGCGTCAGTTTTATGTATTGCTCTATGTATGTTAATTTTATTGTGACGAATCCTGCAAAGGGTCAAGTATCGATAAATATTTGCTTCCAAAATATGTTCTGCAATCGCTACGCCATCCGCGGTAAATTTTGTGTTTGTAATGGTGTATTAAATTATATAATAAATTCTTACAGCATAAACTATTGTTATACTAAATTTTAAAGAATTCGGCACAGTAGTTCGTGTGATTCGCGAATAAATCACAAAATATTCCAAAAATCATCGAAATGTGGTCGAATATTTTATGTATATTAATACTACAAAGTAATGAAATTAGTGACCTTCAATATCGTGTGTTATGCTACCAATCCCCTAGAAGATAAATATTTTGTGTGAATTATAAATTACTAGCTGACCCAACAGACGTTATACTGTTCAAATTTTAAAAAATAGTAAATGGAATTCTCTTTGAATTCGATTGAAACGCCACCCACTGGTTCCAATTATTAATCTAAATTCCTCATATCTATCGTAACAGCCACAAAAAACAATCATTAAGATCGGTCCAACCTTTTAGGAGTTCAATTTTTCACTACAAAGACACGAACAGAAGATTTATATTTAAAGATAGTTCTTAATCTGGGTATTATTTCTGACCGTTAGATGTATCTACATATATAAAGTCCCCTGTGATACTAAGATTTTATTCTTTGTGCAAGGTATTCATTTTCCAGTGGTCGGCCCAACGACGAAGGCGACGTGGTTTTCGGGTGGGTCGCGGGAGTTGCGTGCTTAAGCCCCTCTGTCGCCCCGGACGGAGTGGTGCGGAGGCGCGCCGACCGCGGCCCACCCACAAAAAAAAAAAAAAAAAGGTATTCATTTTAAAACATAAAATTGCTCAGATCCGAGCGTTAGTTACTGACATCAGGTATTGGCCTGCCACCATGACCAAAAAAATATATTTTAGCACGACTTTACCCAAATATTGACTTTAAATTTATAATTCTGCTATATGTAAATGATTTCTTCATAACCCGTTTCATAGAATTTGATTTTTGGCAAAGGATAAAACCTATACAACACAACTGACCGAATGAGCGCGAAGCGTTTCAACATGGGCAAAAATTATTTCCAATATCTGCGCTGATGTCCATATATCCGACTATTTTTGTTTATAGGTTGCTTTTTTAATAAATTCCCTATATAATATAATAATTTTTTTGTGTAAGGTCAATCGTAATATATAATGTTTGATACGATTCAGTATTTGGTATTATTTTTAAATATGCGGGTTAGAAATGTAGAGACGCCAGCCATTTAGAAAAATCTAAAACGTGATAACACTTTTTATTACGTTTATTAAATGCAACATTTTTATCCGGACAATTTTTTTCCTCTAATTTTGTTTGAAGATGCGTGTTGAATATTTGTTTGGTTTTATTCTACAAAGATAGATCCCGAGGTTTATGGCTCACTGGGTCACTAGTTATGTAACTATGGCCCTGAAACAAAGAATCATCGTTGCAGCACAGAGAAGCAATTAGTCAACTTATTTTTCTGCATGGCTGTACACGTTTTAAATTCCATTCTTTTCTATTTCTATGCCTCTGATATTTTATAGTGTTCATAGTCGCCGTAGGACTAAAGTATTTAACGTCCAACATGTCATCATTATTACAGAAGTCTTATCTAGCCATTGCACTTTAGTTATTAAAATATAAGCTACATTTTGCTGCGATGGTAATTACTAGACCCATGTAATGAATATTTCCATGGGTATTGTAGAAAAATATGAAGAAAACTCAGTGATCAGACCTTAGTGTGATCAATTCGCCTTTCGTTGTGGAACAGGCTTAGATAGCTTAGAAGATAGATGTCATAAAGTGGGTTAATAAAGAGTGAATTAACTATATGCCGTTAAACATAACGTATAACATAACACATGAAGCATAATAAGCTATTTAAATAAAAGATGCAGAGGATTTTTTTCCTTGATACCCATATTCATTTTTCATTTTCTAAATATATTAATTTATTATTCGATTGTTACTCATTACTTTGAAATACATTTATAAAAATGAAAAGTTACATTTGAAAGTGTAGGTATATAAAATAGAAAGAAATTATGTACGCCCGGGCATCACAGGCTTGTAAAATAAGTACGACCTCATAATTTAAGAAACATTGATTACATAGTTTAGCATACAAATTCGTATTTCAAGAAAATAATATTTAATCCCAACAACATACAACTCTCAATTATAACTTTTCTCGTTAAAATAAATTCGAAAGAAAATACTTTTTCTTCCTTCAGTTCTTGAAATGAAAGTTTCAAATATGATAGTAATTTAATAATTATTTTTTTAATATCATTCAGGTGTTCAAACCATGTAATTTTCATTATAACCAAAAACTATAATATAACCAAGCCAACGTTGATAAAAATACGTCATCCTAATGCTCATGCAAGTAGTAAAAAAACCGAGTATGATATAAAATATCTTGACCCAGACCAATAATTTTACATATTTGCCCACGTACAAAGAACCGTAAAATATGATACTCGGTTATCACTCGTTTGTATAAAAATCACTTTGTACAAAGCTTCCATAACGTCCAATCTCATTCACATCATTTTGTTCCTTTCATAATATTTCAGATAGGTAAGCCTTCAGTGCTCTTTCCAGCTATTCATTTGTTCGTTTCATTCTATTCTCTCTGTCCAGTCTTCAAAGATTTTATAGAGTACATTCTGAAAATTTTTGTGACTACCTTCATTTTGTATTTCTATTATTTTATATTTGAGATTGGTTAAAAATGGATTTCGAATGTAATTGAAAAATATTTTATATTTTCCTGGTTAGTGATCTCCGTGTGGTGACGGAGTAGGAATACAATTCACCTCTCCCTTTCTAACCCGTGAATGTCGTAAAAGAAGATTAAGGGATATAATATGCATATAACGTCTATGCAAGAGAAGGAAAACTGGCAATAAAAACCGATACCAACCAGTCTGACCAGCGTAGTATAGTACGTCAAAACCCTCCTATTGTGGAGGAGGCTCAAGCCCAGCAGTGGGACTTATATGAATCAAAATTATGGTTAGTCTGCCTTTTTCTTGTGGTTAGATATGGTCTGTACATCCTGCTCAAGCTATCCAGGGCAACATAAGGGCAGCATGTGGCTCCATAACTTACCACCTTCCATCTTCATCGCCATTGGATCGATTACTGATTCTTTTTTTACGATTTTTTCATCTCGATGGCTAGGTCAGCTAGTTCATTCTATTGTAAATCTGCAGGGCATATTTATATGGATAGAATATGTACTTAAACTTTTTTTTTGTATTAGCACATAGATTATAAACATCTTTCCCGTGCGGTGACGGAGTAAGAATGCAGATTAGCATTCCTTATCTTGCCAGCGGATGTTGTAAAATGCTATTTAGAGATATAATATGTAGATAATACCTATGTAAGAGAAGGAAAACTCGAAATGAAACTCTACACAACCGGTTTGACCTGCGTGATATAGTAGGTTAATATTTCTCCTGTGGAGAAAGCTCGCGCTCGACAGGGGGACTATTATAAGACAGATGCCCTCTATTAAGTGGAATAATGGCATAATCGCTACGCTTGCGAGTTTCTGTCGCTGTCGAGTATCTTCCTAGTGATGGTCGGCAGCATCAAGTCGGCACCTTTAATTGCGACGAGTTCACAGCGCTGTTCTGTAGATGCGATAACTGGCCACCAGACTGACATTGACCCTCTTTGGGAATGCAATTGTTGATAAAAAAAACAGCATAAGATGTAGTTGGTCTTCTTAGTTCTTATATATGACACCCTCGAGCAATTTAAGAGTTGATAGTATTTGTAGCGGCTATTGCATATGATTTTTTTTTAAATATGAGAGCCAAAAATATATTCTTTCTATGCACGATGAAGAAAGAATTAAATCTTACAGAAATATATGTGTTTGGGTTCGCTATTATTTCAACAGCATATAAATCCTGGAAGCCCGCATTACCCATACGTCACATATTACCACAGGCACAGGCATATTACCACATTATTATCTGTTCAATATAGGGTTCGTCGTTTAAGGTGTTCATGCATATTTTGACTATATCGCACTGATATATGAATTTATAATATAAGTTTTCACTAGCAATCACGCAAAGCCACTGTTCATTCCGAACATTGCTCGGTTAGCAATAGTCATATTTGCATAATTATGTAGGTGCTGCATTTCGATCATTTTGGATTTCCTTTCCTGAAAATGATTGAGTCAGTTCCTATATATACATATGTAAAAATTAATTATATAGGCGATGATATTGTTTTACTCTGGTTTTGGGTTGCTGTGGTGATTGGTTAAAAATCCAAAGTCTCCATCCTTTATATTCCCGTCATGAAAACTGTTATGTGTTATGCATGAAAAGTTCAATAAAAGTTTTGTTTTTTTTTTTAATGACGCATAAAGAGGGGTGTAATAAGTTTCACGTCGGACTGTGGCTTTTTTCATTTAAAAGCCAGTTTCCTTGCGGTAGTTCTATATTTGGTTAATATCCAGCAGTGTAAGAGTATCAGCTCTTTTCCAAAATGATGTAATAGCATATGCTTAGAACAATAACGTATAGAAGGTAAGTTCACGCACAAAAAGTGAGGCATTTCAATTGGAGCCTAATGGAGCTTACACCGGAACCGTTCCGTAATGTACAAGTCATTGTACTGCACGAACGTATGCAACTCTTAAAAAATAAATAGGTAATTATGACGGTTTGTGCATTCAAATGGTGTCAAAACACATTTGAAAAATTTAAAAAGATTATTAACATTACTTTTAAAGGTAGTCCGACGATTTATGTTAATAAAAACAAAATTTGATTTCATAATTTGTATAGCGAGGTGCGTGTGTACGTGTGTAATCGTCTGAGCGCCATTAGTATTTTTAGATTCAAATTTTGAAAGTTCGAAGTATTGACACTATCCTTCTATACGTTATTATTCTAAGAGCATATGATTACTCGATTAATAATCGTTAAATGACAAATAATTGATAATTACTGTTGAATAGAACGTAATACTTTTTCTTATTATTTTAGTTTGCCTCGGTGGTTATTCAAAATTTGCAATTTTACTTCTTAAAGGTCCTGCTAAAGATTTAGTAATTATATAGTGAGAGACAATAGAGCCATAAAATTAATCAACACAGTAGCCAAACTCGGAATATTCACTGGTTTCGCACAAAGAACTATCCTACATAGGGATTGAAATCACGACAATCATTAATAGGATAGTGGTTGGTCATGGCAGTTTTCGCATTGGGGTACTTAGGCTACTATAATATTTTTGAAGTAATAAAAAGAACCCTATACCAACACGTCTGACCAGCGTGGTATAGTAGGTCAATTACCCTTCCATTATGGAGGAGGCCCGAGCCCAACAGTGGGACGTATATGGGCTGAGATGATGATGATGATGATGAATAAAAAGAAAATCAGCGATATTCATCTTTCATTCGTAATGTTACCAAAGGTTTAACTGATATTGTATTTATGTGGTACTGGTGCACTGTGACTTAAATAAAAAAAAAGGAAATTACAAAATATCTACTAATACTATTCTACTCTGAATCCCTAGATACATATGTGTTGATATGATAATGATTTGCTGTATGGTAACAGCGCATAAAGGCTTTGATTGTAATGAAGTGTTACTGTTTTTCTTTATTTATTCTTTCGTCTAATATCTGTACGTCTTGTTTTTCGGTACAGCTTGAAATTAAAGAGACTAGCTAGACCGGTATAGACATCATAGTCCTAACTGTGATGTCTATGACAATTGTTACATATATAGGGTTTAATTTTGAGTTTTCTTTCTCTTATTTCTTGTCATCATAGGTAAAGACCTAATATATGTAATATTAGGTCTTTACCTATGAAATTGCCGTTATGTATGAAAACAATTAAACGATTTTTTTTCATGTATTTTTTATTTGTATTAATCGAAGTAATCACCCATGCAATCAATGCATCTTTGCCAACACAGCGGCAGTTTATTGATGCCCTTCTTAGAGAAATAAGCTGGACGGGAGGCAACAAATTCTTCAAAGGAATTTTGTACTGCCTCTCGGGTATTGAATTTCTTTCCCGCCAAAAAGTTATCCAAATTCTGGAAAAAGAAGTAGTCTGTAGGCGCAAGGTCTGGTGAGTATGGCGGATGACGAAGAGCTTCCAACCCCAGTTCTTGCAACTTGGAGACCGTCTGCTGTGCAATATGAGGTCGCGCATTGTCGTGCAGGAGCAGCGGAGACGAGCGATTGACCAATGCTGGTTGCAGATGTGCCAGCTTCTCCATCATTGTGTTCAGTTCTTTACAGTACACATCTGCAGTAATGCTCACCCCGTTTGGTAAGAAGCTGTGATGAATCACACCGGCGCTAGACCACCAAACAGTGACTATCACTTTTCTAGGGGTAAGTTTACGTTTAGGGCATTGTTTAGGTGCTGAATCAGGATCCAACCAACTTGCTGAGCGCTTGCGGTTATCAAACAGAATCCATTTTTCATCGCAAGTAACAATGCGTTTCAAAATTCCTTTAATTGTGTGTCTGTTGAGCAATGCAAGGCATGTCTCGACGCGTACTTCGCGCTGGCGATCATTGAGGTCGTGGGGCACCCATTTGTCAAGCTTTCTTACCTTGCCAATTTGACGCAAATGGACCAATATTATTTTGACGCTAACGTCGAAAGCTGCTGCTAATTCAGCCGTAGATTGTGTATCATTGGCTTCCACAATCGCCTTTAATTCGTCATTGTCGACCAAAGTCTTCGGACGACCGCAAGGTTCATTTTTCAGGTTGAAATTTCCAGAACGGAAGCGAGTAAACTAATAACAGGCGGTGCGTTGGTTTGTAGTGTTAGCTCCGTAAACGTCGTTGATGTTGCGTGCCGCTTGTGCCGCGTTGCTGCCACGACGATACTCATATTCCATAATTACTCGAATTTTTAACGTATCCATGATGACGAAAAAGATTGAAATGCGATGAAAACGTAACACTAATCAATAAACAAATGACTACTTTTGGAAAATTAATTCCATGTTTTAAAATAAAATTAATTTGAAATTAGAATTCATAGCCAAACAAAAATTATTTTGATTTGAAATGGCCAGTACTGTAGAACGGCAATTACATAGGTAAAGACCTATTATTTTAAGACATACTTATTATTTTGATAGATTTTTGACACCTACGGAATAGTAAGAGTAAGTTATCATGCAAAAATATTACGTTTATGCTTAATATTATAAATTCTGCACATTTTCTTCATGTATTAAATGTAAATTTAATATTTTTAAGACTAAGCTTTAAAATTATTTCATTCATTTTAATTTATACTAGAAATACGTATGCATGATAGCGTATCTTTTAATTTCCTATTTGATAAATTGTGAATACGAAGTTTGAATACCAAGTGCATGAAATGATCACCATATCACGGTGCTACATTCTTCTTATTTTACCCGACAGAATGATTTTTTTTATGCCGAGATTATTTGCTTTTAACAATTAAAATATTCATGTAAAAGGCTGATGTATTATATTCTTCTTCCAATATTACGTGTTATTTTTTTTTTTGTGTGACTTAGTTGTTAGCCTCAGATGGCTATGACAATTTTACCCGGACTGGTGGGTGAGCGCTGAGGGCTCTCAACCCGTACGTGTTGTTATCATTCTAGATCATATATATATAGCAATACTGGACTCTAGCCTTTGCCCACCGTGGTACATGCGCAATGTGGATCTTCACATAGATCTTGGCTTACCGGCCATCAGGCAATTCATGAAACAGTACTCCCGCCGCTACTTCGACTCTGCCGTGACACACCCGAACCCATTAGTGGTAAGGGCGGCTTCTTACATCTCCTCTGAAACGAGCCGAGGTCCGTACCCCACAGGGGGTGCCCTCGGGATCGGTCGCTTAACTTTAAACGAGTTGAGAGCCCTCAGCGCTCACCCACCAGTCTGGGTAAAGTTGTCACAGCCATCTGAGGCTAACAACTAAGTCACACACAAAAAAAAAACTAGCCTTTGCCAGAATGGGAAGAAATTTGACCTACTATACCACATTAATCAGTCTGGTTAGTGGACAAGAAAGAGAGTGGTGAATTGTATTATTATTCCGTCACCACACAGAATCTATAAATGTGTTGTATTTATTTCGTATATATTATATTATTGAAATCATCATACACTACAATTCTGCGAAATCGCTATTGACTTTTGCTTTTTTTAATTACGCCCTGATTTTGGTGAAGGTCGACCTTAATTTTACATATTTTTGTTACAGGTAAGTCTTAAAGTGTCATTAAGGTTAAAACTGTACGAGGCAGATTTTGACAAGATTTACCAAGGTAAGAAGTTGTAAAGTTTCCTAGCCTATGACTGCAAAGTTATTAAACTTAATTTTGCGTATTCTGTTATACATAACAAAATCCTAAAATAGTGAGATTTTTACATCTAACAAAATCAAATACAGTAGTGAGAAAGAGTTTATGACTGAGAGTTTATTGTATTTTCAATTATCTGGAATACTTCCTTACAAAATATAAGTGTAAGTCTGATCTCCTAATTAACTTATTTTATTTAATATTTGCTTTGTTTTTGTGATATGCGACTTTTCAGACTGGCTGTATTTTGGACACCCTATCCAAACCTTCCGTGGCAATGAAACGGCAGCGCGGACCCATAAATTACCACATTAATCCTCTCTGCTAAATTGAACGGGCCATCGGAACAATTTCTTTGATTTTAATAGCCCACCCTTTCTAGTTATCTTTTAGGGTACCTACGCTGTCGCTGTTCCGGTAAAGTACGATTAGTAGAATAATTCATCGTCTGCACAATCATTGATTATGTGCAAGAGCGTGTGGTAAGTTACCATTTTAATTCTATAATAATATCTATTAATATAATTTTTTTATCACCAGAATGTCATATGACAATAAATAGTGTCGTTAATCGAATGTCTATTGAAATTCAAATTATAGCTATATGCCAAAAGGTAATTAAAATGTCTGGTTTCATCTGGTAAGCTTTACTTTAATAATATTATTAGGAATTTAGTAATAAAAACAGTTGCTGTACCATTACTTCCTTAATGAAAATTGCAAATTTTGAATACGGTCAATACAAAATGATAACTATATTTTATAACTTCATATTAAATTTTTATTAAAGTTAAAACTTCTTTAATTCCTAAAAATGCTATTAGATATTGTTTTTAAAATATATTCCTATTAGTGTGTGTACATTCCTTCCTATATACTGAATCAGCATTAATGTTTGATCCGCCATTTTGAAGATTTTGAATGCCAGTAGTAAATATATTACAAAAAAGCTTTTCATTAGAAAAATATACTTTAATACTGATAAATAATATACCATTGGGTGATAATTTGTACACTTATATGACCTTTTCCATTTGGTGACGGAGTAAGAATACAGTTCACCACCCCATTTATCGCTCGTGTGTGTCGTAAAAGTGGAATAAGTGGTATATAATATGTAGACAATATCTAGGAAAGAGGAAAATCAAAATGAAATCTTCACTAACTAGTTTGACCAGCGTGGTATAGTAAATTAATTTCCCCTTCATTGGAAAACATGCTTAAACACAGTTGTGGAACAAATATGAGCTTAGGAAAAAACTATCTTTAATGCTAAGTAAAAAACTACATTCAGAAACAATAACATGTCTCAATCTGTTAGCAAATCCTTATAAACATTATGATTTTAAAAAAAGTTACACATAAATTGTAAATTCAACAAATAGCTAAAACTAAAGGTGAACGAAAAATTATAAAGGTGCGAAGTATTTGCACGATTCTGGTCTAGTATATATATGGTCCTACAAATAGCTGTATACAATATTTGATCGCAAATCAAATGCCATTTTTCAAATAGAGAGATCTTTGCTTTCAGTGTCGATAGTGTAAATGGAATGCTTCCTTGAAGACATATCGTATGTGTCAGTTTCCATTGTACTCGCTCTTAGGTTTCCATTTTTTCTTACCTATTATTAGCCGAATTGATTCTGAGACAGCGATGCGTCTACCTTTTAAGAGTTCAATACGCAAAATATGGCAACTACATGGTATTCAGTCCTCACTGGGCGTCTATCCTATGTGTAATAAAATTGCTCTTATGAAACCTAATTTCATTTGCATTTCCAAATCCGTATGGTGATGTGTTAAGAATACAATGTATTACCACCCCTAACTTTACTACGAAAATTCTCAGAACTGGCTAAGACTTACTAGGAAAAGAGTTAGTAACATCTTTCTGAAAAACTTATAACGCGAACTGTGATCACAAACCCACCTATCAAGCGAGGCAGTTATGGCGTAACTTTATAAGCTGATGGATAGACTGATTATATTTCTATATAATAAAAAATCTAAACATAGGTATTTCTGAAGTCAAAGAGCGACGACAATTTTCACTTATAATAAAATATACTGTTTCAATATTTCTTCCCTAAACGTTAATATATAATATGGTTGTACCACGAAGTAACAACGAATGCTTCGTGGGTTGTACCATATTTTAGTTCGACCTTACATATACGCATGTGTATAAGAACCTTTTTAAAATTTTACTCACCTCCGGCTGACCTACGGTTAAACGCAAGATACATTATAAAGATTGTATCTTATTATGTTTTTTGGCATGAAAATATTATATACTAGATGTAGTAGGTTCCAAAATTTAAGTAAAATTTTGCGGCGAAATTTTCTTTCACAGATAAGTAGATCAATATTTATTAGGTCTACTAGTAACTAATAGACAAAGTACAATTAAATCAGAGGTAAAACTGAATAGAATACCCATATTAAGGCCTAATTTTCTTGATGTTTCAAGTATTTTTCTGTAATTATAGTCATAGAAGAAATTTTTCGAACGCTTTTCAGCATAAATAATGGAGGAATCCGTGTCTCGTAAGTGATAATCACAAACATTAGAAAAATGTTATGTTTATTAAGTCCCCCGTGACTCACAAATATGTCCCTTAATGCGATGTTGTTTTATTAAAATAGAAAATACTAATCTGCGGCTGGTGTTAGTGCAGTAATAAATTGAAGACATAAAAATATTTATACCATTATTGATAAATAAGGTCACATGCTACATTTAGGTTGGACACTAAAATATCTCCGTATCACATTTTTATTTTCCTACGTATTAAAGATTAGTCACAATACATACATGGGACGTCACGAAGTCCAATCATAAACCTTCAGAAATATAGAATATATTACTTATATTAATTACCTTCATGGAATTACGAAAATAGCCTTTATGGCGGTGCTCGTATCTGAGATTACTTTTTGTTAATCACATCTTTTTATCAATACCAAGAAAGGTTAGATAATAAATAATATATACTCTTCATTAGACTAGCTCTATTACCTTTAGCTCTGAAATAACCCCTAGCCGAGGCCGCGGGTGACGTGACCGGGGATTAGTCCGTCACCCGCCGAGAGGCCGACCGCGTGAGGAAAGACCAACGTCCTCCCCGAGAGGGGGACGTCAGTCGATGGGAGGGTACCCCAAGTAGGGGGTATTCTTTCGGGGTATTCCGTCGGGCCGACCACTAATGACAAGTTCACTCTGCTCCGGTGGTCGGCCCAACGACGAAGGCGACGTGGTTTTCGGGTGGGTTGCGGGAGTTGCGTGCTTAAGCCCCTCTGTCGCCCCGGACGGAGTAGTGCGGAGGCGCGCTGACCACAGCCCACCCACAAAAAAAAAAAAAGCTCTGAAATAACGACAATGAATTTTAAAAATAAGTAATGAGCTATAGCACCACGTCTGCGTAGTACAGTTGCAAATATTATCAACATTTACGTTGCCCGTGAGTATCGTAAAACATGATTTAGAGCTTTTAATCGACCTGAACCATCTGACAATTGTCTATCTATAGCCGCGCGCCAGTCCATCCAGGGTAGTACCACACTCTCGGAGAAAGTGGACGTTCGAGTAGCAGTAATTTGTTACTGCGTTTCGTTTGGTGAGCGAGAGAATCGGCAGCCCAACTTTCTGAGGGTATTTGCGTGTGGTGCGTTTTAGTGATGTCTTTAGAATTACTGAATATCGTGAAGAAAGGCAAAGGTCCATGAGCGGCAGCAACACTTACCATAAGATATACTGTTTAACGTTTGCCATGGTTTGCAAAAAAAAATTAAAAGAATATACTAGGAAAGAATAGTACATATGAGTCGACGCCAAGTATTTAGGATAAGAGAAAGATTATAATGATGAGTAATAGTGTCATATTCATTAATTCATAAGCATTACATCGTATACTATTGAGTATAGATTTCCTCATGATATGCGGATTATGCCATAGTTACTACATTGAAGCGGGTTAACGATGACGGTTGCCTCCTTAATAAAGGGTGGCGATACATTAATTCTTCACATGCCTAGCTCAATTATCGATATAATACAGCAGCGTATGAGGCCGTATGCAGCCCTTATATCAACATAGTTGGGCTGGGTTATCAGAACCTGTATCATTGAATTAAGATCAAAAAATAATTATCGTGAATCGGAAATGTCATGTTAAGCCTGACAGTCGATAAATAATGGCATAAGTTTATACCAATGGCTATGATAATCAATCAAATGACATGTCAAAACTTAATTATAGTTTTAAATATTAAGCTCGGTTAATAATTCATTCAATCTGTTCTGCTTTTCAATTATAGAGAAAGTAGATAAGATAGTCATGGGCGGACAGTTTGTCTTAATTAAAATAATATCAATAAAATAGTTTTATTTATAACTATCAACCCGCCCTTGCTTCGCTTCGGTTGCCTTACCCGCGTAGTACCCATTCCCGTGGGAATACAATAAAATATAGAATATATCTTATATTACCTATAGGATAGAAGATAGCTTAAATATATCTCCCTGATGTTATAGCTTGCCATTGGTTAAAGAATTTTTGAAATCAGCACAGCAGTTTTTGAGTTTATTCATTACAAACAAAAATATACATACACACAAAAATACAAAATTATACTCTTTATAATATTAGTGTAGATGTGTATGATACTAGCGTAAATATCGGCAATCATTATATTCGTAAAAATTTACAATTGTTAGTCTGCCTCCATCCATTAGCTTAATGATATTCACTACTAGCAACCCGCCCTCGCTTCGCTTCGGTTATAGGTTATAGTCGTTTTACCCGCGTAGTTCCCGTTCCCGTGGGAATACCGGGATAAAATATAGCCTAGTTTACGCCCTGATATTATAGATTTCCATTGGTGAAAGAATTTTTGAAATCGGTCCAGCCGTTTTGAAGATTACCCGGAACAAACAGACAGACAGACAGACAGACAGACAGACAGACAGACAGACAGACAGACAGACTAAAATTTTTTAATTGCTATTTTAGGCATAGGTGTCGTGCATTTGCACGACACCTATGCCTAAAATAGCAATTAAAAAATTTGAAACTGTGTGAGCATGAAAAAAGCCTATTATTTTGACATTACAAACAGACACTTCAATTTTATTTATTGGTATAGATTATGTATAGGTCTTTCCAAGGATTGAAATGATGTTGTAATCACTATAGGTACTTCACGGGTTCTTCTTTCTTATGATGATTCTCCAACCGGTTTCTATGACGCCCGCAGGCAAATAAGCGGTGATGCATTGTATAATATATAAATCTCACTGTTGGGCTCCAGTTCACTCCATAATTGAGGAGTTTTCAAATAAATTTATATTGTTTCATTAAAATCAAATGCTTTTAAAGTGATGCGATATATGCGACCCAGAAACAGTTACTAAGACAAAACAGTAGTATAACTCACTTCAAAGTGTCCTCGACGTATGACTGAGGCTGATTATGAGGTCAAGTAATATTATGATGAGTTTATCGCCTAGTGGTTCATAAGAAGTAGTCCAAAGTATGACATCTAAAGCTCTTTAGAAGTTTCTTCAGCTTTAGTTCTGCAAGTAAAGTTTGATTCTTTTAGTGACACATAAAATAAGTACATATTTATTATTATTAACTTAATTTTCTGCCTATGATAATTAGGTGTTTCAATCTAGTTTCCATGTAAAAGACGTCGAAGGGATTAGAATACGTAGATATCATCTATGCGAGATGAGATGGAAAACTCGAACTAAAACCTTATATCAACCTGTCTGACCAGTGTGGTTAATTTCCGTCCCATTGTGGAGGAGGCTGGAGCGTAGACGAATCAATTATTAAGTGTCAATTCCTCAATTGAACAATCTGTAGTGTGTTTAAAAATGTGTAAATATGTCGGATATATTGTTAAAATAAATCGATGACCTCTTCTTTTCAGCCCCATCTGGCTTAACTAACCTAGCCCTATTCTCGATTGCCTCAATTTTCTTGCAATTGCTGATGAAAATATTTCAACTCCATCATATTATTAGTTACAGCTTAAGTTACGACACAAAGTCAAAATTAGGTCACAACTCAAAATTTTCTTTTGATCTCTCGCTCTAATAGACAACATTTTCCATTAGCGATTTTAAGTATAAGATCTGATCATGCTTGTATTATTTTCTTTTGCCTTTTGTCAATTACATACGTTTGAGAACCAATTAAGTATTTAGGATTATCGGCAAATACTTTTCACTCGTTGAATTGTACTGAATTCCTTCGTTCAATTAATTGTATAAAAGAACCCTTTAAATTTTCTTTGGCGTTATTAAATTGCAAATGTAATTTAATAAAAATATTTATTGTATGATATGAATTTATATTATGTATATTTATTGTATGTCACGTCAAATGCCCATATCAATCCTTTTTTTAATGGGGACGGTGGCAAACGAGCAAACAGTACACCTGATGGCAAGTGTTGCTGCTGCTCATGGACCTTTGCTAGGCCGCTGTTACCGTGAAGAAAGTGAAAGAAGTGTGAATGCGTGCAATGAGGTTTGATAAAAGTAACGCCCACCGCACGCAAACACCCTTAGAAAGTTGGCTCTCTTGCTCACTGAACGAAGTGCATTAACAAATTGCTACTATTCGCAAGTCGATTTTCTGCGAGTTTGTGGTACTACCCCGGATGGATCGGCCTGCGGCTGCAAACAGACAACTGTTAACAGTGGGTTCCTACCACTATTGATTTATTCCTGTACCGGTTCTAGTTGGCAATGCGATTTTCGAAGTTGTCCAGTTAGGTAGGCTCAATTTTGAGAAAGAGATCAGGCGACGAATTCGCGTAATACAGAAATCCGTAGAAGAATGAATGTATCCGACGTAGTACAATGAATTAGCACGCTGAAGTGGTAATGGGTAGGACACATCGCTTGACGAACCAACTACCGCTGGGGATAAAAGGTTCTCGAGTAGCGACCACGTATCGGACGTCACAGTGTAGAACGCCCTCCCACTGGGTGGAACGACGACCTGGTGAAGGTTGCTGGGCGTCGTTGGATGCAGGCGGCACAGGACCGCAAATTTTGCAACATATGAGGTAGTCGTACGTCCAGCAGTAGACGGCAATAAGCTGAATGACGATGATGATAATGATGTGTATCTATCTTACATATATCCTAAATAATATTATATACGCGAATGTAAGTTTGTTTGTTTGCTACGCTTTGACGCTTAAAGCAATAAACCCATTTTAAAAGTCCTTTCACAATGTAAAGATACAGCATTAGCAAGTAACACAGGCTATATTTTATACTCGTATTCTCACAAGAACCGCATGTATATAAGTGAAATCGTATGAATTTGACCGATTTTTTTTTCTAATGAAAAGTTACTTTATAAGCGAGAATCCTAGGCTATATGTTAGCCTTGTATTCTCACAAAAACAGGGACTGCGTTGATAAAATTGTGGTAATTTGCTATTTTAAAAGACGTTTGAAACCATTCAATCCATGAGCCCTAAACCAATTTTATTAGAAAGGCCTTAATAATGGTTTTATATTACCAATACAATGCATCAGGATCCGGTAAGTAACACTGCGATTGATTTCAAGGGCTGTAGAATTCAAAGTTCTGGTTTATTTTTAATTTTTATACAACAGCAGTAGGGGCAGCTAATATTTAAAATGTTGTCTTTTTCTTTATATGTTTATTCTTTTTGTATTCCTAAGATGCGCATTTGATTGCAGTGAAATATTACACGTGCAAATAAGTTTCTCTGAAAAGAAAATTAAAGATTTTATCATTTAATCTTAAAGAAAAATATCGTTGAAAATTTACACCTACGTTTTTTTTCATAATTAACGACAACGCGACGCTGAATGCCTAGTTTAGTATAAAAACATTAAACAATCGTAGCGTCTATTTTAAAAAGTAATCATAAAAATCTGGAAGCAAGATAATAAAACACTAATTTTCATTTCCAGGAAACATACCGACTGAAAAAAAGCCTACGTTAATTCACCAAGGGATCTGGGTAACGATTAAATTACCACAAAAGGCGAGGAAAAGCGAATGAGTGCAATAAAGTTAATATTGCTATATGACGACGCCACTCAAATCTTAGCCATTAGGCGAAACGAGTTGACCTTAATAGCTATCTAGTGCGTTACACTATGAATTAAGAGCTTTTCAATTTGAGCTATTAATTTGAAGTGGTATTATCTATAAATAGCTGCTTCTAATTTTATGGTGTTAAACAGTTGATTTGCCGTGTGATAACCGTGAGGAGGCTCAAGCCCGACAGTGTGACGTAGCTGAGCTGTGATAATGATGATGATGAAATAGATGCTTCTGTCTAATTTTATAGTAATGATTTCTGATGTTTACGCGAGCATTACACATTGTAAATAAAACTACTTTACGGATCTTATCACATTCATGGTCACGAAATTGTGTACATGTTTTGTAAGAACTAGCTCCAGTGTGATGCCTTTCGAACCGCAAGACTCTTAATATAATTCAAACGATTATGCCTGGACCAGATCCCACCCGCTCACGAGTTAACTACTAGAGCAGCCATCACTCCCCTCAACCACTATGGAGAGAAGAGAGAGACACGCCCGCTAGCTGCGTGCACCTACCGCAAGTAGATCCTTCAGCGAGCATGACAAACACCATATGTTACTAACGGCCTCTACCAAAAGTGAACCACTTTCACATATTGTCACTAATATTATTATTGTTTTTATATCTCATTTTCACGGGATCATCCATATGGAAGATGCATGGCCCTTTGGGAGGCTTACACGATGTCAAGGTTCCAACATCCAGAGACTTGGAGAAATTTTATCTCTAAAATAGGATGGGACATCTACTGCTGATATTCCACGCTTGTACATAACACTCGTGGACTGTTAACGGTAGGTCTAAAACATTATGCGTGACAACGGTATCTAAAATCTGTATATTGAGTGTTTAGTGGATTAGTTTACCTAATAAATATTTTTTACAAATTATCGTTTGCCTTCAATACCATGTAGTTTTGAACTTTGGCGGACGGTGACTTGCCAACTCACTGACTGGGCCCCCAAAGTGGTTAGAGGGGTCAAGTGGTGCGAGGCTGGTTTCATCATAGCGAGTTTCAAGACTCGCAGTGGTTTCTCCGTAATTATATCCTTAAAAACGACACTTCCATCGCTGAGTATATAGCTCTAACAATCTCTCTCTGACCAACCATTTAAGCTAACCTTGAAAATCTTGCGGGCGTTTTTGGGTTTCCACTCTAGCCAGTTAATAAAGACGAGCTGGATACAAGACCCTGACAGATTCTCTTGGGTATGAAGGATGGCAGTGCCGCCACTCACATTCTCTTCCCACAAGCTGTCATACGATTTATTGGCTTTCCTCTAAATCTTGTGATATTTTTTCAAAAGATGTTAGAGAGCCATATAATGTCCCTCCAAGTTTTGCGGTAGTATCATGGCTAAGAAGTTATTAATATTATTAATTTGTCGTATATTAGTTCTTCGGACTATTTGATTCCTACCCAGTATTCTTCTGTATATGTAATTTTATCTCGTAGAGAAATTTCGAGTGTTGACCCTTTCCATAGCAAGTTGCGTAGCGTTTAAGGTTTCTTATAAGAGAGAATATTTCAGAGACCTTTTTTCATGCTATCTATCGCTGGTAATGTACCGTGGTCATAGACCTTTGTTTGCCGCCCCTACGGAATATTGAACAAGATTACTTTTTTATTCGTTACACGTTTTCAGATATTTTACAAAAACTTTGATGATTGATATATTGTTATGGATTTCTATATCATAGAAACTTATGTTTAAAAATCCAGACACCGTATACATCAGTTGACAAAATTACTTACCACAACAATAGCCTTACATTTATTGTACCGATTTTTGCCCGTGGGTATCGTAAAAGACAACCAACGGATTATATATTATAAAAAATATATTGTATAGCAAAAGAAGAAGAAATTTTAAATAAAACCCGACACCAATCCGTCCTACCAGCGTGGTTATAGTGCGTGATTTTCTCTTCTATTAGCTGTTATAGCCCAGCTACGGGACGGGAGTGAGCTGTGATGATAATGATTTATTGTACCGTGTGCGTTAGTCTTAATTTGGTATTTTAGATATAATTTCATACGAATTATATAAACTATTACTTTATCCAATACTTCCTGGTCGCACCAATGGACGTAGACCTTTGC
The DNA here is from genome assembly GCA_032191425.1 of Lymantria dispar. Lineage (NCBI taxonomy): Eukaryota > Metazoa > Arthropoda > Insecta > Lepidoptera > Erebidae > Lymantria > Lymantria dispar. Next base: position 6,739,907 of record CM063446.1, read on the forward strand.
ATACAAATGTTGCGACCTCACACAAATATCTCTAACTCGACTGCACAGATGGCGTAGTGGTTAAGGTAACCTATCGTGCCAGTGTCGCGCATTCGAATCCCTCGCAGGACAACACTTTATGCGATCCACAAATTGTTGTTTTGAGTCTGGATGTTATTTGTGTCCGTTAATTATATGTTTATAGTCCCCCGCAATATCAGTATTATTTCCTTAGTGCAAGTCAAAAAAAATTCTTGATTGCCATTTAAGTAAAAATATAATATAGTTGAAATTTAATTTGTGTTGCCTGGGTAAGAATAAAATGACGTGCCATCTCTCACTCCTCATCGAGCTGGGTGCATGCTAAGGGATCGCCAGTAGGATGAGCGACAGCACTTGGTCAATTTATAAAACATAAGCCATCGGCAACTCGTTTGATTATAACTATGATATTATCGACTCTTGAAACTACCTATATCCAATAGTTGATATTGATAATGATGGTTTTTTTTTTTATGGCACTAATCCCACCACACATTCCCACCACTGTAACTCCTGTAAGCCAGGATCCACAATGGTCTCCGTATAAGACACTGAGGTTTGACCCTCAGGAAGTCCCGGGAATCGCTTTTAATTGTCTTGGGACCCGCAACAAATTTAATTAGAAAAGAAAACAGGAGGAGTTGGAAAGATTCCACTGCAAAACGGGAGACATGAAGCAAAGTTGGCTGATAAGCCAGTAAATAAGAGTTTGTACAACTACGTGAAATGCAGCGGTACAGCACCACGGATTGGACAAAGCTTAATGGACCTATTTGTGATAATGATGGATAGAAACTCACTATAGTTATTGATAAACTACTAATAGTTGTTACTCTTACACACTATCAAAACTATTTCAATAGAAAACCAGTTCTCCGAAGAATCAATGCAACTATTATCATATAGTACATTAATGTAATAATAAATCCCTCTTTAATAATTGACATAAACTTCTCCTGAACTTCACAAACCGAGCATTTAAAACTTCATTCGACTTTGAACTTCTGCGAACTACAAAGTGAAGAATTTATTAAAACATTACAGTTGTATCAACAAACAACGTTAGTGGTTGAAAATAGTTTGTAAGAATAATTATGTTATTTTATTTTTCACCGAACTAATAATCAATCATGCGGTATGTAAAGAACATTAAATATAAAATTTAACCGTCCTTTTTTAATAACAGTTTAAATTACAAGGTGCTGTTAGTGTTAATAATATATCGTTAAAATTTATTGTTATTAAGTGTTTTAGGATTGTTGTATGAGCGCAATGCAGTTATAGAATAGTTGTAAAGGGGTCGGCGCGAGGCAAATTTGCCAGACGTCCCGATAACTCTCAAGCGTTAGCACGACTTGGGAAATCGCGCGTTCGTTACATAAACGCGCGCGGCGGTTTCATGTTTTCGGTGTTTCAGTGTTCGGTACTTTGTGAAATTGAACTATTTTATTGTGTGCGTGAACGGAAATGTGAAGGTTCGTGTGTTTTATTATTAACATAATTATTCATTATTTAAGTAAAATGTTAAGTTTAGTTTAAACGTAGTTAGTAAGTTTTAATTTTTTTTTTTGATAATATGATGCTACATGGTGCCTATAATAATTCTAAAATTAAGTAATTGAGCTTATATTAATAGTTTAAAAGTAAGTAAGTATTCAGCTTTTATATGCAAATTGTATTTAAATCTCGCTCGGATAGTTGGTACACATTGTGAGATTTTAATAGTATGCAAACTAATTTGGATCTGGAGTGGATTAACTTTATATATTTTTAAATTATAGCACTATTTACGTTAAGCGTTTTATATTTATATCTTTTATGTTTGCATTCAATCGTACTTGATTCTCGTTCGATATAAGTTTGGAAACATATTTTGACATAGGTTTCAATCATATTTAAAAAAAAAACGCTTTCTTTGTAAGACACGAGAAATTGTTATCGTTACCAAGTATTGTGTATTAAACATAGAACAACGACCTCCTACTAGGTAGACTGACGATATCTTGAAAGTCGCTGTGGACGCTCGTTGGATGCAAGTGGCACAGGACAGTATTCTCGCAGGAATGCCTATATCCAGCAGTGGACGTCTATAGGCTGATGAATGGATGGAGGAAAAATAGAACATACCATTATTATAAAAAATAATCAAAATATTGTTATATATATTTAAACGTTAATTTGGGAGTCGCACTTTATTCGAAATATTTTTTGTTTTAAAATTTTATATTGTACTATATTTCTCACACCTAATGTATTAATAAGTTTAACTTCTAAATATTTTACAATTTTAAACCATATTTTAAGCTTGTAAAGTAAATTAATGCGTTATTATTTTTTTCAAATAAACCTAGTAGTAGTTATCATAATCATAGGGGTTATCTCTATGATTTATTAGTAATTTAATACTAATTAATTTATTGAAATCATAAATTTGAATATCAATTTGAAGTAAAGGGCATTACGAATACAAATACGATAAAAGCTTACCCTATACTGAAATAGTCGGAACATCCGCGAAATTGGTTCTATTATCATATAAAATTTCTTTATCTTCACATTCCCAACTTATAAGTATTCTATTTATAGCTCTGATAAACATATATGAATGCGATTAGAATATTTCTAGACTTCGGAAAAGCTATTTGATAGCCACAATTTGTCGGGAATAACCGACTGTAAGCTTAACAAATACTAGTCATTTATTCTAGATCTGTATATTATGTGATGGTAAAATAAAACGAAAACTGTTTTGATGTATGTAATTACTCAGAAAGTCATAAGATTTTTTTTTGAAAGTTTCAAAGTGAAAACTTCTATAAGTAGGTTTGGATGGACAGTCGTTTTGTCGTTTCAGATCATATACGTCCCACTGTTGGGCTCGAGCCTCCTTCGCAATAGGAAGGAAATTGACCATACTGGTCAGACAGGTTGGTACAGGGTTTTGTTTCGAGTTTTCCTTCTGTTGCATAAATTTTATATGCGTATAATATGCCTTAGTCGTCTTTTACGATATCCATGGGCCAGATAGGGAGTGTATTCAATACAAATCATTGTATTCTTATACCGTCACCACACGGAAAGTAAATTTGACGGTCAGTAAATTCATGACAGTCGTCATGGTCATGCTCATGTGACATGTTAACGGTAACATTATATCTAAAGCTATATCAATACCACTATATCTGTGCCGATGGATCTCAAAACCAGATAAATATTAAAGTTTTAATTTACAAGTTATAATTTAAAATCAAATAATTTAACTACTGTTTATCATAGTTTTAAGTTTTCACTTCAATCGGCAGTCCACATGACTGTGTTCTTTGTTTTCCGAAAATAAGTATTCAAAATTTGTCTCCTAAATCTATACTAATATTATAAAGAGGAAAGATTTGATTGTTTGTTGGTTTGTTTGAAATGAATAGGCTCCGAAAATACTTGACCGATTCGAAAAATTCTTTCACTGTTGGGAAGCTATACTATCCCCGGTGAACATAGGCTATATTAAATTTTCAAAATTGTTAGGGACCCATACTAAAACTCCAATAATGTAACCCAAGATGTGAAAAAATTACAAAAAACTCCTTTACATCGCGTGCGCTGCAAAAACTGTTGGTTATAGAACAAAATAATGTACTATGACTTTGCAGAACATATAATTATCTACAAAAAATATCCCGACAGCATATGTCTAACTATTATAGTTATGTCACAATGAGTGTTTTTTTATTTTAAAAAAATATGTTCAATTGCCACCGCTATAAAAGCTCTTTTATTTATACTTTGGTATTAATCCTTGTATAGATAAAGAGGAAACGTTGTATTTTTGTATGTTTGTTACGAATAAACTCAAAAACTACTGGAAGGATTTAAATAATTTTTTCACTCTTAGAATGCTACATTATCCCTGGGTATCATGGACTATATTTTGTCCCGGTATTCCCACGGGAACGGGACCTACGCGGGTAAGGCGACTGAAACCGAAGCGAAGCGAGGGCGAGCTGCTAGTTATTATATATAATAAGGGAAGACCAAAATATTTAAAATTGGATATTTTGTATCTTTTTTCTGCTATGGAAATAATAAGCTTCTAAAAGTTCATCACCAATTCCAATTACTGGAATCGACTCAATTTTCGACTTTTCATTCATAGTTTCACTTTTAGTACTAATTTTACAAATTTTTTTGATGATATAAGTTTCCGGTGAAGAATAGCCATCAAACAGATAGATCGTTATAAAATTTAAACAAAACTTCACTGTACATAGATTTCTTATTTTTACTGAAAGAAATAAGACGTGTTAGTTAGAGCCACCTAACGTTCTCTGCGTTCATAAAAGTAGTAGGAAAATGATGAAGGGCAGGATCGGAAATTAAATCATCAGACTCAAAGTGGCTGATAGCGTGGTACTCACGTCTCAGCGCTCAGCTACTGGAACGTCATGAAAGTAAGTGCTCAAAGAGGTAACTCACTGGACTGGGTGGGCTGTAGAAGTTTCACTGTTGATAGTCTGCACAATTTATATATGGTAGGGTATGGGGCCTTACAAATAAAATTTAGGTAAGATATATACAGTCTTTAAAAAAACAGGCGTTTGATGATATTTATACGTTCGACCATCACAGATTTTATGTGTGTATCCCTATTAAATTTTCTAAACAGATTTTTTCAAGCAATGTTGGGGCCGATCCCTATTTACGAGAGATCAATCACTATACGTTGACAGCCGAAACGATCCTCGTTAGATAGATCGGTTTCCTCTGCCATTATTTTTTCAAAATTCTTTTTCTATAACCCTTGTTAGTTACATACTAGTTTGACCAATGTGCAGATTAATCTACTTCTTTTTCTTCAGTCTATACACATCAAATTATACGGTACAGGTCTCCTCCTAAATGGGTGGGATAAGGAATCTCTATCCCACGTTGGCCGATAGGATTTTAGAGATTTACTTTTATTGCATTTTTTTGCATGCACACATGACAGCAAGAGAAGGAAAACTCAAAATAAAACCCTATATCAACATGTCTGACCAGCATGGTACAGTAGGTCGAATTCCCTGCCATTATGAAGGAGGCCCGAGCCCAACAGTGGGACGTATGTGGGCTGCGATGATGATGATTTATTTTTTTTATGAATTCTTTTTATTGCATTAAAGGAAACGACATGGTGAATTGTTTACTTATTTCATGAGCATATGAAAATTTAAATATTTAACCATCGTATTTTAACGTGAATTTTGAAAAAGATGACTAGAGCGATGAAGGCAGAAAATATCCCGCAGAGGTCAAATTTCAAACAAAACCTTATTTCAATCCATGTGACCAGGTGGTATTAGATTAGATAGATAGATATAAAGTTTTCATATTATTAGAATTATATTAAACAGTGGAAACATATGTAAGGAAAGGAAGGAGAATAACAACTGTAATATTTTAAATAAACACAGAAATGTAGGATATAAATAAAATAATTTTATCACAGTTTTGAATTTGTTTATTTTATGTTCCGTGTGTTCAAGCTTTTATGAAATCTTCACAAAACCCTAAAACACATTATTTATTCTACCCAGGATTCTTTCTTAAGACACCTGAAAACATACTAATATATTTTTACGTTACTCTACAAGCAAGGTATTTATTCGAAAATTTCGTTCAAATTGTTTTTGTTATCACGTGAACTCTACTGAACAGAAAATCTGTTGAGTTATATTTTATTTCTGATATAGTTATACATATATATTTTAATGTAATTGATATTTTAGTTTTAATTTATATATTAAAAGATAAAGGATATAACATTATTTCTCTATACATAACTTGAGGAGATAACTTATCTTCTAAATTATATTAGGTCACATATCAACACAGATCTTTGTTATTTGAAAGTTTTAGTAATTACTAGCGTGCTACGCTTAGAATATGAACGTATAGAAGGATAGTGTCAGTACTTTGAACTTTAAAAATTTGAATCTAAAAATACTAATGGCGGGCAGACGATTACACACGTACACACTGAAACCACTATACAAATTATTAAATCAAATTTTGTTTTATTAACATAAATCGTCGAAATACTTTTAAAAGTAATGTTAAAACCTTTTTTATGTTTTTCAAATGTATTGTGGCACCATTTGAATGCACAAGCCGTCATAATTACCTATTTATTTTTTAAGAGTTGCGTACGTTCGTGCAGTGCAATGACTTGTACATTACGGGACTGTTCCGGCGTAAGCTCCATTAGGCTCCAATTAAAATGCCTCACTTTTTGTGCGTGGACTTACCTTCTATGTGTTATTATTCTATGGTGCTACGTAATAACCATGGTAAGGTAATAAGTAGGTATGTAGTTCATATTTTTGACGTATCACAGAACTAATTACTCAAAAATATTTCAGGACATATACTGTTGGAGATTATCATGCGATATGTTTTTAGATTTTATTTGGCTTTCAGATAGATCTGCCTGTTAATTTGGTTACCAGTTACATAAAACCTACTGAGCTATTTTGCTATGACAATAGTTTTTCATCATAATCATCAACTTAGCTCATATACGTCTCAATTTTTGTGTTCAAGCTTCCCTCACAATAGGAGGGAAATAGACCTACTATACCATGCTGATCAGACGGGTTGGTATAGAGTTTCATTTCGAGTTTGCCTTCGGTTTAATTTTCTATTGGTGAAAGAATATATGAAATCGGTACGGTGGTTTAAGCCTGAAACGGAAATAAACAAACAAACAAATTACTTATTTTCACATTTATAATATTATCTAGGTATTTTGTATTCTGAAGTAAAAGGAAAATCATAATAGTTGAAAAAATATTAAACACGGATGGCGTCGTAGATGCATCTAGAAAATAATAAAATATCTTATCTTGAAACTAAATGCCGTGCAAAACAATTTGTTTAACATCAACCAGAATAACTAGGCAGCAGATCTTCGCGACGCAGTCTGAATTTAATCGTCCGTAAAACCAAAAGCGGTTCTCTTGTAAATGACTTTTAAAGTACTATTTCATGATTCCAGACTATAAATCTAGTATCACTATTGTAAACCTCAGTGGCCTCGAATGGACCAATACTCCAATACTGATTCATTATATCGGGAATATATTCTCGAAAAACTTTTTAGCATCCTGAAGTAATTCATGCGGTTGATTAATCGTTTTTCTAATGTTTCGAACGTGTGCCTAATATAGAGGATATATTTTTTCACTTGAAATATGTTTGACCTTTTATCTTATTTTTTTTAAATGTTGTTTTTATTTATACATTTATGTGAATACGTAATAAATTATTTCTATACCCTTATTTTTGGTCTACGTCCAGGGCGACAGAGGGGCGGCGCGCACGGCCCACCCGTGACATGTCACCTTCGTCGTTGAGACGACCACCGTTGCAGGGTGACTTGTCGTGAGTGGTCGGGCTGTCGGAATATCCCTTGAGGAGTAACTTCTCCTGGACTGACGTCCCTCCGCTATTCGGGGACGTTGGTCGTCGATTTCTATACCCTACAATTAAATTCAATCTACCCGTGACCAAGAACGCTCAAATGTGTTCAAGACCACCGTACCACCGTCATCATTTTACCAACGTACCACTCGGCACCGCAACAGGGTTCATCCATTTCAACTGGAAACGTTATGGTCTTCAACTGTACGTTTCCAGCGATCATTCCTCCCACGTACGTGCAGGCTCTGAAATGAACTACCTGCTGCTGTTACCCGAGCGCTATGACATGTCCTTCTTTAAACGAGGTTTAAGAAGTGTGAATTTTCATCACGGTAGGCAACGGCCTAGCTGTGTCCCTGGTATTGCAAAGGTCTATGTGCGGCAGCATCACTTACCATCAGGTGTGCTGCTTGCTCGTTTGCCACCAAAGGCAATAAAAAAAAATGGAGAATTAAAAATCAAATAAAATACAAAGGTGATAAAATACATAAAAATAATTTGATTTATAATCATGTAATTCAACTTGGTTAAACTATTCTGCATTGCATTTTATTAAACTGATAACGGTTAGTACTATCATTTTGGAAAAGTTTTTGACATGGTTCTTTTTTGATCATAATAATATGGTGTTGCTATTTTCATGGCGTGAACGCGAAGTAACAGTATGTCACTATCACATACTATTTCTATTAACATCGTAAGATATAACGTTAGGAATTTAAATCATAAAATTAATGCAGACGGAAAATTTAAAATAAACCCAAATAATGCCAGTCTATTATTATGGCCTGCGTGTTACAGTAACATCAACTCCTTCCAGTGTCTGGAAGAAGGTCTATAGAACGACATATATGGATTATAGAGGAAAACGTTCCAGAATATAATTATTTATTATTGTATTTTTCCCCATAGTTGTTATATAAGTTGACTAAAGGAAAGGACCATTTAATCTCCATCTTCATATTAATTAAAATGCAACTAATAGCCGCGGCTATATAAATTAAATCATCATCATCTCAGCCCATATACGTTCCACTGTTGGGCTCGGGCCTCCTTCACAATGGAAGGGTAATTGACGCTGCTATTTTACGCTGGTCAGACGTGTTGGTATAGGGTTTTATTTCGAGTTTTCCTTCCCTCGCATATATGTTATGTGCATTTATATTGTAGTGTATCCTATATATGTGTGTGTGTGTTTAGTATATAAGTTACATATAAGTACATGTATCCCCTATATAAGCCAACACTGTTGAATAAACTAACAGTTATTATACAGCAGTCAGATCGTGTTATTGCATCCCAACGCCCAACCTTACAATATCCCTTAGTCGTCTCGTACGATCACCCACGGGTAAGATGGGGGGTGGTGAATTGTATTCTTACTCCGTCACCACACGGAAGGAGAAATTAAATATAACTTAATTATAAAAGGAACAATTTTCTATAATTGAATTTTCTAAAGCAATTTAGAAATACAACATATATACTTAATTACTGATTAACATTATATATAAACTATTATACCATTTATGAATTTGAAACTTATTAAAAATAAGTCATTAAATATTCACAATTTATACCTAAAAATAAAAACAACCATCGGTGTAATATACTTTACATGCTCCTTATCCTTTATATAAAATAATGTTCGTTATTTTATTTCTTAACGGCACAATGTGACATTAAGAATAAGAGAAATGAATACTTAAAAAAATAAACTTTAAGATTACTTTCTGTGTATGCATACACATATTTGTGTACTCATATTATATTTAGAAAGTTTAAGAGACTTTTCGTAATTGATTATTTTTTGTTGTTAATGTAACTAACATGCCAAATACAAAAGTTTGTAAGCTTTTTATAAATAAAAATAGAAATTTTATCGCGTTTGTATTTGATTTTTGATTGCCCGATGCTTCGAACACTTTACAGCATTCATGGTCACATGCTGTAAAGTGTTCGAAATGTCGGGCAATCAAAAATCAAATACAAATACGATAAAATCCGTAAAGTAGTTTTATTTATCTACGAGTAGGTATACTTATATATACTATTTGAGAAAAGTTCTACAATCTAACATAAACCATCATAGCATTTATACATAATTATAACAAAGTATTTATTATGTGATAATAAAAAGTATACAGTCGTAGTCAGAATTTCCTCTTTAATGATTAAAGTTGGTCAAAAAATCGGTTTTAACCCACATTTACGTTGATTTGATATCTTGCAAAAACACTTAAACGTAAAATAAAATATTGTAGAAAGGCGTATTAAATGCTATTACCCTTCCATTTTTACTTGGACAGATAAAAGACGCTTAAACGACAAGCAAAAGATAAAAGAACGGATAAAATGACAAATGAAAGATGGCAATAAAACACCATTTTCCATCAGTGAAAATAAAAAACATCAATAACGGTTACGAAATCTAAAATAAACAGAATTTAAAAAGGTTTTTTCTTTAAAAACATCCTTCCATTTTTTTTAACAGTACTTTCATCCAACAGCCTATCGAAGTTCGGCCTTTTATATAAACCTCGCCAAGAAAGATTTACTAAAATTACTACACTTAGTAGATAGATAACTTATACGTTCGCATTATTATAAGATTCCAAAACGCTACTGACCATTTTGCTAGGGTTCACTTTTTTATGACCCCCACGGATAAGCGAGGAGTAAAGTACACATCGAATTCTTAATGAGCGAAGTAAAGTGTATCTAAATAAAATTAAATATAATATATGTTATCGCCCATGGAAATGTGGCAAATCAAAGTATGTTCTGGTAACATTCGTAGCTGAGATCGTCCTGCTTGAGTAGTTTGATAGCGAAAAACGGGTATAAGTAGATGGTCTCGAATGAGTAAAGGACATTCGGTGGTCACACATAGTTCGGAGGCAATAAAAGCAAGGAAGAAGTATAATAGTTGGATATTGCAAGTGCATAATAAGTTTTTGTTCTAAGTGTGTATTTATGAACATGTAATTGTGAAGATATACGTATAATAAATTGTATTATTAACTAGATGAAAATGACGCTTTTATATACATACCTATATAATTTCCATATTGATCCAGATTTAGGGCGTGCTGTATACAAATGAAGCTTACTTAGGGTTGAATCAAAACATTCTATTGTTTTATCAGTGACGTGACGAAATTGTATGCCGTGAGTCTTTTGGAATAATGCGCTATTACGTAAGACAGTCACGAACTAGCACGATACCAGGAATAATTTTAAGTTTTATGTTTAGTATACATTCAGTTATGGTAATTTAAAAAAATGTCTGTAACCTTACAAATTATTGTTAAGTTACCATGCAACTATTATCGACGTTTGTTTTTATCTATAGACCAAGCCCAAATTTATACCGTGCCACAATTGTTAATTTCAGTTGGTAATGTGAGTTCCCCAGAAAAGTATTGAAGCAGTTTCTCATGATATGTCAGCCATTTTTTTATGATTCATATGGGTAAGAATAGGAAGAAGGGTCTGATGTTTTGTATTTTTAAACTCAAGCGACCCAACATCACAGGAAAATAATTTTAAAGTAAGTAATCTAGCAAAGATTCAGTGGTAGCTAATTAGCCATATAGTAAAAATATAGGGTTATTTCATGTTAGAAATTTAATTCTTATAACAGATATGTAATTATGTAACATAATAATAAGCTTTTATCATATCATCGTTTTTATGTGGTAGGACACTGTGAACAATCGCCTATCCATATCCGCAGGCCGTTTCGTTCGGGGTAGTAGAAACTCGGCGTCTGTAGTAAAAATTTGTTACTGTTCTTTGTTTGGTGAGTGAGAGAGCCGCATGCCCAACTTTCTGAAGGTGTTTGCGGGTGATGGGTTTTGGTGATGCTTTTAGTATAATCGAATCTCATTGAACGCATTCACACTTCTTTCAATTTCTTCACAGCAGGCAGCGGCCTGGCAAATGTCCATAAACGGCAATCTTACTTTCGTGCTGTTCGCTCATTTGCTACTAACAACAATAAAATAAAATATTAAACTTTTTTTTGGATAGGCCATGATGATCTTACCAAATCCATCTAGGGCGAGGTCACTTACCCTACTCTCTACATCGCTATTGGACTGGCCGCTGGGACTGATTCCTTGATCTCACCTCAGCTCATATACGTCGCACTGTTAGGCTCGAGTCTCCTCCAAATTGGAAGGGAAATGAACCTACGTATACCACGCTGGTCAGACGGGTTGGTACCTATAGGGTTTTATTTACAAAAAAGTTATATAAACAAAAAGTATATTTATATCACACATATTAATTACTGTGGCCTTCCTGACATTTGAGTCTCGCAGGATTTGATGATATATTGCCAAATAGCACTCCTAACCAATTAAGTTGATTAAACATATTAAATATACTGGGAACTTTATTTTGTGTCACACTATTTCGAATAACGTTTTTTTTAATATTTTTATAATATATGCGATCACTGCCTATCTTGCCCATGCATGACTATAGCGATGACTATGGGCTGTAATATGCAGATGCCATCTATGCAAGAGAAAGAAAACTCGAAATAAAACCTTATACCAACATGTCTGACCAGTAACCATGCTGGTCAATAATAGGCCCGAACCCAACAGTGGGACGTATGTGGGCTGCGATGATGATGATGACGATATATATATATATATATATATATATATATATATATATATTATATATATATATATACATATATATATATAATTATATATATATATATATATATATATATATATATATATTATATATATATATATATATATATATACCATGTAACCCACCCGTACCCACGTCGCCTTCGTCGTTGGGCCGACCACCCGTGCCGAGTTCCTTGTCCTCTGTGGTCGGCTGGGCTAGGTCCGCCGTCACCATGCGGAAGATATTGCTATTGCTATTATATTACTAAATCTAATCTAGATTCTTTTTATTATCAAATTTAATCTAGATTTTACAATATAATATTAGTAAAAAATGTAGGAGATATTTTCTAAGCGCAGAAACTTTTCTAGATAGTTAAAATTACCTCTCGGGATAATTTTGTATGTTCTAGTTAATTTTTTGTTAGCAAAAGCTATGCCAACAAAAGGCTGGAAAGCTTCATTATATAAGTATGCCCTACTAAAAGGTCAGACAATTTAGCGATAAAAATCTTCACACTCTTTAATGGCGATAAATATAATATGGACCATTATATTGTTAAGAAACAGAAGTATACAATTCCTCACCCCCTTTCTTGGCCGTGGGTGTAGTAAAAACGACTAAGGGATTATAATATGCATACAACATCTATGCAAGAGAAGGAAAACTCTAAATAAAACAAGCCGTTTAATCAGCGTGGTATTGTAGGTGGTATTGTTAATATCCGTCTTATTACGGAGGAGGCTCGAATCAGTGGTGGGACGTATATGAGCTGAAATAAAATGATAACATTCTTTTTATTTATGAATAGGATATAGAAATTGGCTTACCATGCAATCACGGGATAGGACTGAACTTAAAATATAAATTAATATAGATAGCTATATATAAATTTAGGTCAGTATATACAAAACTACATTGATTTATTATGATTTATAAGTTATTAGCTGACCCAACAGACATTGTTCTGTTCAAATAAAATATAAGCAATTCTGCTTGAAATCGACAGCAGCGCCACCTCGGTAGGTGGCGCGAGTGGATTCGAGAATAGATTGATATTTGGACTCGGTGGTCCAAATATTAATCTAAACCACTTGAAGACACACAAAAAAATTCATCAAAATCGGTCCGGTTGGTTCAATTATTACAAACACACGAACCGAAGATTTATAAAGAGTGTGCAAAATGGACTCTGGCGTTTAATATTTTCTACTTAGAGAAAACGTCATTTATCACTAGTCCGACAAAATATACGAGGTAAAGTTGTTTTTTTTATTATATTCTATACAAGTTAGCGTTGAAAGATCACAAGCAATTTTGGGCATCATCGGTACGGACCTGACGCTGCCGGCTATCGCTAGGGCGATGGTCGACAGCGTCGGGAATTGGGACGCGGTCGCAGCCTTCTGCGAGACGGTGATCTCGCGGAAGGAGGCGGCGGATCGCCTGCGCGAGGAGCGCAGCCTCGATGAGGAGATCCGCCGCCGGCGACTGGGGCGGCGCAGGCGCAACTATCTGCGCCTCATGCCGCCCTAGCCGAGGCCGCGGGTGACGTGACCGGGGATTAGTCCGTCACCCGCCGAGAGGCCGACCGCGTGAGGAAAGACCGACGTCCTCCCCGAGGGGGGGACGTCGGTCGATGAGAGGGTACCCCAGTAGGGGGTATTCCGTCGGGCCGACCACTGACGACAAGTTAACGCTGCTCCAGTGATCGGCCCAACGACGAAGGTGACGTGGTTTTTGGGTGGGTCGCGGGATTTGCGTGCTTAAGACCCTCTGTCGCCCCGGACGGAGTGGAACGAAGGCGCGCCGACCGCGACCCACCCACAAAAAAAAAAAAAAGCCTTGAATTATTGGCAAGAGGTATTGCGAGATGATATAAAATAAATATGATCTAAACATAATATAATGCATTAAATAAACACTAAACAAGAATTTCAAATATTAAACTACAGTACTATAAATCTTTTATACATTCTAAAATAGATTGTTTTATAACTTTCTACGCGAAAAATTATTATTGTATTCTTATCGTGTTATATTATTATTCAGTAAACAATGAGCCGTCGCTCAGGACGCCTGGCATATGTGAAACATCGAAATTATTTTGTACAAGTGTCTTATATCTTTAAACGAGCAATACTTGTATATATATATATATTCGGGATCTCGGAAACGGCTCCAACGATTTTGTTGAAACTTGGCATACTAGAGGTTTCAGGGTCCAAAAAATCGATCTAGCTAGGTTTTATTTATAGAAAATGTTGTTTTGTCCGTGTTTTTAGCAAAACAAACAATGGCATTAAATTTTAAAAGAATATAAATTCAAATTTCGTTGTCAACGTCATGAGTTACGATAGCTCAGATGGGAAGTTGACAGGTTCTAATTTTGATTTTGTTGACATTCAAACAGTGTCGGTTCGAATCTCGGTGTTATTATTATTTTCTTTTTGTAATTTTTTATATATTTTTCATTATTTATTTTTTATTAATATATATCTAAATAAAGTCGATAAAAATATTCCGAGCGAAGCTCGGTCAACCAGATATATATGCATAAAAAAATAGATTATGACAGGAACTGATATGGCATGATGTATAAATAAAATATTACGATTTATGTTATTATTTAAAATATTACACAACAATTGTAATTAATTCACCACACAGTCTCCTACGCATAACGCGCGTTGCTGCGTCTCACTCACATATAGATATAGATACATATAGATTACGTATAAAACATATATTCCATCATTTTTTTTTTTTTGGGCGTGGGTTGCGGTCCGCGCGCTCCTCCCACCACTCCATCCGGGGCGACAGAGGGGTGTAAGCATGCACACCCGCAACCCACCCACGATGCACGTCGCCTTCATCGTTGGGCCGACCACCGGAGCAGGGTTACTTGTCATCAGTGGTCGGCCCGACGGAATACCCCCTATTTGGGGTACCCTTCCATCGACCGACGTCCCCCCCTCTGGGAGTCGTGCCGCCTTTCCAACCACTGCATCAGCACCGGTCGGAAGGCCTTCACGTTTTGCACCCCGAACCGAGGCCTCTCCAGCCGGACTGCCCAACGGGCAATGACGTCTCGGCGGGCGTCGACGCGCCAGGCGGTGAGCTCCCTCGAAAAGACCACACCGCCCTCCGCTCGCACCACCGTCAGCTGCCGATACAATCCGGCAAGCATTTCCACTTCCAGGTCCCACGGGGGAGTATATTCCATTATATAGTGTGGTGTTACGTTGCCAACCTATTTACGCCATGCCAATGATCAGGTTTCCATCCATCTATCCATCCATCAGCCTACAGACGTCCACTGCTTGACATTGGCCTCCCCACGAGAATGCCACTCGGAACGGTTCTGCGCCACTTGCATCCAACGGTTCCCTGCGACTTTGAGAATGTCGTCAGTCCACGTAGTGGGGGGTCGTCACCCGTTGCGCCGTCCGATTTATGGTCGCCACTCAAGAACCTTTCTTCCCCAACGGTTGTCGGTTCAACGAGCGATGTGGCCTGCCCATTGTCATTTTAACGTGCTAATTCTGCGGGCTATGTCGGTTACACCCGTTCTTCTACGGATTTCCGTGTTTCGGATTTTATCACGTAGGGAAATACCGAGCATAGCCCTCTCCATAGCACGCTGAGCGACTTTGAGCTTTTTTATGAGGCCGATATTTAGAGACCACGTTTCAGTGCCGTAAGTCATCCCTGGTAACACACACTGGTTATAAACCTTTGTTTTCAGATCTTTATGATCAGGTTTACTCTCGCATATTCTGTCATATAGCGTGGCGTTGCATCGCCTTGGTCTGTTTACGCCACACCAAAGATCAGATGTCACCAATAGATGTTTCACATCAAAAAAGGAAAAAAAGAAACTTTCAACAACCCTTCCTTTGGCCGTGGGTGTCGTAGAATACGAGTAAGGGGTTAAATATGCATATAATATCTAGGAAAAAATGGAAAACTTTAAATTAAACCCTATACCAACATGTCTAACCGGCGTGGTATAGTAGGTATTGACCTACTATACCATCGGTCCCTCCTATTGTGTAGGAGGCTCGAGCTCATGAGTATGACACATATCAGCTGAAATAATAAAATTAAAAAAATGAAATGCTGCAAAACCTTATACTCTGTAAAACGAAAGTATAAGTTTAAAATAAAAACCGTTAATACCTTTGGAAAAATGCATGAATCAATTCCAATTAAATGCAAAGCCTATGGTTAGCCACTGTTGGACATACTCGTAAAACTGTGCTATTAGGAATAATGTACAATCGCCACACTTATTATGCTAGTAGGCGGGTTGACCACCACTCCCTATCTTGCCCGTGGATGTCGTAAAAGACGACTAAGGGATATAATACGCATATAACATCAATGCAAGAAGAAGGAAAATTTGAAACTAAACCCTATACCCACCTGTCTGACCACCATGTTTTGTTTTTATTGCCAACGGTGGCAAACGAGCAAGCAGCACACCTGATGGTAAGTGATACTGCCGCAATACCAGGGGCTGAGCCAGGCCTTTGCCTACCATGAAAAAAATACTCTTCTTAAACCTCGTTTAAAGAAGGACATGTAATAGCGCTCGGGAAACACAGTAGCAGGTAGTTCAATACAGAGCTTGTACGTACGTGGGAGAAATGATCGCTGGAAACGTACAGTTGAAAACAATAACGTTACCAGGTGAAATGGATGAACCCTGCTACGATGTCGAGTGGTACGTTGGTAGAATGGTGATGGTGGTACCAAATCAAACAGTTCCTCGGAGCACTCCCCGTGAAAGAGTCCGTAGAGTACACGGAATGACCCAAAGTCTCTCCGCTGCTCTAGCGACTCCAATCTGTCCTTAAGATTGGGATCACCAACGATTCGAACAGCCCGTCTTTGAAGGGAGTCAAGTGGGTCCAGCTGATATTTGGGCGCACCTGCCCAGAGATGTGAGCAGTACTCCACACGAGGACGGGCTTATGCTTTGTATAGCACAAGACGCTGTCTCGGTGTGAAGTACCGTCTGGCTCTGTTCAGTGCGCCCAACTTTTTGCTTGCCAAGTTGGCTTGGTCCTCCAAATGACTCCTAAACTGGAGTTTGCTCGATATTTCGACGCCGAGAATCCCAATACTCTCAAAAATTGGGAGAGTTACTCCTTGGAACTGTGGCGCCATAACAAACGGGTCCTTCTTTGCAGTGAATGCGCAAACTTGTGTCTTTGTGGGATTGAATTGGACTAAGTTCCGTTCACCCAATTCCGAGGCCCGCGAATGATATTCCGTTGCTCGGTGTACCGCTCATCACCCGTGCTGTCATCCGCATAGCAACGCATATTCTCAATAGAGAGCATGTCATTGATATGCAGGATAAACAACGTCGGGGAGAGCACCGAGCCTTGTGGTACACCAGCATTAATGATCATGGTATCGGAGCAGGAGCCATCTACGACAACTTTTATGCTCCGACCATTCAAAAAGCTGGCGATCCAATTACAGAGTCCCTCGGGGATTTCGTATGACGGTAGCTTCAATAGAAGTGCCCTGTGCCAGACCCTATCGAACGCCTTTGCGATATCTAGGCTGAACGCCAGTGCCTCACCCTTGCCCTCCAAGGTCTCTGCCCAACAATGTGTGAGGTACACAAGAAGATCACCAGCCGACCGCCCATGACGAAAGCCGTATTGGCAATCATTGATCGCCAGCTATCACTGGTATAGTAAGGTCAATTTCCTTCCTATTGTAGCGGAGGCACGAGCCCAGCAGTGGGACGTATATGAGCCGAAATGATTGAATGAATGAAATTTAAGAGACGAAAGCTCATTGTTTTCTTAACCCATCACCACCTATATTTTTTTATGTCCCACTGCGGGGCTTGAGCCTCCTCTATAACGAGAGAAGGAAATTGACCTACTATACCACGCTGGTCAGACTGGTTGGTACAGGGTTTTATTTCGAGTTTTTCTTCTCTTGTATAGATGTTGTATGCATATTATAATGCCTTAGTCGTCTTTAATGGCAGTCATGGACAAAAAAGAGGGTAGTGAATTATATTTTTGCTCCGTTACCACACGGATTTTTTTTTTACAATTATTTAATTTATAGCGAACTTTCATTTGGAAAGAATATTTGTCCAATACATTAGCACTGTTATTTATATTTGTAGGTGGATTATCATTATCATCATAATCATCATCACGGCTCATAGACATCTCACTTTAATATATGACGCTGGTTAGGCGGTTTGGTATAGAGGTTTGTTTGGAGTTTTCCTCCTCGGACTTAGATATTATCTGCATATTATAATTAGTCGTCTTTTACGACACGCACAGATCAGAAAAGGAATGAATTTTATTTTTGCTCCGTCACCACATAGAAAAGTAAGACAATATTTAGACATATCCATATACTCTGTAGAGAGTATATACATATACCCAATGTAATACTACAAATACTCACATCAACTGGGACCGAGTACTTAAAGTGTTCTCCAAGAAACAGATTTAAAACAATAGGGACCATTAATTTTATGGACCTATTTGATACGTTTTTCTTATAATGTATTCTCCTTTCCTCATATATTCTTCCTTCATCGTTAAAATAAGCGATAATTAATCAGTTTGTGATCAAATACAAATGCGATAGAATCGTAAAGTAGTTTTATTTTCAATTAGCAACCCGCCCTTGCACATTCACTCATTTCAGTACCAGTCCCCTTACCCGCGTAGTTCCCGTGCCCGTGGGAACACCTGGATAAAATATATCCTATGTTACTCCCTGATATTATAGCTTGCCGTTGGTGAAAGAATTTTTGAAATCGGTTCTGTGGTTTAAGCGTGAAAGTGTAACAAACAAACAAACAAACATCCTTACTTTCGCATTTATAATATTAGTAAGGATGTATAATATTCGCGTTAATATCAAAATTCATTATTACCAAGAACTTTAGCAATATGTACTATGAAAGAAGAGTAGCATATTGAGTCAACACTAAGTAAGATAGCAAGGTAATAATAATCATGATGTATACGTAGCATCTATAATTCATATATAACACCAATCTCTTCAGCCTGCTCTAATCGCACGCTAAGTGTTGACACAACATGGCTTTCAATAGACTCCTGTCAGATATCGCATTCAGATGCATTTCCTTCATACCTATATTATTCAAATAATTCATCCATCTATTTCCGTTTGATATAATATGCGCATAATATCTGTGCAAGAGAAGGAAAAGAAGGTCAGCCCAACAGTGGGACGTATGCGGACTGCGATGAAGATGATGATGTTTCATCCATCTCTTTATGGGTTTCCCACAATTCTTACGTCCTTCATCTTGGCGATCTTTCATCCCTCAACACATATCTATATTAAAACAGTCTGCTGCCACTTTCAGACTACGCTGAACTCCTGTATATAATTATCAAGTTTAATTAAACCAATTATAAAAAGAAAACAATAATTATCACCATTATCAGTCATATATCTCACTTATCAAGCTCGAGCCTTCTCCGCAGTAGGAGAAAAAAATTACCTATTATATTTTACTGATCTGATAATACCATACTGATCAAACGAGTTAGTATAAGTTTTTATATCAAGTTTTCATCCTCTTGTTCAGATTTTATATCCATATTATATCTCCTTTGCCGCGTGATGATGGAGTAAAAATAGAATGGATGAATTCTATATACACCCCTTATCTTACCCGTGGATGTAGTAAAAAACGATAAAGGAAATCTATAATATGCAAATGATATCTATGCAAGAGATGGAAGACTCGAATTAAAACTCCATACCAGCACGTCAAACCAAAAAAAAATTACCTACGTATAGTAGATCAATTTTGCCTCCTATTATGTAGGAGGCTCTAGCCCAACAGTGGGACGTATTGGAGCTGAGATGATGATGAAACGATTATATCCCTTAATAGTCTTTTATCACTCTTAAAAATAGTGGATTGTGAATTGTATTCTTATTCTTTCATCACACAGAAAGCAATAACTATAACAAATCTACCTAAATAACTAAATGAAATTTATTTATTCTATGAAATGTTTTAGTACTCACAACAATACAAAATCTACTATAAGGGATTTACATCTCGGTAAAAGACAGATATATTCACACAAATCCAGACTTGCAAACAACAGTTGCACAAGACCGTGTCTTATACAAAGAGAAACGCTTTCATCTCTACCAACTTTCTTTTTATTAAAACTTAAAAGTAAATTTTACAATCAAAATTTTTCTATTTTAGTACTATAGTATGTATGAACCAAGTCAAATGCGTTAGTGGAAATTGAAATATATTTAGAATAACTATACTTCTCTCCGTGTAGTGACAGAGAAAGAATGCATTTCAAGAGAGGCATCTCTTGTCCGTGGGTGTCGTAAAAAACGATTAAGGAATTAAATATGCATATAACATCTATGCGGAGAAGGAAAACCTGCAATATAACCCTATACCAATCCGTTTGACCAGCATGAGATTATAGGTTCAGTTTCCCTTCTATTATGGAGGCTGAAACCCGACAATGGGCCCTTATATCACTGAGGTCCTTGACCATTCATACTAAACACTATTCGAAGTCATCTATGTATATGTACAAATCTATATACGTTTCTTTATAGCTATTGCAAGACCAAACGGAAGTGCTTTGTTTTAAGTTGTCCTTCTCTTTCATTTATGCATCCACTTATCTTTTAGTTATCACTTAAACTCTCTGAAAACTTTTTTTTGTTTACTTTACAGTTGTGTACTTAAGTGCTTATTATAATTTATATTTATTGTATATCGTTTTATGTATTTCATGATTTTTTCCGGGGAAACGCAAGGATGGCACGTGGCCACATAATCCAGCGTATTTACGGGACACCCTTTGGGGTACCCTCCCCTACAAAGTGTTGTCCTGCGTGGGATTCGAACTCGTGACTCTGGCAGTTCAGTATCTTAACCACATCGCCATCTGTGCAATAAATTAATATTAATTAAATTGTATTAATAACTATATATTAATTAAAATATATATTAATATCACGATCAATATTATGAGATCACGTTACTTAATATGTAGCATGAGTTTCTCGGATGATACAGCTGTATGTGTATCACAGATCATTAGATATCGTGACTTGCCTACTCTATTGTCATCGTAAAAGCCCTTATGTTTAGTATAATTATACGGTACATAAGTATTTATCTCTATATTCATTCATTTATTATTTCAAGAGATTCAATATAACTTGCTCGCCTTGTGACATTTAAAGGTACTTTTTAATACGTTTTTATTAGCTTCAGACGTATTGATGTTAGTATGTTAGTATGTAACGGAATCTTTGAACATGATTTTGACCCCCTTCAAAACGTTGGCTTAACTCGAAATTTAGCATACTTATTAAGGACCCATGACAATTCAATATTTTAAACAGTTTGACCCGTTATCTTTACTAGGATAATCAGGATTAGCGATTTAAGCGTATTTTTTTAGTTTTTTTGAACTATTATATGTTTTTATTCGCCTATTATTCGAACGTTAAAGAAAATCTTGAGTAGGTGAATACATATTAGGTAGAAATTGGATTTGTTAAATCTGGTACTCTCGACTTCTATAATTTGAATAGATTGTCATTAAATGTACTAATTTCTACTTTTATACAACTTTTGATGTAATTTAAATTTACACAGTGTATGACATGTTGCTTATACACATTTTATTGTACTTTGGAATGTTATGTATGTCTACGTGGTAAAAATGCCTACGGATAGAGGATTACAATCGATTAATACAATTACGGCATTAACTTTGTATCTGGTAACAGTATCACTAGTATTTCATACCTGCGGTAATGAATACTGTAAGCTATCATTTTTAGTGTACCTAAAGTTTGAAGTCAATTAAGCAATAGAAGAATTACATTCGACACACATACCTTCTCTATGCTTATTTCCATTTCACTCGTTTGTATTGTGGATGACAAAAATATAGTAAGAAACCCTTGAACGTAGACGGCATAGAACAGAACTATGTCATGTTCTACAGGAGAGGCCTACATTTACCGTCAGATTACGAAGGGCTGATAGACTATAGATAAATACAAAATTTATGTACATGTAAATCTGTTTAGTACAATATTCACAACAAATTTATAGAAAAACAGAGACTGCCAAAACCGTTACGTTTATATAGCTATAATATAAATAAGCGAATAGACAGACGGTACTTTACAACTTTATTTATTTCTATAAATAAACAAATATATTTAGCAGAATGGTAATCACGAGAAAATAACTCGAAGGTTAAGAACTCATTTGTACTGTTTAATTATTTTTACAGTTCATATGTCCTACTGCTTAGCATTAAACTGCTTCACAATTGGAGCAATTTTGGTCACACCGGCCAACATGGTTGGTGTAAACCTTTTCTTTGGTTTTCCTTTCTCTTTCAGTGATATTTACGATATCGAGGTACATTGTTAAAGATCTTACTAAAAAGAGGTCATTCGTGTGGTGATGGAGAGAGAATATAATTCAACACGTCGTTTTCTTACCCATAGACGTCATAAAAGACGACTAATGCAGATGTCTACTGTATTTTTGTATAACTTAACCAATATTTTAAATGCGGCAATAAGGTACGAATCAAATTTTACATGCTTTTAATTGACTTTCGTGATGAAATACCAAAATCTTCATGCCCGCCAGGGTTGGCAATTTTACTGATGTTGAGTGTGACGATGGAGTGGAGTATTGATGTTTACGCCTATGGTGATTCCTTAGCCATCTTTAAAGGCTCTCATTGTAAAGTATTCACGATACCCAAAGGCAAGAAGAACAACACCCCTGTATTGAACTGTATTCTTAATATGTTACTAGATAAAACTTTGTTACTTAGTTTCATATAATTAAGTAAGTGTCAAGTGTTATTTCAAATAATTAAAAAAAAATATTTTATTAGCTATTAAGAAATATAAATATTCTTTAATATATAGAACTAAATGGTATGTATAAAATAGTAATGTAATTATGGCTCCAATCACAGTACTTTGGCAAATTACTTAATGAACGGTCTTTAGTAATTCTATCTACAAGAAACGAGGGTTAATTCTATTACGCGGCAGAAAAAAAATTACATTACTTGCCCGAAACGTGTAAAAAATAGCACAATAAACATAAATCCAGTTGTACAAGAGCGTAAACTTTTTCGATCGTCTTAACTAACCGTAATCCCGATCAATTTACAACTCAGTTTATTTTTAGTAATAAATCCATTGGGAAACTCTGAATCGTAACATAACACATTCCTTTTTTATTGGTAGTGCAAAATGGAAATACGTTGTCAGGCCTTTGGAAGTAATTTGGGTTTATATAGGATCCTTCGGGCTACAAGATGGCATGCATTGTTGGATACTGGATACTGCAAAGGCCATAGTTTAGAGGAAAGTATTTGATAACAATTTATACTGTAAAAAAAAAGTGCTCTATTCAGAAACATCATTCACGTCTATGTTAGTAAAACCAAGAATGTATTGGTATTTAATACTTAAAATAGGACAATTAATATACCACTTTTGGTCTGTATCAATTCATTTTAATTAGCTAGCTAACTATTAGAAGCTGACAGATGACATATAATCTCTCTTTTATTTTTATTTCAAAGGAGTTTTATGACTTGGTTGCATTTATGACCTTTGTGCCAAGTGTTAGTCAATAAATAATCACTTTATTTAAAGTCATTGTCCGTCAGTAAATTAAATCGTCACCTTTATCAAAGCTATGGCAACACTGTTAATAGTATCTTCTGGAGAATTTGATTGAAAGGGAATACAATTAACGTTAAGCACTATTACATCATATTTACTACACCGCAGCACTTCCTCCATACCACATTACATAAAATACCATCAAAATGATTAAATATAACATATTATAACACTAAGATGTGGAATATAACTGCACTGATGGCGTAGTGGTTAAGATACCGTGACAGTGGCGTGGGTTTGAATTCCACGTAGCATGGAATGGATGTGATTTCTGTCTGTTAATTATATGTTTCTAAAGTCCAGCGCAATATAAGGATTATTCCATTAGACCAGAGTGTTGACTTAAAAAAAATAAGACCATCACGTGACGTTTTCACATTGCCGCTAAAGTCCTCCGCACATGGAGCTACTGAAAAAGTACTAGTCGCAAACGCAAATTACTAACGAGTTGCTTAAGCGTCACCGCCCATACGTTCTCATTGAGGGTCGCACACGACGCGACTAGTCACCGACCGGTTTATAACGCGTTAGCAACTGCTCACGCAAGACGCGCCGTGCCGGTCGCCCCGCTACTGGTTACCAGAGTTTTCTGTTTTTGTTGCTAAAAATGAACGATCATTTGTGCAGGAGGTGGAAAAGTATCCATGTTTATATAATTATAAACTCAGATTACTCAAGGACAGATGTCAGATTACTCAACTGACAATCTGTAGTCCACATTATTTCGAATATACGAGTGAATCCAAAACCTGCGAGGATTCTTTCGTCTATTAAGGAGGTATCGAGGAGTTTTTCGTCTATTAAGTGGTATAATACAATATCGTCGTCATCCTCGCTTAACCCACTCGACATGCTTGATTTTCCCTAATATTTCCTCGCTAATTGTGTGATTGTGAGAGCAGAAATAACAGAAGTCACTGAAACCTTGCAATTTAAGTAGTGTCACGTGCGAGGTACAGTTTCTAACTAATTTGTAATTGTAATTACTGATCAGTTCCGTCATTTTTGAGTAGCTCCATGTGCGAAGGGCCTAAAACTTCAATATAACTCGTTAGTAACATATATCTATAGATCTTTTTTTTAATGTAAATACATATAAGGTAATCTATGAAATCCTATTACCAAAAGCAGAGTGAAATAAAAAATTATAACATACTAGCAGGGCCCTGAGGTGTCACACGCAGTTTCTCTACTCGTGGGAATATCGGGATAAATTATAGCCTATGTATTATTCTGATATGTAAGCTATATTGTTGTGAAGTTTTATCAAAATGTATTCAGTCTTTTGTATGAAAGAGCAACAAACATCTTCACATTTTCACATCTTCACATCCTCACATAAAAACTTTCGCGTTTATAATATTAGTAGGATTTATCAATACAGATATTTTTCAAACCTACATTTTAAGCAAAATGTAAGGTAACCTATTTAATATATCAATTATTATTTGATGTATCGTTATTTTATATTACACGGCAAATTGCAGCTATGCGTATCTCAGCCGCTGTTTTTGTGTATTTAAATCTCACGATCTTTGGCTTTCATAAGTCTAAATGATAGCAAGTTTTTTGTTATAAGGGATACATTTGATCATAATAATTCCATTTTTTTTTTGTGGGTGGGCTGCGGTCGGCGCGTCTCCGCACCACTCCGTCCGGGGCGACAGAGGGGCTTAAGCACGCAACTCCCGCGACCCACCCGAAAACCACGTCGCCTTCGTCGTTGGGCCGACCACCGGAGCAGGTTTACTTGTCGTCAGTGGTCGGCCCGACGGAATACCGCCTACGTGGGGTACCCTCCCATCGACCGACGTCCCCCCCTCGGGGAGGACGTCGGTCTTTCCTCACGCGGTGGGCCTCTCGGCGGGTGACGGAGTAATCCCCGGTCACGTCACCCGCGGCCTCGGCTAGGGCGGCATGAGACGCAGGTAGTTGCGCCTGCGCCGCCCCATTCGCCGGCGGCGGATCTCCTCATCGACGCTGCGCTCCTCGTGCAGACGATCCACCGCCTCCTTCTGCGAGATCACTGTCTTGCAGAAGGCTGCGACCGCGTCCCAATTCCCGACGCTGTCGACCATCGCCCTAGCGATGGCCGGCAGCGTCAGGTCGGCACCGATGATTGCGACGAGTTCACGGCGCTGCGTGGCCCAAGCGGCGCACGCCTCGAGCGTATGCTGCGCCGTGTCCTCGTCGCAATCGCAGTGGTGGCAGGACGGTGTACTTTCCCTCCTTACGACCTTGTGCAGGTATTTGGCGAAGCTCCCATGCCCCGTCAAGACCTGCACTAGTCGGAAGGAGAGCACCCCGTGCCGCCTTTCCAACCACTGCATCAGCACCGACCGGAAGGCCTCCACGATTCGCACCCCGAACCGAGGCCTCTCCAGCCGGACTGCCCAACGGGCAATGACGTCTCGGCGATAATAATTCCATGTGTCTGCCCGTAATAACGAACGCTGTAAAGTAGTCGTTTGGGCAATCAAAAATCAAATACAAACGTAATAATAATTTTATTAGTAATATTAATTCAACATAGTTACATTTTAATTGAATGAATGAAAATCATTCATACAGCTAAATAACTTCATCTTTTTCCTGTTGATTAGTTAAAACTTCAAAATAGTGTTATTCTCTATATATATATATATATATATATATATATTCAGGATCTCGGAAACGGCTCCAACGAACAAAAAAATCGATCTAGCTAGGTTTTATTTATAGAAAATAAATGTTATTTTGTCCGTGTTTTAGCAAAACAAACAATGACATTAAATTTTAAAAGAATATGAATTCAAATTTCGTTGTCAACGTCATGAGTTTCGATAGCTCAGATGGGGAGGCGGGCGGTTTTAATTTTGGATTATGTGACATTTAAACAGCGTCGGTTCGAATCTCGGTGTTATTATTATTCTCTTTTTGTAGTTTTTCATATAATTTTCATTATTTATTACTTTATTTTTTATTAATATATATCTAAATAAATTCGACAAAAATATTCCGAGCGAAGCTCGGTCAACCAGATATTCAGGGCGGGTTGCTAGTATACTCGTATATATAATATACGAGTATACTAGCAACCCGCCCTCGCTTCGCTTCGGTTATAGTCGTTTTACCCGCGTAGTTCCCGTTCCCGTGGGAATACCGGGATAAAATATAGCCTAGTTTACGGCCTGATATTATAGCTTTCCACTGGTGAAAGAATTTTTGAAATCGGTTCAGCCGTTTTGAAGATTACCCGGAACAAACAGACAGACAGACAGACAAAAATTTTTTAATCGCTATTTTAGGCATAGGTGTCCTGCAAATAACCGTGTGAGCATGAAAAAAGCCTATTATTTTAAAATTACAAACAGACACTCCAATTTTATTTATTGGTATAGATATATATTTCTTGTGTACGCGTGTATGTCACTAAACTCTTTCTAAAGGGCTGGACCCGGTAGGTGGCGCTTATTTAAACAGAGTAACGTCTGTTGCGTCAGCTAGTCTTTATATATATATATATATATATATATATATATATTTCTCGCGTGTGTGTCACTGAACTCCTAAATGGCTGGACCGATGTTACTGAAACGTTTTGTGTGTATTCAAGGGATTGGAGAATGGTTTAAATTCACAATTGGCCGCGGTAGGTGGCGCTGCGATCGATTTCAAGGAGAATTCCTTTTACTATTTCTTTAGATTTAAACGGAACAACGTCTGTTGAGTCAGCTAAGTATAATATAAAAGTATCATTTTTATGAGGATCATCATCACTTCAGCTCATATACGTCCCACTGTTGGGCTCAAGCCTCCTCCACAATAGAGGGAAATTGACCTTACTATACTATGCTGATCAAACAGGTTGGTATAAGGTTTTATTTCCAGTTTATCTTCTCTTGCACAGACGTTACGTGCATATTATATCCCTTAGTCGTCTTTTACAACACCTACGGGCAAGATAGGGAGTGGTGAATTGTATTCCTAATCCATTACAACACGGATTTATATTTTATGAAGGTATGGAGTAAGAATACAATTCACCATTCCCTATTTTACCCGTGGATGTCGTAAAACACAACTAAGGTATATAGTATGAATATAACTGTGCAATAGAAGGAAAGCTCGATATAAAACCCTATACCTATAAGTCTGTGAGGGTACCCGACAGGGTATTCCGTCGGGCCGACCACTAACGACAAGTCACCCTGCTCCGGTGGTCGGCCCAACGACGAAGGTGACGTGGGTACGGGTGAATTATGGTTATGCGCTTACCATAGCCCACCCATAAAAAAAATACTAATAAGTCTATCTAGCGTAATACATGTCTCACAAGCATGATCATCATCATCATCCTGCTCTTATCCCAATTACTTGGGGTCGACACAATATGTCATCTGTTTTGACATATTGCAAAAAGTTTCGGCAATGACTTTTATGACCGGCCGCCCGCCTGACGTCAACCCTCTTTGGGAATGTAATTGTTGATCCAAATGGTACCAGATGGAGTTGGTCCGGGTCAATCTAGAACTCTTAGTCGTCTTTTACGACACCCACGAGCAAAGCAAGGGTTGGTAGTATTCAAACAAATTTTTTTAAAAAGCACACAATCATGATATAGTAAGTCAATTTCCCTCCTACTGTGGAGGAGACTCGAGCCCAGCAGTGGAACGTTTATTCTCATACATGTAATCTATATTTCATCTAGGTACGTTATTTATTGGCGCTATATACCAATGTCCAATATAATCCAATGTCCAAATGAATGGTGTGGCTCTAGACCTTGTGGAGTCAACAATTTTTTTAGGTATCACCATAGATGCTAAACTTCAGTGGGGACCTTATATTGAAAAGTTGTCGAGTAGGCTTAGCTCAGCGGCTTATGCAGTAAAAAAAATAAGAATGTTAACAGATACTGAAACAGCTAGAATGGTTTATTTCGCTTATTTCCATAGTCTTATGTCTTACGGCATATTACTGTGGGGATACTCCGCGGATTTTAATAGAATCTTTGTTCTCCAAAAAAGGGCTGTCCGTGCAATTTATAATCTAGGCCCAAGAATCTCACTTCGGGAGAAATTCAAAGAAATAAATATTCTAACTGCTGTATCACAATATATATACGAAAATATATTATATGTCAAAAAAAATATCGCTAACTTTAAGAGATATTGTGACATTCATGAAATGAATACTCGTAATAAGGACAGATTAGTTGTACACACTACTCGTCTCCAAAAAGTTAACAAATCATTCATGGGGCAATGTATACGCTTTTACAATAGATTACCTAAAGATATCCGAGACCTGCCTATGAAAAAGTTTAAAAAAGCCATCAAGAATAGACTTTGTAAAAAAGCTTATTATAAAATCTCGGATTATGTAGATGATAATACAGATTGGTTGTGAGCAGCTCCTCATTCAGCAATTTCCTTGTTATTTTAAATATACTGTTTGTGAATGTACTTTTAACTTTTATTGTAAAGTGTAGCGTGTTTTGCCTAACGAATTTTTGTATTTTCAGCGTTTGTAACATATTGTGGTGTTGGTCATGCTCACATAGGGATCTACTTGCGGTAGCTGCGTGGAGCGGGTCTCTCCCTTCCCTCCATAGTGGTTGAGGGGAGTGATGGCTGCTCTAGTAGTTAACTCGTGATCGGGTGCCGCTTGTGGGATCTGGTCCAGCCATAATCGTTTAAATTATATTAAGTGTCTTGCGGTTCGAAGGGTATCACACTGGAGCTAGTTCTTACAAAACATGTACACAACTGTATAACTAGTAAGAAGAAAAAAAAATTAAAAATAATGACAAGCCCGCTGAGTTTCTTGCCGGATCTTCTCAGTAGCGGTCGCGTTCCGATCCGGTGGTAGTATATTCTTTTGTAAACCTGACAATATGTAAGTGCCCTCTCGGGGTTTATGCATAATAAAATAATTTGAATTTGAATTTATACTTTAATATTTTAACTCTAAATCTTATTAATGATTAGTTTTTAATGATCACAATTTACTCTGGATAGTTTCACCATCATCATCATTTCAGCCCATATACGTCCCACAGTTGGGCTCGAGCCTCCTCCACAATTGGAGGGAATCCGACCTTACTATACCATGCTGGTCAGACAGGTTGGTATAGGGTCTCATTTCAAGTTTTCCTTCTCTTGCATAGATGTAAATGCGTATTATATCCCTTAGTCGTCTTTTACGACATCCACGGGCGAGATAGGGAGTGGTAAATTGTATTCTTAATCCGTCACCACACGGATTGCTTGGACTGGATTGTTTACTTATAATAAAACTATATTAAATGGTTTGAGCCACCTGAGACTTAATGCTTTAAAAGAACCTTAAACTTTTCTTTACGTTACTCTAATTTAAACTTCAATACAATATTATATGTAGCCATCCCCCAAATCTAATATATAAACAAGTTTACTGAAAGCTATGTATACAAATAAGCTTAACAACCTCTTGTGATCAACAAAGGGGCACACTTTCATCTATACCAACCCTCTACTGGCTAAAGTTTTCATGTAAATAAATGCTTCATTTTAAATATTAAGGACAAAGTAATAAAGGCTGTATCGGCAAATATGTATACTTACTCTTAAAAGCAATTTAGAATATTAGCTTGTCCTCTATTCATTATTTAATTTCATTATCATCATCACAGCTGATTAACGTCCCACTGTTGGGCTCGAGCCTCTTCCACAACAGTAGGGAAACCGACCCACCATATCTCGCTGGTCAGACGTATTGCTATAGGGTTTTATTTCAAGTTTTCCTTCTCTTGCACAGATGTTATATGCATATCATATCCCTTAGTCGTTTTTTACGACATCTAGGGCCAAGATAGGAAGTTGTGAAATGCGTTCTTACTCGGTCACCACACGGAACAATCGATTACATAAAAATTATATGTGTATTATATACTAGCAACGCGCCCTCGCTTCGCTTCGGTTTCAGTCGCCTTCCCTGCGTAGTTCTCGTTCCTGTGGGAATACCGGGATAAAATCTAGCCTATGTTACTCCCTGATATTATAGCTTTCCATTGGTGAAAGAGTTTTTGAAATCGGTCCAGTAGTTACGGAGCTTATTCAATACAAACAAACAAATCTTTCCTGTTTATAATATTAGTGTAGATAATACTTATACCTACATAGTATTACAATAAAGAATAATACTATTTTGAAGTTTTAATTAATCAACAGGAAAAGATGAAGTTATGTAGCAAATGGTGGCAAACGAGCAAACAAAACACTTGATGGTAAGTGTTGCTGCCGCTTTGCAAGACCGCTGCCTACCGCAAACAACGTGAAGGGAATGTAAATGCGTGCAATGAGATTCGAAGATACTAAAGGCATCACTAAAACACGTAAACAGCCTCAGAAATTGAGCTACCGGCTCTCTCGCTCACCGAACAAAGCGCAGTAACAAATTGCTACTCGGACGTCGATTTTCTGCGAGATTGTGGTACTACCCCGGAGGGACCAGGCCGCGGCTGTAGACAGATGGCTGTCAATAGTGTAGTTCTATAATTAGTAATTTAAGAAGATTCCCTCAATCGTCTCTTACGACACCCAAGGACAAGAAAGAGGGCGATGAATTGTATTCTTACTCTGCCACCACACGAATGGTTAATTTGTTATAGTCCAAACTATATTAATGAACGTCGTTCTGATCGTATATCGATCAAATCAGACAGTAATCACAGAAACTAAACAGACCAGTAACAAATGCTTTTTTTTTTTTTGTATATTCTATTTCTAAATAGTAGTTTCTGATAGATTTAATACATTAAGTTAGTATAGAATTAATGCGATTATCTATATTTTTCCTTCAGTACATATTAGTTTGACTATAAGGTCTGCGTCTTGTCAATATAATCAAAATTGCTTGATGTACTATACTAATTGATGTACTATAGTGTGCCGTTCAAATGATTCTAGTAAATCATAGATTTTATAAATTAACTCGGCAAATCTATAGGTTTTATGCCGAGTTTTCACTCTTATGTAGTATTTTTTCATTACTTATAGTACATTATTATAAATATCTGGTTGACTGAGCTTGGCTAGGTATAATATTTTTGTAAATAAATGGTATTTTTAACGACCATGTATAGGATATATATTAATAAAAAATTAAAAATGATGAAATAATGAAAATATATAAAAAAATAACAAAAATTAAAAAACAATAATAACACCGAGATTCGATCTCGTGCTGTTTCAATGCGACTGGAGAATTTTCCACCTTTTTTTTTTTTTTTTTTTTATGGGTGGGCTATGGTATGCGCACGCGCGGTCCAATCCATCCGGGGCGATGAAAGGAGTGCGCGCGGGCCCGTAACCCACCCGTACCCACGTCACCTCGTTGTTGGGCCGACCACCGGAGCAGATGTGACTTGTCGTCAGTGGTCGACCCGACGGAATACCCTTTCGGGTAACGTCACCTCTCGACGTCCTGGGACGTCGGTCGCCGTCGCGCGGTCAGCCCCTCTGCGGGTGACGGACAATTCCCCGGTCCGATCACCCGCGGCCTCGGCTAGGGCGGCATTAGGCGCAGATACTCGCGCCTACGCCGCCCGAGTCGCCGGCGGCGGAACGTGTCGCCGAATAGGAGCTCTACTCGCACACGATCCGCCGCCTCCTTCCGTGAGATTACGGCCTCACAGAAGGCGGCGACCGCGTCCCAGTTCCTGACGCTGTCGAGCATCTCCCTGGCGATGGTCGGCAGCGTCAGGTCGGCACCGATAATCGCGACGAGTTCACGGCGCTCCCCCTCCCACGCAGCACACACCTCGAGCGTGTGCTGCGCCGTGTCCTCGTCGCAATTGCAGTGGTGGCAGGACGGTGTGCTCTCCCTCCTGACAATCTTGTGCAGGTACTTCGCGAAGCAACTGCCCCGTAAGCACCTGCACCAGTCGGAAGGCAAGCACCCCGTGCGTCCGCTCCAACCACTCCATCAGCACCGGCCGGAAGGCCTCGACGGTCCTGACACCGTACCGAGGACTCTCCAGCCGGACTGCCCAACGGGCAATTACTTCCCGGCGGGCGTCAACCCGCCAGGCGGTGACCTCTTTGATGGAGACCATACCGCCGCGGGCGCGCGTCTCCGATACCCGCCGATAAATGTCGGCGAGCATCTCCGCCTCCAGGTCCCACGGGGGAGTTCCGGCCAGGAGGCACGCTGCCTCCGTCGCCACCGTGCGGTAACCACGTATGGCCCTGATCGCCATGACCCTCTGTGGTCGCCTCAAGAGGGCCCTCAGCCGGACGGTCAGGGGCCCCGCCCACACCGGTGCGCCGTACAGGGCCATCGACCGGATCACCCCCACGTACAGCTGTCGGCACGTAGCGCTGGGTCCGCCCACGTTCGGCATCAGCCGCGAAAGGGCGGACGCCGCGCCGACAAGCCGGGGAACAAGTCGATGGAGAAGAATTTTCCACCTGAGCTATTGTCACTATTGACGGCGATGGCTAAATTTATATTCCTATTCTAATGAAATTTTATGTCATTGTATTGATTAGCTAAAAACACCGACAAAATAACATTTTCTATAAATGAAACCTAGCTAGATCAATTTATCGCCCCCGAAATCTCCTATTTACTAAATTTTATGAAAGTCGTTGGAGCCGTTTCCGAGATTCAGATTATATATATACAAGAATTGCTCGTTTAAAGACATAAGATAAATTTCAAGAACGGCGTCTCAAAACATTAGAATTTAGTTTTTGTCTCATGTCGTGAATTTGATTTCCATATGTATATAATAAATGATTTGCAACTTATATGTAAATAACCTTTGTGAATGTGGTTGTAATCATATACATTTACTCTATGTCTGTACAGACTCCATAATAGACATATTCCTGTATGCAAATTCTAGTCCTTCAATAAATTACGAACATTATTACAGCGCTTGTGAGGGATATTTTTTTAATAGCTATATATATATATGATTGCTTTGCTTTAAGAGAGTTTGTTATCGGTAATAAGACATTGTAATCCTATAAATTTGCTTAAATTTATTGCTTTTGCATTTAATCTCGGATTGCCTTGTTGGCTCAGAGCCTAAGCGTTTGACTGCCAATTCCAGATTTTCAGGCGTGAATTTGGGTTGAAAAGTATGTAAGAGTAGTGAGCGTTCTTTAATTCCACTCTAGAAATTTTCAATAGATAACTTGAAAGTTGGACATAAGTATAAGAACATACAATGAAATATCGTCAATTTTTGAGTTATTTGAGGATTATTCTAAAGATAGTTAACGTTTGGACACAGTGTTAAAGTAATTTACGTACATAATATTAAAAGTATAAGATCGAGTTCTAAAAATATAGAGCAGCAAAATTTTCATTATTTGCCATCCTACATTGACCTTATCCCATATTTCCTTCTTTTTGTTAGCCCGTAGTAAATCGGCGTGTTTTCCTTACAATCTTACATCTCAAAATATTTCGATCTTGTATATCCTAATTCAATCAATATCTAAATATTTTTTGTATGTTTAATAAAATATCTTCATATTGTAAGGCTTCATATAAATATATGTTTGTAATTTGGCCCAATTTTTAACTGGCCATGGCAACTTTAAAAGTAAATTATTTTCTTTTAAACTCGTACCATCACCATTATGTCAATGTTCCACATCTGACCACGAGTATGAACAATCAGCACATCACATTCTCTGGGAGTGCGATCTCTGGCGAAACGAGCGTAACCTTATGTTAAACAGTTTGCAAGTCACCTGTGGGGTAGTATACTATACGGACCTTGTAGCAACTCGAGAAAATTTCCGTGCGTTCATGCGTTTCTGCCATACCTACTGTAGCAATCAATCTTAACGCTCACATATAGGCCCCGTTAAGCTCTTCCGTATCCGTGGTACCGTACTGTTGCGCTATCGTAGCTGTACACCTTTTTACTTATTGGCTGACTAGTCATTTTGTTTTCCTGTCTCCCGCTTTACCTAGGAGGGAAGTGGAATCTCTCTTTCCAACTCCTCCTCTTTAATCTTTTCTAATTAAATTTGTTGCGGGTCCCAAGACAATTAAAATCATATCCCGGGACTGCCTGAGGGGCAAACCTCGGTGTCATTTATGGAGACCATTGTGGATCCTGGCTTACAGGAGTTACAATGGTGGGAATGTGTGGTGGGATTAGTCCCATTTAAAACAAAAAAAATATGTTTGTAATATTCACATCTTTGAATACCCAAAGACCGAATGAAGCGTGTAGGCATGTTTACTATTCGTGCATATTTTCGTATTTCAATTTCAGATCAACAGAAACATTCTTGTGAGTTACTCAATCTGAAATATATTTTCCCATAATTTTATCTATTATATAATCTATTATATAATCTATTATATAATCTATTATATATAGTAATGCGGTGTATGAGAGCGTCATAAATACTACCAGCTCTTCCAGATTGCCGTAAAAACTAACGATAGAATTCACACTGATTAAATTCGTACAATTGGCAGTGTTGGCTGAAATAAAACTTATCTTTATATACTCCGTGTTGTGACGAAGTAAGAATAAAATTTAAGCAGAATAAGAAAAGTAAGTAGAACATCCACTGAAATATTTATAAATCTCTCAAATTTTATATCTCTAAGAGACTGTTCGCTACATGGCAACATTTTATTCGATTCTTAAGGAACGTAAATTCTCTTTAATTGTAAAATGAAAATAAAACAAGCCCTTATAACTGGTTATATCTAAAGTCAACAAAGTTACTTTCGTTTACTTTCCATTCGGATTTCGTTTCATTCAATTCCATTCAGTTAAAGCAAATATTAGTTTTATTTTAAACTCTTGCAGCCCGATTTCACGCTTTCAAAAACTACTAACAGCCAGATGAGATTTACTCTTGAACTCTTCTTCGAAAATATATCTCCACTTTAAAAATAATGATTATTTAGTAATATCCTTACTAATATGTATTATAAATGCAAATGTAAGTTTGTTTGTTGTGTTTTAAATGTATCTAAATTACCTAAAATTAACTATAATTTTCTACAGTTTCATTTCAACACGCCATTTAACGATAAATTGTATATTTTAACTATTATCAATAATAATAATAATCATCGTCATCATTCAGTTTATCGCCGTCCACTGTTTAACATAGGTCTCCCTCATATTTCGCCACAAAGTGCGATCCTATACCGCCCGGATAAAACGATACCCAGCATCAATCACCAGGTCGTCGGACCACCTTCTTTTTGGGATGGGGTCTTACACCGCGTCGTTCGATACGTGGTCGTTACTTGAGAACCTTTCGTCTGTAGCGGTTGTCGAGCAATGTGGCCTGCCTATTGCTAGTTCAGCGTGGTAATTGTGCGGGCTATGTTGGTTACGCCCGTTCTTTTACGGAGTTCTTATTTTGAATTCTATATCGCAGAGAAATACCAAGCGTAGCCTGCTCCATAGTACGCTGAGCGACTTTGAGCTTGGTTATGATGCCCACATTTAGGGACTACGTTTTCGTGTCGTAAGTTTAAAAATGCATCACGATATTAAAGATGGTTTAAAGCAAAACATAAGAATGAGAAACACTGATACATGATTAATCATTCAACAAGACATTATATAAAATATTTGCAGTAATATTTAGTATTCAATCTTAGTGAGAGCTTCACGATACATCTTCGCAATGCATTTTATGCTTTTTAGTTGAAGTGTTGAAATGTAAAATAAATAAATTTAATGCAATGTTCTTTGAGAAATATCCCATTTTAACTTGGCATTAGTTTATATTTATTTCATTTGTTACTAGATTTTTATCAAATTAGTGGTAGAATTACACTGTTGACAATTGTCTGCCCACAGTCGCGGACCGGTCCATCCGGGGTAGTACCACACTCTCACAGAAAATCGACGTCTGAGTAATAGCAATTTGTTACTGTGCTTCGTTCGGTGAGTGAGAGAGCCGCAAACCCAACTTTCTGAGGGTGTTTGCGTGAAGTGAGTTTTGATGATGATTTTAGAATCACTGACCCTCATTGCATGCATTCACACTTCCTTCACTTTCTTCGCGGTAGGCAGCGGTACAGCAAAGGTCCACGAGCGGCAAAATCACTTACCATAAGGTTTACTGTTTGCTCGTTTGCCACCGTTTGCAACTTAAAGAAATGGGGATTTGTCTTTCAGACATGGGTAGGTAACACTGATCAAATATTTCTGAAGAGAATCGCTATAGCTCAGCGCTTTATTATTGTGGCGTCCACGGTGGTAATTAACTAAAAAACTGACCCGCCAAGTGAGCCACTGAAGCCAAATAATCGGGCCTAGTAGCCGGGTGGGCCGTTTAATTGGCGTAAAGCGACTAAACGGTAGATAATAGGGTCCCAACCTCCCTTTCCTTTAGCTTGAACGTTATAGGTGAGGTGTGGAAAGATAATTGCCATAAGTCTAAAAAAAGGGTTAGTGGTAATAGCACTATTTAGAACTAACGCAGCCTGCCAATATTTGCAATATAAGCAACGATTCAAGAATGAAGGCATAGTACTTTCATTTTATTTTCGGTAATAGCCGTAGGTAATAAAAGTACGTTTATTTTTCTCTATAGGCTCATGAGACTTACAGTTAATTGGAATAAAATTTTGTACGGCTATTGTTGGTATTAACTATCAGCTGGTGTTTGTTGAAATTACTATATGCAAAATGTTAGTTAAAGCAGTTATCCTTCTGGAGATATAAGTTCTCATTACTTAAAATTATTGACTGGAGCTTTTAATTTTCTTCGAGAAGTATTATTTAGGCTTTATCATCATAATCACAGCTTACATACGTCCCACTGCTGGGCTCGAGCCTTCACTACAATTGGAAGGGAATTGACCTACTATACCACGCTGGTCAAACAGGTTGGTATAGGGTTTTATTTCGAGTTTTCCTTCTCTTGCATAGATGTTGTCTGCATATTATAATCCCTTAGTCATCTTATAGGACATTCACGGATATGGTAAATTGTATACTTATTCCGTCACCACACGGAAACTATAGACAAATATATTTGTCTATACAATATATTTGTCTATAGTTTGGATAGATACCCGCAACCCACCCGAACACCACGTCGCCTTCGTCGTTGGGCCGACCACCGGAGCAGGGTTACTTGTCATCAGTGGTCGGCCCGACGGAATACCCCCTACTTGGGGTACCCTCCCATCGACCGACGTCCCCTCCCTCGGGGAGGACGTCGGTCTTTCCTCACACGGAAATCATCGCTTGCGTGATTTAGATTATTTAATATTATATTTCATTATTTTCACACTCTTATCTACTTCTACATTGTGAGGAAACATATTCAATTACAAATTGCACAATTATGAAGATGATGAAAGACTTTTCTGTGTTTTAAATTATGAAAATTATGTATTTGTTAAGAAAAGCCTAACTTAATCTTCATTTCGAGTGACTCTAAATACTTACTTACTTACTATACCTACTTACTATACTTACTTAATACAGTAGTATTAAGTACTTTTGCTAGTAAGCAAATAGTATTAAACAAATCATGTTTTACTATATTTTATAATTTTAATCATGAAAACTAAAGACGTGCTCTTCCATAGAAATTATGGCTGACGTAACACATCTATAACAATGCGTGTCAGCAAATATCTTCAATTCATGTTCCCGTTAAATAAAAATAATGGCGATAACGATTTTTATTGTCTGTAGAGAAAAACTCTGTTTTATATTCTGTAGATTAAAACAGTACTTTTTTTAAAGTAATCCAAAATTAAAATTAGGTATATTTCGTCTCTTCAATATGAGATCAAATTATTTTATTTTTCTAGGTACCAGTAGTTTTGCTCTGAGCTTAGCCTCTGGTCTGACAGAGAGATAATTGATTTGTTATCCTACACTGGTACAAACGTTTAGTACAGGTTTTAATTTCGACTTTCTTTTTATGCATTTTGTTATCTATTTACAGGATGATTTGATGATGAATCCTATTCGTTTCTCGTCATTACAAAATACATCAGTTAATATTATGGCGATCACATTAATTGGAAATAAAAAATTGTTTATTTTATTTTAAATAAAATTACTTTACGGAATAAAACTACTCCGTAAAGTAGTTTTATTCAAAATACTCACGTAAACATCAGAAATAATTATTTTTTATTTATATTTTACTAATTTAATAGCTTTTTTATTTAGAACATGTTGTGAATTTAAAATGTTTTAAGGCATCTTAAACAGCGTTCATTTAATACCAGCTCTATCCATTTTAATAAAACTGTGATTTTGACAAGGACAGCGGAAACTAATTCTTAATAATAACATTTCTTAATTAACACACGAATCAAGTATCTTTAAGTAAATTATTTTTATTTTCTTTTTCTCAACCAATATGATACATTGATACATATGTGTGTCAATCAGTGATGAGACACAAACTGCCTCCAAAATGCCTGCCTCTAGTATCATACTACCGTAATTAATATACTTTATCCTGCTTGCCAAATGGGTACGTCAGGTTTAAATCAAATATATATATTGTAAAGTAGGTATTATGGATTTCTGATGTTTACTCGAGTATTATATACATTGTAAATAAACAATTTTACAAATTTTATCGAGTTTTTATTTAATTTTTGATTTGCCGACGTTTCGAACACTTTACATTCGAAACGTCGGACAATCAAAAACCACATCACAGGTAGACTGGTTGCCCACGGGCATTCAAAAATCAAATCCAACACGATAAAGTCCGTAAAATAGTTTTATTAACTAGGTATTATGGATATATACATTTTTATGGATGAACACGTTTCTACAACACATACAAACTATATTAATGGTGACATCATTCGTATGTAAATAAACATAAAAAATTATTACTAGCTATGTAATGGCTCACATACATTATTAAAAATATCACGAAGATAGGTAAAGAATTTATTTTGGCTGCATGCTAATCACTATATATCATCATGGTTATAATATAATATTGTATATAATTGGCGTGTGGTGCCGGCTACGGACACTACCAACTGTTACTTTCTTCGTGGGTTTCCTGGAAGACGACTAAGCGCTTAACATAGACTTGCCCCAACTCCATCTGATGCAGTCTCCTCTAGAATTACATTCCTAGTTGTAGAATTATATATATTAACAACATATATATCTTTATATACATATATTTCTTGTGTACGTATGTATGTCACAGAGCTCCTAAACGGCTGGACCGATGTTGACGAATTTTTTTGTGTAAGTTCAAAGGGATTCGAGAATGATTTAGATTTACCATTGGACCCAGTAGATGGCGCTTTATTTCAAAAGAACAATGTCTGTTAGGTCAGCTAGTATATGTATATATATAATTACTTCCCCTAAGCACGTATACGTGCTACTTTTCAACTCAAGTCTCATCCATCGTAAGAGAGAATTGACTTATATATGTCGTCGGATAATTGTACGAATCGTTAGTTTATAATCAATCTAATGAGATTATAAACTATCGACAGATTGTGAACGGACACAAAAATTTACAATTTAATGCTTACATTTTCGTTACATTATAAACTGACCATGTTCAATCGTCAAATTGTGATTTTGCGTGTAACAAAACGCAAAGTCCACGCTGATTGATTCAACGAATTATATTTTTCACCCGTCTCCATAAATATATCCATTCTGCCCACCGTCGCATGCTCTCCGCATGTAGCGGATGGATGACCATTGTAGTGGCTCTACCTATGGATCAATTTGTCTATAGTTTCGATAGAGTCGTGCCGTTTTTGTAACTGCACAGATCGCTTAGTTAAGATACCGACCTACCATCCCAGGGTCATGGATTCGAATCCCACGTAGGACAACGCTTTGTGCGATTAACAAATTATTGTTCTGAGTCTCAATGTAATTTGTGTTCATTAATTATATATTTGCAATACAGGGATTATTTTCTTAGTGCAGTCTTTAAAAATGGTGATAGAGCAAAAGAATATGGTCATTACGACACATTTATTACCACACTTTCTTCTTTATATTTTATCCTTGTAACTTTTAGCACACGTCACAAAAAGAAACTTTTAATAACATTGAATAAGATGTTCAAGACGCGTATTCACTTGGAAAAGTTGTAACAACTTAACCATATGAAGCCCTTTGAATTAAATTAATGCAAAACTGATTCACTATTCAACCGCTTCCTTACGTAACCTATTTCATGTGAGTTACTATTATCTCAGATATCAGAATAATTAAGAGCCCAGTTAACAAAGGGACCGGTCATATTACAAGTATATGGGCAATAATGTAAGCCGATATAGTTGAAGATAGAACATTGACAAATATCTTAATTATTTATAATGATGATATAGTGACAGTTTAAAGATATAATGTAGCACAAATAGTTCCTTCTACATGGTTAACGTACAAAGGGATTAATGGAGATCAGCGGCAAATCAATCCGCCTATGTAAATCTATTTGACCAGAGCATCATTTTCCTTATGGAGCAATTTTGTGGACGACGTCTTTGTGCAACTTAAATTACTGCTCTTTTGATATGCATAAGTATTGGAGTTGTCTGACAACTTCCAGGTTTTATGTTAAATATCTGGTTGACCGAGCTTCGCTCAGTATATTTTTGTTGTATTTTTGTCGAATTTATTTAGATATATATTAATAAAAAATAAAAATTAAATAATGAAAAAAATATCAAAAATTACAAAAAGAGAATAATAATAACATCGAGATTCGATCCGACGCTGTTTGAATGCCAAAACAAAACAAAAAACTCGATGACTTCCCAACTGAGCTATCATCACTCACGATGTCAACAGCGAAATTTGAATCCATATTCTATTGACATTTTATGTCATTGTATTGATTAGCTAAAAACACAGACAAAACAACATTTTCTATAAATAAAACATAGCTAGATCGATTTTTTGGCCCCGAAACCTCTAGTATGCCAAATTTCATGGGGTGCGAGGCCGGGGCAGAGGTGCGAGGCCGGGGCACCTCCACGTGGTGCACCCTGGAAACGTCCATTTGGACGGCCAAGATTCCGGCGGGAGGGGGGGTCTCCGCGTGCCGACTCTGAAGGCAGAGCGCACGGCGGATTTGGCCCGGGGCCAATGGGGCGGATGTGTCTCATGGCACTCCGTCGCCAGAGACGGTTGCGTCACGGCCCGGGGGCGTGACGGGTCGGTCGCTCGCGAGCGGCCAGACCCGGAAGGCCCAAACCGTAATCCTGAGTAGGGGGGTCAGGACCGGGGGTCTGCGGACTGCGGGGAAGAAAACCCCTATAAAAAATCACCCCAATCTCAAGTTTTGCTACTCGGCGAGGAGATGTATGGCTGGTTTAAGAAGCGTCCAGTCGTTAGAGTAGTAGTCAAGGAGGACTTAAACTTCCAAACCACGATGGCAGAAGTAACATCACGTAAGACTTCACCAGAGGGTCCCGGCCAGGCCGGGGAATCCCTTGCTGTGCCGAAACTTGCGCGCGACGAGGAGTCGCGCCCAAGTTCCGGCACAGTCAGCTCCCAATCGTATGGGTGGGGGGCACCTTCTGCTCCAGTCGCGAGCCCGGCGAAACAGGTGGCTCAAAGAAGGAGGAAGAGGAGGAGGCAGGGCGCCGTAGAAACTGCGCATCAGCGTAGGTTGCGCCTAAAGCGGGAAGCGGAACGGCGGGCACAAAAGGATGCCGCCGTGGCCGCGCGCGACGAGGGCGGTGCATCCGCAGCTACCGCAGAGCCGTCGCGGGGCGGAAACGGCGATATCGCCGGGGCGCCGAAGGAGAAGAGTGACAGCTCGGGCCTGTCGAGCGACGAGGGCGGATCAGCCGCAGGACCGTCGCGGGACGAGGGCGGCAGGGCCGCAGGACCGTCCAGGGAAGATGGAGGGAGTGACTCCGGCCCAGAGCGGAGTGACTCGAGACTGAGCGACAGCACCAACATCTCGCTGTCGAGCGACGAGGGCGGCACAGCCGCAGAGCCGTCGCGGGAGGAGGTCCGCAGTGCTGCAGGACCGGTGAAGAGTCCAGATGCGGCCGAGGAGATGTCCGCGGACGAGGGCGGTGGGACCGCAGGGCCGTCCGATAACGAAGGGCTGTGTACAGCAGGGCCGTCCGGGATGATGGTTGGTGGGTCGTCCGGGATGGTAGATAGGGATGTCGCTGGTAGGGAGGTGGTGGATAGGGGGGCCACCGCTCTAACGGCGGCTCTTAGTGTTGGGATGGGAAGGGAGGAGGCCCGGTCCCCGACGGGGGATCGGAAGCGCCCCCTGCCAAAGGGTGGCAGCTCCGCATCCGAATCGGAGGGGAGCGACACCATCAGGCCTCCCCCCAAGGTTGCGACCGCGCGCCGGGGACGCAGGGGTCGGGGAGGTGCGGTGGCGGCCAGACCGGCGACGCCGTGTCCGGCCGACCAAGGAGGCGAGGTGGCGGCCCTCCAGGCCGCAAACGCCCGCCTAAGCGAGGAGGTCTCCGGCTTGCGGGAGCGAAACCGCAGACTGGAGACGGAACTTTCGGCGGTGCGGAGAGAGAACCGCGGGTTGGCCAAGGACGTGGCTGACCTGCGGTCACAATTCGAGCGCCTGGTGCCGGCTGTGGCGCCGGCGCCGGCCCCGCCGCAGAAACGGGTCGCGCCAGCGAGGGCGGGCCCATCGTCTGCGCCCGTGGCGCCGGCTGCGCCCGTCGCGGCTTCGCCGCTGCCTCCCCTCGTCGTGGTCCCTCCGCCGGCTCGTGGCCGCGGGAGACCTCGGAAGGGGGAGGAGCCGCCGCCCGACGAGGTGCATGGCGTGTCGGAGTCGGCGATACGCGTCATCCTAGCCCGAGTAGGGGTAATGATGGATGGGCGTATCGAGGCCGTAGCGGCCAGGCTCCCGCCTGAGCCGCCCCTCCGACCGCCGCTCGCCGCGGACAAGACGAGGCGGCCGCAAGCGTCGGCTCCCACCCCGCTGCCCTGTCACGGTGGCCGCGTGGTGAGCTACGCTGCGGCCGCGGCGGGACCCAAGGGGGCCAAGAAGGCCGGCAAGGTGCCGGCTCCCGCCAAGGCCGGGCCGCGGCCGGCGTCAGCGATTGCACCGCAGGCACCGGCCGGCGAACCCGCGACTGCGCCTGCTGCGCTCAGCGCTGCTGCTAGGCTCGAACAGGGCTGGCAGGTGGCTGAGCGTAGCAGGAAGGCACGCGGCCAAAAGCGGAGAGCGGCGGCCAAGAGTGCCGCTGTGGCCGCCGCTCCCCAGGCGGGAGCCGGCGGAAAGGGGAAAAGGTCGCGTAGGGGCCTCAAGTCGCCGAAGACGGCTGCGGTGGTAATCACCGTACTGCCTGAGGCGGCTG
Source organism: Lymantria dispar (assembly GCA_032191425.1). Classification (NCBI taxonomy): domain Eukaryota; kingdom Metazoa; phylum Arthropoda; class Insecta; order Lepidoptera; family Erebidae; genus Lymantria; species Lymantria dispar. The sequence continues at coordinate 6,784,094 of CM063446.1, forward strand.
AGAGGGGCCTAAACTATGAGCCCGTCCTAAGACGCGCCCGGCGGGAGCTGGACGTCTCCGACATCGGGGGCGTCGAGCGAGGACCCGCAAGGCTCGGACAGGGGCTCGAATTCTCGAGTCCCCTGGGGCCGAGGGCGCGAAGACGGCCGATAGTGTGGCTTCGAAGCTGCGGGGGCTGTTCGGACCGGAGGATGGAAGACCGAATCGCCAGGCCCGTTAAGTGCGCAGATATGCGCCTCACGGGTCAGGACGACTCCGTGGCGGTGGAGGACATCCGGGAGGCCATTATGGCGCGTACCGGGTGTGCCTCGGACACCGTCCGGATTGGCACCATCCGCCCTGGTCCGGGCGGCGTCAGTGCTGTCTGGGTGCAGTGCCCAGTGGAGTCGGTCAAGCAATTGGCCGACTCAGGCAGGCTCCTCGTGGGCTGGAGTTCGGCGCGGGTAACCGTGCTGGAGCCCCGGCCCGCGAGGTGTTATAAGTGTATGGCGGTCGGGCATACCCGACCGACGTGTCGCAACTGCTTTGACTGCAGCGGGCTATGTTTCCGTTGCGGTCAAGCTGGACACCAGGCGGCATCGTGCTCTGCGGTGCCCCACTGCCCCGCGTGTGCGGCGGGCAATAAGCCTGCCAAGCACCGCATGGGCTCTGGGGACTGCAGACCCCCGGCATCGGCCCCAAAGGGGCGGGGCGGCCCATCGACCGGGCCAGTCCCCGCTCCGAGCGCGGCCCGATCGCCCGTTAGCGCGGAGGAGGTGACGATGGATACGGACCGTTAATGGACCCCGTATCCATTCGTCTCCTCCAGGCCAATCTCAACCACTCCGCCGGTGCACAGGACGTGTTCCTGCAAGCCATGGCGGAGTGGTTGATAGGAGTAGCCGTAGTCGCGGAGCCGTACGTGGTGCCCGACCGGATTAACTTTTGGTTGGGTAGCACCGATGGCACCGTGGCAATCGTCGCCTCCACGTCGTGGCCTTCGTCGTCTCTGACCCTTAGGGACAGGGGCGTCGGATACGTCGCGGCGGACTGGGGGGAGATTACGCTCTTCGGAGTCTATCTCTCCCCTAACTGGAGTGTGACCGATTTCGAGGCCTTCCTCACCATCATGGAGGCCTCGTTACGGCGACTGGCATCGCGCCAGGTCTTCGTCCTGGGGGACTTTAACGCCAAGTCCGTGGCGTGGGGGCCCCTAGGACGGATGACCGAGGACGGGCGATCGAGGAGTGGGCGGCGGCACTGGGCCTCTGTTTGCTGAACAGGGGCTCGGTGCATACGTGTGTGCGACAACGGGGCGGGTCGATAGTTGACCTTTCGTTCGCTAGCTCCGAGGTCGCCGCACGCGTGGGCAGCTGGCGCGTCGTGGGGGAGGTGGAGACCTTGTCGGACCACCGGTATATCCGGATGGAGGTCTCCCCTGCAATCCCGATGCCCAGCAGGGGTCACGGGGCGGATGGGCGTCCTGCGTTTCCGCGATGGGCTGTGGGTCGCTTAGACCGGGACTAGCTGGCGGAGACAGCCATCGTATACTCGTGGCTGTCCTCTGTCCACCAGTCGGACGGGGTGGACGCTGAGGCTGGCCGCATCCGCAGTGCGTTGACGCAGATCTGCGATGCGGCCATGCCCCGGGTACGGCGTCTGCCCCCGAGGAGGGGTGTCCACTGGTGGTCCCGGGAGCTGGCGGATCTCCGGGCCGCGTGTATCCGCGCCCGGAGGGCCTATACCCGCAGCCATCGCGACGCGGAGCGGGAGGCCGTGCTTTACGAGGGCTACCGCAATGCGCGGTTGGCCTTCAGGCTGGCCGTCCGCTCCGCCAAGGACGTCAGTCGGCAGGAGATGCTGGACGGTCTCGACCGTGACCCCTGGGGACGCCCCTACCGCGCGCTGCTGAATAGGCTACGCGCGCGGGGCCGTCCCCTCACCAAGACTCTCCAGCCCGGCCTTCTCACCCGGGTCATCGAGGACCTGTTCTCGCGGCGGGCGGAACACACGCCCCCGGTCATGGCTCCGCCAGACACAGACCGGGAGGCCAACGACGACAGTGTTCCGCCCATCACGGAACCCGAGATGGGGGTGGCGGTGACGCGCATGCGCGCAAAGTCTACCGCCCCCGGGCCCGACGGTGTTCCTAACCGTGTGCTGGCCCTGGTCCTTGAACACCTGGGACCCCACCTCAGGGAGCTGTTCGACGCGTGTTTAGCGTCCGGACGGCTCCCTGGGTGCTGGAAGGAGGGAAGGCTGGTGCTCGCCTTCGGCCTACAGGCCTATCGTGCTGCTCGATGACACGGGCAAGCTATTGGAGTGGGTGGTAGCTGCCCGCATCGAGCGGCACCTCGTCGGCACGGGGCCCGATCTGTCGGACGCCCAGTTTGGGTTTAGGAGGGGTCGTTCGACGCTCGCGGCTCTGTTGCGCCTGAGGGCCGTGGCGACTGAGGCCGTCACCGGCGGGGGAGTGCTGTTGGTGGTGTCCCTAGACATCGCCAACGCATTCAATAGTCTGCCATTCAGCTGCATCAGGGAGGCGCTCCGGTATCACGGGGTGCCAGTTTACCTGAGGCGGCTAGTGGCAGACTATTTGGTGGGGCGCAGCGTCCTCTGCACCGACCGAGCAGGGGACGTTGTGCGAACGCCCATGACGTGCGGTGTCCCGCAGGGGTCAGTCCTCGGACCCACCCTGTGGAACATCGGCTACGACTGGGCGTTGAGGGGGAGCTTCCCGCCCGGGCTGGGCGTGATTTGTTACGCCGACGACACGCTCGTCACAACCCGCGGTAAGACGCTAGAAGAGGCGGTAAGCCTGGCGACCTCGGGTACCGAGGAGGTCGTCAGGCGGATCGGGGCGCTGGGGTTGAAGGTCGCCCTGGACAAGACGGAGGCCCTCTTGTTCCATGGGCGCACTATGAGCCCTCCCATCGGCGTCTCGATCACCGTCCACTCGGTCGACATCAGCATCCGGGCCCATATGAGGTACTTGGGCCTGGTGCTCGACGGGCGATGGTGGTTCCGGGAGCATTTCCGCAGGCTCGCTCCGCGGCTAGTCGGCGCGGCGTCCGCCCTATCGTGGCTTATGCCGAACGTGGGCGGACCGAGCGCTGCGTGCCGACGGCTGTACGCGGGGGTCATCCGGTCGATGGCCCTGTACGGCGCACCGGTGTGGGCGGGGTCCATGACCGCCCGACTTAGGGCCCTTCTGTGGCGACCACAGAGGGTCACGGCGGTCAGGGCCATCCGCGGATACGGCACGGTGGCGACGGAGGCAGCGTGCCTATTGGCCGGGACTCCCCCGTGGGACCTGGAGGCGGAGATGCTCGCCGGACTATATCGGCGGGTGACGGGGGTGCGAGCGGAGGGCGGTGTGGTCTCGTTAAGGGATCTCACTGCCTGGCGCGTCGACGCCCGCCGAGACGTCATCGCCCGTTGGGCAGTCCGGCTGGAGAGGCCTCGGTTCGGGGTGCGAACCGTGGAGGCCTTCCGGCCGGTGCTGATGCAGTGGTTGGAGAGGCGGCACGGGGTGCTCTCCTTCCGACTGGTGCAGGTTTTGACGGGGCATGGGTGCTTCGCCAAATACCTGCACAAGGTCGTTAGGAGGGAGAGTACACTGTCCTGCCACCACTGCGATTGCGACGAGGACACGGCGCGCCATACGCTCGAGGCCTGCAGGGCTTGGGCAGTGCGGCGCTGTGAACTCGTCGCAATCATCGGTACGGACCTGACGCTGCCGGCTATCGCTAGGGCGATGGTCGACAGCGTCGGGAATTGGGACGCGGTCGCAGCCTTCTACGAGACAGTGATCTCGCGGAAGGAGGCGGCGGATCGCCTGCGTGAGGATCGCAGCCTCGATGAGTAGATCCGCCGCCGGCGACTGGGGCGGCGCAGGCGCAACTATCTGCACCTCATGCCGCCCTAGCCGAGGCCGCGGGTGACGTGACCGGGGATTAGTCCGTCACCCGCCGAGAGGCCGACCGCGTGAGGAAAGACCTACGTCCTCCCCGAGGGGGGGGACGTCGGTCGATGGGAGATGGGAGAGTTTCCGAGAGCCCCCGAATATATATATATATATATATATATATATATAGGTATATTATATATAATATCAGGTTGACCGAGCTTCGTTCGGAGTATTTTTGTAGCATTTATTTAGATATATATTAATAAAAAGTAAAAAAATAAATAATGAAAATTATATAAAAAATCACAAAGAGACAATAATAATAACACCGAGATTCGATCCGACGCCGTTTGTCGCCGATGTCAAAAATGAAGTGAAACCTGACTACTTCGCCACTGAGCTACCGTAACTCATGACATTAATGGCAAAATTTGAATTCATATTCTTTTAAAATTTAATGTCATTATATTGTCTGCCAAAAACACTGACAAAACAACATTTTCTATACATAAAACCTAGCTAGATCGATTTTTGGGCCCGAATCCTCTAGTATGCCAAGTTTCAACAAAATCGTTGGAGCCGTTTCCGAGATCCTGAAAATATATATATTTACAAGAATTGCTCGTTTAAAGATATAAGATAAGATACAAAAATTGCTCGTTTAAAGATATAAGATATAAAAGAACAATGAGAATGCTATTGATTTAAGACTTATTGTTGATTAAAATAGGATATTTAATAGTAAAAGAACGCTACTGAGTTCTCTTTTTGCAACCATTAATAGCCTATTCGTTCCCCTCAGTATTACTCGGGGTAGTACAACGATTTCGTAAAAATTCTACTTGAATACTATTAATTTGTTACTGCACTTGATTCAGTGTGTGAGAAGGTCGAAGGCTATATATTAAGGCAGGCTACAAGACAGTGACATGACTATATTCTTGGTATTGCAGAGGTTCATGAGTAGCAATTACCATTTACCAACAGTTAGACTGCTTGTTTGCCTGCTATCAAAGTCAGTATGAAAACGTATCGGAATGTTGCCAACAGAGATTTATTTACTACAAAATTATTTAAAATTATAAATAACTAACGCTGTAGATAAGTATATAAAACGACTGAAATAAACACTTCTGTCGTACATATTTAGGCTCATTCATTTGTAACCCATATTCTATAAACAGTCTCTTATAAATCGCACCTTTATCAAAGCTCATACATGTCCCACTAGTGAGCTCGAGCCTACTCCACAATGAAATGGAAATTGACCCACTATATCATGCTGGTGCGACAGGTTGGTATAGGATTTTGTCGAGTTTTCTTTCTCTTGCAATGCTATTTTACGCATATCATATCTCTTAATCGTCTTTTATGATACAGTAAAAAAAAGGGATGATGAATTGATTTCTTACTCCTTCACCACGCGATATTACGGATACCTTGAGGTAAATTGTTAAGACAGAATAGGAGCCCAATTTTCCCACAATTTTAAGGAGCTACCATTCGATAGTGGCAGTTTAATAATCTTTAAAAAATAACCTTGATGTATTGTAAATTTAAAAAGTAATTACGTAATTACAACATTATATATGTAGACCTATCATGTTCATGTACAAACCACTAGTAGTCCCTAGGCAATTTGTGTTTACAATTAGTGTTTCAATTTAATGTTAGTGGACATTAAGGAATTAATTCAATATTTGTAGTGTGTGATAATATATTTACCGTGTAGGGATGGAGAAATTTAATGTGTCACAAAGCCGTGCCTGTAAAAGTTATTAAAACTGACTAAGGGATCAGGACAGTGAGTGCTCTTCTGGGAAATTCAGAACAGGAAATATGATGTTCAAACCGCCTGCCAAGCGTAGCGATAATCATATTATCCTTTCCATGGAAAGGCTCATAACTAATAGTGAATCTCCATACGCTATTGAACGGACTTATGAACTTGATATTGTGTGGTGTGGGTACTCATTAGTAAATTTAAAAACCATTACAGTATGTAGAATGAATATGTACGAAAGAATATGTACAGTATGTTAAATATGGATGTGCTGTTTGCTCGTTTGCCAATAACAGCAATAAAAAAATGACACTGCTACTATTATCTAAACAAAATTAGATCTTGCCTGAGGTCGCTTTTATGGCTTTTTAACTCAGTATATCTTATATCTTTAAACGAGCAATTCTTGTATATATATATATTCAGGATCTCGGCAACGGCTCCAACGATTTTGTTGAAACTAGGCACACTATAGAGGTTTCGGGTCCAAAAAATCGATCTAGCTAAGTTTTATTTATAGAAAATGTTGTTTTGTCCGTGTTTTTAGCAAAACAATCAATGACATTAAATTTTAAAAGAATATGAATTCAAATTTCGTTGTCAACGTTATGAGTTACGATATCTCAGTTGGGGAGACGGCCGGTTCTAATTTTGGTTTTATGACATTCAAACAGCGTCGGTTCGAATCTCGGTGTTATTATTATTTTCTTTTTGTAATTTTTTATATAATTTTCATTATTTTTTTTTTTATTAATATAATATCTAAATAAATTCGACAAAAATATACCGAGCGAAGCTCGGTCAACCAGATATTTTTATTAATTAGGTGTAACATATAAAGTGTTTGTTAAGTTATTCTTCACACTTGGTTAAATATAAATAGATATTCACACAGGTATATATTTCTAATACTTTAATTAAATAAATTACACGGATATTAACCTAATTAATAAATTCTATCATGATTGACTCGTAGTTAGGAAAAAAGGAATTTTGGTAATGTCTGATATTAAAGTCAGCCGATGATAATAGATACAAAAGGAAAATATGGTACATAATATTTTATACAATAAGATCTTTTATGTTCCATCAGATTGATTGATTGAATATTCCCTATCTTTTTCACAAAGTCATTGTAGCATTTATCAACAACAAACAATGAAAGGGTCTGTAGCAAGAAGTTACCTAGAAAGATCTAATTTTATATAATAAATTTTTCGTTTCCGAGATTCTGAAAATATAAAAACATAGAAATATACAAAAATTTTCTCGTTTAAAGATATAAGATAATATTACATATTATGACTACATATTATGTGGTTATATACTAAGGCTGGCATCATTACTTGCTCTTAGACCCTGATATGATTTTAACATCAGATTTAGGTACTTCACAAACATCGTAGGCAAAATCATTTTCGGCTACGTTAGTAGTCCATTTATCTACGTTAATAGAATCATAAATTCAACGGTTAATTATTTTTGGGGCTAGTTTGGACTTGTTATATACATTCATGCTTACCTTTCTCCGTCATGGTTGTGATTATATGTCGATTACTTTGCCTATTATATATTTATAATTACATAATTACATAATATTTATAATAAATTATATATTTATAACAGACAAGTAACCATTTTTCCGTGTGAAATAGTTAAAAAACACTTTACCACCATCTATCTTGCCCATGGACGTCGAAAAAGACGACTAAAGGATATGCATAGAACATTTATTCAATAGAAGAGAAACTCGAAATTAACCGATATAACATGGAGTCTCACAGGCGTCGCAGGTCTAACGAATTCATAGAATTGCCCACTTCCCATGGTTTGTCACGGCTCAGCGTCTCAGTCAGTCTTTGGTTTTTGCAGTAAATAGAACACGGGAGGATGTATGTATTTTATCAGTCGTATAACACGTGAGTTCTCGCCTCTTGTGCGAAATTTTTCAGTCATTTATGCTGAATTACGTCGTTGTCAGAATTTTCATTTTTTAGTTTTAGATTTGATGATTTTGTTTGTTGTTTCTCTATAGATTAGAATATAACTAAAAAGTGTTAACTACATAGCTTTTAGTATTTATGAATGATAAGTTAACATTTACAAACATGAGAACTACTCATTTCTTTCGCACTTAAGTATAAAGGTGACTTGTGGTAACGGGAAAAGATTACTATGTACTATCACTCCATAATTTGTCGTGACAGTTGTAAAACTTGATTGAGAGGTCACTATGAGAATGAAAAGTGGTAGTCTCTAGGAAAATTATGAAACCAACTTCGATTGCCATCTCAGCCGTCAAGCATAGTGACCATAACATATTTATTAACAGCTTTTTTTTGTTTTTTTTTTTGTGGGTGGGTCGCGGTCGGCGCGCCTCCGCACCACTCCGTCCAAGGCGACAGAGGGGCTTAAGCACGCAACTCCCGCGACCCACCCAAAAACCACGTCGCCTTCGTCATTGGGCCGACCACTGGAGCAGCGTTAACTTGTCGTCAGTGGTCGGCCCGACGGAATACCCCTAATTGGGGTACCCTCCCATCGACCGAGGTCCCCCCCTCGGGGAGGACGTCGGTCTTTCCTCACGCGGTCGGCCTCTCGGCGGGTGACGGAGTAATCCCCGGTCACGTCACCCGCGGCCTCGGCTAGGGCGGCATGAGGCGCAGGTAGTTGCGCCTGCGCCGCCCTATTCGCCAGCGGCGGATCTCCTCATCGAGGCTGCGCTCCTCGCGCAGGCGATCCGCCGCCTCCTTCTGCGAGATCACTGTCTCGCAGAAGGCTGCGACCGCGTCCCAATTCCCGACGCTGTCGACCATCGCCATAGCGATGGCCGGCAGCGTCAGGTCGGCACCGATGATTGCGACGAGTTCACGGCGCTGCGTGGCCCAAGCGGCGCAGGCCTCGAGCGTATGCTGCGCCGTGTCCTCGTCGCAATCGCAGTGGTGGCAGGATGGCGTACTCTCCCTCCTAACGACCTTGTGCAGGTATTTGGCGAAGCTCCCATGCCCCGTCAACACCTGCACTAGTCGGAAGGAGAGCGCCCCGTGCCGCCTTTCCAACCACTGCAGCAGCACCGGCTGGAAGGCCTCCACGATTCGCACCCCGAACCGAGGCCTCTCCAGCCGGACTGCCCAATGGGCAATGACGTCTCGGCGGGCGTCGACGCGCCAGGCGGTGAGCTCCCTCAAGGAAACAACACCGCCCTCCCCGCGCACCCCCGACACCCGCCGATACAACTCGGCGATCATTTCCGCCTCCAGGTCCCACGCAGGGAGTCCCGGCCAATAGGCACGCTGACTCCGTCGCCACCGTGCGGTATCCGCGGATGGCTCTGACCGCCATGACCCTCTGTGGTCGCCACAGAAGGGCCCTAAGTCGGACGGTCAAGGACGCCGCCCACACCGGTGCGCCGTACAGGGCCATCGACCGGATGACCCCGCGTACAGCCGTCGGCACGTAGCGCTCGGTCCGCGCATGTTCGGCATAAGCCACGATAGGGCGGACGCCGCGCCGACGAGCCGTGGAGCAAGCCTGCGGAAATGCTCCCGGAACCACCATTGCCCGTCGAGCACCAGGCCCAAGTACCTCATATGGGCCCGGATACTGATGTCAACCGAGTGGACGGTGATCGAGACGCCGATGGGAGGGTTCATACGGCACCCATGGAACAAGAGGGCCTCCGTCTTATCCAGGGCGACCCTCAACCCCAGCGCCTCGATCCGCCTGACGACCTCTTCGGTGCCATAGGCCAGGCTTACCGCCTCTTCTAGCGTCCCACCGCGGGCTGTGACGAGCGTGTCGTCGGCGTAACAAATCACGCCCAGCCCGGGCGGGAGGCTCCCTCGCAACGCCCAGTCGTAGCCGATGTTCCACAGGGTGGGTCCGAGGACTTACCCCTGTGGGACACCGCACGTCATGGGCGTTCGCACAACGTCACCTGCTCGGTTGGTGCAGAGGACGCTGCGCCCCACCAAATAGTTTGCCACTAGCCGCCTCAGGTAAGCTGGCACTCCGTGATACCGGAGCGCCTCCCTGATGCAGCTGAATGGCAGACTATTGAATGCGTTGGCGATGTCTAGAGACACCGCCAACAGCACTCCCCCACCGGTGACGGCCTCAGTCGCCACGGCCCTCAGGCGCAACAGAGCCGCGATCGTCGAACGACCCCTCCTAAACCCGAACTGGGCGTCCGACAGATCGGGCCCCGTGCCGACGAGGTGCCGCTCGATGCGGGCAGCTACCACCCTCTCCAGTAGCTTGCCCGTGTCATCGAGCAGCACGATAGGCCTGTAGGCCGAGGGCGACCCCGGAGACCGTCCCGGCTTCGGCAGGAGCACCAGCCTTCCCTCATTCCAGCACCCAGGGAACCGTCCGGACGTTAAACACGCGTCGAACAGCTCCCTGAGGCGGGGACCCAGGTGGTCGAGGACCAGGCCCAGCACACGGTTAGGAACACCGTCAGGCCCGGGGGCGGTGGACTTTGCGCACATGCGCGCCACCGCCACTCCCATCTCGGGTTCCGTGATGGGCGGAACACTGTCTTCGTCGGCCTCCCTGTCAGTATCTGGCGGAGCCATGACCAGGGGCGTGTGTTCCGCCCGCCGCGGGAACAGGTCCTCGACGACCCGGGTGAGAAGGCTGGGCTGGAGAGCCTCGGTGTGGGGAGGGCCCCGCGCGCGGAGCTTATTCAGCACCGCGCGATAGGGGCGTCCCCAGGGGTCACGGTCGAGACCGTCCAGCATCTCCTGCCGACTGACGTCCTTGGCGGAGCAGACGGCCAGCCTGAAGGCCGACCGCGCATTGCGGTAGCCCTCATACAGCAAGGCCTCCCGCTCCGCGTCGCGTTGGCGCCGCCGGCTGCGGGTGTAGGCCATCCGGGCGCGAATGCACGCGGCCCGGAGATCCGCCAGCTCCCGGGACCACCAGTGGACCGCCCTCCTTGGGGGCAGACGCCGTACCCGGGGCATGGCCGCATCGCAGATCTGCGTCAACGCACTGCGGATGCGGCCAGCCTTGGCGTCCACCCCGTCCGACTGGTTGGCAGAGGACAGCCACGAGTAAACGATGGCTGTCTCCGCCAGCTGGTCCCGGTCTAAGCGACCCACAGCCCATCGCGGGAACGCAGGACGTCCATCCGCCCCGTGACCCCTGCTGGGCGTCGGGATTGTCGGGGAGACCTCCATCCGGATATACCGCTGGTCCGACAAGGTCTCCACCTCCTCCACGACGCGCCAGCTCCCCACGCGTGCGGCGACCTCGGGGCTAGCGAACGAAAGGTTCACTATCGACCCGCCCCGTTGTCGCACGCACGTATGCACCGAGCCCCTATTCAGTAAACAGAGGCCTAGTGCCGCCGCCCACTCCTCGATCGCCCGTCCTCGGTCGTTCGTCCGGAGGGACCCCCACGCCACGGACTTGGCGTTGAAGTCCCCCAAGACGAAGACCTGGCGCAATGCTATTCGCCGTAACGAGGCCTCCATGATGGTGAGGGAGGCCTCAAAATCGGTCACACTCTAGTTAGGGGAGAGATAGACTCCGAAGAGCGTAATCTCCCCCCAGTCCGCCGCGACGTATCCGACGCCCCTGTCCCTAAGGGTCAGAGACGACGAAGGCCACGACGTGGAGGCGACGATTGCCACGGTGCCATCGGTGCTACCCAACCAGTTAGTCCGGTCGGGCACCACGTACGGCTCCGCGGCTACGGCTACTCCTATCAACCACTCCGCCATGGCTTGCAGGAACACGTACTGCGCACCGGCGGTGTGGTTGAGGTTGGCCTGGAGGAGACGAATGGATACGGGGTCCATTAACGGTCCGTATCCATCGTCACCTCCTCCGCGCTAACGGGTGATCGGGCCGCACTCGGAGCGGGGACTGGCCCGGTCGATGGGCCGCCCCGCCCCTTTTGGGCCGAAGTCGGGTCTGCAGTCCCCAGAGCCCATGCGATGCTTGGCAGGCCTATTGCCTGCCGCACACGCGGGGCAGTGGGGCACCGCAGAGCACGATGCCGCCTGGTGTCCAGTCTGACCGCAACGGAAACATAGCCCGCTGCAGTCAAAGCAGTTTTTGCATGTCGGTCGGGCATGCCCGACCGCCATGCATTTGTAACACCTCGCGGGCCGGGGCTCCAGCACGGTTACCCGCGCTGAACTCCAGCCCACGAGGAGCCTGCCTGAGTCGGCCAATTGCTTGACCGACTCCACTGGTCACTGCACCCAGACAGCACCGACGCCGCCCGGACCAGGGAGGATGGTGCCAATCTGGACGGTGTCCGAGGCACATCCGGTACGCGCCATAATGGCCTCCCGGACGTCCTCCACCGTCACGGAATCGTCCAAGCCCGTCAGGCGCATCTCTGCGCACTTGACAGACCTGGCGATTCGGACGCCATCCTCTGGCCCAAACAGCCCCCGCAGCTTCGAAGCCACACTATCGGCCGTCTTCGCGCCCTCGGCCCCAGGGAACTCGAGAATTCGAGCCCCTGTCCGAGCCTTGCGGGTCCTAGCCTCGACGCCTCCGATATCGGAGACGTCCAGCTCCCGCCGAGCGCATTTTAGGACGGCCTCATAGTTGAGGCCCCTCTCAGCCGCCTCGGGCAGCACGGTGATGACCACCGCGGCCGTCTTCGGCGACTTGAGGCCCCTGCGCGACCTTTTCCCCTTTCTGCCGACTCCCGCCTGGGGAGCGGCGGCCACGGCGGCACTCTTGGCCGCCGCTCTCTGCTTCTGGCCGCGTGCCTTCCAGCTCCGCTCAGCCACCTGCCAGCCCTGTTCGAGCCTGATTTATTAACAGCTTGAGGAGACTAGAATTTGATTGAAGACGTCGATAGGCTGATGAATGAAGATTAAACATGATCGCCTAAATCATGTACGTACGTATAAAAGTCGTTACTACTAGAAATAAAACTGTTCCGCTCTATTACGTGAAAGATTTAAGACGGACTCACGTTCTAGCATGCTTAAATTGCACCGATATGTGAAATAGGATTTGGAGCTAATACTCGGCTGATCGAAACGAGTCACAAAAAAGAATATTCAAATGTTTATTTTATAGTATAATAAGGATATTATATATTATATGACACGGACGGTGACGAAGTGAGAATGCAATTCACCCCTATCTTGCCTATGGATGTTGTAAAAGAAGTCTAAGCGATATAATAAGCATATAACATCTGTGTTTTCCGTGTGGTGACGGAGTAAGATTACAATTCACTACTTCTATCTTACCCGTAGGTATCGCAAAAGATGACTAAGGTATCTATGTAAGAAAATGAAAACTAAAAACAAAACCCTATAGCAACACATCTGACCAGCGTAATATAGTAGGCTGAGAGATGTATATGTACGTAAACATAATTTAATTTCAATTAAAATTAATTATATGTCAAAATCTTTAGAAAGTGCCTTGTCAAGCACACATGCCCGTAAGTCTTAAGCTATTATTAGTTTTCCGAGCAAAGCATTGATGATGTAATCTGGTATTAACATACGAAATGAAATGGCATTTAGTTTAACAACGAAACAGTATTAATTAAATGTCAAACAATATCTAAATGAAATAGACAGTCATGGAATAATTGAAATAGTTTGGGTATAGCAAAGCGATTTGTTTGAAGATCAAACCTTATAGGTATTGTTTACCGTAACATCTTAATTAAATACACAATATCTATAACTGTTATTTCTACCCACTTTTAGCATCAACCATTTAGTATAGTTTCCGTGTCGTGACTGAATAAGAATACAATTTACCACCACCTCTCTTGCCCGTGTCTTAAAAGATGATGAAGGGATTAAATGCGTAGATAACATCTATGTTTTTATTTTTTATTGCAAGCAGTGGCAAACGAGCAAACAGTACACCTGATGGTAGGTGTTGCTGCCGCTCATGGACCTTTACAAGGCCGCTGCCTACCGTGAAGAAAGTGAAGGGAGTGTGAATGGGTGCATTGAGGCTCCGTGATACCAAGGGCACCACCAAAATCCACTACACGCAACCACCCTCAGAAAGTAGGGCTTCCGGCTCTCTCGCCCACCGAATGAAGCGCAGTAACAAATTGCTACTACTCGGACGTCGATTTTCTGCGAGAGCGTGGTACTACCCCGGACGGACCGGCCCGCGACTGTAGACAGATAACTGTCGACAGTGTGATCCTACCACTAGTTACCAGTGTAAAAGAAGGAAAACTAGAAATAAAACCGATCGAGCTTAATAGTGAAAAGTAAATGAAACACTTTTGACTTCCCGTAACCATTAATGCTAAAAACATTTTGATCTTCAGGCAAATAAAAAATAAGTGACATGATAAGATCTGTAAATATATTTTAATTTTTATTTCATACTAGCTGACCAAACAGACATTCTACTATTCAAATAAAACAAAAGGAATTCTCCTTGAAATTGACAGCAGTGCCACCTACTGGGTTCTATTGTGAATATAAACCATTCTCGAATCCCCTTGAACACACATAAAAAATTTCATCAACATTGGTACAGCCGTTTAGGAGGAGTTCAGTGACACGTACACAAGAAATATATACCTATATTAAGATAAGTATATCATACTCGCGTAGATATTAGAAATTATTATGACGAGTAATTTTTATATAATGTAATTATAAAAATTAAATATAAGATTGATTTCAAAATCTTTCTATACCTTTCTTAATTAAAAAATGGAAAAATATTACAATTTTGGAGTTTCTATTTTAATCTATGGGCTCAGATGATAATCTGATCTGAACGTCCTATTTAAAGATAAAAAGGAAATTTTATACTGTGAACGTTATGGTTAGAAGAATAGAACTTTCTTCACAGCAGGCAAGGGCGTGGCCGTAGCCTTGGTATTACTGAGTTCCATGAATGGCAGTGACCATCAGTGTGCTGTTGGGTCGTTTGGAATCATAGGCAATAAAAATAGTAATAATATACAAGCATTTTTTTTTTTTTGGAGTGGGCTGCGGTCGGCGCACTACTCGCACCACTCCTTCCGGGGCGACAGAGGGACGTAAGCACGCAACACCCGCAACCCACCCGAAAACCACGTCGCCTTCGTCGTTGGGCCGACCACCAGAGCAGGGTTACTTGACATCAGTGGTCGGTCCGACGGATTACCCCCTATTGGGGTACCCTCCCATCGACCGACGTCCCCCCATCGGGGAGGACGTCGGTCTTTCCTCACGCGGCAATAATATACAAGCATGCCAAGTTTGCCGGATCTCCTAAGTAGCGACTGCGTTCCGATCCGGTGGTAGTTTATTGGATTAATTTAAGTTAAAATATTGATAATATGTCAGTACCCTAGCGGTTTATTTTTGCGAAATATTCTAATTTCATTGTAAAAAAAAAACCTGAATATTATAACTGAAAATATTTAAGCTTTAATAACAATTATTTAACAACATTTACGATCGCAATGGTTCTCATCTTAGAATAATAGCGTATAGAAAGATAATGTCCATACGTAAGCCATCAAAAATTTGAAGCAAACAATACTACATGCGTGCAAGCGATTACACACGTACACACGCACACCACTATACAAATTATGAAATCAAATTTTGTTTTTATTAACATGAATCGTCGAAAAACTTTTAAAAGTAATGTTAATATACTTTTCACACAAGCCGTCATAATTACCTATTTATTTTTTAAGAGTTGCGTACGTTCGTGCAGTACAATGACTTGTACATTACGGAACGGTTCCGGCGTAAGCTCCATTAGGCTCCAGTTGAAATTCTTCAATTTTTTATGCGCGAACTTACCTTCTATACGTTATTATTCTAAGGGTTCTCTTCTTCTTCTTATTTAATTATCTTATTTAATGGCAATGAGCTACAATTATATGAGCTATTAGTGCCAATGTCGAGTTTTTATATTTATTATATATTCACGTCTTTAGTCTTAGTCTTTCAGTCAGTCGTTAGCATGACTTGGTGCTGATATCCAAGTCAAGCCTTCTCTGGGAATTTTGGCAGAATGTCACAATGCACGCAATTCACTATTATATCATATTCACTACATTTCAGAATTTTATCTGCATTATATTACATAAAATATCAGCAAAATTATTCAACATAACACTTCAAAACACTAAAATAATGAAAAACAATATAAAAGAGCTACGTGACATTTTGACATTCGCGTCAAAAGTCCCTAAGGGTTCTCATATTAGGTTCCAAATTTCGATGAATAAAATATCAACGATTACTATGGAAACAGTTTGCCATAGCAAAGGCTACCGAGTCAGCGAAATCTTTTGTTATGACAGATAAAAAAATATTCTGCATAGGATTTTTGTAAAAATGTAAATCGAACGAAAGGAAAAAGATTCTGAATTAATTTTTTTATTAATTTTATGACCGTACGGTTCATCATCATCATCATCTCCACCCACAGAAGTCCCATTGTTGGCCTCAGGCCAAACGTGTTGGTATAAAGTTTTATATCAAATTTTCCTTCTTTTGCATATATATTATGTGTATATTATATCCCTTAGTCGTCTTTTGCGACACCCACGGGCAAGATAGGTGGCGATAAATTGCACTCTTTATCTGTTACCATACGAATAATCGTACGTGACTTGACATTAATTCATTGCTGACCACAATGTATTACCTGTAGTCCAAATATAACTCTAATTCAGTTTTTATGACCTTGGCACTTACGAGCCATGTGTATGTTCATAATATGTGTTACTGCCAACTAAATAATGTAGTTATATTATTTATTCACACATTTAACTTTAAATGGGTATACAGAGGGGGGTAATATGCTGTTATTTTCATATTTAATTTAGGTAAAGATATATAGTCACACGTAGTCAAAAGTCCAAATTTTTTTACAGCAACGGGATCATGTTATTAGATAGCAGACAGTCATCGAACAAAATCTATATATATAAAAGAAAGTCGTGTTAGTTACACTATTTATAACTCAAGAACAGCCGTATCGATTTGGCTGAAAATTGATGGGGAGGTAGCTTAGAGCCAGGAGACGGACATAGGATACTTTTATCCCGTCTTTTTTTTAATGGTGTTTACATGATTTCGCCAATAACTCTTTTATCCCGTTCGATCGCGTTCCCGTGTGACGTGACATAAAATGTCAAAGAGAATACAAGTCATTATGAAACGTAGTATAAAAAAACACATTTGATATTTAATAACAAAATGCAAATGACAGCTAAACGTTATTTTGTCTATAGTTAAGTATGGTTGAAAATTTTAATAATTATAATTTTGTCAGAAATCAATAATGAGTAATTTGTATTCTCTTTGAATCATCAATAACAATGCCGCGACCAAGACGATCGAATCTTTCCCGATAAAGCTGTAATGGTTCTTCCATTAGAGACTATATTTTCGGAAATTTAGAAAATATATTTACAGCAGTATCATTTAGTGTCATGAAAGCAGCAACTTTAATTAAATATGAAGCTATTGAAATGTCGCAACAAGCTTTAGTATTGCAACCAAAATGACCCAGTTAGCAGTATTAAGCTACGTATGTTTGGCTGTGGTCCATCTACTATTTCAAAAATGTATGCTCTAGGGTTTGCCAAATAAATAAAGTATATGACTACGTGTTTGAAAAAGTGCCGCTGAGTAAAGGCTGTATGTAATACATGTGCAAATCATCATCATCATTTCAGCCTATCACCGTCCACTGTTGGACGTAGGCCTCCCTCATGTTACGCCACAAAATGCGGTCCTGTGCCACCTGCATCAGCCCAGCACTTTCACCAGGTGGTCGGTCCACCTAGTGGGGGGACATTCTACTCTGCGTTGTCCGATACGTGGTCGCCACACGAGTAACTTTCTTCCCCAACGGCTGTCGGTTCGTCGAGCGATGTGGCCTGCCCGTTGCCACTTCAGCGTGCTAATTCTTCATGTTATGTACACATGAAAATATAATTAAGAAATTTTTCTTCACACTATCAGCTCCCATTGTTAAAAATAAACCTTTGAAGGAGGTTAATGTAATAATTGCCAAGCTTGGTAGGCAGATTGGTAATCGTTGTGACTTATAAATAACTCAGTCGAGTACTGGTACTCATTTGGTCAGGTTACCCTTCAGCCACTTTTATCACTAGTTTTGTGATGATGTATTGTTTTCTGATATTTAAATTTGAAATAAAACAATTTTTTACGGATTTTAGCGCGTTAGTATTTGATTTTTGGATTTCCGATGTTTCAAAGAGTTTTCAGATTTATATCGCTATAGAATAAGTTATCGATTTTTGACTAACAATGTTGATATAAATATAGAAACGGTGCAAAAAGAATATGATTCTATATGCAAAAAATATACTTTTGGTCAGCAATTATTAAACATTAAATTTATGGTAATTGTAATATTATTACAATTTAATAATTTATAAATAAGTTATAATAATATTTATTTCTCAATAATTTGACAGTAATACTTATAGTTATTTATACCTAATAATTGTAATATTCTACCACTGGATTGGAACCCGACCACACTGAGAATGATCCGGCTAGAAAACTCGCCAAGAATGATACTAAATTATTATTGATTTTTAAAAGGCGGTTTATTTTATTCTATTTTTTTTTGATTTATTAAATAATCTTTAATTATTGTTGTGGATCAAATCTATAGATCTATAGTATTATATACAATACGTGCTCAGAATGTCTTGCAGCCCTGTGGTGGTCTTTTTGGTTTTATTTTAACTATTTCTCTCGTGACTACGAACGTTGAAAAGTGTTCGAAATATCGGCAAATTAATTAATAGTGTTAGGACCACACTGTTGACAGTTATCTGTCTACAGCCGCGGGCCGGTCCATCCGGGGCAGTACCACACTCTCGCAGAAAATCGACGTCCGAATAGTACAATTTGTGCGCTTCGTTCGGTGAGCGAGAGAACCGGCAGCCCAACTTTCTGAGAGTGTTTGCGTGTGATGCCTTTGGTATCATCGAACCTCGTTGCACGCATTCGCACTACTTTCATTTTCTTCACGGTAGGCAGCGGCCTAGCAAAGGTCCATGAGCGGCAGCAACACTTACCATCAGGTGTGCTGTTTGCTCTTTTGCCACTGTAGAAATAAAAAACAAAATAAAAATCAGATATAAATGTGATATAGTCCGTAAAAATATTTTTATTTAAAATGATAATAAATATTTCTATGGTAACTCGTTACAACACGGGAGATATATTTTTCTTAATTAAAATTTATGGTAATCCTCTTCAAATAATGAAACAGTACATATTTGTTTAATTTAACCACTAAAACATTAAGACAATTTACAGAAAAATAAGCCAAATATAATTTAATAAACTAGTACCAGATGCGAAGCGATATTACTAAGTTATGGATAGTACTGTAGCTGTAAAAATACAATGTAAGGAAATAACAACGGTCTGATTGTCGCTCTTTAATTGATACTTACTTCATCAAACAGGGTCTTAAAAGTTATTGCTTTTACAACGATGTTATTTTAAAATATTTAATTTATGATATTGAATTAAATATAACTAAAGCTCGATTGGCAAAAGCAAAAAATTGCCAAAAGCTTACAAAGCAAACCGGTGATATATTGGCGGAAGAAATAGACTACCTTTAACTCTTCAAGTATTGTCAAAACAAATGATCACAATTTATTTATATTATATTAATTAAATATATTGCTGCGAGATTGCGGCTTACCTGCATTTTGTACTATCATCAAGGTTGACTGACTACAGCGCAACGTGGAGTCCTATAAACTTTCGTGAGTTCATTGTTCACTTTTTGAGTCTTTTTAAATTCTAAAACTACAACTTGTAGTACTTCGAGACGTCTTACATGAACAGTCCTTTTATATAACTAGTTTTTACTAATGATAATACGAGATGAGAATATAATTATGTAAAAGAAAACTGTAACTTAATAGTGAATCGAGCAATAAAATCTTGAAATGGAATGAATCAGCAATAAAATCTTGAAATGGAATGAATCAGCAAGAAACCTGACTATATTTACATGTTTTTAAACCTGTGAATACGGGGCAAGCATTTTAGGGCATTGGGAACCACTGTCATGAAAACTTAGAAGAAAATTAATAACGAATGCTGGAATTTCAAACTTATTGCACTTCAAAATCCTGACCGGAAATTTCGAAAATATATTTCGAATATATGTATAACAAACAATCTTCAAATGGCAATTCAGTCTGCATATTAATGTAATTATTGACCAGATGACAATAGATGGAGTGGCGCAGCTCGATGAAAAGTTTGTAGTTGTCTTTTACGACATCCATGAGCAAAGTAATGGTTGGTAGTATTCGTAGCCGCGACGAATAAGTTAAAAATTAATAAAACAGAAATACATTACGTATGTCTGTATATTTCGAAAATATATACCGTGAAGAAAATGCTCTTGTTAAACCTTGTTTAAAGAAGGACATGTCATAGCGCTCGAGAATCACAGCAGCAAGTAGTTCATTCCAGAGCCATGCAGGCTCTGTACGTAGGAGAAATTATTACTGAAAACGTACAGTTGGAGACCATAACATTTCCAGGTGAAATGGAGGAACCCTGCTGCGGTATCGTGTGATAAGTTGGTAAAACGGTGATGGTGGTACATAGTCAAACAGTTCCTCGTATTGTATTCCTAATAAATCTGCCAAAGAAAATTCAAGTATAGGCCGTTCCATATCACATATAAGTATGTATATATATTACACATCTTATATATAAATTTCTAGCGTACGTGTGTATGTCACTGAACTCCTCCTAAACGGCTGGACTGATATTGACGAAATTTTTTGTGTGTATTCAAGGGGATTCGAAGATGATTTAGATTCACAATTGGACCCGGTAGGTGTCGCTGTTCGGGCTGGACAATAACATGACTTAAGAACGACTTTACCGATTTCGTTCATCTTTTTTTTTTTAAGTTTCTAATATCTTAAAAAAGGCCTTTACGAAAAAAATAAGAAAGTTGCGCAGAAAATTAGAAAATTTAAGAAAACTTAACGTTTATAGGTATATACTTTTCTAATGTAATCTTTTTTGACTATATAAACTTTTCTATGTTTATATGTATATGTATATAAATCTTCTGTTCGTGTGTTTGTAATTGAACTCCTTCTTAACGGCTGGACCAATTTTGATGATTTTTGTGGTCATTCCATGGTTATGGATATGAATTCTCATATCCATCGAAATAACCATTCGAACCATCCAAACCATTCGGTTTAGATTAATAATTGGAACCAGTAGGTGGCGCTGCGATCGATTTTAAGGAGAATTCAATTTTCTATTTTTACAGATTTGATCAGAACAACGTCCGTTGGGTCAGCTAGTATTATATATCTATATTCTTTCTTTAGTTTCCAGGTTATCCAAATAAGCCATTTTAGGAAGGAAACTTTTATATTCATTCGCCCAGGTACTTTATAATAAAAAAAACTAGGATGATCACTATGAGCTATTTCTTATATTAATTTAAATATAGGTATTATACATATCCTGTAATAGGAACAGAAAGCAAATACTGAACCGAAAATTAGAATAATAACCATACAAAGATTAAACCGCAAATTAGAATAATGCTTTTCAGATTATTCAGCTTTAGAAATAGCCACAATTTGCCCGTATTTGATATATAGGAAAATTATTTGAATTATATTCAAATTTAGTTGTATTTAGCGTATTATCTCAAATAGTTATTTCAGTTCCCTCATTAAGTAATTCCAAATGTCAATGATGCTTAACAGACACTTTTTTGGTAAAATTATCATCCATCCATCAGGTTGTAGACGTCCACTATTGAACATAGGTCTCCCCACGAGAATGTCGCTTAAAATTGTCCTGTGGCATTCAACAGTGTCCTATGATGTTCATAAAATTCTTAAGGCTACATTGGCTTAAGAGTACATTGTGTCCCCACGCTATATATTCTTTTTCTTTTTTGGCGTGGTCGGCGCTCTTCCGCACCACTTTGTCCGGGGCGACAGAGGGGCTTAAGCACGCAACACCCGCAACCCACCCGAACACCACGTCGCCTTCGTCGTTGGACCGACCAACGGAGCAGGGTTACTTGTCATCATCGGCCCGAAGGAATACCCCCCTACTTGGGGTACCCTCCCATCGACCGACGTCCCCCCGTGGCCTCGGCTAGGGCGGCATGGCACGCAGGTAGTCGAGCCTGCACCGCCCCAGTCGCTGGCGGCGGGTCGCTTCGTCAAAGCTGTGCTCCTCGCGTTCGCGACCCGCCGCCTCCTTCTGCTATACATTCTTGGGTGAGTTGTAGATTGTATGACACCAACTGCGATTGCCAATCCACCTATTAAATGTAAGCATTTTTATTTTTAGAGAGGCCTATGTTTCTATGTGGTGACGGAGTAAGAATAAAATTGACCAGCCCTTATTTTGTCCGTGGATTTAGTAAAAGACGACGAAACGATATAATATGCTTATAACATCTTTGCAGAAGAAAAGTTCGAAATATAACCCTATCCCAACTCTTCTTACCAGCGTGGTAAAGCAGGTCAATTTAACTTATGTTGTGGAGGAAGCTTGTGCCTAGGAGTGGGACGTACGTGAGCCGACTTTATGATGTGGATAAATACTAATGAAATGAAAAAAATCTTTTTAAACAACGTGATACTATAAAATAGGCTAAAGTATAATCTCTATATAATATTAACCCTTAGAGAAAGAGCTAAGTACAGAAGAGATACAGTACATTGTTATTATTACAGCAAATATTCCTTCAAAATTCTTTAATATAAGAATACAATAAATAGCAATATTGACAAAGAATTTATTTTTTTACACTTGAAGTTCCATTCGATCCAAGATCGAATCCATGAATGAATCTTATGAAAAAAAAACTAAAGAAAATTTTTATCTTAAATTGAACAAGT
The DNA here is from genome assembly GCA_032191425.1 of Lymantria dispar. Classification (NCBI taxonomy): domain Eukaryota; kingdom Metazoa; phylum Arthropoda; class Insecta; order Lepidoptera; family Erebidae; genus Lymantria; species Lymantria dispar. The sequence goes on from CM063446.1 coordinate 6,806,651, forward strand.
AGAAAATAAGAAAAATATGATAAAATATGAAATACATACGTAGTATTTGTCAATGAAATGAATTGAATGACACGTCGTTTGTTGAATCGAAGGATTTCGAAGACATTGACAAAATATTTTCGGAATATTATATTTTGGAGCGTATCATATCTACACCCTCATTTACGTTCTGAAAATACTTAGTTTATACGCTTATATAGTTAATAGTATTAAATAATGCTGTGTGCTATACTTTACTAAATATTTCATGGTTAATAGTGAACGCAAAATATTTTAAATATATACTAGCTTTTTATTTTTTTTGCGCGGTGGGTTGTGGTCGGCGCATTCCCCGCACCACTCCGTTCGAGGCGACAGAGGGGCGTAAGCACGCACACCCGTAACCCATCCGTGACACGTTGCCTTCGTCATTCGACCGATCACCGGAGCAGGGTGACTTGACGTCAGTGGTCGGCCCGACGGAATACCCCCTATTTGGGGTACCCTCCCATCGACGGACGTCCCCCCCTCGAGGAGGACGTCGATCTTCCCTCACGCGGTCTGCCTCTCGGCGGGTGACGGGTTAATTCCCCAATCCACTCACCCGTGGCCTCGGCTAGGGCGGCATCAGGCGCAGGTAATCACGCCTGCGGCGCCCTTATATACTAGATCTGGCCAGCGATTTGGAAAATAAAATTACAAGACTACTGACTTTCCAAAGTACATAAAAAATGAATACATGTACATGTTGAATAATATCTAAGCCAGCGTCATTGGTTTCCGTATGGTGACGGAGTAAGAATACAACTCCTCTTGTCCGTGGGTATCATAAAAGGCGATTAAGATGCGTACAATACGCGTATATGTATAGTATATATATAGGCGTATAATATCTATGCAATAGAAGGAAAACTTCCAATAAAACCCTATACCAACCCGTCTGAACAGCGTTGTTATAGTAGATCAATTTTCTTCCAATTGTGGAGGAGATTCGAGCCCATCAGTTGGACGTATATGAGATGTTATGATGATGATGATGGCAGCGTCATTAAAATAAAATCCTCCTTTTTTTGGTCTTAAAGTAGTAGTGTCGGATTTAACTGTATTACATATCCTTCATTCGACTTTCTATCAAAACATGCTGTATACATAATAAGCAAAAAGTTATATCATGTTTAGGTTGCGTATTTTGAACTTGCCCAAATATTGTATGACCGTCGAAAAGACTTTTCATTTCAGTGAACATTCCAATTTCCTGTAGCACATCGTATTTATTTATCAACTTTATTGACAGGTTTTATTAGAGATTTATCATACTGTTTGTAATATAAACTTGCAATAGATATTATATTTGATATTATTTGAAAATTATATAATGAAGAAGTAATTTTTTTAAATTCGTAGCAATGAATCTGTTTGCTGACGGCCTCTGTTATTTATAAGCTTGTGAAAGGTGAAAGTATTATCATAATCTCTATACTTGTCAGACATATTGGCTATTATTGTTTGTATTATAAGCTCCTCAGGAGACTATTACTGTTTGTGTCTATTCTCCTGGGGATCCACTAGATTTTACGACTTCTACAGGCAACTAAGTGGTGACCAATTTTTTTATCTGTCACTAAACTGAACATTAGAAAATCGGATGCCACAAAAATGTCGACACTGATGTTATGCGTATATAGCCTTAAAACAAAGAATTTGAAACTTTGTTTCAGCTGGTCATTATACTGCCTTTTCGGCAAAGTGATTGTGTAATTTTTTAGCATTTTCTTAGTAATCCTTGCTTCACACACACCTACTTAAATTTAGTGCATTATAAATAAAGTTAATGGATACCTATTCAAATAGATGGGACATCATTTTGAAATGTACGCTTTAGTGCCTTAATCTATTTTTAGTGAAAAATCGAAAGAGTCGCTAAGAATTATTTCTGTAAAAGATTGTAAAGGGACGTGTAGATATATAACATCATTGCAAAAGAAATAAGAACCTGTAAAGTGACGCGTTAAAGTTACAAGATATTGTCACTGAATTGAAAATGCAAGTACTTGCACTTTCTTCGAAAATGAAACACACTAACTGCATTGCTGACCCATCTAAAATACGTGATGAATATGACATTATCACCCCTTGTGATTTCTATGTCATATATTCGTGTGGTGCCGAAGTATGAATACAATTCACCATCTTCTATATTACCCGTGGGTGTCGTATAAGACGACTAAGGGATGTTACATGAATATAATATCTATATAAGAAAAAAGAAATCAGAAATGAAACTACATACCAATCCACCTGACTAGGTAGGTAAATTTTTCTGCTATTGTGACGGAGGCTGATTTTCAGCAAAAAGTTAAATATGATCTGAAATGATGATGACAATTGGAGTCCTAGGTCCAACAGTGGACGTATGTATTTAGGGTTATGGGTGGATTACATATCATTTGGGTATGACCCTCCTCCATAACTGGAAGGTAATTAATTTATTATGCTGCTTTGCCTGTATCGGTAGGTATAGAATTTCTTGCCTTCTGCGAGACAGTGATCTTGCGGAAGGAGGCGGCGGATCGCCTGCGTGAGGAGCGCAGCCTCGATGAGGAGATCCGCCGCCGGCGACTGGGGCGGCGCAGGCGCAACTATCTGCGCCTCATGCCGCCCTAGCTGAGGCCGCGGGTGACGTGACCGGGGATTAGTCCGTCACCCGCTGAGAGGCCGACCGCATGAGGAAAGACCGACGTCTTCCCCGAGGGGGGGACGTCGGTCGATGGGAGGGTACCCCAATAGGGGGTATTCCGTCGGGCCGACCACTGACGACAAGTTAACACTGCTCCAGTGGTCGGCCCAACGACGAAGGCGACGTGGTTTTTGGGTGGGTCGCGGGAGTTGCGTGCTTAAGCCCCTCTGTCGCCCCGGACGGAGTGGTGCGGAGGCGCGCCGACCGCGACCCACCGACAAAAAAAAAAAAAAAAGGTATAGAATTTCATTTCGACTTTCCATCTTCTGCCATGTTATTTACCGAGATCCTTTAGTCTTTGGTTATGATATTCTTGGGAAAGAAATTGTGGTGTGGTGTGTGGTAAAATCATATGTTAACGGCATATGGTGACGGTATATGGTGACGGCACCATACGAATATTTTGAAATGGACTACGAGAATTTGATTTTATAAACATTAAAATAAATAGGTACAACCTATTTATCACAAGTGTTAATAAATGGAAGCTTCTAGCCTTGTTGTGGAAATAACATTTATAAGTATTCTGTGGTAGTCTAAATTGTGGCTCTAAAAACAGCGGATATATGCGAGGGATCCAGTTAAAATCTTAATAACTTTTGCGGCCTAGCGTTGACGGTGGCGGTGTAAAGAAAAGCAAATATACAAAAATCAAACTCACTACAAAGACTACAATATAAGATTTATGGTTATAAACTTTTAAATATTAATACGAAAAAATAACGCCAAAAACATATTTATTGTATAGATATCTTGTTATGTGTGTTAGATATGTTTTAATCTTATTTTATTTTAATCATTACATTTTATACCAGTAATATATTTCCATTTAAACATTTATCAGACTATGGAATTTCATTGTTATAGACCTCTTCAACAAAGAATAATCACATAATTGTCACGCTTAACAGGTGGCTTTGCAATCATAGTAAGTGTTATAAATTTCCCTTGAGAATAGACACAAGTATTTTCCAATGCAGTAATGCCTTCTTTGGTTGACATTTACGACTTCTACATAGAAGTATAGAGTGATGAAACATTGTCCAGTTTTATTGAATAAAATTCTTATTATTTTTCCCTTACGGGCGGTTATGAGCTCCTCGACATTGCATGAAAGATTGTCCTACAGTACAGTATTAATGAATTAAGAATATTAACTCTTCTCAGAAGAACATTCTAAACTAAAGATTTTCGAAATTCGAAATAAAACCTAACACTAACAGATTTGTGTTAAGTTTTATTTCGAATTTTAATCTTTTGTAGTGATTTTATTGATGACATTAGTGATGGTGACGGAGTAAAACTTGGTTTTAATTTTAACGATAACTGTATATAGTAACATTCTTATAGGTGATGACGGAACAAGAGGAGATCTTTCAAAAGAATTAAGCTTTTTTTCAAAAGGGCAACACTGCACTAAAGAACTTAACACGTTGACAGATAGTATCGCCTGTGGCCGTCAAGATAGCCAAAATTAATACGACAGGACGTCCATCGACGTCCAAGTTTCAACACACATAAAATCACTACGTCTCGAGACATACAATTATTGAGGCAATTATATGAAATATCATGATGTACTGTCACCAAAGATTTAATTTAGACTTTCTACTGTCACTACATAATATTCCAAAATCCTTTAAAAAGAGTATCTCAACATACATTCACATTTTGATGGCCCTTTTACATGCATACTACGCCCGTAGACGTCGTATTTCAATACAAACTGTGCAGTACTGCACGCCTGTGACGTGCGGACAATATATGAAAAAAGTACTGTCACATCACGCACAATCTATGAGAGGTTACTGTCCGTCAACGTGTTAACCTTATATAAATATACAGTGTTTTTTATAAAGTAACTTTATTGTAAGAAAACTAGGTAATATTTATTTAAACTCTATATTCATAGCCCAACACGCGAGCATATACCGTCTTCCTTTACCACGAAAGTGGAATGAGCCTCTCGGCTCGTAATAGCCTTGTCGATTACATGTCGTATATTAGCCCCGTTCGCACGTGCGATTGTCGCAGGAAATAGATAAAGAAAGTAGGCTTGCGACTGGATATTACAAGAAATATAAATAAACATTATGGTTTTATTTTTTAAACGATAAATCAACCTTATTTCTAACTCACTAAGTGTGTAAGTAATAGGGTAATATACTCAGCTAATGCCTTGTAATTTTTAATAATACAGGACAGATAATCAGCTTATTCGGTTTCAGTTTTTGTCATGTTACTGAAAATTTGCCAAAAATATGTTATACAATTGAAAAAAAAAAATTTGCAGAGAAAAGATTTTAGTCAAATGCTGTATAATTGATGATTGGTTTTCGTTGCAAGGATACCGGGTCTTATGGCGATGCTAATTGGAGACGTCCCTTAGTCGTCTCATACGACATCCTTGAGTAAGAAATAAAAAGGATTCAAATTATTTTCTACCCAAGTGCGCGACCCAAAGGGTAATGTGTTTATCAGCCTATATACAAAAGTATGTATGTACATATGTTTATTGCTGTTTGGCGCCTCAGGGACCGAAAAAGGGGCTGATTTTGATCTGCATCAATCGTTTCGTCTTAATCATGCAATTGTTTCGAAGTGTAGTTAAAATTTAATATGACAGCAATTAGACAAGGTATTGAGAAAAAAATAGAAAGTTAACGAACTATGTTAAGAAGAGTACCACTGATTGTACTCAAATTTACGATATTTTATAAATTTAAATTATTTACTCTGTATTTAAATTCAAAATTTCACATGTTACAGTAATTATTTAAAATAATCTCGCAATTAGTATAATCAAAAGAGTTCATAGTCATTAAATGAAGATATTATGTAATGGAATACTTAAAATAGTCCTTATTACAGATATATTAACTTTTCAAATTTAAAATAGAGTTTTCCGTTAACGAAGATATGTGAGCATACTTAAAAAGATAAATACAGGGCAAGCTCCTCCTTTATCTATTTCCTGTGCGACGTTCCAATGCAATACATGATGGCGCTCCTACGAGGTAGGCTTAATTCATCCTACGGCCACTATTACATCCTATGTTGAAGTTTTCTATTTTTATTCTATGTTCCACTGTGTAGAATTCTCAGATTAATTGAAAGTGAGTTTTGTGAGTTTTGAGGTGAGTTTTGTTTCCTATCTTCTACATCGTTTGCTTATGTTATTTGTCTCTATTTTAATCATAGAATACTCGCTGGTTAAAAGTATGCAGTAGCATAATTGTGTTCTATATCGTATCTTAATCAACCATAATAGCGATTGAGGAGTCATGAATTCGTATCGTAGTTCGAGCAAAAAGGAATTTTGGGGCTTTTTACAGGTTTCATGTATTTTCTAGAATTTTCTTGTGGAATTCTCAGTATCAAGTTGAAAATATAGAATCGTGCCCAGTTCAAGTAGACTCGATCCATAGCATGCGCACAAAAGGATCAGGTGACGAAATGTGAATGAGTAAAATTTCTAAAGAGTATAAAGCAAAAGTGTAAAATTTTCCTTAATCTGAGGTTAAGTAAAAGTATTAATTTTAACTTAACCCTTCGAAGAATGAAAGCAGAGCAAAGCTGGGAATAAAAAGTATAAACAACATAAGCAATACTGAACGACAAAGCGTTTCAAATTGTATCCAACAATGACAATGGCACTTAGGTAAGAATATGGTACCATTATCGATGCAACAAAAGCTCTTTGAAGTAAAGCCCCAGAATTGTTCTTACTTTGCGTTCATATTCCCATTTTATGTATCTTTTTATGACGTATATTACCTTAATGGATATTATAATTGTGGCAATTTAAAGTTGCTTGTTTTACTTAACCACTTTTAATAATTCATTATATCTTTAATAACATATAAGAGTATATACGTATTATTAATATAAGTATTATATTATATAATAATAATAACCGCAGGGCAGCTTGTGGCGTGCTGAATGTGAGTGGCGACACTGCGGTCCTGAGTGCCCCAGAGAGTCGGCCAGGGCCTCGTATCCAGCTGGCCTTTATTGGCTGGCTGGAGTGGAAAGAGTGCCCGCAGGATTCTCAACTCTAGCTTGCCTTGAACGGCTGGTCAGAGAGGGGTCGCCTGAGCTATATGCTCGGGGGTGGAAGTGTCATTTTCAAGGGCATAACTACGGGGAAACCACTGCTATGGTGAAACCGGCGCCACACCGCTCGACACCCCAAGCCACTTGCACCAATGTTGCCCCCCTGTTGCCCGTATGGCCTGTATGTCTGTGGCGACCGTTTGGGGGGGCCCATTCAGTGAGTTGGCGAGTCACCGTCTGCCAAAGTTCAAGACGATAAAGGTATTGAAGGCAGACAACAGTTTTTCAATCAATAGTTTTTAGTTTAGCCAGTCCATCAAACCTCCAACCCCATAAACTGTTATTAGATACCATCATCACACAATAGTTTTACACCTACCGTTGGCAGTCCACGTGTGTTATGTGCAGACGTGGAGTGTCATCGGTAGACGTCCCATCCCATTTTTACGGTAATGTCAAAATTTTGTATTTTTTAAAAAACGGCTCACAGCTGTCTCGCGTCCTTAAGTTAAATATTGCTCGGATGCATCTCTTTTGCATTTTAAAGGCTACTTCCCTATTTGTGGAATTACCCCAGAATATAATTGCATATCTTAAGTTGGTTTCAGCGATCCCGTGATAGGCCGTAAGTAAAGCGTCATAATTTAGGACGTATGCAAGTTTAAAAAGAACAGACGCAGCTTGACTAATTTTTTTACAAAGCATATATATATGAGATTTCCAATTAATTTCACTGTCAATGATAAGTCCTAAAAATTTGGTAGTATTTACTTCACTAATTTTATTAGTTTGATAATTAATATTTAATATTGGAATAATCATTCTTTGGTGAAATTGAATAAAATTGGTCTTTTGGAGATTTATTTTTAGATTGTTATCAGTCAGCCATTGTATTATTTGTGTCAAAGTATTATTAATGTCAGTTTCATATTGATTAATGTCATTACAGGTTATTATAGCAGTACTATCGTCGGCAAATAATTACATTGGTTGTGCTACTGCTTTTGTTATGTCATTAATGTAAATTAAAAATAATAGTGGACCCAGAACACTCCCTTGTGGTACACCGTGATTGATAATGCGCTCATCAGATGAATACTCCTCTTCAAGTTTATTTATATAGTTAATTCTCCTAATACAAGTATACTGAGTTCGGTTTAGTAAATAAGATTAAATTAGTTTAAGAATACTACCCCGTAGGCTTCCAATTTTTCAGCTAATATGCCACAAACAGGTATCTTTTTATCCATATTAGTAAGTATAATATTCAAAAAATCGTAAATAGCTTTATTTATGGATTTGTCCTGTCTAAAACCTTTTTGCTCTTCTGTAAATAGATTAAAACTTTTGAAGTATGAATATATTTGCTTATAGAGGTACTTTTCAATAATTTTAGAGAACACTGGTATAAGAGCAATAGGTCTGTAGCATTCCATTTGCTCCCGATCACCTTTTTTAAATATTGGCTTTATTACAGTATTTTTAAATTTTTCTGGATAAACTCTGTTAGTTATGCATAGGTTAATAATATGACTAAGCGGCTTTGCAATTATTTCTTTTACGAGTTTAATTATTTTTGTTGTTATGCCGTCATATCCTACACTATTAGTATTTGATAATCGTGTTATAATGATTTTAATGTCCGATGGTATACTAGGTTGCATAAACATTGAATCTCTGCATTTGAAAATATATTTAGTCATCCTTTTGTTACTAATTGTCAATGGTGTGACTTTGCAACAAAATAATTATTAAAAATATTTGCTATGCTTTGAGGATTATTGATTATTTTATTGTTACTTGATAATTTGTCAATATATTTATTATCTTTTATTTTGGTTTTATTAATTATTGCCCAAGTAGTTTTTTGAATATTTTTCGATGTCTTTATAGAATAGATATTCTGAGATCGTTGAGTTTGATTAATTACTTTCTTAAGAATATTATTATATATTTTATATTTAAACCGGTTGAATTCGCTAGGGTTCAGTCGGTACAATGTAGTTAGTGCCTTTAATACTGCAAGGCGGATAGGGCGAGTACAATTTTATGATCCCTCAAGCTACATTACTATGGCTAGCTACGGCTGGCTATGGTTTGACTGTTTGGCTAACTTGAGTTCTAATAATAGCAAAAAAAGTAATTAATAATAGCATACCCGCTCACATAATAATATAACTCTGTTGCTATTTAGTAACAAAAGCTTCAGATTCGTTTTGCTGAGCTTTAAGGCGCCGCTGCGCAATATTTTGGCGCTTCCCTATCCAGTACTTACTTACCCCATGAGAATATAATTGCCAGAAAAATGTTCTAATTTTGACTACATATACAATAAAAGGAGATGCTGGACGGTCTCGACCGTGACCCCTGGGGTCGCCCCTATCGCGCGGTGCTGAATAGGCTACGCGTGCGGGGCCCTCCCCTCACCGAGACTCTCCAGCCGGGCCTTCTCACCCGGGTCGTCGAGGACCTATTCCCACGGCGGGCGGAACACCCACCTCCGGTCATGGCTCCGCCAGACACTGACCGGGAGGCCGATGATGACAGTGTTCCGCCCATCATGGAACCCGAAATGGGGGTGGCGGTGACGCGCATGTGCGCAAAGTCTACCGCCCCCGGGCTCGACGGTGTTCCTAACCGTGTGCTGGCCCTGGTCCTCGAACACCTGGGACCCCGCCTCAGGGGGCTATTCGACGCGTGTTTAGCGTCCGGACGGTTCCCTGGGTGCTGGAAGGAGGGAAGGCTGGTGCTCCTGCCGAAGCCGGGACGGTCTCCGGAGTCGCCTTCGGCCTACAGGCCTATCGTGCTGCTCGATGACACAGGCAAGCTACTGGAGAGGGTGGTAGCTGCCCGCATCGAGCGGCACCTCGTCGGTTCGGGGCCCGATCTGTCGGACGCCCAATTTGGGTTTAGGAGGGGTCGTTCGACGATCGCGGCTTTGTTGCGCCTGAGGCCCGTGGCGACTGAGACCGTCACCGGCGGGGGAGTGCTGTTGGTGGTGTCCCTAAACATCGCCAACGCATTCAATGGTCTGCCATTCAGCTGCATCAGGGAGGCGCTCCGGTATCATGGATTGCCAGCTTACCTGAGGCGGCTAGTGGCAGACTATTTGGAGGGGCGCAGCGTCCTCTGCACCAACCGAGCAGGAGACGTTGTGCGAACGCCCATGACGTGCGGTGTCCCGCAGGGGTTGGTTCTCGGACCCACCCTGTGGAACATCGGCTACGACTGGGCGTTGCGGGGGAGCCTCCGCCCGGGCTGGGCGTGATTTGTTACGCCGGCGATACGCTCGTCACAGCCCGCGGTGGGACGCTAGAAGAGGCGGTAAGTCTGGCGACCTCAGGCACCGTAGAAGTCGTCAGGCGGATCGGGGCGCTGGGGTTGAGGGTCGCCCTGGACAAGGCGGAGGCCCTCTTGTTCCATGGGCGTCGTATGAGACCTCCCATCGGCGTCTCGATCACCGTCCATTCGGTTGAGATCAGCATCCGGGCCCATATGAGGTACTTGGGGAGTACACCGTCCTGCCACCACTGCGACGAGGACACGGTGCGCCATACGTTCGAGGCCTGCGCGGCTTGGGCAGTGCAGCGCTGTGAACTCCTTGCAATCATCGGTCCAGACCTGACGCTGCCGGCTATCGCTAGGGCGATGGTCGACAGCGTCGGGAATTGGGACGCGGTCGCAGCCTTCTGCGAGACAGTGATCTCGCGGAAGGAGGTGGCGGATCACCTGCGCGAGGAGCGCAGCCTCGATGAAGAGATCCGCAGCCGGCGACTGGGGTGGCGTAGGCGCAACTACCTGCGCCTCATGCCGCCCTAACCGAGGCCACGTGTGACGTGACCGGGGATTAGTCCGTCACCCGCCGAGAGGTCGACCGCGTGAGGAAAGACCGACGTTGACCCCCGATGGGGGGACGTCGGTCGATGGGAGGGTACCCCAATAGGGGGTATTCCGTCGGGCCGACCACTGATATCAATAACCCTGCTCCGTTGGTCGGCCCAACGACTAAGGCGACGTGGTTTTCGGGTGGGTTGCAGGTGTTGCGTGCTTACGCCCCTCTGTCGCCCCGGACGGAGTGGTGCGAGGAGCGCGTCGATCGCAGCCCACCCAAAAAAAAAAATATACAATAAAAAAACTATCCCTTTGATTCCATGGTACCCGCCGCCGACGGAATCAAAAGCACACTCTGCAGCATCTTGCTTAAAATTGTGATTGCTACCCGGCAAACATCATGAATAAATATCACTGTCTACTGATGTTTTTCTTTTTGAACTGATCCCACCATTCATTCCTACCACTGTAACCCCTGTAAGCTAGGATCTTGACAACATAACATTAGAGAGAATTCCCGGCGAGCTGGCCACGGGCAACAAGGTACTCGGTACGTTGGCCGGCCCGGTGGCATAGGTGAAGGAATACAGTTTGTTATGAGGACTCGCATTGTCCTTTCGTCACCTCGGACGGGATGGATGGCATGTGTGCTACTCATAGCCTACCCAACAAAAGAAGAACAAGAATACATTTTTTTAAACACATTACCCTACACTAAGGTAATAATCCTAATGTTGCGGGGATTTGACAAACATATACCTATTTAACGAACACAAATTACCTCCAGACTGAGAACAGCAATGTATGGATCGCATCGTAAGTGTCGTACTGCGAGGGATTCGAACCTACAACACTGGCACGGTAGGTGCCACCTAACCTTAGCCACTACGCTATCTGTGCAGTCACAATAGACAAAAAACTTCTCTTTGCCGTGATGGATGATCATAAAAGACGGTTAAAGATCACAAGAAGATTAATATAGAAGAATAGTAAAAGACGGAAAGACCGAAATTAAAAAAAAGAATTCGCCCATGACTCTGAACGCTGTAAAGTGTTCGATACGTCGCGCAATCAAAAGTCAAATACAAACGCGATAAAATTCACAAAATAGTTTTATTTACAATAAAAAATTGGTTTGAGCACAGATGTATATATGCTGCAACGATGACGATGAGCACAGATTGATTCATAGTTTTTAGTCTGCTTTTACGACAACTATGAACTACTATGAGTGATATTAAATGCTACCGTTATCACAAGACATTCCGATTTATAAAATAATGACCGCTGCCCGTATGGCATTCCGAAAAACATTATAATTTATACAATATTTGATATTTTTTATTAAATTTGTATATGTGTATGTGCTGTGTGGTAGCGGCTTCGAATACTACCAACCCTTGCTTTGCTCGTGGGTGTCGTAAAAGACGACTAAGAGCCCTAGATTGACCCGGACCAACTCCGTCTGGTACCATTTGGGTCAACGATTACATTCCCAAGGAGGGTTGACGTCAGGCAGGCGGCCGGTCATAAAAGTCATTGCCGAAACTTTTTGCAATATGTCAACACAGATGACATATTGCGTCGACCCCAAGTAATTGGGATAAGAGCAAGATGATGATGATATGTGTATGGGCAAATAGTGGTGAGAACCTAGTATTTTTATATTACTCACGTTGCCAAGTTGATACGAAAAATGATGCTAACCCAATTTACTGTAGTTATGTGTCATTTAGTTGAGGGACCCTGAAAATATAAAGAGACCCTAAACACATAAACAAAATATATGTTGTATTTCCTTTTTAACTTATTACGATATATGTGTAGAATGGATTAAGAATGTAATATATCACCACCCTTTCTGTCTATGGATATCATAAGATATAATCAAACAAGAGCAAGGGTTGAAAGCAAAATTTGACCTTTACCGCTTATTTCCTTAAGCCAAAATTATTCCAGGTACTTATGCCGATTACGTGACCATAAAAGATTCCTTCTCTATCTCTTCCACCTCTTCACGTAAGGCCATGATAACATAGATGAAATCAAATCCTTCAGCTGCTCTATGTACTCAATTATGATATGTACGAGCAGCCTTGACATATTAAATATAGCACTCTATCTATTCTATCACCAAACAAAACACATGTTCACTAATATTATAAATGTGAAAGTAAGTTTGTTTGGTTGTTTATTTGTTTCTTTGTTTGTTACGCTTTTACGCTTAAACCAACAAACCGATTTCAAAAATTCTTTCACCAATGGAAAGCTATGATATTAGAGTATAACACAGGCTATATTTTATCCCGGTATTCCCACGGAGACAGGAACTACGCGGGTAAGGCGACTGAAACCGAAGTGAAGCGAGGGCGGATTGCTAGTACTTCATACGAGTAATAAAGAAAACATTAACTTCTAAATTGCAGTAAAGTATCTTTTTAAATATTTTACTATTAAAGCTGCTCATTAAAATTACGCCACCAAAGTAATTTCAAAATTGTTCAAATAAAGTTAATCTACATGTAATCCATTCATTATTTCAGAATCGTAAACTTAATAACTGGATTTATAACGGCTAAAATCATCATAATCATCATCATCATCGCCATTTCTAACAGTTAAAAATATATCGTTTAAACTAATTTTGGAATTATTTCGTACATAAATTGAATTGGTTCACATAAATTGAGGTAAATGCGTTTCATAATCTCAGCTCTTATACGTCCCACTACTGGGTTTGGACGTCCTCCATAATAGAAAGAAAACAACCTACTATACCAGACGGGTGCGTGTAGGATTATTTCGAGGTTTCTTTCTCTTCCATAAATGTTATAAATATCACTATCATCATCTAAGCTCACTTAATAACTACGGTTGGGCGTAGCCTTCCTTTACATTTGAAGGGAAATTAAATTATTATACAGCGCAGATCAGACATGTTAGCATGGGGTTTCATCATCATCATCATCATTTCAGCCTATTGCCGTCCACTGCTGGACGTAGGCCTCCCTCATATTGCGCCACAATGTGCGGTCCTGTGCCGCCTGCATCCAACGACGCCCAGCAACTTTCACTAGGTCGTCGGTCCACCTAGTGGGGGGGCGTCCTACACTGCGTCGTCCGATGCGTGGTCGCCACTCGAGAACCTTTCTTCCCCAGCGGTTGTCGGTTCGTCGAGCGATGTGGCCTGCCCATTGCCACTTCAGCGTGCTAATTCTTCGTGCTATGTCGGTTACACCCGTTCTTCTGCGGATTTCTGTATTCCGGATTCTATCTCGCAGAGAAATCCCGAGCATAGCCCGTTCCATAGCACGCTGAGCGACTTTGAGCCTTGATATGAGGCCTACATTTAGGGACCACGTTTCCGTGCCGTAAGTCATCACTGGTAACACACACTGGTCGTAGACCTGTGTTTTCAGACACTGAGGTATGTTGGACGAGAAGATCCTCTTAAGTTTCCCGAACGCTGCCCAACCGAGTTGGATTCGTCGGCTGATCTCTTTCTCGAAATTGGATCTACCTAACTGGACTGTTTGTCCTAGGTAAACATAGTGATTGACAACTTCGAGAATCGCATTGCCAACTAGGACCGGTACAGGAATGACATGGGTATTTGACATGACTTTCGTCTTGTCCATGTTCATTCGTAGACCCACTAGTTGGGATACCCTGCTGAGATCATTGAGCATAGTGCCAAGGTCCTCCATGGATTCTGCCATAACGACGATATCGTCTGCGAATCGTAGGTGAGTGATGTATTCGCCGTTAATGTTGATGCCGAGTCCAGTCCAGTCTAAGAGCTTGAAGACATCTTCCAGTGCAGTGGTGAACAGTTTCGGAGAGATGACATCTCCCTGTCTCACGCCTTTCTGCAACTGGATCGGTTTCGTACTCTTATCCCGGATACGGACTGACATTGTGGCGTTCCTATACAAACACTTCAGCACTTCGATATAGCGATGGTCGATTTGGCACCGCTGAAGGGACTGCAGCACCGCCCAAGTTTCGACTGAATCAAAGGCTTTCTCATAGTCCACAAACGCTAAGCACAGGGGCCGATTATACTCCTCGGTCTTTTGTATAATCTGCCGAAGCGTGAGGATATGGTCTATGGTGCTATAGCCTTTTCGGAAGCCGGCTTGTTCGGGCGGCTGGAAGTCATCGAGCTTGCGCGTGAGTCGATTGGTAATGACCCTCGAAAACAACTTATAAACATGGCTCAGGAGTGAGATGGGTCTGTAGTTCTTTAAAAGAGCTTTGTCACCCTTCTTGAAGAACAGCACCACCACACTCCTGGTCCACGACTCTGGAACGTCGCCCCCGAGGATAACGGAATTAAATAGCTTCTGAAGGGCTATTAATACCGGCTTGCCGCCCGCCTTCAAAAGCTCTGCCGTAATTCCGTCATCTCCCGGTGCCTTACCGTTACGTAGTTGTTTGAGAGCCATTCTGATCTCGTACAAGCTGATGTCCGGGATTTCTTCGGTATAGTGCCGAGTTAGCTTGGATCTGGGATCTTGGACCAAGCCGACAACAGGATTTCGGGATGATTTGTATAACTGTCCATAGAACCTTTCGACCTCTCCCAAGATCTCACTTTGGGATGAAATGACAGTGCCGTCATCGGTCTTCAGCTTAGGGTTTAATGTCAACAATTCCTTCACTTGCCTTTCCTTCTTTACATAGATATCATCTACATATTATGTCCCTTAGTCGTAATTTCATCTACGAGCATAAGAGGAGCTGGTGACTTGTATTTTTACTCCGTCACCACTTGGATAATATGCGGAAGCGTTTTAAGGTTATATGCATATTATATCCTCATTCGCATTTCACATCAATGGCCAAAAATGGAGGTTAAGAACTGTATTCTTAGTCTGTTACAACACAGAAAGTTTGAACAGAAGCCTAAAAATAAGATTTTTCAATGTCCCCATGCGGCAATTATCCTTGATTTTTATCCATGAACTTGAATGCTCGACGTCTTGTATTCCTTATTAGACCTTAACATTTATATGCAAATTGAAACACGGCTTTTTGTCTCTTTTACATTTTATAAAAATGAAGCCTTATTTAAGAGACGTTCCTAATAGTTGGATACATCCCATTATTAAGAATTAAAAATACAATTTAACACCGCTTGTTACATTATTTCCTGTGGTGCCGGAGTAAGATTACAATTCAACTACATCTATTTTGTACGTGGATCTTGTAAAAGATGGCTAAGTGATGTAATGTGCACATAACATTTATACAAGACCAGGTAAACTTGAAATAAAACCCTATGCCCATCCGTCTGAGCACGTTACAATGAGTCGGTTACCAGCAAACTTCGAAAAAAGCTCTAGCCCAGCAGTGGGTCGTGAGTTGGGATGATGACTATGTTATTTTATCATTAGAACCGTGAATCTAGCTGAAGGAACACAAGTTCTATCTGGGGCACATATTTCACACATTTCCTAAAATAAAAGTCAAAGTTTTCTACTAAAAGCTAAACTTTCATATACCTAAAAATATTTTTATAGATTTTTTAAATATTCAAATGTTCTCAAGATGTTGCGTGATATTTATGGTTTAATCTATCTTAGAAAGGACCCAACATTTGAATTCAATAAATTGAGGATAAATATGTGAACAATTTTGTATACGTATTTTAAAAGTAGAGAAGAATTGAATAACAAAATTTACTACCTATAAACCTTTATTAAGGGTTCACTTTTATTCAAAAACTCTTATTTACATAAATTATTATTTCCCTTTAAATGATAACACTATTGAGTAAATTTAATTTTTTATTGTATTACATAATGTTATAAGAGATATTAATTATGGCATATTTGTGTTAATTACAAATCAGGCACAACAAAAAAAGGAAGAGAGGAACTTTTTTTTATAAATTATTTACTTTTTATAAATTAAATACTTTTACTTAGTTTTATTACGCATAACACAAATATGTAAGGAAAATAATCATTTATAAAAATAAACTTAGTCATTATAGAAATGATATCATATTGTGGCATGTAATTTAATTATTGCATCTCTGATTTTCACGGATATCTTCCAAGGGAAGTTATCCGGCCCTTTGAAAGGCTTACATATGAACCCAACACGCAGAGGCTTCTGGAAAAATTTAATCTTAAAATGGGGTGGGACGTCTACCGATGACACTCCACGTCTGCACATAACACTCGTGGACTATCAACTGTAGGTGTAAAACTATAGCGTGATGATGGTATCTAATATCTGTTTATGGGGTTGGAGGTTTGATGGACTGGTTTAACTAAAAGCTATTGATTTTAACTGTCGTCTGCCTTCAATACTTTTAAACATCTTGTACTTTGGCAGACGGTGACTAGCTAAGTCACTGAATAGGTCCCCTTAAACGGTTGCCACAGACACGCAGGTCATACGGGCAACAGGGGACAACATTGGTGCAAGTGGCTTGGGGTATCGAACGGTGCAGCACCGGTTTCACCATCGCAAGTCCGCGATAAACGGAGACCCGTAGTGGTTTCTCCGTAGTTATTGAAAATGACACTTCCAACCCCGAGCATATAGCTCTGGCGACCCCACTATGATCAGCCGTTTAAGGCAAGCCAGACTTAAGAATCCTGCGGGTACTCTTCGGTTTCCACTCCAGCCAGCCATTAAAGGCGAGCTGGATGCGCATAAAACTACCAAAACTTCTAAGTGCTTGCATACTTCAAAATAGTTTTTAACATACAATATTTCCGTAACAGAATATTGGTTGTTACTATAAGCCCTTGTTTCTATTCCTTATTCAAGCCTCATTAAGGTCCCTAAATAATTACCTAATTCGCCTAGGCACCAATTTCTATTAATGTTTTTCTGTAACCTTAATTGCCACTTACTAGGAAAAATTACCCAATTTCTAATCCAGCTAATTATGTTGATGGTTATGTTATATTTGCTGTATTAATTTAACGTACGCATAAGATTAAAAATATATGTAAAAATATATTACGTAAAATGGATTACTTTTAAAAACTTCTATTATTTTCTGTCGTGTAAGTATACGGTGATTTTCACGATAATTTCCACGAAGGAGTCGTAATAACCCGCTGATGAATCACTAAAAGGACAGAACACATCGCTCGGCAAAGGATGCAACACTAGGTGGCCTGACGATCTGATGAAAGTTGCTGCGCGTCATTGGGTACAGGCGGCATAGGATATTGTGGTGAAATAAAAGGGAGAGGCCAACGTCCAGCAGTGAACAGTGATAGGCTGAATGATGATGGTGATGGATCAATCTAATTGTTTATTTAATACCAATACACCACTCTGTTAAGACGGATCGGTGTGACGTTTTATTTTGCGTTTTCTTTTTCTTGCATAGAAGCTATATGCGCATTGTATCCCTTCATCGCAGCTCACATACGTCCCACAGTTGGGCTCGGGCCTCCACAATCAGAGCGCATTTGACCTACTGTATCATGCTACGTGCTGGTAACGTTTTGTTTCGAGTTTTCCTTCTCTTGCACAGATCTTATGTGCATATTATATCCGTTAGCCGTTTTTTATTACATCCATGGGCAAGATAGGGAGTGGTGAATTATATTCGTACTCCGCCATCCCTTAGGGCAAGATATAGGGATATTTTTAGAAGCAACTAGTCCATGTCCAGTGAAACACAATAAATTCGTCTTCTATGACATGTGCCCAAAACAGAAAAAAACATGTGTATTAAACCTCCGACCGTCCCTTCAAATACAAAACCACAAGAGTCCTAGCGAGCACTAAAATTAATTTCTAAGGTGATTGCTATTCGTGACTACTACCGTAGGACATAAAAATATAACGAATTGAAAATTATTATACTTACCCCTATTGTAAACAAAATAATAGTATTTTACTACCAGCCATCAATACATACAGTTCAAAATTAGTATTGGAATGACCTCAATACCTTTTTGTAAATATTCTTAATAATATTACAGTACTTACACGGATAGTCATAACTACTTTTATGCATGTTTGACTACCATGAGAACGCTGTTAATTTACATATAGCGTTGTCTAAATACATTGTAAGAAATGAGTTGGTAATATAGCGTGTGTTCCTTTACTAAAATGTTATTATTGTCGCTAATTATTTACTGTTTGCTATTAAATACTTTTTAATTTAACACCGTCTTGTAGCGTCCATATTCTAAAGCTTTTGAAAGCAAATTATATACTTTTTTACAATTTTTGTTATCACCATCATATCATGATGGTCATGTTTCGCCACAAAGTGCGGTCCTGTACCGCCTGCATCGAATGACGCCCAGCAACTATCATCAAGTCGTCTGTCCACCTAGTTGCGTCTTATACTGCGTCGACCAATACGTAGTCGCCACCTCGAGAACCATTCTTCCCTAGCGGTTATCGGTTGTTTGAGCGATGTGGTCTGCCCATTGCTACTTGAGCGTGCTAATTTTTTGTGCTATGTCGGTTGCACCCGTGCTTCTAAGTCTATTCGTATTTCAGATTATATCTCGCCGAGAAATCTCAATCATTCGTTCCATAGCACGCTGAGCAACTTTAAGCTTGGTTATGAGATCCACATTTAGGGACCACGTTCGTTGGATTAGGCTGAAAATCGGTATCACCCGTCTCTTTATCCTAGGTCTATGCACCGACAGACTTGGGCTTAGGGGGATCCACGGAAGCCAAGTAGGAAAGAGTGGAGTTCTAGGATAGTATGAGAGATATTCTAATGAAATGTAAGGACAATGAAAGGATTATTATGCTAGGAGGTTTTAATGGATGGGTAGGCCTAAAGCGTGATGGGTATGGAAAGATTCCAGGTAAGTATGGCGACGATAGAGTGAATGAAAATGGGAAATGCTTGCTGGAGATTTGTTTGGGATGGAATCTTTTCGTGGCAAATACCATGTTTGCTCACAAGAGGATCCATCCGTTCACGAGAGGAATGTGGCTCAAGAAGTATGATTGATTTTGTGATTGTTGACGAAAGATTGAGGAAGAATGTCCTAGATACCCGTGTGTACCGTGGAGTCAGTGTTGACACGGACCACTTTCTGGTGATATCCCGGATAAGTGGTCTCTTTAAACGCTGGCGGCATAGAGTGAAGAATGTTAAGAATGATCTGGCAAGAATAAAAGTGGAAAGCTTACAAGATACGATTGTAAAAGAAGTCTATCGCGAAAAGTTGAATGAGAAATTTATAGATATCGACAAGGTTTGTGACATGGAGGAATTGTGGAAGATGTTTAAGGAAGGAGCTGTAAATGTAGCTATTGAGGTGTATGGGGTCTCTAAAAGGAGGAAAGGAAGAAAACAGTATAAGGTCTGGATGGATAAAGATGTACAAATGGTTATCGGTAAGAAAAAGAAAGCATAGATGGACTGGTTAGCAACAAAAGCTAACCTAAGAATGCAAAAGGCGACGAATGAGGATTTAGACGAAGCAAGAAAGAAGTATAAATGTTTGAAAGAGATGGTAAAGAAAGCTGTGAATAAGAAGAAAGATGAGCGAAAGGATGATTTTGATAAGAGATTTTCTGAGGATTTCCGGTCTAACATTAAGTTGTTCTGGAAATCCATAAGGATCGCTCGAGGGAGGTCTACGAACTCGGAGCTTACCAAAATCAGAGGTCAGGATGGAAGTAATATAAAAGAACCAGATTGCGTGATGAAGAGGTGGAAGGAATATTATGAAAGTTTAATTGAAAAGCACGAAGTACTGCTTCAGAGACCGTAACAGGAGCTGAATGATTATGATTGCGAGATAAGTATAGATGAGATCGTGAATGCGTAGCATATAAAGCATATAAAGTTAGGTAAGGCTGCGGGATGTGACAGGGTGTCGGTCGAAATGCTGAATGCTGGCGATGGCATAGTGGTGAATCCGTTGTACCGCCTTTTCAACTTGTGCTGGAGGAAAGGTCGAGTGCCAGAAGACTGGTGCAAGGCTGTCATCGTGCCGTTACATAAAGGAAAAGGGTCGCAACAAGACTGTGCCAATTACCGCGGAATAAGTCTTCTCAGCATCGTCGGCAAACTGTATGTAAAGGTACTGATAGAGAGAGTTATAAAAGAGACGGATGAAAGAGTCTGGGATGTGCAAACAGTATTCAGAAAGGGAATGGGATGTACTTATCAGGTCTTTTCCTTGCGTTGCATAGCCGAAACGTTTCTGGCGAAGACTCAGAAGGTCTATTGCGCGTTCATAGATATGGAAAAGGCCTATGATAGAGTGGTGAGGAATGAGTTGTGGTCAGCATTATCTTTGCATGGGGTGAACAGCAACCTGATACGGGCATTTCAGTCTCTCTATGAGAACTCCAGTGCCTGCGTCAGAATCAAAGGGGCGTACACTGAATGGTTTAGTATCCAAAAGGGTGTTAGACAAGGATGTGTTGCGTCACCATGGCTGTTTAACCTATTCATGGATAATTGCCTGACTGATTTAAAAGAGAGTGAATACGGACTGAGAATGAATGGGTTACTTGTCAAATCTTCTCTACGCTGACGATCAAGTCCTACTTGCTTCGTCGGTGGATGAGGTGCAAGAGATGGTAACAGTAATGCATGATGCTTTTGAAAGAAAGGCAATGAAAATTAACGTAAAGAAGACGAAAGTTATGGTATTTGAAAGGAGAGAATGTATAACGGAGTGCATGATACGTATAGAAGAGGAAATATTAGAACAAGTACAAGAGTTTGTGGAACTACTTTTGCGAGAGATGGTAAATGTGAACATGATATTGAAAGAAGAGTATGTAAGGGAAATATGGTGAATGGTGCTTGCACACCTTTATGGGCAGCCAGAGCCTCTCTAAGAAGGCTCGCCTGGCTGTGCATAGGGGAGTCTTTGTACCAACCCTAACGTATGGAAGTGAGAGCTGGGTATGGCAGAAGAAACATGAAAGTAGAATAAATGATGTGGAAATGAGAGCGCTGAGGAGCATGATTGGTGTAAAACTGAGTGATAAAATTAAGAACAGTGTAATCAGGGAACGTTGTGGTATGAATGTTGATGTAGTGACAAGGATTGAGAAAGGTATGTTAAGTTAGTTTGGACATGTAGAGAGAATGAATGAAAGGAGATTAACAAGAAGAATTTATAAGGCGAATCTGAGCGGAAGTGTTGGAAGGGGAAGACCAAGACGGACGTTTCACGATCAAATCGGGGACGTTCTTAAGAAAGGCCAGGTTAGAAGTACCCTAAACCGAAGAATATGCATGAAGAGATTAATGAATATAGAGGAAGCGAAAGTAGTATGTCAAGATCGTAGCAAGTGAAGAGAAGTGGTCTCTGCCTACCCCTATGGGAAATATGTATGTATGTATGGATTCAAATTTCGCCGTCAACATCAAGCGTGGCGATAGCTCAGTTGGGAAGTTGTCCATTCAAAGAGCGTGGGATCGACTCTCGGCTCTATTATTCTCTTTTTGTAAGTTTTTGACATTTTTTTCATTATTTAATTTTTATTTTTTATTAATATATGTATATCTAAATAAATTCTACAAAAATACAACAAAAATATACTGAGCGAAGCTCGGTCAACCTGATATATATCTCTATTAGAGATTCGGTGTTTGATTCAAAAATATAACTGAAATTGTTTGCTTTTAGGTGTTTATTCTATTTCATCGCTTTGATAACATATGTGTATATAAATAGGAAGATATGCAAGCCGTTCTCCTCCGATTAATTTTCCTTAGTTCAGTCAATTACCCACCTATTATGGAGGAGGACTGAGCCCAATAATGGGACTTATATGGAGTAAGATGATGAAGGGGCACCAATGAATAAAATCATTCTATTATTTAGTAAATCATTATAATAAGTGGATTTCTCTTTTATTGTGGAAAGATATTATATTGAATTTAGGACGAATATGATTTGAAAATACATAAAAGTAAATGATAATATTATTTATTTATATAAAAAAATATTGGTTTCATATGATATATACACATTATCTGGTTGACCGAGCTTCGCTCGGAATATTTTTATCGAATTTATTTAGATATATATTAATAAAAAATAAATAATGAAAAATTTATAAAAAAATTACAAAAGGAGATTAATAATAACACCGAGATTCGAACCGACGCTGTTTGAATGCCAAAAAAGCCAAAATTAGAACCTGTCAACTTCCCATCTGAGCTATCGTAACTCATGACGTTAACAACGAAATTTAAATTGTCATTGTTTGTTTTGCTAAAAACACGGACAAAACAACATTTTCTATAAATAAAACCTAGCTAGATCGATTTTTTGGACCCGAAACCTCTAGTATGCCAAGTTTCAACAAAATCGTTGGAGCCGTTTCCGAGATCCTGAAAATATATATACAGCAATTGCTCGTTTAAAGATATAAGAGTTAGTTAACGGACACGTTCTAACTACTTAAGTACTTATAGGCTTGTAAAGTACTTTGGGAATCACGTTGTGTGGTTAGGTACAAGTTACCACAAAGTGCTTTGATGTCCTGTTCTAACGCTGCATACTCTCAAATCACACGAAGGCAATAAATACACTAATACGGTAATATACTAATATGTAATAATAAAATATACTCTTTTCTAAAATTTCATTTTTTGTCTTTTTTATCTTTCCGATAAATACCTAGTATTTTATATCTAGGTAACTCTTAGAAAAAGACTCTTAGAAAAAATAATATTCTATATGCTAATAAACAAAAACTTCAACGTTAGTGATTCACACTAATAAATTAAATTGAAAAAGGAGAAACTTAAACCTGTGTTGCGATAGGTTAAAGATACAAGGCGTCGCTACATCTTAAATTTGAGCAAAAGTTGTAAAACCCGTCTAAAATCACCACCGGCAAGATCACCAGGGGCACCAGTGCTCCCTTGGGAACTTTATATTTCTAGTACTATTTCTTCGAAGATGTATTTAATGTGTACAAATAATAAATAGTCTAATTCGTATACCTTACCCACAATTGCTGTAAGGAATACCCAAATAATGTAAACTATAATAATAAGATCATCAAAGAAAAATAAATACTGAGTATTAATATCGTAATGCATTTTGGCAGCATGATACAGTAAATGGGTCCCTCTAACCAGTTTCAAAAATTGAGATTTATATGATCAAGGCCTTAATTTGTTATGCCCTCTGAGCTTTTCCCAGATACTAATACGTAACTTCACAACACATGGTTAGCAAAAAAATGCATTAAAATATTGTCATAGCAAAATATCATGATGTGTTTGGCACTCCTCCTTTCTTTCCGTGTAGTGACAGAGTAAGAATACAGCTCTCCATCTCCTCTCTCATCCTTGGTTGTCGAAAAAGGAGACTTAAACATTAAAATATGCAACATCTATGCAAGAACAAAAGTGAAATTCGAAATAAAACCCTATATAACCCATTTGACCAGTAGCTGAATTTCTCCAATTTGTAGAGGAGGCTCGAGTGGCGACATATATGTTTTTTTTTTTTTGACTAATCCCACCACATATTCCCACCACTGTAACTCCTGTAAGCCAGGATCCACAATAGTCTCCGTTTAAGACACCGAGGTTTGACCCTCAGGAGATCCTGGGAAACGCTTTTAATTGTCTTGGCACCCGCAATAAATTTAATTAAAAAAGAAAAAACAGGAGTTGGAAAGTACGACGTACATGTGAAGATAATGATCAGAGTGTTTATAGCACTGAATATCAGTCTTGAGATGAAGAACTGTTATCTCCATGTTAGCTTATATACGTCCTACTACTAAGCTTGAGTGTCCTCTGCAATAATGGAGACAATTGATGTACTACGCTGTTCAGACGTAATCATCATCATCATCTCAGCCCATATACGTCCCACTGTTGGGCTCGGGCCTCCCCTATAATGAAAGGGTAATTGACCTACTATACCACGCTGGTCAGACGTGTTGGTATAGGGTTTTATTTCGAGTTTTCCTTCTCTCGCATAGATGTTATATGCGTTTTATATCCCTTAGTCGTCTCGTACGATCACCCACGGGTAAGATAGGGGGTGGTGAATTATATTCTTACTCCGTCATTACACGGAATACTCCGTCACCACACGGAACGTTGTTCAGACATGTTGATATTCAATTAATTTCAAATTTTCTCTATCTTTCACATACATTATACGCATATCATGTCCCTTAGTCGTCTCTTAGCTGCACACAGGCAAAAATAAGATGAATTGTATTGTTACTCCGTCACATAAAAAGGAAAATACTACCGCATACTGGAAGTATATGACACAGTGACTTTATCTGTCTCTACAGATCTTTTTACACAACTCAGAATGGCGTGCCTCTGAAGGTATATGTATTGACTGCGAACAATAAATTATCTTTGTAAAGTGAAAATAGGTCACACACTCCTTTGTATCGTACGAATTTTTTTATTGAAGAGTACATGTTACACCACAGTTCACAACTTAATAAAGTTTTGACACGCAGTAAAATGTATATACGTAATGCTATTTTTAACCCCCGACGCAAAAAGTGGGGTGTTATTAGTTTGACGTCGATGTCTATGTGTGTGTCTGTGTGTGGTATCGTAGCTCTTAAATTAATGGACTGATTTCGATGCGGTTTTTTTTCATTTGAAAGCCAGTTTCCTTGCGGTGGTCCTTAGTTATGTTTGGTTAATATCAGGCCAGCAGTGTAAGAGTACGAGCTCCAAAATGCTATGATAGCATATGATTACTCGATTGTTTCACGCGTGCCAGTATAATCGTTAAATGACTTGATTATTTCTGTTGAAGAGAACATAATACTTTATTTATTATTTTAATTTATTGATATAAATTATTTAACATCCCGCCGAGAGGCCGACCGCGCGAGGAAAGACCGACGTCCTCCCCGAGGAGGGGACGTCGGTCGAGGAGAGGGTACTCTTCAAGGGGTATTCCGTCAGCCCGACCACTGACGACAAGTCATCCTGCTCCGGTGGCCGGTCCAACGACGAAGGCGACGTGTCACGGTTGGGTTACGGGTGTTCGTGCTAACGCCCCTCTGTCGCCCCGGACAGAGTGGAGCGAGGAGTGCGCTGACCGTAACCCACCCCTCAAAAAAAGGGGTTATTTAACATTTTCAATTTTACTTATTACTATCTTATTTCTAATTGTACCTACTCTATTAGTCAAACATTACACAGACGTACGCATTTGCTAGTCTATACAAATAAATAAAATTCAAGTGTCTGTTTGTAATGTCAAAATATTATCTTATTTTTTATGCTCACACTGTTATTTTCACGATAACTATGCCTAAAAACAAGTTTTTTGATCTGTCTGTTTGTTTCGGGTAATCTTAAAAACAGCTGTATATAATAAACTGAATATATAATATACGGCGAATACATAATAAACTGAATTGAAGCGCATACTTAATTTCCCCATAATTAATTATCGTTCAAAACAGCTACGTCACCTCTAACTTAGCTTGAACTGCAAAATTAACGCCATAATTTTGCACTTAATTTCTAAGTGAAATATTATACGTTCAAAATATTAACACTTCTGAGGCGACCTCGGCATTCGAGGAATAGTTTATTACCTGGTGCTTAAATAATGTAGTATCCATTAGTCCATTACGGGGCTCATCCTTAATTAAGACAGATGTAGAGTAATGAAAAGAAGAGTTTTGATACTGCTGATTGAAAAGTCTTGCAAATTAATATATTTCAAATAATATGACCCGTTACGCGTTAATGAAACAGCACAATTACTTGTAGTACATTATTTTTATAGATAATACTGTATGTACATCATGGAATGCATACTGAAATTCTGAAGGAAAATAATAGCTTGAGATTTTGATATATAAAAAAAGAGCGTGCGTACAAAATACACATGTCAGAAGTAAAACTTCTTTAGTACCATATGTTTTTTATCAATATAAAAAAAAAAGATAAAATAAAAATGATAAAAAATATTGTAAAAATATTATAAAAATGATAATTTATTCGCGCTGGCCTGTAACAGGTATACTAAGCGCATGTGATCGAGTGCCACGCATTCACTCTCACTCTGTCTTTTTCTATTCCCGTAGCGTTAAACGTTTAACGCAACCTGTCCAAAAAGTTTAAACAGTTATGCACCACGCCTGTTCTGAGCCTAATGGACAATCCTCATCATCATCTCAAACTACTTAAGTGCCACTGTTGGGCTCAGACCTCCTCCACATTGGAAGAAAATTCAACCCAACATGTCTGACCAGTGATTCCTCACTGGTCAGACATGTTGGAATAGAGATCAAACGCGCCACTGACTAATTTAATGTTCTGAAGCTAAAAATCTTTATTAAAAAGAAAGGTATAAAATAATACTAATTTGCATCAAATTGATTTCCATTAATAGGTTACCGAAGATAACCCTTTTAAGGCAATTTTATTTTCAATGTTTTAATAAAGAACCAATTAATTTACTTTTTACATAAAGTTTTGAACTGTCAAGAATAGTTCAAACGTTTGGATTGCCTCAACTTTGTTCGTTGCATTCGTGAAGTCCCGGTTATAAGCTAGCCTTCAGATTGCAATGAAATAAAGTGTATCTTTGTATTTGAATTTTATTAGTTTTCATTTTTATCATTAAATCAGTCTAGTAAAAAAAAAAGAAAACAACAACATAAAACCAATAATAACTTGGCTTAAAAATCGCAAAACATTTTTTCTTATATCCCTTATTAATAAGTGTATATTTTTTTTGGGACGGGCTTCAGTCTGAACGCTATAATATTCCTTCTCCTTCGCCTCGCACTAGTACCGAGTTCCTTGATGTCCGTGGTCAGCCCGCCCTCTCGGATATATAAATATATAAGAAAACGTTTCTTCATTTATTTATGTTACGTAACTTAAAAATAGCTAACTATATTTATGTTTTCAATCATATTTCTATTAGTAATATCTGGATGACTGAGCAACTCGGTATTGTTATAGTAAATTGTGATTTTTACTTAACATAGCTACATTGTATGCATGTCATGACGTCACAAAGTTTGTCAGTTAATATTTAATAAAGTTGATGCGTCAATGCATACTATATATAATACCTACCTATAATACCTCGTTATCCATAAAATGTATCAAAATCTCTTAGTTTTCTATGAGTGTTTTGTAAATTGGTCAAAGGAAGATAGAGAGAGGAGGCATTCTCTCTGCTCTTCTGAGAACCTAATTATTTTTTTAATAATGTGGGTCTTATCCGCACATTTTGTTTCATTAGTAATATGAACATAAATTTATTCTCTATTCACGCTACAAGATTGATCATTATTTTGTTATCAGATATAATAAATACATAATAATGTGTAAAAATACGACATGGTCTTCAAAAGACGTTTAAATAATGACGCATTTGCCTGCCCTCCTCCCACGCTAAGTGAAGTCGGCACATGTTCCTACCTTCCATAAACTTCTATCAGCATATCTGCATTTACTTTTATCATACGCATATCCTCATTTACGCAGACCGTACATCTATTTTTGGATCTTCCACGCTTCTTACGTCCATCTACACTCATATTGATAACCCTCTTTGTCACATGCATTTCATCCCTCCTCATCACGTGTCTATACCAAGAAAAGACGTTTGAAGTTGTGAAGATCATTCTAAATACGTTTAAATAATGACGAAATTCTATTTAAATCTATTTCAAAGAACCACTTCATGCGATTAAAACGAAAAGATGTTATCCAAGCGAGTCTATTGGGATCAAAAACTTCTAATTTAACCTTATCCAAAGTTTCCTTATGTGATTTCAACCACTTAGTTCCTTTCACCATGGTATATTAAAAAAGTTTTGTATACTGAAGTGCGCATTGAATATATTTCTTTCTTTAGTTTACAATAGTATCTAAAGTTAAATAGATCTGTAAATCTTATGTCTTTAAACGAGCAAATCTTGTATATATATATATATATATTTCTATATTTTCAGAATCTCGGCAACAGCAGCAACGATTTTGATGAAATTTAGTATACTAGAGGTTTCAGGGCTTAAAAATCGAGAATAGGTTTTATTTATAGAAAATGTCATCTTGTTGGTGTTTTAGCTAATCAATAAAATTACATAAAATGTCATTAGGATAGAAATGTAAATTTAGCCGTCGCTGTCAAAAGTGATAATAGCTCAGTTGGGAAGTTGTCCAGTCGCATTCAAATAGCCTGAGATTGAATCTCAGTGTTATTATTAATCTAATTTTAATTTTTGATATTATTTTCATTATTTCTTCATTTTTATTTTTCCATTAATATATATCATAATATATTCATTGAAATAACATTTACAAAAAAAAAATATATATGGTATATATATTTTTTTTTTTGTAAATGTTATTTCTACCAGATATTGTCTTTTAAGTGAATATTCCACGGTAGTTTTATTTTTCGTTGGCACACCATTATACTTTTTTGACATCTGATCTTGAGGTGCCAGCCAAAAAGCGTTGTTAAACTTATTCCCTAAAATTTACAAATGGGAATCAATATTATTTGGAAATATGCTCTCTTTGGGCTGGTGCCTCACTGCTGATAGTTTTCTATCTACAGCTCTAAATGGGTCGACTCATGCACAAAATCGATGTCTGAATAGTAGCAATTTGCTACTGCGCCTCGTTCAGCGATCAATAGTTTCGCTTCTTATTAAGAGTCACTAGAATAGAGAAGATATTTGGCGAAAAGATAGGAATACTTTTGACATTAGATAGAGAAGTATCGTGTAAATAATCGTGTGAGCATAAAAAAAAAGTATTATAGTGACATTACAAACAGACACTTTGATTTTATTTATTTGTATTGTATAGATTGAGTTGTCATTATAGACTACAAGCCCATGGGAAAATTAACCTGTGAAATGAACCAAGGTGAATAACGCTTAGAAGGCTGTTACTTTATCATAAAATAACTCTGAGCGTTATGCCGTCATTTCTGAACGGCACAGGTGAGTACGTGAGTAAATAGATTTTTTCTTAGGTACAAGTGAGGAATTACGACTAATTATTAATGTACGGCTTTTTATAGCTTATAGATGATTAAAAATAAATGTCGAAAAACCTAGTGCCGTACTAAAGTGGTGGTGCCGGAAGTTAGTGCAAATTTTTAATTCGCCGGCAATTGTAGTATTGCCGTAAAAGCCGTACATTAATAATTAGTCATAATTCCTCACTTGTACCTGAGAAATTCCATTTACTCACGTACTCACCTGTACCGCTCAGAAGTGAGGGCATAGCGCTCAGAGTTATTTTATGATATAGTAACAGCCTTCTAAGCGTTATTCACGTTGGTTCATTTCATAGGTTAGTTTTTTCCATGGGCTTGTAGTCTATTATACTATCACTTTACTTTGTACTAGTTCGATGCTTATAAGTAAAGTGCAAAAAAAAAACTAAAATATATGAGAACTGGTTACGTGTTGAATGACAAGTCCCCAATTTCCCTGAATGACGTCATCGTATCTGTACAATGCAATGCGTCCCGCTTAGAAATTCTATAGTTAAAGCCAACAATAGCCATATCTGAATGCGACGGCAGCCATACTGGTTATATTGACTTATTTGAGTTCAGAATTATAGAGCATTTGATAATATGTATGCGATAATGCAATTAACATTAAAAGTTATTTTTCCTAAGTATTGGTCTTGCATTTATTACTATCGAGGGCTACAATATTTCAAATGAAAATAATCAAAGCGAAATATTAATATAACAAAAATAAATTTTTTCTAAGCACCTTTAATTGCAACTATTGCGCTCGATTTCCTTTTAAATGACGAATATTTAATAGTACAAAAAGCACTTGAAATAAACTTGTTATTCAACATTTACGATAAAGCAAAACAAATATTTTCCGTATGCTGACGGAGTAAGAATACAATTTACCTCCCTATCTTGCCCGTGGATGTCGTAAAAGACAGCTATGGGATATAATATGTACATAACATCTGTGCAAGAGAAGGAAATCTCGAAATGAAACCCTATACCAACATGTCTGATCAGCATGGTACAGTAGGTCAAATTCTCTCTCATTATAAAGGAGGTTCGAGCCCAACAGTGGGACGAATGTGGGCTGCGATGATGATGATGAAAAAAGACTATTTAACTAACTGCTACGGAACTGCCGAAACTTTTTGCAATATGTCAAAACAGATGACATATTGCGTCGACCCCAAGTAATTGGGATAAGAGCAAGATGATGATGATGATTTTGGTTCAAATTTATTGCCAATACAAAAAGAAAGTGATAATCACTTTCTAAGTAAGAAAAAAAATATATTGTTTTTGGTTAGTAATTAGTAAACATTAAATGTATGATAATTATTATATTATGACTATTATTGTTTTCCTTGGCAAATGAAAAAGTGTTGATTAAATTTGTCATCATCATCGCATTCCACATACGTCCCACATTATAGAGTTTCATTTCGAGTTTTCCTTCTCTTCCACAGATCTTATGTACATAACGTAATTCATAACTACAAAATTAGTATAGGTACTAAAATTGGTTTTTTTTTTTTTTTTTTTATTGCTAACGGTGGCACACGAGCAAACAGTACACCTGATGGTAAGTGTTGCTGCCGCTCATGGACCTTTACAAGGCCGTTGCCTACCGCGAAGAAAGTGAAGGGAGTGTGAATGCGTGCATCGAGGCTCGGTGATATCAAGGGCACCACCAAAACCCTCCACACGCAAACACCCTCAGAAAATCAGGCTGCCGGCTCTCTCGCTCACCGAACGAAGCGCAGTAACAAATCGCTACTACTCAGACGTCGATTTTCTGCGAGAGTGTGGTACTGCCCCGGACGGACCGGCCCGCGGCTGTAGACAGATAACTGTCGACAGTGTGGTCCTACCACTCTTAAAAACAGGTATTTAATATTAATTAATAGTATTTAGGTACAGGTATTTAATACATATATATAATTAAAACAAACTTGTATGTATCCTTGTTTTTACCCGACACTTGTATGACCAAAATGATTCAAATTGTCTGGAGAGCGGAAGAGCAGTGTAGAACCCACTGTGTTTCATATTTGCATATATTGAGCGAGCCCCAATTCTGCTATCAGACGCATCTATATAGCAGACTCTATTAGAGGACATAAGGATCTATAGAATAAATATAAAAGTAACATATGTAACATCTGTTGATTAGTTTAATATAAAAGTATTATATTAAACTAATCAACAGTCTTATAGGGCTCCATTTCAGCTCACATTAATCTATCATAAAACTAAATCAAATAAAATTATTTATTATCTCTCTTCCTTTGCAAGGTTTTGATGATTTTATATTATATTTGAAATTAATTTCATAACCTATTACTGGTCAAATCTTATTTTTAAGTTATCTCTTTTATATAAAATCGTAAATGTTTAGTTAGCTCCATAGTGTTCTTTGGATCAAAATATACTTGTATCTTATTTTCAAAACCTTATGCAATATAATTGTAGTTGGACCAGACCCCACGGCATTCACTCATGAGTTAATAACTAGAGCAGCCATTACTCTGCTCTCTCCCTCTCTCAAATTATTTAGACAATACGTTTCAATATATATTAATTTAAATACAAGCATTATTTAAATAATTCATGATGTGATTCAGTGATGATTCATCATCATTATGACCTGCATTAATATAAAATAATCTATGTTGGTTTAAAATTTATTTTAGTCAGTAACAGATATATTATACAGTTACATGCACAGAAGGAAAAGGAGACTATTATGTCATCAACATACACAACATTATAAGTTAAGGAAAACTCAAAACAAAATACTCTGTCAACCGATCTTACTAACACAATATATATAGTAAGCTAATTTACCCTACATTGTTTCTGTTCGTTTATGTTCTGTTCTCACGAACGCCGCTTATCTGATTTACGCGTTATGTTAAATTCATAGCTAGCCAATAATTTTTGTTGCATGAAGTTTAAATAAGTAACGTCAAGAATAGAGAATCAAATCCGGAAAAGACGTATTTAAAACACGTTATTAATAGAAGTCAAGGCATTATATTAAAACGTGCAAGAACCACTAAGAAATTATTTCTTATATCACAGAGTACTTTTAAAATATTCAATTAATAGACACAAAAAACGTCTAGACTTAAAATAATAGTTAATGCAAAGCACAAAAAAATCCATTTGGTAATTAAAATAGCGAAAATTAGCGTAAAAAAACAGTATTTTAATGCTGTTATCATATGCAGTCGCATTTAGGATAAAAGCGGCGATTTGAGCAATTCTAGCCAAAATATAAAACGTAATACAATATTATAAGCATATTAAGCCGCGTAATGAAGAATGTACCATCAACTTCTGATGTTAATATGAAAATACCATCAACAATATCATAAAGACATTTTTTACGTTATTCGCATACAAATATATACGTAATAGTCTTGAAGAAAACTTGAGCTGTATGCATATCAATGTAATATTATATTTGGAAGTGGAAAACAACGGCTGATCTTTTCTGTCACCATACTCATAATACATCAGTGGTATACAAAATCACCTATTATTCACAATAAAATGGGTGTTTAAAATATAAAAACATTCTTTGTATAGCCGCATTAAAATACGTATGGCGACATCTATCGAGTTCAGCCTAAATCTTCGCCACGGATATGAAAATAATCGCTGATCTTGTAAGAAAAGTGGGATAAAATATTTAAACAATTGCATAATTATCAGTCCTTGATAACTTTGGAAAGCTTCAAGTTAAGTAATTCAAAGTTTAGAAGAGTGTGAAAATCACGATAAACCAGCCACTCATGGATAACATTGACGGCAGCGGCAAACCCAAGTTGCCTACCGTAAAGGTTCCTTCCACCTCTCTTGCTCATCAAACAAAGTGAAGTACCAAATTGTTATTATTCAAACGTCGATTTTCTGCGAGAAAGTGGTACTAAGATGAATTGACTACAGGTAGAAAACTGTCAGCAGGGTGGATCTACTGTAACAAAAAAAAATATTAATAATAAGCACTCGTATTTATTTACGTAATTATTTTTAGGAGTTAAATCAAGATAATGGTTAAAATATTTGTATGAATCAGAAACATACCTAATGTTATTTTTTACGTCAAAGTTTAGAAGAGTGAAAATCACGTTGAACCAGCCACTCATGGATAACATGGACGGCAGCGGCAAACCCAAGTTGCCTACCGTAAAGGTTCATTCCGCCTCTCTTGCTCATCAAACAAAGTGAAGTACTAAATTGTTATTATTCACGCGTCGATTTTCAGCGAGAAAGTGGTACTAACTAGATGAATTGGCTACAGGTAGAAAACTGTCAGCAGGGTGGATCTACTGTAACAAAAAAAAATATTAATAATAAGCACTCGTATTTATTTACGTAATTATTTTTAGGAGTTAAATCAAGATAATGGTTAAAATATTTGTACGAATCAGAAACATACCTAATGTTATTTTTTACGTCAAGAGTTTTATACATTTTTGTTATAGAGTTTATTACCACTCAATTAATTGTTATCCTGAATAAGATAGAAGGTAAGCCTCTTTAAGTACCTAAGGCTAATTTAATTTATCATTTCAAATAAGTAAGTTTGGACTACTTTGAGTACAGTGCCATAATTCGTGTTACTGTGTAAGTACGACGAGCCCGTAAAACATTTATAATATATGAAGTAAAACTATTTTAATGGATTTTTATCGTGTATATTTTATTATATTTTGTATTTGTCGTTAACTTTCGCAATGTTTTGGATACTTTCACCATTTACGTTCACAGGAGTACTAAGATGCTTTGTTTAATAAGTCATCGTTATTACAGAATTTTGCTCGTCGTCGTTGTCGATGTCCTCCCCGAGGGGGGGACGTCGGTCGAGGAGAGGGTACTCCTCAGGAGGTATTCCGTCGGGCTGACCACTGACGACAAGTCACCCTGCACCGGTGGTCGGCCTAACGACGAAGGCAACGTGGTACGAGGGGTGGGTTACGGGTGTGCATGCTTACGCCCCTCTGTCACCGCGGACGCAGCGGAGCGAAGAGAGCGCCGACCGTAACCAACCCCAAAAAAAAAGTAGAAGAATAAATAGATTCTAGATAATAAATGTTGGTTTTCAGTTACTTTTTTATTACTAGCGTAGCCTATGGGCTACGACCCACTGTCGGTTTCGGGCCTCTTCCTCCAGCGAAAGAGAAATTGACCAATTGTACCACACTCATCAGAAGTGTTGGCATAGAGTTTTATTTGGATTTTTCCTTCTTTAAAGTCTGCATATTATATCCCTTAGTCGTTTTTTACAAAATCCATGAGCAAGAGAGGAGGAGGTAGTGAGTTGTAATTTCACTCCACCACATGGAAAAGTAGTTACTTATTAGGAAACATTAAGATTATGGTCATTATTATACCATGACAATTTAATAACTTAAGCCAGTGAAACTTAATATGCTACCCTCAGATTGGGCACGCTGCTTCAAAGTTAAAATCTTGAAAAGACATATAGAGGGCATAAACCACGGAACCGATTTCAAAAATTCTTTCATCAATGGAAAGCTATAATATCAGGGAGTAACATAGGCTATATTTAGTCCCGGTATTCCCACAGGAACGGGAACTACGTGGGTAAGACCACTGAAACCGAAGCAAAGCGAGCGCGGGTTGCTAGTTTTAATATAGTTCTTTTGTTTGAGTTACGCTTAACTCGGGTTGTGGAATTATAGACATACTATTCGTAATGACTGATCATTTTAATATCAAACCTAATCATTTTTTCATACTTATAACACGAACACGTTAAGTCTTTAGTTGACCAAAGTGAAGAGTCGAAGAGCTGCAACAGTCTTTGGTCAAAAAATACTTACTACACTTTTCTTTATAAACGAAAGCTTTGATAGAGATTATCGTAGATTTGTATAAACAAAACCGAGAAAAATTATTTCTTTATGTTATATTAAAATACATTCATCATTGTCAATAGCTCTACTGTTTCGCACGTCAGCATTTCAAACCTGGCAGACTT
The DNA here is from genome assembly GCA_032191425.1 of Lymantria dispar. NCBI lineage: Eukaryota > Metazoa > Arthropoda > Insecta > Lepidoptera > Erebidae > Lymantria > Lymantria dispar. The sequence continues at coordinate 6,842,226 of CM063446.1, forward strand.
TCCATTAACTCTGACGGGATAAGGAAAATTATAGGATGACGAGACTAAACTATAGATAATAATTTCGTATGTTTAAACCCTATTATTATTATTTTTTTTTTTTTTTATTGCAAACGGTGGCAAACGAGCAAACAGTACACCTGATGGTAAGTGTTGCTGCCGCTCATAGACCTTTACAGGGCCGTTGCCTACCGCGAAGAAAGCGAAGGGAGTGTGAATGCGTGCATTGAGGCTCGGTGATACCAAGGGCACCACCAAAACCCTCCACACGCAATCACCCTCAGAAAGTTGGGCTTCTGGCTCTCTCGCTCATTGAACGAAGCGCAGTAACAAATTGCTATTACTCAGACGTCGATTTTCTGCGAGAACATGGTACTGCCCCGGACGGACCGGCCCGCGGCTGTAGACAGATAACTGTCGTCAGTGTGGTCCTACCACTCCTATTAATTTCTTTAATGTTTTAATTCTAAATAGATATAAAAATGTATGAACGAAAAATTGTCCACAAATCAAACTGACAAGGTACGTTGTGAGGGCATATATCACTCCAAAGGTAGGAAATTAATCGCCACAAAATCTCCACTGATTTGAAATAGCAGTTTATGTTACGTGTTTATCAAGAGAGTGCTGCTTCTCATTCTTCTGGTGATCTCTTAGCTGTTTTAACGAGCCTTACGGGCAAGTAAATAGTGGTAGTATATTGCTTTCTTAATCTATACAAATATTTGGAAAAATCATCATCATTATAATTCAGCCTTTCGCAGTCCACAGCTAGACATGGGCTTCCATTATGTTTCGTCACTAAGTACAGGTCACCGTATCCAACCACGCCTAGCAACTTTCACCAGTTCGTATGTCCACCTGGTAGGAGGCGTCCTACACTATGACGTCAGATGCGTGGTCGCCACTCGAGAACCTTTCTTCTCCAATGCCGATTCAGCATGCTACTTATTCGGGTTTTGTCGGTTAGATCCTTTCTTCTGCAGATTTTTATTTCGAATTCTATCGCGCAGAGAAATTTCGAGCCTGCTCCATAACATGCTTAGTAACTTTGAGATTAGTTATAGTGCCTTTATTTAGAGACCACGTTTTTGCACCATTGTTAGTAAATCTCAAACTTTGTAGGCCTATATGATCTATAGGAAGAATAAGAATAAAACGTGTAAAACAACCCAAAACGATAACCTTATATCAAATTATGCCCATTCACTTAAAGGTCGAACACACATTTCTATAATAAATTGCTTACATTGTATTCATTGAGTATTTCTGGCAGACACAACTCCATCGAGTTGAGAATATTTTATGCCCTTTGAAACCCTCTCTGACCGTCGAGGCAAACCTTTAATAATTGAATTTCAGGTGTTAGCACAGTTTCTTCAACCAGTCGTAAAAGCAAATGTATGTTGTTATTATATGTGAAAATAATAGAATTAGTGATTTCGCGAATTTATGAACTGATTTTATTGTCTTTGGGAAGAGAATATTGCGATCTATCATTATTTTTTTGTAATAGCAATGGGCATGCTACGTCGCTCGTCGATCCGATAACCATTGCAGGAAGTTTTTCGAGCTATAACCGAGAAATAGACGACGCAGCGTAGGGCGACCCTCCTACTAGGTGAACTGACGACACCTTGAAAGTCGCAGGGAGCCGTTGCATGCAAGTGGCACAAGACCGATCCGAGTGGTATTCTCATGGGGCGGTTTATATCCAACAGTAGACATCTATGGACTGATGGGTTGATGGATATTGGATTAAGCTGTATGTTAATAACTTTAAATCATCATTATCCTGCTCTTAGCCTATTTACTTGGAGTCGACGTAATATAAAGAAAGAAATATGTATATATTACTTTCCATCGTACATGCAAAGGTTTTAGCAATTGTTTTGATGACGGGCCGATTTTACGTCTGAGTTTAACGGTAAATATCGCGAGCACCAAATATTTGTGAATCGAACATTTCATTATAATCATCATCTTAGTTCATATACGTCCCACTGTTGGGCTCAAGCCTCCTCCATTGTAGGAGTGAATTTGACCTACTATACCACGCCTGCTCGACATGTTGGCGTAGGATGAAAATATTAAGATGAAAACATCTTGAGTCTCTCTTCTCTTACATCGAAGTTATCCAAATCCCTTTGTCGTTTTTTACGACACCCACGGGTAAGAGAGAGAGAGAGAGAGAGTGGTGAATTGTATTCTTACTCCATCACCGTACGGAAAAATCGAACAACTATTTATTATAAATTCTTGTTTGCTATCGCCAAATAAACACTTGAAGACGCCATTTTAAATGAATTTACCAACAATGAATACATAATGGTATTTCGTTATGTAAACATTTGAACAGTTTTTTTGACCTGTTATATCTAAACGCGTACAGAATTAGAGCGTTGCCTAGAAATTGAACTCGTTATTACTCCACTTGCTTCAGAGATCACAACTAAACCTTCCCAAAGCAAGCAATTATATAAGCAATAACAGAAGCTACCGTTATTGTATACAAGTTCATATATATAAATGTAAATTGGGGTCGTACGATACAAAAGCCGCGTAGCATTCTACCCTGTTATAATAACACGATGTTCTTGGCAATACAAACATGCCTAGATTATGCTCCCATCCCTTTTACTCTGACAGTACTATATATAATACAATAATAATACAATATAACGAAATTCATACGTGAATCATATTTATTTTACAAATGAAATCAGTGAGGGACTATAGAACGATTTTGTTGACTTTACCCGCTTCCATTAGAAACATTATAAGAAGTTATTACATGTTATTTTATTTTCTTTCGTTTGGTAGCATAATGCAATTTCAGTCCAGTTATTATATATTAGTATCTCCGCGATAGATATATATATATATATATATATATATATATATCTATCTATCTATATATATATATCTATCGATCGAGCTAGGTTTTATTTATAGAAAATGTTCTTATGTCGGTGTTTTTAGCATAACAATAAATGACATTAAATTTTAAAAGAATATGAATTCAAATTTCGTTATAAATGTCAAGAGTTACAGTAGCTCAGTTGGGGGGACGGCCGGTTTTAATTTTGAGTTTTGTAGCATCCAAACAGCGTCGGTTCGAATCTCGGTGTTATTATTATTCTCTTTTTGTAATTTTTTATATCATTTTTAGTTTTTATTAATTTATATCTAAATAAATTCTATAAAAATATTCAGAGCGAAGCTCGGTCAACCTGATATTACCAATTTATCTAACTAGTCACTTGTCATATTCGTGTGGTGCATAAAAATATAATTGATCAACCTCTTCTTTACCCGTGAGTGATTGTATGAGACAACTAAAGCACTCAAGCAGTTAATGAAGATGAAGAAAATCAAAATGAAACTCTATACCGGCCTGTCTAATCAGCATGGTATAATAGGTCAATTACTCTTCCATTGTGAAGAAGGTAGGGCCCGATACTGGAAAATATATAAGCTGAAATGGTGGTGACAAGTTTTATCTGCTGAAGCAAAGAACCGTATAGAATATTGGAAGATTTATAATTAGAAGCAGGAGGAGAAGTAATAAAGTAAGGACAAAACATATCATTAAAGCTTACCTTACTTACTTATCTTACCCGTGGCTAAAAGATGACTTTTTTTAGGGTGGATTAAGGTCAGCGCATACGCCGTCCGCTACGTCCGGGGTGACAAAAGGGCGGCGCGTGACCCTGTAACCCACCGATCTCCTCTCCTTCGTCATTAGGGTCGACCACTGGTACCATGTTCTCCCTGACCGGCCCGGCGGGGGATAAAATACGACTAAGGGATATAATAGGTATGTATACACATCTGTGCAAGAGAAGGAACACTCGAAATAAAACCCTATACTAACCTGCCTGAACTACCTGGTTTAGTAGGGCAATTGCCCCTTCTATTAGTGTTCAGTGTGTGGAACACATATGAGCTAGTGATAAATAATTATAAAAGAAAATTAAGTTTTTCTTTCCCTTCTCTTGCCATTATAGCCATCATTACAACTAACATTTAAATATCCCTTGTAAATTAGAAACACATAGTGTGTCGCAACCCTATTTTTACATCGGAGTAAAAGCAACTAGGCGAACATTAGGCGAGTGAACAGAAACGGTCTCTTGGGAACTCATAATAATAAGTATTTATAAATAAAACTATTTTACGGATTTTATTACGTTATTATTTGATTTTTGATTGCCTAACGTTTCGAATACTTTACAGTGTTCATGTTCACGGGCGGACTAAGAACCATGAACGCTGTAAAGTTAAAAATTTAACGCTAAAAACTTTGCCCGGTTCGGGACTGGAATCCGAGGAACATCTCAGAAGGTACTTTCAGATTTAAAATGCGGAGCCAAAACGGTTAGAACCAAAGGGCAGCGAGGGCGAGTCCCTAGTTGTAATTATAAAAGTATGAATAGTTTGTCTAACGTATATAATATGTTTCTATTTAATTTAACGCTATTATAAAATGGGAAGTAAAAATGAATTTCAATATTTCCGACTGCTATATCTACTCAACGTTAACATCAACGATTCTTGCTTGGTATGATTCAAAAGGAAATATTTATCACTTGACTGCGTTGTGTTCACCAAATTAGATTCAAGGAAAAATGTATTTATGAAAAAATAAATCTTTCTATTTCTTCTTTCTGATAAATAGACCAAAAATTTATTTGAAAATGTTTTTTTTTTAAAGAACAATAATTTGTCAGTGAATTAAATGCTGTATTGTTGTTTATATTTATAATTTACAACACACCCTTGCTTCGTTTCGGTTTCGGTGGCTGTGCTACCGCGTTTTATACCCTTGATATCTCCTTAGATATACATTTTAATGATACAACGCAATTTTGATCTGCATTTAATACTTACAATATTTATATAATGTATTTAATGTGACTGCACAGATAGCGTATTGGTTGAATTTCGGTGATGTGTTCAGGATCGCCTGTTGTTCGCATGTTCGCCTCCCGCGACCATGTATCCTGAAAAGATTTTGAATCGTTAGGAAACCAAAAATGAAATATAAACACAATAAAATACGTAAAAATAGTTTTAACTATTAAAACATTTCAAAGATATACAAAACATTTACCCGTACACAATAGTAGAACGATTAAATTTATTAGGGATGCATAATATATTTTGAATGAAAATTGTGTAAGTCGTTTCTAATGAGCATATTTCTTGTAACTAACTGCTTCTATAGCGTAGGCTTTACTCTTAGCATTGCGGTACTAACAGCATGTAATTTGTGATTTGAAAATTTGCCAAAGAGGTTTACTATATACTCCATTTAAATCCGTGATTTAAAATATCCAATTCGTAGAACTTTATAGTTTACTAAAAAAAATATACAAAATTTGTGATTCTCAGACCGAAAGGCTTATTGATAGCTATTTAGATTAACACTAAAACCATCTCTGATAACATCAAAACGAGAGAAAATTGTAAACTGTGGTGGGAAATTGGAAAACGATGAAAGAGATTTATCTGGCCCGAAGGCCAATATCGGTTAGACCCATTAACGCTGACCCGAGAATAGACTTTTATCCTATTGTCGTTTACAAGCCCGTCGATTTTTTGTACTTCATAAAAAAATATTGGCTGACGAAGGTTAAAATATCACTTATTTTTTATATATTTATTAATACCATCAATATGAAGGATATTATTACACAAAACTTTGACTATGAACGAAATAATTATAATAGTTTAGAACAATAGCATAGTGGAACTTAATATTAGGTTTGATGATAAAATTCTTTTAAATGATGGATTGAAAAAATATTAACGCATTTAAAGAAATTTAAGATCACATCTATTGGCAATCCATTCCAAGTAATTAAGGAATAAAATCTCTGTTATATTTCATTTTCATTTCTTACTTTTAAGGACGACGCGCTTAATACATAATCTTCTGTATGGATTGAAATATTATTCAGACTTAACAAATACTTCTAATTTACACACATTTGCTGTAATATCCCTGGCGAATTTCTAGAACAATTTTAGTTTTCAAGAAGTGTATGATGCCCCCAACTAGGTGGACCGACGATCTGGTGAAAGTTGATGGGCGTCATTGGATGCAGGCGATATAGGGCCACACTATGTGGTGAATCGTGAAGTACTCGGATTAAATTGCAATCACTTGTTTTGTCTTGATTTGAAGTCTTACCAATATAATCTTCTTTTCAATTAGTAAATTAGTTTTATGAAATTCTTTTAATATAAATTATATACGTGTTGCCCTCTTGTCTACATACACTGAGTTAGGCTGAGCACAAACGAATTAGTTAATAAAAACGCTAGTCACAAATATCACGAATTTTCCATCAATCATATAGTAAGGTCTGAGCGAAACTGTTAATACTTAGAAGAAACACATGTGTGAATTATGTCTAACTCGATTTCGATGTAAACGTTTTCATATAATAATTTTCATCTTCGTTCTCAAGCCTTCTATGGAATAAGAATTTAGCTTCCTAATATACGCGGTGCCGATAGTAAATTTTAAATATTAACACAATAGATTTAGGGTGTCTTTCTCTTTTAATGATGTCATCTGCTACATTTATAAGAAAATAAAGGTACATTACCTTTATTTTCTTATCATCGCATCATCATCATCGCAGCTCATATACGTCCCACTATTAGGCTCGGGCCTCCTCCATAATGGGAGGGAATTTGTTTGACCTACTAAACCATGCTGGTCAGACATGTTGGTATAGGGTTTTGTTTCGAGTCTTCCTTCTCTTGCATAGATGTTATGTGCATATTATATCCCTTAGTCGTCTCTTACGACATCCACGGGCAAGATAGGGATTGGTGAATTGTATTATTACCTACTCCGTCACCACACGGAAATTTTCTTATAAAATATTTGAAATAAAGGAAAAGGTGGTTACATTATACGTATGGTAACAAAGTATACAATGATCGTCATCTCTTCATTTCCCTTACGCATCATAAAATTGGTTAAGAGTTAGAAGTACTAAGCAGAGCCACCAATAGTGTTTCGGGCGGACAAATATCCAATTACTGGCTAGTTAAATATTTGGCTATTTAACCGGTAAAATATATTTTGCCGGTTAAATAGCCAAATAATGAAAAAAATTCGATCTCAGAAATTGGAGTTACGAAACTCCTGATTTATTGATGTTGCTAAAGTAAGTATTAGGAATATTGACAGAATTATACACATAAGCTGGGTATTTGAAGAGCTTCATAATTAATTATTATCAACATTAATTAACATAATAATTAATTTTTAATAATTATATATAATTTATAACTTTTTATTTGTTAATTAATATATTTATAGTGTATATAAGGTAAATTATTATTAGCCTGTACTATACATATTCTCAATCACGTATCAACCCCACCATGAGGCAAAAAAAGTACTTTGGTTAATTATCCGGTAAACTACCGACTGCACGTTGATAAAATAAGTAAAATGTGTATTTTACCGGTAAATTCTCTTCTCTAGCTACCAAAGTCAATATATCCATCCCCATGGCACATTTAATCCGCGAACAGAGGTGATACAGTAGGTTAATGTGTCCCATGTATCCCGTTAATTACCCACGATGGATGGCTGGAAGCTGCGTGTACTCACACCACAGCATGTTAAAAAAGGGGTGTAAGCAGATTACTGTTAAACTCAAACTAATGCGTGCTAGGCCGTCTATTTATCTTGATATACATAACTAATTTCTTTTATCTAGACGAGGTCTTTTTTCATCTGCTGATGGATAATAATCCATTCATCACCACTATCACCTTTCGTGCTCATCGTAAAAGGCGATTTAAAGGATATCTATGCAAGAGAAAAAGGTCAAAATAAAACCCTATACCAACTACTCTGACCAACATGATATAATAGATAAAATTCTCTCCCAAATGGAGGAAGTTTAAGTTCAGTAATGGGATGTATGTAAAGCGACATCAAACGAGCCTCGTGTTCAACATTGAGATGCATTATAGGTGGAGAAGCATAATAAACAGATTGAAACATCGTATCTTTATTAGAACACTAGCAACCCGCCCTCGCTTCGCTTCGGTTTCAGTATTTCCTGCGTAGTTCCCTTTCCCGTGGGAATACCGGGATAAAATATAGCCTAGTTTACTCCCTCATATTATAGCTTTCCATTGGTGAAAGAATTTTTGAAATCGGTCCAGCTGTTTTGAAGATTACCCGGAACAAACAGACAGACAAAAAATTATAAAGTGTATTTTAGGCATATATGTATAGTGCAAATAACCGTGTGAGCATGAAAAAAGCCTATTATTTTGACATTACAAACAGACACTCCAATTTTATTTATTGGTATAGATAAGCATAATAATAATGAAAATTTCATAACTTTTCCACTAGATAAATAGAAATTTCAAATGTAAATACTAAATAACATGTAAACAAAATGGGGTACGAGGTGGCAGTCACGTTTTGTTTGCGGAGGTCCGATTACCCATGCAAGCCGAAACGTTCGCGTAGTTAGGACAACGTGGCTGTTGTTCGAATGATATAATGCTCCGGGCGTTTCATGACACAACTCGATTTACTTATGTACTTACATTGTATTTACTTTCATATTGTTGTATAATATAACTATTATTGTTGTATAATATAACAGTAACCTGTATAAGTCTCCAAAAGGCGTAAGCAAAAGTGTAACACAATCTTATTTCGCCACGACTTTTAATCTAACGTAATATGCTGTTGCTCCTCGTGGAGTGACGAATCATATACGCGGAGTTCATATATGTCCTACTGCTGGCTACGACGCTCCTCGAAAATAGGAGAGAAATTGACGGACTCGTACCAGGTTGGTCAGACGTGTTGGTATAAGTTTTTATTTTGAGTTTCTTTTTCTTTGTATACTTGTTATTTGCATGTTATTCCAAAAAGTATTCACAGACGATCTAACTTGGTTCGGAACGGACCACAAACAGTACGGTGCGGTCTACACAACAGACAAGCGCACCAGACTCCGAATCGTCCAGTCGTATTGTGCTAGCATTGCGTGAACACGTCTCCTCGACATGCCGCCTATTCTATCAAAACAGGCCAAAATTGCATTAGTTGTGGCAACTATTGTTGCTACATCGCCATTACATAACCAACGAAAAATGAATGGCCAAAATTTTATCTCAAAAACAGACAACAGTACAGACATGTGAATCTCATTAAAGATCTCGATGATAAAGATTTTCGTATATATCGTCGAATGAGTTCCGAAGCATTTATTGAATTGTTGGATCTTGTGAAACCACATATAACTAAATCTGATACAGTTATGCGACAAGCTGTGAGTGCTGAAGAGAGATTGATGGCTACTTTAAAATTTCTAGTGCCAGGTAGAGAATTCAAAGAACTTCTTGGCGTCGCTCCGAATCCATGTCTGTGAACACGCTGCGACATGTTGCACGTACGGTGGCACAATAGCGACTATGTCGGTCGACATATGGTTCGGTGCGCCGTCCACACGATCGATGCGGTTCGGAACGCACCGCGTTCGATGTGCTAGCGCTCCAAACCAGCCGTACCGATATTAATAATAAAAAAAATGAGCCGTCGTTCAGGACGCCTGACAGATGTGAAACATCGAAACTATTTTGTACGAGTAGAGACACGGTATCGAATATAAAGTATCGATACTGAACTCATGAATAGTATCGAAAGATAAGTAACGTACTGTTTAAAGTATCGAGTACTTTTATTTAATTTATCTTTAGGTATCGAGTACTTTTCTTTCGATACCGATACTTTTGTATTCGATATTTTAGTCAATAAGTACTTTTTTGTAGGTTTCGTATCGAATAAATTATCCATTTTAAAATTGACTTTACAACTCATATTTATGGTAACGTCATTTAGTACAAACGAAACGAACCTTCTAAAACGTAGCTTGAAATAATTTGCGATTTATAAACCAGAAATAGCGGCATCTATCGAGCAAACGACCAACACTACGCTACAATATATTTTATAAAGAACTCTCTAATCCTGTAATGATAATAAGACAAGCTGTTTAAAGTGAGTCAAAATCCAATTCTTAAGGAGTTGATGACATACAAACAAATAAATACACAGCTGAAACTAATAAAAGCCTATAAAAAATTAAATGCTTTCATCCGTTCACAGACATTCTTTCCGCACGAAGAGTGTGATTTAGGAAACAGAAATGGCGGTATTTATCGAGCTAACGACCAACTCTCAGCTTCAATATATTTAATAAAGAAATTTTTAATCCTGTAATGATAATAAGACAAGCTATCTAAATAATTTTAACGTCATTGGTCCTCCTTAAATTTTCAACTTTTAAATGAAATTTGACTGGTTAAAGTGAGTCAAAATCCAATTCCTATGAAGTCGGTAATATACAAAGAAATTAATATATATACACCTGAAACTAATAAAAGCCTATAAAACACGGTTCTCCAGTTTTCGTAGCTGAAAGTAAACTAAATACCATACCTACTGGTATATTTATATTACTAAGTTAGAGAATTTTACATTAATTTATAAAACAAGTATATATGCATAAAAGAACTTTAGATTACGACAGGAACTAATACGATAAAACTAAGGCATAAAGTATATAAAGTATTGTAAATCGCACCATGGTTTCGTTACAAAAATGTAGCTATATGCATCCAAATATTTATTTAATATTTAATTAATAGGGGACCGCGAGGCGTGGCGTTAAACGCCACGCGACGATCACGGTCACCCTCGCCGATAGATGTTTCACATCAATAATGTCCGGCGGACCGTGCGCCAAACGATCGAATTTGGTTCAAAGCGCACCATGTTCGTGGTCCGTTCCGAACCAAGTTCGATCGTCTATGAATACTTTTAAAGTATGCGTTCCGAACCGAATCAATCGTGTGGACGGCGCACCGAACCATATGTCGGTCTAGTTGCTATTGTGCTACTGTACGCGCAACACGTCGAAGCGTGTTCACAGACATGGATTCGGAGCGATGCCAAGAAGTTCTTTGAATACTCTACCTGGCGCTAGAAATTTTAAAGTAGCCACCAATCTCTCTTCAGCACTCACAGCTTGTCGCATAACTGTATCGGATTTAGTTACATGTGGTTTCACAAGATCCAACAATTCAATTAATGCTTTGGAACTCATTCGAAGATATATACTAAAATCTTTATCATCGAGAACTTTAATGAGATTCATATGATTGTACTGAGATAAAATTTTGTTGTCTGTTTCTGATATAAAATTTTGCCCATTCTTATCTTCTTTTTCGTTGGTTATGTGATGGCGGTGTAGCAACGATAGTTGCCGCAACTAATGCAATTTTGGCTTGTTTTGATAGATTAGGCGGCATGTCGAGGAAATGTGTTCACGCAATGCTAGCAAAATACGACTGGACGATTCGGAGTCTGGTGCGCTTGTTTGTTGTGTAGACCGCACCGTATACAGTTCGTTGTCCGTTCCGAACCAAGTTCGATCGTCTGTGAATACTTTAAGTCGTCTTTTACGAGACGCACGGGCTAGATAGGGTAATATATTTTTATTCTGTCGCTATATACAAATTAGTTTTAAGCATCCCAATGGGAGAGTTAAAGTTGCCAAAGGGCTTACCAGGCATATGAGTAACAGCATCCGCCAGTAAGACTTATGACATCAACTACGATCGTCAAACCGCTCGTTAAGCGTAACAATGATGTCATAATCTCTCTTTAGTTGGCCTAGGGCCAGTAGTGAATGATAAAAGACTAATAGATAGATGGCATATAAGGGTATCTTATTGCTGTAAATCTAGTAGAATTTTAAAATTTGGAGTTTATTAACATTAACACAAAAAAAAGCCAGTATGTCAATCGCCTTCCTGTTATGGAGGAGGCTCGAGCTCATCATTGGGATGTATACGAGCTCAGATGATGATGATCATGTTATAAAAGAAGTAGTTTCTTTACACAATGAAAAATTTCATTCACTTTTCATTCATTACAATGATAATGTAACTTTTTCGAAATATCATTAAAAATGGTAACCGCAACAGATTATATCCTGCCGTTAAAAATTTATGAAACTTACAAAAAAGAAGTACGAATTCATTAGGCGTTATTTAGTGGATAGTTTCTGCGATTTCATTCTTCTGTACTATCTATCTAACAGCCCTATGTCCTACAGAGGACTTCGTTAGGCTGATAGATGGATTTTCTTACACAATAGAGGATACATAAATATTCCGATAGATGTCTCAAATAAAAATAACCTAGCAATATGATTAACAAGTCATAAAAAGTGCTGATATTAATAAGTCTGTATATTTTGCTTGATCAAAACGTGATCTATATTCGTCGAATAAATATTTCTCGGTCAACATAAACAAAACTTTCTTAGGGAAGTTAATTGATTTGGTAACTTAATATCAGTATTCCACTATGCTGTGTCAATAAACGGAAGCTGCTTAAATAAACAAAGTTGAATAAATCATGATTAAGTGCGTAGATTTGTCTCAAATATTAATGCTAGTTGATCTGACAGTAAATAAAGTAAAAAACAATACAGATTCGTTTTCATCATCATTCATAATTGCAGCCCACATACGTCCCACTGTTGGGCTCGGGCCTCCTCCAGAATGGGAGAAATTTTGACCTACTATACCATGCTCGTCAGACAAGTTGGTATAGGGTTTTATTTCGAGTTTCCCTTCTCTTGGATATATGTGCATATTATGTCCCATAATCGTCTTTTACGACACCCACGGGCAAAATAGGGAGCGATGAATTGTATTCTTACTCCGTCACCACGGATTCGTTTTAATGATATCCAAAAAATGTTTAAAAAACAAACACAAATAAAAATATAATGAATTCCATCAGCAATAATTTTTACTACCAAATCAAAATATAGCCGAGAGCCATCGGAGTTACATTTTGTGAAAATTTCATAAAACATACTCGTATTAATATGAGGAATAGTTTTTTCGTGTGGTGAATTCATCACTTTCTATCATCCGCGTGGATGTCATAAAAGATGACCAAGGGATATAATACGTATAAAAAATAGATAGAACTAAATCTAGATATTTCTTTTTTCTTTTTATTGCCAACGGTGGCAAACGAGCAAGCAGCACACCTGATGGTAAGTGACGCTGCTGCACATGGACCTTTGCAATACCAGGGGCACAGCCAGGCCGTTGCCTACCGTGAAGGAAGTACTCTTCTTAAATCTCGTTTAAAGAAGGACACTTCATAGCACTCGGGAAACACAGCAGCAGATAGTTCATTCCAGAGCCTGCACGTACGTGGGAGATATGAACGCTGGAAACGTACAGTTGAAGACCATAACGTTTCCAGGTGAAATGGATGAACCCTGCTACGAAATGATTTCTGATGTTTACGCGAGTATACACATTTTAAATAAAACTACTTTACGAATTTTATCGCGTTTGTATTTGATTTTTGATTACCCGACGTTTCGAACATTTTGCAGCGTTCATGGTCATGGACGGACTAAGATGTCTCAAGTTCAACAAGTCATCGTTATTGCAGAAAATTTATAATTATCTACCCGATACAGAAATTAGTATTTAAATATTGACCCACATTTTGATGGTGTGAGTGATACAGCCCCAGAAAAAAGAGTTTTATTTAAAACTAGCAATCCGCCCTCGCTTCGCTTTGGTTATAGATTATAGGTTATAGTCGTTTTACCCGCGTAGTTCCCGTTCCCGTAGGAATACCGGGATAAAATATAGCCTAGTTTACGCCCTGATATTATAGCTTTCCATTGGTGAAAGAATTTTTGAAATCGGTCCAGCCGTTTTGTAGATTACTCGGAACAAACAGACAGACAGACAGACAGACAAAAATTTTTTAATTGCTATTTTAGGCATAGGTGTCATGCAAATAACCGTGTGAGCATGAAAAAAGCCTATTATTTTGACATTACAAACAGACACTCCAATTTTATTTATTGGTATAGACTACACAGAAATCTTAAAATTTCAGTCATTTCGAGTGTAGTTCAATTTTTAGTTTAAATATACGTGTATAAGTTCTGATTCGCCAGAACTCGAAGTATATTCTATTTAACTCCTAATTGTGAATAAAAGTCAACGTTTTAAAATCATTTACGAGTCTGAGAGAAAAGTCTTCAAGTAAAGTAGGTTACTTGATTTCAAGACATTCCATTATTTTTATCTAATTTAATATAGACAAGATCTTCGTTACTAGCTCACTAAAAATCGCTTTAATGTCGCACGTTTTTATCTATAAAGTTGTGAATAATAGTCTACTTTAACATTTATCCATCAGCTTATTGACATCCATTATAGAAGGTGGGAGGAGGGGGAGAAATCCTCAATGGAAGTAATATCATAAAGGTTGGGCGTTATAAGTCTCCAAGTGAGTGCCGCTGCCCATTTCCTGATGATTCTTTAGTCAGTTTTTACGACTTCTTTCTTTTTTGGTAGGATATGGCCTAGACACACACCGCCCAATCTATCCGGAGTGACGGAAGAGCGACGAGCCACCCTATAATCTGTATGCCCTCCCCATTGGCATTGGGCCGATCACTGGTACCGATTCCTTGACATCCGTGTTCGATCCAGCGGGTTACCCTTTCGGGTACTGTCCCTTCGACGCCCCGAGAACATTTTAGTGTAGTCAAGGTATCACCCTCACGCGAGTGGCAGTCACCAGTCCATCAATCCGCGACCTCGGCTAGGGCGGCATCAGGCGCAGATAGTTTTTAAGACTCCTACGGAAAGTAAAAAGTGCTGACACATTATATTTCCAATCTGTCACCACAAGGAACAGTGATGAGCATTTCTTGTGGTGATGATTTCTTCTTTCATAATTCTTACATTAATTTTTAAAATTGTATAATACGAATCCGTAGAAGAACGGATGTAACCAACATAGTTCGCAGAATTAGCACGTTGAAATAGCAATGGGCAGTCCACATCGTTCGTCGGACCGACAACTGTTGGGGAAGGAAGGTTCTTGAGTGGCGACCACGAGTCAGACGGCGCAGCGGACAGCGGACGGCTGATGGATGATAATACGAGTCAAGCTTGCTGACATTCATTGGACATTTTTCTGATTGACTAATGAAAAATAAAAGAAATAAATGAGAATTTTTTGTTGGATACAAATCGCACGTCGAAAAAAAAAATGGCAACAACAATTATTTCTAAAGTTCTAATCTGCCTAATATACGACAGTATATAAAATATAGAACTAATGATGAAATCCCAGAAGTTTCATATCCTTTTCAATAAATTATGTAATATTGGGTAGATAGTTTGACCACATTTATAGGCGGGCAAAGTACTTAATCTATTTGTTTATTCATAACATAAACCATATTTATATTGAATTTCATTCACATCCATTGAAAACTTTAAAGAGGATCGCTCAACAACTTAAGTATCTTTATTTTTTTTTTGGGTGGGCTGCGGTCGGCGCGCTCCTCGCACCACTCCGTCCGGGGCGACAGAGGGGCGTAAGCACGCAACACCCGCAACCCACCTGAACACCACGTCACCTTCGTCGTTGGGCCGACCATCGGAGCAGGGTTACTTGTCATCAGTGATCGGCCCGACGGAATACCCCCTACTTGGGGTACCCTCCCATCAAGCGACGTCCCCCCCTCGGGGAGGACGTAGGTCTTTCCTCACGCGGTCGGCCTCTCGGCGGGTGACGGACTAACTCCCCGGTCACGTCACCCCCGGCCTCGGCTAGGGAGGTAGACGCGCCTGCGCCGTCTCAGTGACCGGCGGTGGGTCGCTTCGTCGAGGCTGTGCTACTCGCGCGCGCGTCCCGCCGCCTCCTTCTGCGAGATCACTGCCTCGCAGAAGACTACAACCGCGTCCCAGTTCCTGATGCTGCCGAGCATCTCCCTAGCGATGGTCGGCAGCGTTAGGTCGGCACCGATGATTGCGACGAGTTCACGACGCTGCTCCGCCCAAGCGGCACAGACCTCGAGCGTATGCTGCGCCGTGTCCTCGTCGCAATCGCAGTGGTGGCAGGACGGTGTACTCTCCCTCCTAGCGACCGTGTACAGGTACTTGCCGAAGCATCCATGCCCTGTCAAGACCTGTACTAGTCGGAAGGAGAGCACACCGTACTGCCGTTCCAACCACTGCATCAGCACCGGCCGGAAGGCCTCCACGGTCCAGACACCGTATCGAGGCCTCTCCACCCGGTCTGCCAACGGGCGATGACGTCTCGGTGGGCGTCGACGCGCCAGGCGATGAGCTCCCTTAAGGAAACAACATCGCCCTCCCCTAGCACCCACGACACCCGCCGATACAAGTCGGCGAGCATTTCCGCCTCCAGGTCTCACTGGGGAGTCCCGGCCAATAGGCACGCCGCCTCCGTCGCCACCGTGCGGTACCCGCAGATGATCCTGACCTTAATGGCCAACTTAAGTATCTAACATTAAAACAACAATGTAAATATTTACATCGAATATTATGGTTTCATATGCATATTACATATGCATGGAATATGTAATTATTATTATCTCATGCGTTTATTTTACAGAGATAAATAAATGCCTTTTTTATTTCAGATTTTATCATAATTTCACTCAGAACTAAAGATAGTTCGATTTACGACTTAAAAATTTACAAATATACGTATTGAATGTAAACATTCACATTTATAATATTGTAAAAAAAAATAAGTAGTACGCACGATAACCGTATTTACAGCAGTAGTAGTTAACAAAATAAATATTTCAGCATGTATCGACAGAGCCGGATGCGTTTCTAATTTGATACTAACAGATCTTTATCGAAAGAGTAACATATTGGTACAATTGAATACATAATACTTTAAAAGATATGGTTATTTATAAATGCCTATATTATCATTACCTTAATACTTGGTGTAGATTGTTTAAGTAATAATGCTAGTAATTAAAGATAGATAGCACGATATATTTTTGCAGATGCAAAAAGTACAAAAATAAAATTTTTCAATAGAATCATTCTTTTCTAATTCCTACTATTTAATCTATCTAATGAAACCTATTGTTTCCTAGGACTACCTGGGTGTCAAATCTCAGTATTCATAGATTACGGGGAAAGTTCATAGATTATAAATTGGCTTGCAGAAGTAAAAAATGGTGGGCTTCGTTTTAAGAAAAGAAAATGTGTGCGTCTCAGGACGCCGGACAGAAGTAATAGCTTCAACTAATCTAAGTTGACCTATTTAATAATGTATTTCATTTAACTTTAACTTAAGAAGAGCCTAGATAATTACTTAAATTTAATGTATATTAATATGATAATGTAAGGAAAGGTTATTTATTAATATTTTTTATTGATTATAAAATATATCTTATTCTTAGTTATAATTCTTGTACTGTCAATGTCGATCAATGTCAATCAATGTAAATATTACATTAGAATTTTGTGTATGTACATGTGATGACTTACGGCACGGAAACATGGTCCTTAAATTTAGGCCTCATAACAAGGCTCAAAGTCACTCAGCGTGCTATGGAGTGGGCTATGCTCCGGATTTCTCTGTGAGATAGAATCCGAAATAATCCACAAAAGAACGGGTGTAACTAATATAGCACGAAGAATTAGGACGCTGAAGTGGTAATGGGCCGGCCACATCGCTCGACGAACCGACGACCGCTGGGGAAGAAAGGTTCTTGAGTGGCGACCACGTATCGAACGACACAGTGTAGGACGCCCCCCACCAGGTGGACCGACGACCTGATGAAAGTTGCTGGGCGTCGTTGGATGCAGACGGCATAGGAGCGCACGTTGTGGCGTAACATGAGGGAGCCCTACGACCAGCAGAGGACGGCGATAAGCTGAAATGATGATGGTGACATTATTAGTATCATTACTTAATCTTATAAAAGTACAGACTGCCGCGAAAAACAATTTAGTTCAGAAAACAGCAAGTATTTCGTATTGTAATTTCCTTTATTTAAAAAAGCGTTTTCGAAGTGCCGAAATATTAGACATAGAAGACTTTATCTCTAATGACACTGACATTTGCAGATTAGAAACTAATAATTTATTTATAATTATACAAACACAATAAAACAATATCTACATATATTTTAAGGTATACGTTATATTCTATAAACTATATTATTTCAAAAGTACTATAATCCTTTTTATGTGAGTAAAATCCACTACCTCTTTGATTATCAAATTCAAAATTTATAGTGCAAATTATCAGTCAATAGTTCCGTATTAATAATTTCTGAACTATTAATCTCAAAGAGGCAAAACTAGTTAGATTTAGTATTCTATATAGTATTATATAGTTAGTTCATTCTTACAAGTTTAGTTCAGAAGATTAACTTGGAGGATTTTGAGATTGAAAGGCCGATAGAACAAATTCTCTCGATCTATTGGAATCAAAGCAGCGTTATAAATCAGTTCCTATATATTTACTTCATATTATTCACATTTAAGAAGGTAACGTACGTTTTTGGTAGTATATAAAACTAAAAATCTTATTTAAAAATATAGAACTGTCAAGTAAGCTACAATATTTTGGAGAGGCCAACAAAAATATTTTTAACGAGATAATATAAATTAAATATATACAACAAGCAACAATATAATTTATTATGTCTTAAGCATACGTAATTCAATATCTAGTGTCAAGCAAACGTAATCTTTCAATGGTCTCAAAATTTTAACAAAAAATTATTCGATGCCTCATCTAAATCTCTCCCCTCTTCTCTCCACAATGGGAAAGAATTTGATCTATTGTATCTCGGTGGTCAGACAGGCTAATATAAGGTTTTATTTCGAGTTTAATTTCTCTTGGATAGATGTTAGCTGCGTATTATAATCCCATAGTCGTCTTTTACGATACCCACGGGCAGGAAAAACAATGGTGAATGGTATTTTTACTCCGTTACCACATGGACAGTAAAGTGTACGGGGCATACAGATCAAATATTGTATATACTATGTTGGTGATTTAAATAATTTCTAAGGTTTTGGATGAGTTGAATAAGCCATGGCTCATCCTCTTACAACTGAACTCAACCTGTCTTTGATTGTACACAATATACGAATATAGGTAATTCTTGTCAGTTGCGCGTACGTCAGAGATCAAAGTTTTACGTTTATATGTTATTTTCATTTCACCATGATCTCAATTGGATTACAAAGGTCAATCTGTTGAGATTTATGAAGAATCAAATAACACTATTATTGTGTTAAGAAATTTTGCAAACTACGTAACGGACGCAAACTACGTACCAATACATTATTCTTGGTTTCCTTCTATCCTTCCCACTAATATTATAAACGCGAAAGTTTGTATGTGGGGATGTGAAGATGTGAAGATGTTTGTTGCTATTTCACGCAAAACTACTGAATGAATTTTGATGAAACTTCACAATACTATAGCTTACATATCAGAATAACACATAGGCTATAATTTATCCCGATATTCCCACGGGAAGAGGAACTGCGGGTGAAACCGCAGGGCGCTGGTAGTTCTGTATAAATTTGTTTTAAGAATATTTCAAGATATTATATAAACTCATGACAGTTCCTACCAGTCAACAAAAGTTTCTGGCAAATATTCACAACAAATCTCCGTTCATTGCAATGCTAAAAAATAAGTTCACTTCTGAAAATATATTGGTTAAACAGGCTAACGACGGTGCTGACATACTGATAATTGAAACAGCTGTAGAGCACTTTTGTTGACTGGTAGGAACTGTCACGAGTTCGTCAAACAGAATATCGGAATATGAAGATGTACCTAGCTAAAGTTCGACGACGTTGTTCTGTAGCTTTAATATTTCTTGTGCAATCGTCATAGCCATCGAATACGACTGTAACTCTTGCACCAAAATGTCGACGTACATACCCAGCGTACTTATCCAATATAACGCTAAATGTTTCTTCAGTATCCCACACAACACGGTGTAGTAAGAATCTTCCGTCGATGATATACGTCGTATTAGCGTTGTTGATATCAACATTTACCTGTTGAAAATAATCGTAAATAGCAGATTTCTTGGTTTTATGCATCCCGATGTCATCAAAGAACGATAAAGGGTGGGGAGCCCATTAGTATATACGTAGCGTACTAATGCATATTATGACGCTTGCAACTGTTTAACGCGCTATATCTCAGAAAGGGTGGCTCTAAAGAAATATTAATACATTTTTTATAGAGAATTTTATAAACTATAATTTTTGTTTGATGTAATTTTGCGATAAATCTTTCCTGTTTGCCTGAGAATCGCGAAAAACCGATGTTTTTGAGATTTTCTTACTTTTAAAACTGAGTAATTTACTAAGCTGTAATAAGACATGTGTATTTATTTTTTCGTCACGTTTTTTCACGCATCCTCATGCGACGATCTATCTGTAGATCGAGAGAGATTCTCTGCGTTGTATGCGAAAATGATGATACCAAGTGGCGTGATGAAACCGACGTCGATCTTCAACAAAGCATAGTACCAACAACTGACCTGCAAGATGCTTATCCAGATGTTAGTGTTATAGGATGTCTTGCTAATCCGTGGTTCGAGGACAATATACACTAAATATATTCATCTGCTAGTAAAAACAATATGTTTATGCATGATTACACCATTCATTTATTATTATTGTTATGCCAATCAAAAACAATCTGCAACCTTTCTGTCTAGACATTTTTAACATGATCCTTTATCTTAGAATAAATTGAGATTATACTTTATACCTATATTTAAAGATTTTTTTTATTTTTTTTTTACGCGAGGGCTATGGTAAGCGCACACGCGGTCCTGTTCATCCGGGGCGATGAAAGGACGGCGCGCAGGCCCATAACCCACCCGTACCCACGTCACCTCGTTGTGGGGCCGACCACCAGAGCAGATGTGACTTGACGTCAGTGGTCGGCCAAACGGAATACCCTTTCGGGTAACCTCACCTCTCGACGTACTGGGATGTCGGTCGCCGTCGCGCGGTCAGCTTCTCTGCGGGTGACGGACAATTCCCCGGTGCGATCACTCGCGGCCCGGCTAGGGCGGCATTAGGCGCAGATACTCGCGCCTGCGCCGCTCGAGTCGCCGGCGGCGGAACGTGTCGCCGAATAGGAGCTCTACTCGCACACGATCCGCCGCCTCCTTCCGTGAGATAACGGCCTCACAGAAGGCGGCGACCGCATCCCAGTTCCTGACGCTGACGAGCATCTCCCTGGCGATGGTCGGCAGCGCCAGGTCGGCACCGATAATCGCGACGAGTTCACGGCGCTCCCCCTCCCACGCAGCACACTCATCGAGCGTGTGCTGTGCCGTCTCCTCGTCGCAACTGCAGTAGTGGCAGGCCAGTGTGCTCTCCCTCCTGACAATCTTGTGCAGGTACTTCCCGAAGCAACCGTGCCCCGTCAGCACCTGCACCAGTCGGAAGGAAAGCAACCCGTGCGTCCGCTCCAACCACTCCATCAGCACCGGCCGGCGGGCCTCGACGGTCCTGACACCGTACCGAGGACTCTCCAGCCGGACTGCCCAACGGGCAATGACTCCTCGGCGGGCGTCGACCCGCCAGGCGGTGATCTCCTGCAGAGAGACCATAACGCCGCGGGCGCGCGTCTCGGACACCCGCCGATAAATGTCGGCGAGCATCTCCGCCTCCAGGTCCCACGGGGGAGTTCCGGCCAGGAGGCACGCTACCTCCGTCAACACCGTGCGGTAAACGCGTATGGCCCTGACCGCCATGACCCTCTATGGTCGATAAAAAAAAATATTTAAAGATAATAGTCAAAAATTTTAAGATTCTTTGGAGGTACGTAGGTACTAAAATACACGTGAATTTTTGCGCGAAGGCTGTATAGTCTTAAATCTCACCACGTATCACAAATGGGGGATAAAAAATGCTAGAAAAACGATCACTTGTATAATGGACGGCCGCTTATATTATTCTAAAAAACATATCTTATTATAAAGTCAGCAGTTTTAGCTTTAAAGGCTAAGTAAGTATTAGTCTCTCAAATAACAAAAAATGCTACCTCAGAATTTAACCTATTTTTTTACAAACAAAAGATTGTGTGAACCTGCTTCAACCCTGAATCTAAAACTTCAAAGTTAATTCTTCTCACTCCAGATAGGTCACACTATGAAATGACGATGGACAGTACGAAATGACTAAAAGACATAAGCCGACAACTTCACTAAATGTATTATGGAAAACTCCGAATGGTAACAAGATTTACTATAGTGTGACAAAAAACAAGGACATCATTATAATATTGGGCCAATTCACTTTAAATGATTAAGGTGGTTTAAGCTCAACAGCGAGACATTTATAGACTAACACAGATTTTTTTTGGAACAGTGAAATACAATTAAAAAGATCTCTAGGATTGTTAACAAAATGTACTTATAATCTTATAAATATTTGATTATTCGGTGAACTCATCTGTCACTAAGAAGTAAGACAAATAGTGAGAATAAAAGCCAAGTAAACTGCCACCGAAATAGTAAATGAGCTCTCTGGTAACAAAAACGTTAAACAAGAAAATGGAGACTGAGCTAAGTTAATTTACAGAGAAACGTGGAACGTTAACTCACTAAATCGTTTTATTTTCATTTTGACTTTGGTTCTATTTGAAGTAGCTGAAATGTTTGTTTGTAGTAAATCTAAAGTGCTTGTAGTAGCGGCTCCAAATACTATCAAATCTTTACCTGTTAGTGTCCTGAAAGCCCACAAAGTACTCAATACCGACTTGAGCCAATTCGCTTGCCTCGGTAAGTCAAGTTCTTAGTACCGTCTTTTGAACAATTGCGCTCGGAAGAGGATTATTGGTCCATTAATAAAATTTAATTAAAAGTATATATGTCATATTTTGATCGTCTTCCATCAGTTTTAAAAGGGTACATACTATATCATCACCAGATGTAATATCACATTTTTAACAATGTAAGTAAATTAGACTACATATATGGTTAAGATAGCCAAGTGTTGCAGATTAAATTTCCACGTAGGACGATGTTTTGTTCTGGGCTGGGCACGGAAGTGGTCGGTCCAATGATAAAGGCGGGGTAATGCGCAGCCGTCGTCCCGTCAGCCCCAGTCTGGGTGTAGTTTGTGTCCATTAATTATTAAATGTTTGTAAAATTTCCCCCAATACAAGGATATTATTTCCTTACTGCAGAGTATTTAAATAAAATAGAATTTTTAGAATGCAATTATTTTAGACAACATTCGTCGTCTTTTTATCCGAAATGGTTAAGCCATTGGCATATATCTAACTGTATTTCGGTCACGAGCAGTCTCAATGAGCCATTTCACCCCATCTTTATATAATTTGAAGGCTTCCGCATCCCAAGGGTCTAATGCCTTTATCCAAATCGGTATCAATATGTAAAATAGTAATGGTTTCCTATAGTTTCTTATAACTTTCTTTTATTTTGGCAAAATGTTTCATAGTGTCTATTAAGTTATATCTGCAGTATATATTAAATAAAAACTTTAAAAGATTAATATTTACGTTAAACAAGTAAGGCAGTCTAAATTAGAATTAAAAAAGTTTTACAATTAGTTCCTTTTATCTAATAAATATAAAATTTATAATATTATTACTCGTACATCTCATTGTTGTGCATGAATAATCTTGGTAAATAAAATAGGCGATTTGTACCCTACAAATTATCTACATAAATGAGGGAATCTCTATATAATGTAGATATGTAGAGATAAATTATACTGATTATTAGATGTTCTTTATTATTATTATTTTTTTAATATACATTGTAAATAAAACTACTTTTACGGATTATATCGCGTTTGTATTTGATTTATGATTGCCCAACGTTTCGAACACTTTGCAGCATTCATGGTCACGGGCGGACTAAGGTGTCTCACGTCCAACAAAGTGCTGCAAAGTGTTCGAAACGTCGGGCAATCATAAATCAAATACAAACGCGATATAATCCGTAAAAGTAGTTTTATTTACAATGTGTAGTGCTCACGTAAACATCAGATATCATTTTTTAATATAATCAAAACGAAACAGTGGACATTAATGGTTTTAGTTTTAACCCCCGACGGAATAAGAGAGGTGTTATAAATTTGACTTCGATGTTTGTCTGTCTGTGGCATCGTAGCTCTCAAACGGATGGACCGATTTCGACGCGGTTTTCTTTATTTGAAAGCCAGTTTCCTGGTTGTGGTTTTTAGCTGTTTTCGGTTATTATCTGTTCAGTAATGTAAGAGGAGCAGCTCTTTTCCCAAATGATGTAACGGCGTATCATTACTCGATTAAATGTTTCACGCGTGCCAGTATACATAATCGTTAAATAATAATTAATTGATGAATTTGACCTGATGCTACAACCAGAATAGTCTCCAGAGAACCCAACTCTTTGAAAACTCACAGCAGACATATCGTATTTTTGGGTTCAATAGATTAGTTTCAATACTCATTGAAACTAATCTATTGAACCCAAAAATAAGATATTGCCTGCAAGCTTGCAGGCTATGATCTTGAAATACGGACACGTTGACCTTGTACTACAACTTTGATGGTCTCCAGAGAACCCAACTCCTCGAAAACTTGCAGCATACATATCGTGTTTGGATCCAATATATTAGTTTTAATAAGTAAATTTCTTGCAATTTGACATCGATGTTTCTGTCCGTATGTGTGTGTGCGGGTGTCAATCTATGGAATCGTAGCTCTTACACGGATGTACCGATTTCGTTGCGGTTTTTTTTTTCTTTTCAAAGACAGATTCCTTGCGATGTTTGTTTGATATCGGTCCAGCAGTGTAATGGCACCTTTAAACTTGCCGCAAAGGGCCGCGCGGCGGCAGCGCGTCTGCAGCGCTGCTGTCGCTAGGTTTGAGAATCGTAGTGTAGTACATAGTTTCACGATAGACTCTGACGAAGAAACTCTGCTCTGCTTGTACAAAAAAATGTGCGCGCATCACTAGTCGATCGACAAATTGATGCGGGTGTAGTGCTGCAACCGTTTTTTTTTTTTTTTTTTGTGAGTGTACAGCTGTTGGCCGCAGATGGCCTTGACAGCTTGACGCGGACTATGGGTGAGCGCTGAGGGCTCTCAACCCGGAGAAAAGTATGCTAAGCGACATCGCCCAAGGGCTCCCCCTGTGGGAAACGGACCTCGGCTTGGGGCGTCGCTGGAGGCAAAGTGGGCGTGCCCACGTTTTTAGTCGTGACTTTTGCGCGGCGCGGTTTCGCACCTCGACGGCGAGGGCGGAACCGCGGATATTTATTTGTTAAGGCCTCGCAGGCCGTGTAGGCTCTTTGTTGAGCGAGTGTGATATTATCGTCCTCTTCGTCGAGGACGTGACGAGGACGTCGGATGGAAAGGCAACCGTGCGTTGTTTATTTATATAGATTTACAAAGTAGCGCGGCCGCAGCGCTGCAGACGCGATGCCACCGCGCGGCACTTTGCGGCAAATTTGAAGGGTAAGAGTATCAGCTCTTTTCTAAAGTGACATAATGGCGTGTGATTACTTGATGAGTTGCTACACGCGTGTCAGTACAGTCGTTAAATGACAATTAATTGATAATTCCTGTTGAAGAGAACGTGATATTTTTTTCGCTATTATTTTATTTTGTGTCGAAGGTTATTCAAAATTTTCAAATTTACTTTATTATATATCATATTATTGGTACGGTACTAAAAATAAAGATTCAAAATAACCTGTCAAGTACTGATATTGTGATTTAAAAGTAATTTATATTTTTAATAAGTTTAGTTGAAAATGTCGCGCACCGGCGGAAGTAAAATTACGTTTATAATCTATCATCTTGGTGTCCCAGTTTGTGAGGTCTGCCTTGGTTTTTATGAAACGCTATCTTAATGCAGAGTTTGCAAAATAAAATATTATATTACACAATTTAATAAAGCTTTTTAAGGTAACAGGTAGTATTTACTGTTGCAGTAAACGACTTACTTTAATGTTGATGTAGTCAGGGGAAAATGTCCTTTTCTCCCGTGACGACATCGACATCAAAAATAACAATAACATCTTTATTTTTTTTGCATATTTTAATATACAGGGTGACTGGTAAAAGATTGTACATATTGAAGGATTAGGGTATTCAGTATTCGATTCTGATACCGAATATATAAAAAAAATTGGTACTTAAATTTTGAACTAATTATCTTATAAAAATATTTAGTTATGGACACATGGGATGCGTCAACGTACGTCAGCAATTGTAGGTACTAAACAGTTTGCGCATTGAACTAGTTACATTTTAGGTAGAATTCGACCCAGTAGGTATTTTTTTTTCGTCGCGGGCCGCAGACAGAGGTCAACGTACGCTGGCAAACCTATTGTTGTGATTAGAAACAAATCACTTTATCTCAGGATTGGTAAGAGCTATGAATCTGCAAATAACTTTAGTGTTTTATGACATTATTCTTACACCTAGTTTAAGTAATTTTAGTAATAAATATCCAAAATCTTGACAACAGTGCTAACAAAATTGTTACTCGATATCGGTATCGGTGTATCGCCAGTAGGGTGACAATATTTTTGGAAGTCTTGTAACACTAATATTGTTGATGTTTACTATGTAGTTAATTAATATTATCTTCTTTTTACACTTTTATTAGTTACATGTGGCCATTATCTATCGTTTCCTTGAATATGTACAATCTTTTACCAGTCATACTGTATATATTCTATTATTATTTTGTTATAAATTTAGCAAATAACAATAAAGTAATATTTAATGAAAAAAATGCTCGTATACTCATTTGCTGTATGGTGGCGGTTACGAATATTACCAACGCTTATATTGGTTATGGATGTCGTAAAAGATAAATAGGAGCTTTACATCAACGAGGGCCAACCGATGTCATCTAGTCAATAATTACATTCCCAAAGATTACATTCCCTAGAAGGGGGTGCAGGTGGCTGGTCATAAAACGATTATCAATTTTTAGGGTTCCGTACCCAAAGGGTAAGAACGGGACCCTATTACTGAGACTTCGTTGTCTGTCCGTCCGTCCATCCGTCTGTCACCAGGCTGTATCTCAAGAACGGTGATAGCTAGACAGTTGAAATTTTCACAGATGATGTATATCTATTGCCACTATAACAAAAAATACTAAAAATAAAATAAATATTTAAGAGGGGCTCCCATACAACAAACTCGTTTTTTTTGCTCAATATCGATAATGGCAATAGGGAGGCACTTGTTTACCTAGTCAATGGTATGGAACCCTTCGTGTGGGAGTCCGACTCGCACTTGGGCGATTTTAATTTGAAATATGTACTATGGAAGGAGGCTGGTTATTGCGTCTATCCTAAGTTATTTATTTAAGAGAAAGACGATTATGATGATACTTGTTACGTAGCAACTTTAAAGCTTTTTTTTATTTTTACCTGTTTCTATGTATTGTAAAAATATAGACTGCACAGATGGCGTAGTGGTTAAGATAGCGACCTACAGCGCCAGTGTCCTGGGTTCGAATCCCACGCGGGACATCACTTTGTGCGATCCACAAATTGTTGTTCTGAATCTGGATGTAATTTGTGTCCGTTAATTATATGTTTGTAAAGTCCCCCGCAATACAAGGATTATTTCCTTAGTGTAGGGTGTTGTCTTAAATAAATAAATAAATATTGGAACAATTTTTATATATGTACGACAACATTTTCGCGGATTCACCCGCGCTGATGCCGTTCTCTTGGAAATACAGTGATAAAAAATAATCTACGTACGTTACTCGATGATAATATTGCTGTCAATTGGTGCAAGATTTTTTGAAATCGCTCATTTCCCAACATTTCAATCATGTAGTTCCTGTTCCCGTGAGAATACCAGAATAAAAAGAATTAATCAGATTCGTAAAAGAATTTAAAAAATCGGTGAAATGCATGCGTGTTGACGTGCATCGTTGGCGTTTACGTAGGAGCACTGAGATGAAAAATAGTCTACATACGATAATGTAGCTTTCTATTGGTGAAAGAATTTTAAAAATCCATTTAATAGTTTAAACGTGAAACACAAACAAATAAATAATAAAATTTACTTTCGCATTACACATTACTTTAGCATTCAAGGCGAATGAAACTTATATATAAGAATTTTGTAATTTTATAAGTTTTATTTTTTCTTGAACAGTCAAGAAGAGTTAAGCATTCTTTGAACGTTAGAAGGTCACACTTAATTTTAGAATTTCCTTCTTTCCTAAACGAACGACAACATCTCGCACTGAAAAATATTTGTATTCTTCACTTCACAAGGATATATTTAAAGAGTACAATTTATCCATATTCAGCAATACAACATAACAAAATATGTATTTATATTATATATATTAAAAATTTATCGCCAAATGTCAAAAGTTGATCATGTACTAGGCTACTTAAAAATTCAAACCGCTGGTCCGTTAAATTATACATGTAAGCTCTTCGTGATGAAACGATTTGCCTGCCAAGTATATAATTTGGTTCAATGTTAAACATGTCAAATTATAAGGGTTCTATCAGAAGGGATGGCCGAGTTAAGAAGCCGCACCTGATTCCCAATTAGGATCGTGAAACAAGCTCTTTGAAATATTGTTATTAATGGAATATTTATAAATTTGGATGCCAAACAAATTTTCTTTACTTTTTTGTGAAATTTATCATCTCACGTCATATATGTACCTTTCATAGCTAGGCACAATATCTGCCGCTTCCATAATATGAGGTTAATTGCTACTTTACTACATTGGTCAGAGTTGGTATAGATTTTATTTCGAGTTTGCCTTCTCTTGCTTAGATGTTATCATCATCTCATCATCATATATGTCCCAATGCTGGACTCTAGCCTCCTCCATAATGGGAGGGAAATTGACCTTACTATACCACGCTGGTCAGACATTTTGGTATAGGATTTTGTTTTCCTTCTCGTACATATGTAGATATTATATGTTTTCTATATCCCTCAGTCGACTTTTACGACATCTATGAGCAAAATAGGGAATGGTGAATTGTATACTTATTCCGTAAACACAAGAACGATAATTATAATAAACAATTATATTTGTAATTGGATTGATATTTAAACTCATTAAGACTGTCGTCCTCGAGCGTGGGAACTTTTGATGGAGCACACATTGACATTTTCTACTCACACGGACGCATCGCTCAGTATTAGTACACGCACCTGGAAATAAATAAATCTAATTTCGATGTTTGCACTAGTACGTATTCATTGCGCGTTTGTCTTAGTAGGATGTTCACAGTGTCACAAAAATAATGCAATGATTTAGGCATTAGCATATCGCATCGTGACATCCACAGTGCTCTAGTGTCTACCTGTGGCAAAGGGTAGGGTACAATGTATGCTTTCTAGGTAATATAGTTACTATTTATTTTTTATGGAGAAATCACAGTAACATTATAAATCTGAATGTTTGCCGGTAAATTCTAAAATAGTTAGACCATGGTAACGGTTAGATATTTTTTTTGATACATAGATTGACATTGATTGATTGATTGATTGATCAACATAGACTATTTTTTATTTTGGATATTGCTCGGCGCGGTACCTGCGCGCCGAGCGTTTAAGGTGTTATCAAGTTAATGTTATGTATAAATGATATGGGAAATATAGGGTAAAGACTATTCATAATCATATAAATATAATATAAATCATCATCATCATTTCAGACTATCGCCCTCCACTGCTGGACGTAGGCCTCCCTCATGTTACGCCATAGAGTGCGGTCCTGTGTTGTCTACATCCAACGACGCCCAGCTACTTTCATCAGGTCGTCGTTCCACCTAGTGCTTGCGTCCAACACTGCGTCCTCCGATACGTTGAGAACCTCACCCCAGCGGTTGTCAGTTTGTCGAGCGATGTGGCCTATGCTCATTGCGACTTTGGCGTGATAATTCTTCGTGCTATGTCGGTTACATCCTTTCTTCTGCGGCTTGCCGTATTTCGGATTCTAACACGCAAAGAAATCCCGGGCATAGCCCGCTCCATTGCACGCTGAGCTAATTTGAGTTTGATTATGAGGCCTACATTTAGGGATCACGTTTCCGTGCTATAAGTTAGTCCTGTACCGGTCCTAGTTGGCAATGCGATTCTCGAAGATGTCGATCATTATATTTACAAACAGTCCAGTTAGGTAGATCCAATTTCGAGAATCGACGAATCCAACTCGGCTGGGCAGTGTTCGGGAATCTTAAGAGGATCTTCTCGTCCAACATACCTCAGTGTCGGAAAACACAGGTCTACGACCAGTGTGCGTTGCCTTAACGTCATTTAGAGATACCCGCTTTGTTAGTGGAGTATAAAACCAAGCTGTGTCAAGATAATATAAATATGTAAATTTAATTATAAATGATCTCTTTTTATAAAAACGGTTAAAATGGCTTAATACAATCACAGAATATTTGACAACAATTATTTTTAATTTACTTTGTGCGGGATGGATAATTCTATCTCCATAACAACCGTTTCGGTAATACAGTTCGCACAGACGCCAGGGTTCCCAGAGGCGAAGCAAAGCCGGTGCCATGGGTAGGATGCGTAATACTCGTGAAGTCCATCTTTCTGTTGACTTATATTGCCAGACTCTGCAAGTCCCAGTTGTCTTAGAGTGGCTTGGCCTCACAACAGGCGCTCTGTTACGAACCAAATAGTAGTCAGATGACCTTAGTGACACTTCTACCACTACCTGGTATCCATGTTGGTGCGTAGTCAGCAGAATAAACAGTAAAAAAGACTCGCGGATCTCAATACCTAGGGCACGAATGGGTTATGTTACCAGTTGTGAAAGACCATAAGTCGAGGCATATTGAAGAGATGTCGATTCTGGTGGTCAGTGGTTTGGGACCTCAGTTACTCTTTATGATGAGCGTTGAAGTCTCCAAGAACCACCATGTCCGCTGATGAACACTGCCCCAATATTTCGTTAATCCTCCATTGGACGTTCTCAAATAATTGAATTGACCCGGAATCACTGCCATGGGACCTGCAGAGACACGCGTAGATGCGGATAAATCCTCTATTTTCTACGCGTAACTATAGAATTGACAGGTCACATGCTCGAGGGCCCGGAGGCGGCTACAACAGATATCACCCCGAATGAATACGCGCACCTCGACTTTACGACGGAATGTGTGTTCCAACTCGTAGCCGGGGTAATTTAGGTACGAAATATCATCCAGAGCACTTATCTGCATCTCCGTTAAAAAGAGCAGGGCAGGCCGCGTCGTTTCGAGATGGTGGTGGACGGCGTCGAGGTTGCTATCTAAACCCCTGATATTGTAAAAATTCACATCAAATGTGGACAAGTGAATAAAATTGTCTTTTTAACTTTCTTAATCATGAATTTTTTTTAGAAAAGAAAGAAGGGAGGGTGAATGTGTATAATGGGGTTTGGTGATACAAAAAAAAAGGCGGAGCATAGTACATGGTTGAGGGGTGAATTTTGTGATGAGCTTTTGTGACGAAGCATAGAAGAGAGCCCCCGCGCGAAGCCGCCGAGGTCCATTCGAGTTTCCCACTCTGCCACGATGACCTCCCAACGGGATCTTTGTCAGTTGGTAGGACCGGCATGTGGCTGGCAGTGACCATTCATATCGGGTCTCACTGCACACCATGTCAGTCCCTCATGCTCAGTGCCCCGACCAAGACCTCACTACCGCAAGTTTCAGACATCACCAAAGTCTACCGTTTTATACACAGAAATACACCCAGCAAATTGGGTTTCCGGCTTTCTTGAAGTTCATCGAATGAAGCATAACAACAAATTGCTACTACTTAGACGTCGATCCTCTGCGAGAGTGTGGTATTACTCCAGACGGCTCGCCTGTATTAACATATACTTACTACTTTAGTTTGAATCTTTCTTTATTTTTTTTTATGTTTG
Organism: Lymantria dispar; assembly: GCA_032191425.1. Lineage (NCBI taxonomy): Eukaryota > Metazoa > Arthropoda > Insecta > Lepidoptera > Erebidae > Lymantria > Lymantria dispar. The sequence goes on from CM063446.1 coordinate 6,874,082, forward strand.
CAATAATTTTCTTTCAGTTTCCTATTATTTACTTCAAATTCGATTTTAATAAATACCTGCATAGGTGTTTGATAACTAATCTGATGAAAAAAAAACATATAATTAAACTTGCATATGTATGTACCTGCCTTGTTTTTTTATTTACTCGATGAATACAAATTAGTAGTCGTGTCCGAGACTCGCGACTCACCCTTATGCAAATGCAAAGAAATATCGCGGAGCAACTGACGGACGTGCGTTCACCTTGAATACTGAGGGGGCACTGATTTTTTTCTTTGCGTAGGTTTTATGACAAAGCTAATAATTATGAGACGCTTTTATTTCACAGTAAAATGTATGGACAACTGGGAACAATTTCGGCTAAAAATATGCTTGCTGTTTAGGATTATATAATTATTTTTTGTTATGAAATAGTAAAAAAAAAATAATGTTTTTGATTTTCTTTCTGGGAAATTAACAATTATTTTATAATTATAAGACGGTGCCTTAATAGGCCCATTTGTTGAGCAGTTGAGCTATTTTTTTATGTCGTTTAATGCAGAGAGTTCCTAAATATTTTTAAAACCGTAAGTGTCTATTCACGCGTTTCTTAGGGACGCGCCTCTTAAATAATTAATGATTACGCTGTGACATTTGAAAGTTGAAAAACCATTACCCAACCTTTATTAATCTACTATTAGCTAAAAGTCGATATTCACTGTATATCTTACTGTGTAGATTTTTAAATATTTTAATAAATTATAGCTTAAATTTATTTCTATTTATACTTTAATACTATATTCATAATGTATCTTACCAGTGATGACTTACGGCACGGAAACGTGGTCCCTAAATGTAGGACTCATAACCAAGCTCAAATTCGCTCATCGTATTATGAAGCGGGCTATTCTCGGGATTTCTCTGTGAGATAGAAACTGAAATACGGCAATCCGCAGAAGAATGGATGTAACTGACATAGCACGAAGAATTAGCACGCTGACGTGGCAATGGGCGGGCCGCATCGCTCGACGAACCGACAACCGCTGGGGAAGAAAGGTTCTCGAGTGGCGACCACGTTTTGGACGACGTTATGTAGGACGACCACTAGGTGGACCGACAACCTGGTGAAAGTTGCTGGGAGTTGGATGCAGGCAGCACAGGACCGCACTTTGTGGCGTAACATGAGGGAGGCCTACGTCCTCCAGCGGGCGGCAATAGGCTGAAATGATGATGAAATGATGATATTCATAATACAAATATTAAGAGAACGTTGGGATTAATTTAAAGACTGTATTATTAGTCGGAAATCCGTTTATGTAAAAAGTTGCCGGATGAGCGGTAAAACAGCATTATTATCATTATGAGGTCTGATGTTTACGCGAGTATTATACATTAATACATAAATTACAATTATACATAAATCTATTTTTACGGATTCTATGGCGTTTGTATTTGCTTTGACTTTTCAGCGAACTCGATTCAAGGAACACATAACTGACGTGAAGCATTGTTGTCATACTAGGCCTGCACTCTGTACACAGTCAGGACCGTGCCCAATTTGATAAATTACAAATCCTCGCAAAAGAACACCGATAGCTGCCTAGAATTATTCGCGAGGCTATTGAGATGAAAAAACACAAAAATCTTTAGAGAAGATGGCTGAGTATTGGTCAGTAATAATTAAACAAAATTTTTGCGTTATATATTTTTCTAATAGGTTTTGTCATAAAAGAATAATAGATTTTCGCAGTTACTGAGATTCTGAATATATGGAAATATGCATATTTACAAATTGCTCGTTATTTTTAGAACAAAAAATTGACGTTTAATTAGTACAATTTGGACAGTAAAAGGACAATAAAAAGATCCGTCATCCACATTTTCTTAAACATTACATTTATTGAGACGTTGCTTAAATATTATTCATTCGACCGTCTAGTATTCTATTAAAGAATACTAAAAATAGAACACATTTCGAAATATGATAAGAAGTAAAATTATATCTCTATCTCTCTAAGAACATTAGCGTAATTAATTACATTTTGCTTAAAGTGCTCTGCAAGGTCTTCGTCTAATAATTTTAGAAGAATGATGATAATATCTTATCCTTAAAACTCATCATGTAAGATCCTCAATCTAAGTTATTTCGCAATGTCTGTGACTTTCTACCAATTCCAAATTATTTGTAATTGCTGAATTTAAGTTCTGAAAATATCCAATTTATGTTTTCGCTTGTTCGCTAACAGGTAATAATATTATTGGTGTAGGTTGTCTCACTCGAAATATCAAAGTGCCGAGTTATTACTGTCCTATTTACCTGTTCAATGGTTACAAAGATTAATCTTTAAATAACGAGGAACTGTGGTTAAACATGTATTAACACGTGTTTAGTTATATTAAATAAGATATTACTTGAGTGCACATGTTAGTTCACAATTCGCGCGCGAATGTAAATTTTCGGAATAAAAAATTGACTGTAGTTTAGGGTTAGGTATATATAGCTTTATATCAAAGAAAGATTTTTTAAAATTAAATCCGTAACTAAACTCTCATTTTTCCGCAAAATAAGATTTTGTATCTCCCCATGGCGTGTTCTCCTTTTGACCGGACTACCTTCGCGAACCTTAATAAAAGACTAGGTATGTATCTTTCATACTAGTACTTAAAATTTTGATCTCTTTGCACACTGTATGAAGTAAGAATACTTTTATTTTACGGACATTATGTGTTTTAATTACATTGTAACTAACATTTATAATACTTACGTATTCATAGTCATAGTGAAACTAAGATATTTGACGATTCAAAAATCGTCTTTATTATATTGATCTATTAGTATTAGTTGTTACTTTTCACTCACATTACATCGCACTAAGGAAGATCCCGTCCTACACTTCACTTCGAAAAATGAAGGTTGTGATTATTTATTGATTTTTTATTTATATTAGGTATTTGAAGAAAATAATTCCAATAAATTTATACTGCAAAAATTATTATACCATTTGCTATAGTTCATAAAATATAGGATCTCTGTGACAGTTGTCCCTAGTGCTGTCATGCTTACGATAAAGTCCGTAGTTTTTTATCGATAAAACTCTTTTTTTTATAATTGTGATTTTCTATTATAATTAAAATACAATCAATGAAAATATTTTTGAATTTATTTCAAACAAAACTGTTTTTGACTGTTTTAATTAATAATAATAATTTCATTTATTTCTCACCACAATAATAAGTTATAATATTTAGGTTGTACAATTATATATCTGATAGGTTTATTGTGGGACTGGTGCCCAAAGTAGGAAAAGTACCTGTATTTCGGGCCACCAGGCACTCCCTTAGTGGATAATATTAGACCACTTATAAGATTTAGCACGAAAATGTTACAATCGCAGGTACAACTACAGAGTGTATTTTATTTTTATTTTTTTATGGTAGCGTCGAGGTTAGTAGAGTGTGTGTTTGTGTGTGAGTATCGATGCGTATGAGTGACTGCGTGTGTGTGTGCACGTGTTAGTGTGTTTGTGTGTGTGTGAGGCGATTTATTCAAAAGGTCAAGACAATCAAGGTCTAGGTCACTACTATCGTCATCACTGGAGCGTTCCTGCTAGAAAATTTATCATTTTTTTCCAAAATAGGAACAGTCGTTAGATCAATCGATCAATTACGACTGTTTTATAAATAAATATGTCTAGTTTATTGATAATAATGCGTACGTAATATTATCATTTACTCTAAGACAAAAATTAGTTTTTTAATGTTTAATTAATTCAATTTATGTATTTTATTATGTAACTGTCTGTTTTAATTGTAAAAAATATGTTGAAAGTTTTAAATAAATACTGTATTGGGTTTATTTCTTTTATGAATAATTTAATAAAGATCGGTTATCGATTTACGTATATCGACTGTCCCATCTCTTTTTTATTTTCAGTCCAATATTATCTTGTACGTGCGTGAGCGTCATTTATGTATAAAATGTTTACTAAGTATTTCAATACTTACGAGATACATTTTAGGCATGAATATTAATATTTTTATATTTATAATATATTGCAATTCAGTTGCAATAAAACTGGGACGAAAAGAATGAAAATATATTTGATACAAAATGAAATTGTAAACATGTTGCTCGTTCAAACTTACTTCGTTGGTTTCGTTGACATCTGTCACAGAGATCAAGCTATATTTTATGGACTATAATGAAAGGACACACTGTAACGTATCCAATTATGGTTACAATAATACTTTCGATAACTTCTATTATAAGCGAATTACTACAACTAAACATTGCGCGTAACATACACATGATGATTCAATTATTGTAATTGCTTTGTTATTTAATATTATTACGGCTCATATTAATTTACTGTAACTCACATCCCGTTGGGAGATTACGGTTTTATGTACGTACCATGCAGGTAATAAGCTTCATTTTACCTACTAGATGTAATTTAGAAATGTTATGCCGAAGTATTAAAATTGACTTATTTTATGCCTTACGTAAGGTATGCTAAAGGTACATTATGTTCACCCAATTTATTATAACATCTTTTTAACCGACTTCAAAAAAGGAGGAGGTTTCTCAATTCCACCGTATTATGTTTTGCGGATAACTTCGTAGTTTTCAAACCGATTTTGATGTTTCTTTTTTTGTTGGAAAGGGTATACTGCCAAAATGGTCCCATGAAAATTTTATCTAAATCGGACAAGTAGTTTTTGAAACACCACCAAAAATTTAAAAATTTATCTACATTGTCTACATTATTGAAGGCGGTTTCTTTTTTTGCAAAATATAATTATTTTCCTGTAGTATTGATTTTATTAGATATATAAATTGTAGCATCACTGCGTTATTAAGCTTTTTGGAAGATAATTCCAGATTATCTCGTATGGTCAGCGTGACATAGTATTCCATTATTCCTCCTATTATGATATGGGCTCGTATTTTATAATGATATTCCCCTTCCCTCCAATGTGGTTGAGGGGAGTGATGGCTGCTCTAGTTGTTAACTCGTGATCGGGTGCTGTTTGTGTGATCTGGTCCAACTATGTTTTCCTTTCCTTTTTTATTTGAACTAAATTTAAAAAAAGGTATATCCTATCTCGAAGGGCATGACACTGGAGCTAAGACTATATGTTGTATACATAATTGTATTCAAAAGATGGTAAAAAAATGTCAGCCCGCTGAGTTTCTTGCCGGATCTTCTCAGCTTGTGGCTGCGTTCTGATCCGGTGGTAGATATTGTATTATATTCAAACGATGTATAAATTTGACAATATATAAGTGCCCTCAAGTAGCCTATGCAGAATAAATGATTTGGTTTGATTTGATACATATGAGACTCAAGATGAGGAATCATCATCATCATCATTCAGCTTTTTGCCGTCCACTGCTGGACGTAAGCCTCCCTTATTTATTATAACATAACACGGTCCGGACGAGGAATCTCAACTAGTAAAATTTATCAAAGAAAGATTTGATAAAGTGAGATAAATATTCTACTATCGATACTGTAGTCTTGAGTTCAAATCCTGGGTTGGATTAGACTATTAATATATCCGTTTCAGAAATACCTCTTAGTAAGAAACACGAGGGACTGTGGTTTGTGTTGTCAAAATTCATTCATGATAATGGATACAAAGCCTTTCAGCTGAATACACTGTTAGCTTAATAATTCACAAAAGCAGTCCGTCAATAAGTCAAGTTGTTACCATTGATTGGGTGTTGATAACTAAATATATGAATTCACTGGTAATTTTGTAAAAACACGAAAATACACGTAATTCAAGATTATATTATATTCACTACACTTCAGAATTTCTCAGCATTATCCTTACTAATAATATAAATGCGAAAGTAAGTTTGTTACGCTTTCACGCTTATACCATCGAACAAATTTCAAAAATTCTTTCACCATCCAATCTATAATATCAGGGACTATATTTTATCCCGGTATTCCCACGGGAACGTGGGACGGGCGGTTAAAACCAAAGCGAGGGCGGGTTGCTAGCATTACATAAAATATCAGCAAAATTATTCAATACTAGCAACCCGCCCTCGCTTTGCTTCGGTTTCAGTCGTCTTACCCGCATAGTTCATGTTCCCGTGGAAATACTGGGATAAAATATAGCCTATGTTACTCCCTGATATCATAGCTTTCCAACGGTGAAAGAGTTTTTGAAATCGGTTCGGTGGTTTAAGCGTGAAAGCGTAACAAATAAACTTAATTTCGCATTTATAATATTAGTAAGGATTCACTACACTTCAGATTTTCTCAGCGTTATATTACATAAAATACTAGCAAAATCATTCAATATAATACTATAAACCACTAAAATAGTGATAAGAACGCCACATGACATTATAACATTCCCGCCAAAACTCCTTGGAATTGTGTTAATGCAAAGTGTTGCAAGAAGAAATATCATCATCGTCATCTCAGCTCATATACATCCCAGTGCTAGGCTTAAGCTTCCTCCAAAATAGGAGGGATAATTAATCTACTATACTACTACTAGACGGGTTGATTATTTCGAGTTGTGCTTCTCTTTAATAAATATTATATGCATATTATATCCCTTGAGCGTTTTGTAACGACACGCACGGGCAAGATGGAGGTAGGGTGGTGTATTGTACTCTTACTCCGTCACCACAAGGAATATATTTTTAACTTTGTATTCTTTCAATCTATCATTTATAGGGACATCGGTCAGGGCATAGGTAAAAGTAATCTATTGAATATTCAAATCACCGCGGTGTCAGTGGTTACCTAAAGTCGGGTGCAGTTCATGTTTTTACAACTACGGTACTATGGTAAAGCAAACAGTGGTTCCATTTTTGTAGTTTTTTCCAAACGGATACGATATTATTTCCATCATTTTATGGGGAATTTTAATTTGGTTTTATTGGTTTTATTTATTGATGATTATGTCAGATGGTTTTTTTTTCTTCTGTGTGGTAACAGAAGAGAAATTCACCCTTTTTTTTTTTTGTGGGTGGGCTGCGGTCGGTGCGCCTCCGCACCACTCCGTCCGGGGCGACAGAGGGGCTTAAGCACGCAACTCCCGCAACCCACCCGAAAACCACCTCGCCTTCGTCGTTGGGCCGACCACCGGAGCAGGTTTACTTGTCGTCAGTGGTCGGCCCGACGGAATACCCCCTACGTGGGGTACCCTCCCATCGACCGACGTCCCCCCCTCGGGGAGGACGTCGGTCTTTTCTCACGCGGTCGTCCTCTCGGAAGAGAAATTCACCCTAATATAGTATGCTGATCAGACGGCTTGGTAATGGGATTTATTTCAAATTTGTTATGTCTTGCATAGATGTTATATGCATATTATATATCCCTTAGTCTTCTTTTACGACATCCACGAGCAATATACTGGATGGTAATTTGTATTTTTACTCAGGCACCACATGGAACTTATTCAAGCTAACCTACTCAACTTAATTGTAAAATAAAAACAGAAATAAAAAAAACTAAAATATAAACTTTTCAAGTAATTCTAAAGCATGATGACATTTAAAATAATTACAACCACTAGATATAATCGTAGATCGCTAGAACAGAGCTCGTGACACGTATTCCTGAAAATTCGTTTCTGGTTTATCATTTTAAAAATTAAATTTTACTTCAGATAATTTATCAAGAGTATTAATGATATTAATGCAGATTGAAAAGTTTTATGGCGATGAGTACTACATAGATTTTACTTTCAAACAATTACTTGAAAATAATGGTTTCTGAAAACACAGGTTTACGACCAGTGTATGTTAATTATCAGTGATGATTTACGGCACGGAGACGTAGTTTCTAAATATGGGCGTCATATCTAAGCTCGCAATGGCTCAGCGTGCTATGGAGCGGGTTATGTTCGGCAATTATCTGCGAGATTGAATCCAAAAATTCGTAGAAGAACGAGTGTAACCGACTTAGAACACGAAGAATTAGCATGATAAAGTGGGCAATAGGCAGGCCACATCACTCGATGAAATGACAACCACTGGGGATGAAAGATTCTCGAGTAAGCGACCACGTATCGGACGATGCAGTGTAGAAAACACTAGATGGACCGATGACCTGGTAAAAATTGCTGGGCGTCGTTGGATATAGGCGGAACAGGACTGCACTCTGTGACGTAACATGAGGGAGGCCTACGTCCAGCAGTGGATGGCGATAGGCCGAAATGATGACGCTGATGAATGGTTTCTGATGTTTGCGGGTATTACACTTCATAAATAGAACTATTTTTACAGATTTTTATTCGATTTTTGATTACCAAACGTTTCGAACACTTTTCAATGTTCATGATCACGAGCGGCACTAAAACGTCGGGCAATCAAAAATCAAAAACAAACGCGATAAAATCCGCGAAAATAGTTTTACTTACTTTCAAATGGTTTATTCTCATTCTGCGTATCGCCTTATCGAATGATCTCATGATTAGAGATCCTTTAGTTTTTTATTCCTTTCTAAAGTTCAAGGAGATAAGGACCTAATTAATCTTGTTTTACCTCCTCTTTAACGCTTTGTGTTTCTGATTAACAGGAAACCATTAACAGAGGCACGTGTATTTATATCTTCATTCATTGTTATTTACAGCCGTATATATTCTGTTTTGTGTGGTGACGTAGTAAGAATACCATTCACCACTCCCTATCTTGCCCGTGGATGTCGTAAAAGACGACCATGGGATATAATATGCACATAACATCTATGCAAGAGAAGGAAAACTCGAAATAAAACCCTATATCAACATGTCTGACCAGCGTGGTATAGTAGGTTAGATTCAGATAACATCTATGCAAAAGGAGGTCCATTCGAAATAAAGGCCTGTATCAACCCGTTTGAGCAGCGCGATAGGTATAGGAGGTTAATTTCCCTTCTATTTTGGAGGAGGCCCGAGCCCAAGAGTGGGACTTATGTGGCCTAAGATGTGATATTTTTTTAAATCGCAACACCTGGATGTTCTCTTTTAAAAAAATACTAGGAACACTAAGGAAATAAACATTGTGTTGCGGGGGACTTTACAAATATATAATTAATGGACACAAATTACAATCGGTCTCAGAACAACAATTTGTGGAGCGCACATAGTGTTGTCCTGCGTGAGATTCGAACTCACGACACTGGCGCGGTAGGTAATATCTTAATCAGTACGCCATTTGTGCAGTAATTATTATTTTATGATAATTAAAATCTTTCCTCGTAGTAGAATTATATTTTTAAAACGCTTTTTTTATGTAGTTAATTTCTAGAATATAACGTTATAGTCGGCAATTTACAAGAAGGATAGCAGTCTCGATAAACGTACACGGCTTTTATCTACTATCTTACGGTATATAATGTAAATTATGTGATTTTGTTACATACTCTTACTTATCTCAATTTATATGGGTCGGCACAAATTACATGCAGGACCGTATGATCCTGGTCAGACGTGTTTGTATAGTGTTTTATGTCACGTTTGCCTTTTCTTGCATAGACATTATCGCCATTTTATATCCCTTAGTCATCTTACCCACAGGTAAGAAAGGTGGTGGTAAAATGTATTCTTATTCTTAACACAAGTTGGGTTTTCATTAAGTTATAATATCGCATTAAAGAAGAAAGGTTCTTGAGTGGCGACTACGAATCGGACGGCGCAGCGTAGGACGACCCCCCACTAGGTGGACTGACGACATTCTCAAGGTCGAAGGGAACCATTGGATGCAAGTGGCACAGGACCGTTTCGAGTGGCATTCTCATGGGGAGGCCTTTGTCTAGCAGTAGGCTGATGGATGGAATATCCCATTGTATTCAGATCTTTGGCTCTCAAACTAAGATTAAACTTGTGTTTTCAATTCATTAAAGCATTCTAAGTCATTATAATAACCTTAACGTTACAATTAGCCGAGGCCACGGGTGACTGAACCGGGGATTTGGTCCGTCACCCGCCGAGAGGTTGACCGCGCGACAGTGACCGACGTGCCCGAGGGGGGACCTTATGAGGGGAGGGTACCCCGCGACCGGTGTATTCCTTTGGGCCGACTACTGAAGACAAGGAACTCTGCACCGGTGATCGGCCCAACGACGAAGGCGACATACTACGGATGGGTCATGGGCCGCGCGGCGCCCTTCTGTCGCTTTGGACGGATTCGGGCGGCGTGCGAGATGACCATGGACCACCCCCCAAAAAAAACTTATGGATTTTTTGCTAGACCGCTGCCTACTGTGAATGGAGCGTGATTGCGTGCAATGAGATTCGGTGATAGTAAAAATCACCATACGGAAACATACTCAGAAAGTTGGACTCGTTCGCTGTAGTTAATAGGGTTAATTACCCTTTTATTTTGGAGGAGACTCGAGCGTAGTAATGGGACGTATGAGCCGAGATAATGCTAATATTTCTATACATTAATATTTTAATGAGAAACTGATATTATCTATGAATGGGTAGTAATTAAATTTTCATATGAAATTGGAAGGTTATCTAAATTACGTAATTAATTAACAGTTTTTGAAATATAAATTGAATGAGAAATATTGTAATTATACATTAGATTACATAATCTACTCATTACCCAAGTATTATATATAAAAATTAGCTTTTATATTATAACGTAAGTATAATTATAATTGCATGTATGTTAAGGGGGTCTAGCAAGGGGTTGCCACGATGTTAAGTGTCTAGCAATGAATAACGTGATTTTTAATAACGTTCTGAAGGTAATATCAAAAAATCACGCTTAATAATTTGACGAAAATGGATCGGTATTTTACACACCTTTAGTATCTTTTATCTGCCAAAGCCACTGTAACTCAAACTTCGTAATGGGCCACCGTTCTTACCTGTGTTGGGAGCATGTGCTTTCAGCTTTAATAAAATCATGAAGGTCTGGGGTTCACAGGCTCTTAGTCTATTATCTTTCTATGTTATATTTATTCTTATACTAGCAACCCACCCTCGCTTTGTTTCGATTTCAGTCGCCTTACCCGCGTAGTACCCATTCCCGTAGGAATATCGGCATAAAATATAGCCTATACTCCTTGATATTATAGCTTTCCAATGGTGAAAGAATTTTTGAAATCGTTTCAGTGGTTTAAGCGTGAAAGCGTAACAAATAAACAAAGAAACAAACTTACTTTCGCATTTATAATATTATACTCGTTCCAACCATTTATTTTACTTTTGGCAGGTCGAATTCTGGTCAATTAGTGTTGTACCAATGTATTACGGATACTATGTTTTGTAATAATCGATTTTAGTCAGGAAGAACTTTTAATCGATTTAACACGGATATTTTATTTTTGCTTAAATACATATTTCATATTATTTAAAAACTTCACTTCTGTAAATATATTTGTTATTTGGGCACATTAATTTTTGCATACCCACTAATTCAGTCCTCCCAAAATATTTTACTTTGAACTTTGCAAAATAAAAAATAACTACTTTATGAAGCATTTTTCCATTAAGCGGGGTCCGCTGCTCCAAACTTTACTTAGAGACAATGGCGCCCTCGTCTGCGGTAGTAAATCACTAATTTTCTCATCCAGCCTACCCCTTTTTTTTTAAGCCGAATTGGCAACACTGAACGGCGCGCCAGCGACGCCATTTTGTTGTGTTGTCTGTCACTCGCAACAAGACTCCCGTGCTAGTCACATTTCTGTTCGCTGAGTGCTCTTTCATATTTTTCATACGCTGTGTTGAGTATTTATATTCCACCGTATTGATTTCATTGTTCTTACTTTGATTGAGTTGAGCGTATCGTTCCTCCCAGTAAGATTTTACTTGCAAAATGCCGAAAGGTATGGTGCTTAAAGGACAATCCAGAGAGTTAGTGCTGCGGCTTCGTGAATTTTTTGAAAAGGAAAGCCGCAATGGCGGATTCCTTATACCAGTAACCCAAGTTAGAGACCGTGTTGCAGCAGTATTAGGTATTAGTGCTCCAACGGTGGCGAAAATCACTAAAGAAGCCTATGGTAGTAGTGGTATTGAACAGAACAAGCTATCTACGCCTAAGAAAAAACGTCAGCCCCGTAAAGTGACAGCAATTGACAGTTTTGATACTGATGCTATTCGTCGTCATATATATAATTATTACACAAGCAAAGAGATTCCTACTTTGAAAAAATTAGTAGCGTCTCTACGAAATTGTGACTTGTTTCGTGGTCAAAAATCTTCTTTGTCAAAGGTGCTGCACCAAATCGGGTTCTTGTATAAGAAATCCGACAAAAGAAAAATTTTAATGGAACGTCGTGATATAGCCTTGTCTCGCTGTGAATTTTTAAGACAAGCGAAGAAAATAGAAGACTGGTCGAATGTCGTTTTCACAGATGAAACTTGGCTCAATGCCAATCATTCCATACCAAAAGGTTGGACTGACGATACTGCTGCTTCTACTTCTGCAGTGCCAATGGGGAAAGGTGAACGCCTCATCATTTGCCATGCGGGAACTACAAAGGGATTTGTACCAGACGCTCTGTTAGCGTTCAAATAAAAAAAAACAGGAGACTATCATGAGGAGATGAATGCGGACGTGTATGAAAAGTGGTTCAGAGAAATGCTTACATCACTTGAAGAGCCATCAACAATATTTATTGATAATGCACCCTATCACTCTCGCCAAATTAATAAAATGCCAATACAGGCCAACAAAAAAACACGAGATTATAAACTGGCTTCGTGATAATTGGGAAGATGTGGACGAATCCCTACTAAAAGTAGAATTACTTAAAATATTAAAAAGTAAAAAGCAGCCAAAACGATATGTCATCGACGAAATGGCAGCAGAATATGGGCATGTTGTAATCAGAATTCCTCCGTACCACTGTCAATATAATCCAATTGAAATGATCTGGGCACAAGTCAAAGGACACGCCGCAAGAAACAATACAACTCCTCCTTTCACAGCAAATAAAATGCTTGAACTTTTAAAAAACGCATGTGCTAGTGTGACGCCTGAAAACTGGGCGAGTGTCGTCAACAAGACAAAAAATATAATATTCTCTGATTGGGATCGGGAAATTGAATTTGACAACATACCTACAACACTGCAGATGATTCAAGCGACGATTCGAGTTCGTATGATGAATCCGACGATTCGTTATAATAAAATAATATTAAAATATTTTGGTTGTTTTATTTCATGTTATAGGTATGATGAGAAGATTTTTATATCTCCCTGATACAATTTTAACGTGTTGTCTATTACAACAATTCAAAACTCAGTTGTCACCTGACTTAACTGCAAATAAGTGTAATCGGTTATTTGCGATTCATTAGTTTGCACCGAATACTTTTGATCCTGTCACTAGATGCGATAGAACGTAACTTTTTTTATAACGGAAATGAATTATCACTTAAATTTTATGAATTATTTACGGCATATTAATGTATTTAGTGGGTAATAATTAAGATATATAAATATTATTGGGCAGTTTATATATTTCTCTGTTCACTCGTTTCAAAGTTAATAATTTATAGTAAGGATTAGTTTTGGTATATTTTCCGTGTAGTAACGGAATAAAAATACAATTCACAACCCCACTTCGCCCGTGGATATAGTAAAACACGACTAAGTTACTAAATAGATATGCAAATAACGTCTATGGAAGAGAAGGCAAACTCGAAATAAAATTCTATACCAAAACGTTTGATCAGCGTGGTATAGTAGATGAATTTGCCTCCCACCGTGAAAGAGGCTCGCGCCCAGCAGTGGGACGTATATGAGCCGTAATGATTATGAAAAAACGTTTTTTATGTTAAAAACCTATCACCACATATTTCTACTGCTTATCTATTTCTTATATTGTTCTCTTTTGTAATAACGAATAGAAATATTAAACATTAGATAATTATCTAAATATTCATATGGTTTTTTTTTTTTTGGGGTGGGTTGCGGTCGGTGCGCTCCTCGCACCACTCCGTCCGGGGCGACAGAGGGGCGTAAGCACGCACACCCGCAACCCACCCACGATGCATGTCGCCTTCGTCGCTGGGCCGACCACCGGAGCAGGGTTACTTTTCATCAGTGGTCGGCCCGAAATATTCATATGGTGACGGAGTAGGAATACAATTTACTACCCCTTTCTTCCCCATACATGCCGTAAGGAAGGATATTATGATAATACTAATACAAAAGAAAAAATCTTAATATAGGACATTAAGCAAACACGTCTCGCCAGCATGATATAGTAGATTGATTCCTTCACACTGTGGAGGATTAATCATTCGTCATATATCATCACAGCTCAAATACGTCCCACTACTGGGCTCGGGCCTCCTGCATGATGGGAGGGAAATTTACCTACTGTACCACGCTGGTCAGGCGTGTTGCTATAAGATTTTATTTCGAATGTGCCTTCTCTTGCATGGATATATCTATATGTTATAATCAGTTACTCGTCTATTACGACATCCACGGGCAATAAAAGCGGTGATGAATTGTATTATGACTCCATCATCAAACGGCAAATAGTTTCTCAGTTCATAAAAATAATCTCTTTAATACTATAATTGTAAAAATAAAATGAAATGTCAAATACAAACGCGATAAAATCGGTAAAATAATTTTATTTACAACTAGCAACCTGCCCTCGCGTCACTTCGTGTTCAGTCGCCTTAACCGCGTAGTTCCCGTTCCTCTGGCAATGCCGGGATAAGATATAGGCTATGTTACTACCTGATATTATGGCTTTCCATTGGTGAAGGAACTTTTGAAATCGGTTCCGTGGTTTAAGCGTGAAAGCATAACAAACAAACAAACAAACAAATAAACAAACAAACAAACTTTCGCATTTATAATATTAGTAAGGATGTGTACTGGCGTAACATTAGAAATCGTTATAAAAATATATTGTACATACAAAAGAAAACGCAGTATGCAGAATAATGTATATGTAATTATAATGTAAGTTTTTATAATAAACCCTCACAATATACTAAAACCCCCACTAGACGGTCACTGACATAAATTTACATACCCTCATTAAACTTTTCCTGGCACTTTTGTAGAACAAGCCATTGCAGCCAAGTCATAAATTTCAAGTTATATTTCAGGCACACAATTCAGGTAAAATTTGTTCAGTTAAAGACTTCTAATTTAGACTAATATCATATTACGTGTATCATTGATATTAAAAATTATGAAAATTAATAAATATTGGAAATAATTTGACTCTTAGAGGCATTTAATATTCGATATTAATAAGTTGATTCGATGTTATTGTGCCCTTTGAGTTTTTCACCGGATCAGTTTGTCCAGTTTGGCCAAATTTCGATCCTGTGGTAGAATATTGGGTTTGGTAGATTTAAGATAATACATTATCATAAAATAATAATTACCACAAATTTCATGTTTAAAAATTACTCACCAAAAACAATCATCCAAATTATTTTCTTTTTATTGCAATAAATTTGTTTCAAAATTTAAGTCAAAATTTTATTATAAATAAATAAATTACTGAACGTGTACTGACTTATTGAACGTGAGACATCTGAGTCATCCCATGAACGTTGGAAAGTGGTCGAAACGTCGGGAAATAGAATATCAAAACAAACGAAAATCTGTAAAATAGCTTTATTTCAACTGTTTAATTTTAACACATTTTTCTTTGTTTCGCTAAACTATATATTTCAATAATAATATATCTTCACCGCTTCTTTTCGTATGGGTGACCATAAAAGATGACCATAAAAATCGAAACAAAACCATACATAATATCGTATATTAAACCAATTAGATTTTTATTATGGAGAAGGCTTCTGATGAAAATAATGATGATATTACATTTCATCTTTTGTCTTATTTTTAAAGACCAAACATTTGTACATTTTTATTTTCTTACAAATCAAATTTTATATATTTACAATAAAATTATTCTCATCGTCTTTTTAAACAGTAAAGCTATCAATATCATCAATAAATAGAACATTTAAAGGGCCATTAGCTGCTAGATAATGCGGAAAAGAGTGTGCTATTATTGAGGAAAATTCAGTTTAGCTTCGAAGTACATAAGGCAAATAAGATAAATATTTTGTAACATTTACTTACGAAGAGATTGACTTAATCATCATTGTCTCAGCCCATTTACATCACACTTAAGGGGTCGAGCCTTCTCTATCATAGAAGAAAAATTAACATCCTCATCATCTCAGCCTATAAATGTCCTACTGTTGGGCTCAGGGCCCCTCCACAAAGCGAGGGGAACTAACCCATTATTCAACGCTGATCAAACGTGTTGGAATAGGCCTTTGTTTCGAGTTTTCCTTCTCTTGCACAGATGTTATATGCTTATTATATCGCCTAGTAGTCTTTTACGACATCCACGGGCAAGATAGGGTTTGGTGAATTGTATTTTTACTCCGTCATCACACGGATAACAACCACACATTAACATACTAGAAAACTAACCAGACAGGTTGACATAAGGTTATATTTGGACTTTACATTCTATTGCATATACGTTTTCAGTATATTCATAGCACTGAATTTATTTTTACGACGCTAATCCCAAGAAAAGCGGCGGTGAATTGGATTCTATCTTGGTTACCACACGGAAATAGAAGAACTTCGCTTAAGCGTTAATAAACTCTTCCTAACCGCGGCCTTGGGTGACCGGACCAGGAACTTTAGTCCGTCAGCCTCAGAGAGGCTGACTGCGCGACGGCGACCGACGTCCCGGGACGGGGATATCGAGAACCCCGAAAGGCACCCGAAAGGATATTCGGTTGGGCCGACCACTGAGGACAAGGAACTCGGCATTAGTGGTCGGCCTAACGACGAAGGCGACATGAATACGTGTGGGTTATGGGCCCGCGCGCCATCCTTTCGTCGCCCCTGACGGAATGGACAGAGTGTGCGCTTACCATTATTTTTTTTTTCTTTGTTCACGCTGTGGAAATGCATTTACGCACTGTCCCCCGCCAGTGACGGACGGGGGGGGCCGTTTGGGACTCACCGACCACATCCGCGGCCGGAATACCCACTAAAACCACAGCGGCCCCTTCCGCGCTTTTACGGGGTGCCGGAGAGGTCGTCTGATGACATTCAATCCCCGACACCCCAACGCATGGCCGTCTGGCCACGTCCTGTCATTACTGTTCAGGGCGGTGGGAGTAGGTGGGCATATTGTCGCCTCCTCCTCCCGGGTCGCCGGCGACGAAGCGAGTCAGCAGACGCAAGCGCCTCGTGTTCCCGCTCCGCCACTTCCTTCCTTGATATGACGGCCTCACAAAATGAGGCCATCGACGACCAGCACCTGTCGCTGCCAAGCATCTTTGCGATAACGGTCGGCAGCGACAGGTCCGCTCCAAGTACCGCCGACAGGTCGTGGCGCTGAGACCCCCAGGTGGGGCATATCTCCAATGTGTGACGCGCATCATCAGTTGGCGCGCCACACTCATGACATCCGGGGGTCTCTTCCCTTCTAATCATATGCAGGTACTTACCGAAGACCCCGTGTCCGGTAAGCACCTGCACCATCCTAAATGTTAGGTTGCCGTGCTTCCTTGTGAGCCAGCGGTGGAGATGCGGCGCAGCCGCTTCCACAGTCCCCCGCCCTGCTACGGGGGACTCCAGGTCTTCCCTCAACCGCCGGATAACCTCCCTTCGGGCCACTTCTTGTGCTCTGCCCAGTCTCCTTGCAGAGACTTGCTCGCCGTTGGCCCGCGCTGTTGCACGGAGCTGGTAGACCTCCGTCAACGCCTCAGCCACAAGTGGCCAAGACGGATCGCCTGCCAGTAGCGTCGCCGCAGTCCAAGACACTGTACGATAACCCCTGATAGTTCTCACCGCCATGACTCTCTGCGGTCGACGCAGGAGGGCCTTGTTGCGGGCGGTGAGGGACTCCGACCAGATAGGGGCACCATACAGCGCCATGGACCGCAGGATTCCAGCATAGAGACGCCGACAGGACAACCCAGGACCGCCAGTATTTGGCAGAAGCCTTCCCAACACCGCGGCTGACTTGGTGAGCCTAGGGACGAGCTGGGCAAAGTGTGGCCCGAAATTCCATTTGCTATCGAGGTGCAGGCCCAGATATTTCATCTGGGCCCGCACCGGCACGGCAACCCCAGACACACTGATATGTGCTCCTCGGAGGGGACCTCGACGTGGGCCATGAAATAGGAGGGCCTCAGTTTTGCTCAGCGAGACCCTCAGACCCAGCATGCCAATCCGATCTACGACGAGTGCTACTCCCTCCTGTGCCAGTCGGGCAGCCCCCTGGAAGTCAGCCCTCCTCACCGTGATGAGGGTGTCGTCTGCGTAGCAGATAACCCCCATCCCGGGAAGGAGCCGACCCCGCAGAAGCCAGTCGAACCCAACGTTCCACAGGACTGGACCCAGCACCGAGCCCTGTGGAACGCCGCACTCCACCCGATGGCGATGAATGCACCCATCGCCCCCCTCCGTGCAGCACGTGCCTTTCCTCAAGGTACGTCACCAACAGCCTCCGGAGGTATAAAGGCACTCCATGATACCGGAGCGCCTCCCTCAACATCTCGTGTGGGCGGCTGTTGAAGGCGTTCTTTATGTCGAGTGAAACTGCCAGGAAAACTTCCTTTTTGGCCACTACTTCGGTGGCCAAGGACTTCAGGGCGGCCAGCGCATCAATTGTTGAACAGCCGCCTCTGAATCCGTATTGCCTCTCTGACAGCCCCGGCCCGACTTCCTCAAGGTGCTGGACGAGACGATCCGCCAATACTTTTTCGAACAATTTAGCCGTCTCATCCAGCAACACCAGTGGCCTGTATGCGGATGGCGAGTCAACTGGGCGACCCTCCTTCGGCAGCAGACATAATTTTCCGCACTTCTATTGCTCCGGGAACTGCCCGGACCTCAAACACGCGTTGAGCAGCTCCCGTAGCTGATCCTCAAGATACTCTGCGGCGACACCGAGGACGACTCCCGGGACGCCGTCTTGACCAGGCGCCTTCCTCTTCCCGCGAAGACGGGAGAGAGCCGCTGTCATTTCAGAGTCGGTGATGGGTGGGATTGGAGAGTCCATTTCCAGCACCGACTGAGGAGCCATTCTAGGAGGAATGTGTCCCACTGAACGGGGGAACAGCTCCCCCATTAGCCCCGACAAGAAACCCGGTTCCATCGATTCGATGATGGGGGCACCACAAGCGCGGAGCTTGTTCCGCGCTCGCTGATATGTGCGCCCCCATGGATCTCTGTCGAGGCCTGCAAGCAGCTCCTCTCGAGCCCTCTCCTTCGCCTGGCTGATGACCAGCTGCAGAGTCTTTTTCTTTGTCTTGTACTCAGTCCGCAGCTGACCCTCTAGGAGGTCGTCCCGGTTGCCCCTTTGACGGTGTCGGATGTAGGCACGCCGCGCCCGGTTAGAGGCCACCCGGAGATTCGCAATCTCGAGTGACCACCAGTATACCTGTCGACGCAGCGGCCTCCGCCGAGCTCTCGGCATCGCCGCATCGCATACTGCCTCAAGGGCATTTCTTATTTGACCAACGAGTCCTTCCACACCAGTGGCCAGCTGTCCTGCCGCGCCCCAGCGCTGTACTATAGCAGACTCCCGGGCCATTTCTAAGTTTAATTGGCCAATGGCCCATTTTGGGAGTCTTCCTCTTGATCTGCGCCGGGGCTCTTGTGGTCCCAGGGGAGCGGCGATCTCGAACCGTATGTAACGGTGGTCCAAGAGAGTCTCCACCCCTTCTTCTACTCTCCAGTCACTCACTGCGCGAGCGACGCCAGGGGTGGCAAACGATAAATCCACCACAGACCCACCCCGATGCCGCACGCAGGTATGGATGGTCCCTCTATTAAGGAGGGATAGACCGGAGAGCAAGGACCACTGCTCAACGGCTGCGCCTTTGGCGTTTATGGTGGGGTTCCTCCACCTGCGAGACTTCGCGTTGAAGTCGCCGAGGACAACAATTCTCTTCGGCGACTGACGACGAACCGCGGCACTGACAGAGTCCAAGAATAATTCAAACTCTGCCAGATCGCGGTTGGGGGAGAAATAGATGCCAATAATGGCAAGATCTCGCCACCCCACCACAACATAACCATTGCCCCTTTCAAGAGGAGTGAGGGGAGGGCCGACACGTCCTCTGGACAGGACAGCTACATCTTCTCTGAGGTCTCCCACCCAATTTGGTGAGTGGGGGACATAGTATGGCTCGCTGGCCACAGCCAAATCCATTTCCCACTCCGCCATGGACTGCAGTAGCAGGTCCTGAGCCCCGGCAGAGTGGTTCAAATTCGCCTGGAGGAAGCGTACTCTGTCTCCCATTAATTGGACATTTCGGCTTCTTCCTGGGGTCTGTTACTACTAGTTGCTGTAGTAGCCCGAGGTCCTTGGGCCACTTTGCCTTTGGTTGAGGGGGCTTTGCAATACCTGCCCCCCATCGTGTATTCTGCTGGGCGACCAGCGGCGGTGCATACCGCACAGCGCGGCACAGCCACACATGCAGCCGACTTATGTCCATTACTGCCGCATCGGAAGCAAAGTTCGGAGCGGTCAATAGTGGACGGACACAAAGGTGCCGTGTGCCCCAATTCCAGGCACCGGAAGCACCTCAAAGGGAGGTTCTCCAATACCTGGACGCCAGCCGAGCTCCAGCCGACGAGGAGCCTTCCTGCATCCATGAGTATTTTAGCGGCGGCGACGGGACAGCGCACCTTCACCATGCCCATGCCGCGAGGTCCACGCTGGATTTGTCCAACTTGGACCTCTGCGCCATCACAACCACATGTGCGGACTACTGCCGCACGCACCTTCTCTTCGGTGGCGGAGTCATCCATCCCGGTCACCCGGATGTCAGCACGTTTGACGGGGCGGACAACATCAGCCATACCCGCCAGTGCTGTGAGTGTGCGCTTACCATAACTCACCCATAAAAAAAGCGTTAATAAACTCTAATACTTCCTCAATACTGACATAATCTTTTGCTCATTCAAATCTCACTAATAAGATATGACAATCTATTAACGTAATGACGGTCAAATAAGATGAAAATTAACCACATTGTTTCCTTATAGATTAATCTGTGCTGCTTAGCCGATCTTAAAG
Organism: Lymantria dispar; assembly: GCA_032191425.1. Lineage (NCBI taxonomy): Eukaryota > Metazoa > Arthropoda > Insecta > Lepidoptera > Erebidae > Lymantria > Lymantria dispar. The sequence goes on from CM063446.1 coordinate 6,895,084, forward strand.
TAAATTATAGATAAGATAGCGCATTAAAGGCTTTCATTGTGACACGATTCCAAGACGTCGGTTAACGTGTAATATTTTTAAATAACAGCTGTGTTGACCGTTGTACGCTGGTGTTTAGGTTATTTTGGTATGTATTTTTTTTCAGGCTGCCTTGATATAATGAATGAAAATATATAACGCACTACGATCCTTTTTTCTCGTGGCTACGAAAGAAACTAATATTGAGGACGTATTTATACTAATCTATGCATAAAACAAAATGATAACAAGCCGATTACTGTACATTATAGATATTAAAGAAAAAAGTAGTATAAAGTATACTACTTTTTTCTTTTAAAGCAACTGAAGCCAAAACCAGAATCTTAAAGTATTTCTCTATGCGTCTAAATATTTATACACGTGTCACGCCAAAACTACTACATGGAATTGAATTTAATTTTCATCGATGTATCACTAAAACGATATTAAAACTTTTTAAATTTTTTAATTCCTTACACCGTTATAATAAAACATATTATTTTCAAATTTGGTAATACATATTGTATATTAAGAGTGTTCTTCTGATATTGCATTCTTATTAATGTATTATTAATAGATATCTAATTTATACTTAATTTCTACGCTTTATACTGTAAAGGAGAGGGAGAAGAGGCGAACTCTTTCGGGTGTTCCTAGGTGACACAGATTATTTTATGTACCAATTTTTTTCTTTTACAATACTAAGATAATCACTGAATTTTGATAATAGAAAAGTGGAAAATTATTAATTCATATAATTATAAAAAGTGAAGTGGCATACCATGTGGCATCTATAGACTCGGTATTTTATTAAATTATTATTGGGTAATATTTTTAATTTGATTATTATTTTTCTCCTTGCAGTGACATAACGTAACTGTGTACGAGTGATGTTTAGTGAACTTTAATCAAGATGGACAAAAACGCGGCTGAGTCCACTAAGGGCATATGCGGGCAAGTGCGTCGATATCGCGACAAAACGCCGGACTTACCGTCCGACTTATCGTTCGAGGAGTTGCGAAATAAGTTTGATACAAGTGCGCCACGTGCGGTGAGAAATGAAATCGCTTCTAATCCAGCAACGCACGGCAGCGCCACTCGTCAAGTTGTAAGCGGGAAAGTATTTAAGAAGTGCAAAAGCGCCACGTTTCAGATAGATGGCGCTACTTATACAATTGGTAAGTTAATAGTACTGTTTTCTGCCGCTTTTATGGGTGGCTCTAACGACCTATAATCACATAATTACATGGATACGCATAATAATAGTGAATATTTATTTTGATAATCTTTGATTACAAAACTTTGATGTTTATTTTATTCTATTGTTGGACAAAAGTTAGATATCACGGTATTTCACATCACTCTTACCAGCTAGACTAGACTATATAACATAGAAATTTCATTTTCATCGTTATCGCAGCCCACATACGTCCCTTAATGGGGCTCGAGCCTCCTTCACAATGGGAGGAAATTTGACCTACTGTACCATGCTGGTCATACATATTGGTATAGGGTTTCATTTCGAGTTTTCCTTCTCTTGCACAGATGTTATGCACATATTATATCCCTTAGTCGTCTTTTACGACATCCACGGGCAAGATAGAAAAAATAAAAAAATATAGAAATTTATTTAATGTTTTTGTTTGGTTTTCATCAGCATCCTCACAGCTCATATACGTCCCACTACTAGGCTCGAGCCTCCTCCACAACAGGAGGAGAATTGAATTTTATTTTAAGTTTTCTTTTTCTTGCATATTTATTGTATGCATACCATAATCTCTTAGTCGTCTTGCCTGGTACCCACCCAAGGAGGGTGATGCATTGTATTCTTACTTCGCCACCACATGTATGGTTATTCTCTTGTATACATATTATATATTTTGCTTATCTTACTCGTCTATTACGAAAATGCCAATAAGAAACAAAGAAGCATTGATATGAGTTCGATTGTATGAGTCCAATTTTCAACGCGAATATTTGTCTTTTCCATGTAGTACCACTAGTTAACACCGCATTATATAATAATTCTTTACTTTTCACTTCTCCTCTTGAGGAGATCTAGCAGTTGGTCAGACGTGTTAGCATAGGGTTATATGTCGAGATTATCTGCTCTTGCATTGATGTTATCTGCATGTAATATTTTTTTTATTGGAAACCGTGGCAAACAAGCAAACAGTACACCCGATGATAAGCGTTGATGTCGCTCATGGACCTTTCCAAGGCCGCTGCCTATCGCGAAGAAAGTGAAGGGAGTGTGAATGTGTGCAATGAGTTTCGGTGATACAAAAGCATTAATAAAAACCACCACACGTAAACACCTTCAGAAAGATGAGCTGCCGGCTCTCTCGCTCACTGAACGAAGCGCAGCAACAAATTGCTACTACTCAGACGTCGATTTTCAGCGAGAGTGTGGTACTACTGCGGAGGGATCGGCACGCGGCTGTAGACAAACAAATGTCAACAGTGTGGTCCTACCACTATCAATCCCTTAAACGTCTTTTATGACACCCACTGGTAAGAGAGCGGGTGGTGAATTGTATTCTTACTTCATCCTCGCACGGGAAATATGAGCTATATTGTATGCAAATATGAAATTTATTTAATTTTTCTCAAGATTAATTCATACTTAATCTTATGAATAGACTTTTCTTTTATTGTATATGATTGCAGATCAGTAAATATCTCACCTGATGATTGTAGATAACTATCGCTCATGAAATATAATAGTGGTAGAGACTCCTTTTAGTCTTTTCCTTACTCGGGGTTGATGAAATATGTTCTTCCCTTTTATACAAACTTATTAGACGTCATCTTTGTGATCACTCCCAGCAGTCCAACCGTCTTTTCTTTGGTCTAAGCTTACCCCTAAAGCCCTCAATACTCATACTTAAAACTTGACTCCCAAAATTACATTCATTCCGTCTCATAATGAGTACATACATGTCAAAAACATATCAGGGAATGTCTTAAACCCATAACCAACACAAATATTATCTTAGGTCTTCCAACCTACATACGAGGAGTACCTATCTATGATTACAGAATAGAAATTTTCAATCATCTCCTGTCCTTGGACGTACAGACACATGAGTATGCGTATGTATTTGACTCCAATGAAGATCGCACTTTGGACATGTTTTCCTACTACACGGGTAAACTAAGCCACTACGGAATCAAAAATATATATGAGAATATTATGAAAAGAATACTTGTAGACTTGACATGTTTCAGTCAACAAGAAGGCACTTCAATAACGGAACAAGACGATGAGTTAATTGCAGTAAACGCACATAATGTAGCCTCTGAGGCATCGGACAATTTAGGCTCTCAGCTTTTTCGTTTATAACAACATCCATATTCTTCATCAGAACATTGCTGGTCTTCTAAACAAATCCTATGCTCTCACTGTACACTTAAATGAACTTCAGACATCTGGACGAATAGTTGATGTTGTTTGCATTACAAAGCATTTCATGACACCTGAATGTGAAGACATGTTATATATTCCTAATTATCGCCTGGCAACAAGTTACTCTAGGAATAAGAAAAGAGGAGGCGCGTGCATCTTATTAAAGATGGATCACAAATACAAAACCTGGAATACTACTAATCTGTCTGTAAGTAATGTTATAGAATGTTGTGCGATTGAATTTGTCGAACACCGTATTGTTATAATTTGTATATATAGAGTGCCACATTCAAACCTGAATATATTTTATGATAAACTAAATGTAATTTTACATAAAACTTGTGACAACACAAGTAAAAAGGTTGTCGTTTGTGGAGATTTTAATATAGATGTTATAAACAGAAACCGACAAACATTAGAATTTGAATACTTTTTAATGAGTCATAATTTAACACTACAGTTTGACAAACCAACTAGACTTATAAGTAAAACTTGTATAGATAACTTTGCTCATAATATTAAAAGATGTAAAGGTGACATAATTGATTTTGGTCTGTCTGACCACACTGCACAGTTATTTAAATGCCCTGTAAAGAAAACTTACTGTATTAAATATTGGCGTATTTTAAGACGCGATTACAGCAGAGAAAATCTTGTGAAATTCAAAGAATGTATCGAAAGTCTTGCGTTTTCTGAAGTTTATTCTTCCAGTGAACCTAATGAAGCATATGCACACTTCATAGATCTGTTCCTATGTTTTTATGACTTATGTTTTCCGCATAAAACTATTACTAGAACCTTAAATAAAAAGGAAAAGTAGATTTCACGTGGTATTAAAACCTGTAGTAAACGAAAAAGGGAACTATTACAAAAATTCTACAGTAACCCTAATCAGAAAAGTAAGCTTGCTTATAAGACATACGCATCAAGGTTTAAAAAAATTGTTACGTTAACACAAAGATCGCAAAATAATTTTTACATAAAATCAGCAGATAATAAATCTAAAGCCACATGGGCTATAATCAACAAGTTGAAATTGAATATACCAAAAGAATCAATAACTGAAATTCACATAAACGACAACAAAGTTACGAATCCCACCAAAATAGCTAATCACTTCAATGATTTCTTTACTGACCCTATTACCGACAATAACATATAATGACATAAATAATTATAACAATGATGACATAAACAAATTCAATAATAATGACATAAATAGTTCTAATATTACAAATGTAAATAATTTCAATATATCTGATTATTACCAATGCACCAACTCAATGTTTATGAATCCCACAATTCCACAATACTTACTAAGGGAAATAAAAACTCTAAAAAATACTAACAGCGTGGGCTATGATGGTATATGTACGAGGGTTTTAAAATATGTTGCAGAAACAATAGCGCCACACCTTAGTTATATTATTAACTTGAGCATCATACACGGAATTTACCCCGAGAAGCTTAAAACCTCAAAAATAATATCATTACACAAAAAGGACGCTAAAACCAACTTAAAAAATTACAGACCTATTGCATTAATACCTATCATATCAAAAAATTTTGAAAAGGTAATATACGTTTCCCTATACTCATATTTAGAGAAGTACAAAATATTGACAAAAGAGCAGAATGGATTTCGTAGGGGCAAGAGTATTAATTTAGCAATTTATAATTTGTTAGAACCAATCATACTCAATATGGATAAAAGAATACCTATTTGCGCTATATTTATGGACATGACAAAGGCCTTCGACTGCGTAGATCATAACATTCTCATTAAAAAAATTAATGCATATGGAATAAGAGGTAATGTACTGCAGCTAATACAATCATACCTAAATAACCGAAAACAAATAACGGAAATCACTAAGATATGTCGTAAAACCGCTAAAGAACTAAAACATACATCTCAGCCCAAAATTGCTAAATACGAAATACCACAAGGCAGCGTATTAGGACCATTGCTTTTCCTAATTTGCATAAATGACCTTCCGAGACACGTTAAACACCCTATGGTATTGTTTGCTGACGATAGCACTGTAATAATAAAATGTGATGACCGTAATAAGTATGAGTTCGAAATTAATAACACATTAAATGTGATAGTTCAGTGGCTAATGAATAACAATTTAAAAATAAACCTTCAGAAAACTAAAATTATGCATTTCCATCAGAGGTTAAATATTAGAGACGTCAGTTTACATTATCAAGGCGAAATAGTTAATGCAATTAATGTAATCAAATTTTTAGGTATACATATTGATAATCAATTATCGCGGAAAACACATTTAGATACGATCTGCAAAAAAATGAACAAATCAGCCTTTGCTTTATATAAACTAACCAAAATAGTGAATCGAGAATCTGTCCTATGCGCCTACCACGGAAATGTCGTATCCATTCTGAGATATGGAATAATATTCTGGGGAAATTCAGTAATGAAAGAGACTATCTTTAAAGCCCAGAAAAGATGCATCAGAGCCATATTCAGCCTGGACGCAACAACAAGCTGCCAGCCTTTTTTTTAAATACTCAAAATTGTTAACATTGCCTTCCTTGTATATTTATGAAGTGAGTATCTTTGTTAAGACGAACACCTATCTATACAACATGCATATAAAGGTTATTATAGAAAATTACGCGATAAGAATAAGATGGAGCTTGAGATCGCGTATGGTGCTGGCACAGCACTGCTGAGTAAGAGTTTTCTTTGCATGGCACAAAAAATTTTCAATAAATTACCAGATGATATTAAAAAATTAAATATAACACAATTTAAAAAATGTATGAACAAGTTTTTGGTAGACAAATGTTATTATACAATTAATGATTTCCTAATAGATAATATTGACATAAGTAACTTTACTGACATTTCCACTAAATTATAGTTAATATATTTTATAATTACCTATATTAAATTGTATTAAATATTTGCACGCCTTATTGTGGCAAAATATAGAGATACCTACTAACCTCATTCTGTAACAATATGTACATACCTATATTGCAAATAAAATTATTTGATTTGATTTGAAAAAAATTCACTATTTAACTTCTCAGTTACTGGCGCAACTTACCCTTTCTCTTCTATGTTCATTCCTTAATTTATCCATGCTCATCACGCCGTACAACAATCTTAATATACGTATCTCTGCTACATTTAGTCGTCTCTTATCCGTTTCTTTGTAGCCTGCCGAACATGCTGATCCATACAATAAAGTCTTTTTCAACTAATATGATAAAGAAGTAGGTGGTGAGTTTCTCACCAGCAGAAGAGAAAAATATAGAGAAATAACACTTGCCATGTGGTAACGGTGTAAGAATTCACCACTCCCTATCTTGCCCGTGGATGTCGTAAAAAACGACTAAAGGATATAATATGCATATAAGATCTGTTCAAGAGAAGGCAATCTCGAAATGAAATCCTATACCAACATCTTTGACCAGCATAGTATAATAGGTCAAATTCCCTCCCATTATGAAGGAAGCCTGGGACCAACAGTGGGACGTATGTGGACTGCGATGATGATATTTACGTCAGTTTAATATTCATTCACTTAGTTATCAACCAACGTTTAATTTTGGGCAAAAGTCATTCTCCAAGAATACCAGGAATCTTAAAAGGATAATATTATAGAAAATGGACTTGCCATGAATAACACTCAAATAAAAATCCACTAGAAAATATAAGAAATACCAACATTTCATTTGGAAAACACAAGAAAACTCAGCGTTATAAATATAGTGGGGAATTTCCATGACCCGAGTTTATCTTGTGCAGCGATAAAACAAATTGTTAGAGCAAGTAAGACGGAATGGGCGTCGTCACGCGAACTTTGGCTTACTGCTGATCCAATTAACACAAATGTAAATTTTATATAGCCTCATGTATTACGTAGGGTGTTACTAATGTTATTTGGTTGTAATTTAACTATTCTTACATAAATTCATTCATTCGTTCTCAATCTATGAAACCCTTCAACGTCCACTGTAACACATAGGTTTCCCACAGAGGTAAAATATTTCTATCCTGGTGAATTTCATATCGCAATTGGTATTAGAAACTGCCCAGGCGAATGCTGTTGGTCATTCTCCTGATAATTTCTGAATCTTTTTTTATGACTCATACATGAAAATAAAAAGTAAGGACACTTGTATTCTCGACCCAGTGAGAGTATAGCCTTTATCTTATATCAAATAAGTTCGTCTGTTTGGCTCAAACCTTCTTCACAAAAGAAGGGAAAATTACGTACTATACCACGCTGATTAGACGTATTGGTGCAAGGTTTTATTTCGAATGTTTCTTCTCCGAAATAAATGTTATCTGGATATAAAACAAAGGCGGTAGTGAATTATGATATTTCTTTACCACGTGAAAAACACTTTGCCGTATAGATATTGATGAACTAACGAACAATAAGAAGAATAATAATAATAATAATAATAACCAGTCGTTATCTCACCATGAGGCTAACAGAGAGTCGGCCAGGGCCTCGTATCCAGCTCGCCTTTACTGGCTGGCTGGAGCGGAAACCGAAGAGTGCCCGCAGGATTCTTAACTCTGGCTTGCCTTAAACGGCTGATCAGAGAGTGGTCGCCAGAGCCATATTCTCGGGGGTGGAAGTGTCATTTTCAAGGGCATAACTACGGGGAAACCACTGCGATGGTGAAACCGGCGCCACACCGCTCGACACACCAAGCCACTTGCACCAATGTTGTCCCCCTGTTGCCCGTATGGCCTGCGTGTCTGTGGCGACCGTTTGGGGGGGCCCATTCAGTGAGTTGGCGAGTCACCGTCTACCAAAGTTCAAGACGATAAAGGTATTGAAGGCAGACGACAGTTTTAAATCAATAGTTTAACATTAATCCAGTCCATCTAACCTTCAACCCCATAATCATGTATTAGATACCATCAACACACAATAGTTGTACACCTACCACTGGCAGTCCACGTGTGTTATGTGCAGACGTGGAGTGTCATCAGTAGACGTTCCATCCCATTTTACATTAAATTTCTTCAAAGGCCTCTGCGTGTTGGATCCATATCCCCATGTAATCCTTTCAAAGGACCGGGTATCTTCTCTTTTTAACAATGTGGAAGATAGCAGTGAAACTGGGAGATACAATATAATAATAATAATAATCTAATCTCTTTTAAATATTTTATTTTTTTTATATCATATTTAAAAATGTATAAGGTAGTTAGTAAATTAAATAAATGTCATAATAATCTCTGGGCCAGTCGTTATCTCACCTTGCGTTAGTCTCACTAACGCAAAACTCGGAGGAACATTATATGGCTCTCTAAATTCTTTTGATGTAAAAGAAAAAATGTATCACAAGATTTATAGGAAAGCCAATAAACCGCAGGGCAGCTTGTGGCGTGCTGAATGTGAGTGGCGACACTGCGGTCCTGAGTGCCCCAGAGAGTCAGCCAGGGCCTCGTATCCAGCTGGCCTTTATTGGCTGGCTGGAGTGGAAACCGAAGAGTCCCTGCAGGATTCTCAACTCTGGCTTGCCTTAAATGGCTGGTCAGAGAGGGGTCGCCAGAGCTATATGCTCGGGGGTGGAAGTGTCATTTTCAAGGGCATAACTACGGGGAAACCACTGCGATGGTGAAACCGGCGCCGCACCGCTCGACACCCCAAGCCACTTGCACCAATGTTGCCCCCCTGTTGCTCGTATGACCTGCGTGTCTGTGGCGACCGTTTGGGGGGCCCATTCAGTGAGTTGGCGAGTCACCGTCTGCCAAAGTTCAAGACGATAAAGGTATTGAAGGCAGACGACAGTTTTTCAATCAATAGTTATTAGTTTAGCCAGCCCATCAAACCTCCAACCCCATAAACAGTTATTAGATACCATCATCACACAATAGTTTTATACCTACCGTTGGCAGTCCACGTGTGTTATGTGCAGACGTGGAGTGTCATCGGTAGACGTCCCATCCCATTTTTACATTAAATTTCTCCAAAGGCTTCTGCGTGTTGGATCCATATCCCCATGTAAGCCTTTCAAAGGACCGGGTATCTTCCCTTGGAAGATAGCCGTGAAATTGAGAGATACAATAATAATAATATATTTATTGCTCTCACAAAGTACAATGTGTTGTTACATTAGACTATTAGATATACATATAAAAAAAATAACAAGATAACAATACTTCTATTAAGCATGCAGTAAATGAAGCCAAGAATGAAAGGTGATTGAAAAAATGTTTATGGATTTAAAGAAAGCTATTTCAATAACTTATCAAACTCACTTCTATTGCATTTAACTAAGTGATTAAAATATTAAAATATTTTTAAAATGTTTTTTAATCTTTACTACTATTACTACGCTAAGGTTTTTCCGTGTGATGACAGAGTAAGAATACAATTCACCGCCCCTATCTTAGCCTTACTTGTTGAAATATGCATGCAAATATACAAAAGATGGAAAACTTTAAATAAAATGCCATACCAACAACTCTGTCGAGGACTGGGCGGCGGCACTGGGCCTCTGTTTGCTGAACAGAGGCTCGGTGCATACGTGCGTGCGACATCAGGGTGGGTCGATAGTGGACCTTTCGTTCGCTAGCCCTGATGTCGCTGCACGCGTGGGGAGCTGGTGCGTCGAGGAGGAGGTTGAGACCTTGTCGGACCACCGGTATATCCGGATGGAGGTCTCCCTGACAATCCCGGCGCCCGGCAGGGGTCACGGGGCGATTGAGCGTCCTGCGTTCCCGCGATGGGCTGTGGGTCGCTTAGACCGGGACCTGCTGGTGGAGGCAGCCATCGTTCACTCGTGGCTGTCCTCTGCCAACCAGTTGGACGGGGTGGACGCCGAGGCTGGCCGCATCCACAGTGCGTTGACGCAGATCTGCGATGCGGCCATGCCCCAGGTACGGCGTCTGCCCCCGAGGAGGGCTGTCCACTGGTGGTCCCGTGAGCTGGCGGATCTCCGGGCCGCGTGTATTCGCGCCCGGAGGGCCTACACCCGCAGCCGGCGGCGCATTCGCAGCACGGAACTGGAGGGCCAGCTTTACGAGGGCTACCGCAATGCGCGGTCGGCCTTCAGGCTGGCCGTCCGTTCCGCCAAGGACGCCAGTCGGCGGAAGATGCTGGAAAGTCTCGACCGTGACCCCTGGGGTCGCCCCTATGGCGCGGCGCTGAGTAAGCTCCGCGCACGGGGCCCGCCCCTCACCGAGACTCTCCAGCCCAGCTTCCTCACCCGGGTCATCGAGGACCTGTTCCCACGACGGGCGGAACACACGCCCCCAGTCATGGCGCCGCCAGACAATGACCGGGAGGGCGATGGTGGCAGTGTTCCGCCCATCACGGAACCGGAGATGGGGGCGGCGGTGGCGCGCATGCGCGGCAAATCCACCGCCCCCGGGCCCGACGGTATTCCAAACCGTGTGCTGGCCCTGGTCCTCGACCATCTGGGTCCCCGCCTCAGGGAGCTGTTCGACGCGTGTTTAGCGTCCGGGCGGTTCCCTAGGTGCTGGAAGGAGGGGAGGCTGGTTCTCCTGCCGAAGCCGGGATGGCCTCCGGAGTCGCCATCGGCCTACAGGCCTATCGTGCTGCTCGATGATATGGGCAAGCTACTGGAGAGGGTGGTAGTTGCCCGCATCGAGCGGCACCTCGTCGGCACGGGGCCCGATCTGTCGGACGCCCAGTTTGGGTTTAGGAGGGGGTCGTTCGACGATCGAGGCCCTGTTGCGTCTGAGGGCCGTGGCGACTGAGGCCGTCACCGGCGGGGGAATGCTGTTGGTGGTGTCCCTAGACATCGCCAACGCAGTCAATAGTCTGCCATTCAGCTGTGTCAGGGAGGCGCTCCGTTACCACGGAGTGCCAGCTTACCTGAGGCGGCTGGTGGCAGACTATTTGGAGGGGCGCAGCGTCCTCTACGCCAACCGAGTAGGGGACGTTGTGCGAACGCCCATGACGTGCGGTGTTCCACAGGGGTCGGTCCTCGGACCCACCCTGTGGAACATCGGCTACGACTGGGCGTTGCGGGGGAGCCTCCCACCCGGGCTGGGCGTAATTTGTTACGCCGACGACACGCTCGTCACAGCCCGCGGTGGGACGCTACAAGAGGCGGTAAGCCTGGCGACCTCAGGCACCGAAGAGGTCGTCAGGCGGATCGAGGCGCTGGGGTTGAGGGTCGCCCTGGACAAGACGGAGGCCCTCTTGTTTCATGGGCCCCGTATGGACCCTCCCATCGGCGTCTCGATCACCGTCAACTCGATCAGCATCCAGGCCCATATGAAGTACTTGGGCCTGGTGCTCGCCGGGCGATGGTGGTTTCGGGAGCATTTCCGCAGGCTCGTCCCGCGGCTCGTCGGCGTGGCGTCCGCCCTACAATGGCTGATGTCGAATGTGGGCGGACCGAGCGCGGCATGTCGACAGCTGTACGCGGGGGTCATCCGGTCGATGGCCCTCTACGGCGCACCGGTGTGGGCGGGATCCATGACCGCCCGACTTAGGGCCCTTCTGTGGCGTCCACAGAAGGTCATGGCGGTCAGGATCATCCGCGGGTACCGCACGGTGGCGACGGAGGCGGCGTGCCTGTTGGCCGGGACTCCCCCGTGGGACCTGGAGGCGGAAATGCTCGCCGACTTGTATCGGCGGGTATCGGGGGTGCGTGGGGGGGGGGGCGTGTTGTTTCCCTGAGGGAGCTCACCGCCTGGCGCGTCGACGCCCGCCGAGACGTCATCGCCCGTTGGGCAGACCGGCTGGAGAGGCCTCGATACGGTGTTTGGACCGTGGAGGCCTTCCGGCCGGTGCTGATGCAGTGGTTGGAAAGGCGGCACGGGGTGCTCTCCTTCCGACTCGTACAGGTCTTGACGGGGCATGGATGCTTCGGCAAGTACCTGTACAGGGTCGCTAGGAGGGAGAGAACTCCGTCCTGCCACCACTGCGATTGCGACGAAGACACGGCGCAGCATACGCTCGAGGTCTGTGCCGCTTGGGCAGAGCCGCGTCGTGAACTCGTCGCAATTATCGGTGCAGACCTGACGCTGCCGACCATCGCTAGGGCGATGCTTGGCAGCATCAGGAATTGGGACGCGGTCGCAGCCTTCTGCGAGGCAGTTATCTCGCAGAAGGAGGCGGCGGGTCGCGAGCGCGAGGAGCACAGCCTCGATGATGCGACCCGCCGCCGGCGACTGGGGCGGCGCAGGCGGGATTACCTGCGCGCCATGCCGCCCTAGCCGCGGCCGCGGGTGACGAGATCGGGGATTAGTCCGTCACCCGCCGAGAGGCCGACCGCGTGAGGAAAGACCGACGTCCTCCCCGAGGGGGGGACGTCGATCGATGGGAAGGTGCCCCGGGTAGGGGGTATTCCGTCGGGCCGACCACTGATGACAAGTAACCCTGCTCCAGTGGTTGGCCCAACGACGAAGGCGACGTGGTGTTCGGGTGGGTTGCGGGTGTTGCGTGCTTAAGCCCCTCTGTCGCCCCGGACGGAGTGGTGCGGAGGCGCGCCGACCGCAGACCACCCCAAAAAAAAAAAAAAAAATACCAACAACTCTAATCATAGTATAGGTCATTTTCCCGCCTATTGTTAATAAGCAGAGATGATAATATTAATGATAGATACTGTAGAGCTTGCTTGTTTGTTTGAACACCCTAATCTAATGTGCAACTTCTCAACTTTTAAAAAACCTTAGTGTGACGTAGCTTTTTTATCGAGAAATGTCTGCGGATAACGCTTGGTCAGATAGGAGCGGCGCAATGTTTCTGATTCGCTAATATATATTGAGGCGTGAAAGGCTATTTGGTATTAACGACATCTAGGGTGATATTGAGTTATGTACATATTCGGAATCAGCGAATTATTCTCCGTCGATTGATACCGAATTCATTAAAATCAGAGCACCTTTTTTTCATACGCTGTACTCTTTTACACTTTCCACACGCTGAAAGACGGGGGCTTAAGGCTATTTGTATTAAGCTACATTTATTTTTGTAACTAAACGTACGTTTTAATTAGTATTAGCATCAAGAATTCGATATTTTTAATTGAGTTTTATTTAAATTTACCCCATTCAAATAGCTCAAGAAGTTTTTTGGTTATGATTTTTTTTCTAAAATTTCAAACTTTAAATAGTTCTCCTGTAAAGTTACAAAAATATCGCTTAAACCAAATAGCCTTTCATCCTCGAATTATAATGTCAGTGAATCGAGTAAAATTTGGTAATAATAGGGCACTACATAGTAACCGCCGTTTCGCCACTGCTGAGATAACAAAATGGTGATTGATGTACTGTGAATATTGTTAATGATGATATAACTGCATAATCCACGCAACCGAATGCATGAGTTGAACTACTGTGTACTGAAATCAAATACATCTTTTTTTTTTAAGGAAAAATTTTTTTTTTGGACACACCCAGCTCTGCCCAAGGCGGCACCAAAACCCACTAGGTTTCGTCTCCATCGCAATTGGACTAGCAATTGGAACTGATTCCTTTACACCACTTGTAGGCCTCGGCTTGGTGTATCACTGACGGCAACGACAGTCTTTCACACGTTTTGATTATTGACTACAACACGACGGTATCGAGAACCCCGACTCCAGTGCCGCAAATATTTATATGTTACGGCCTTGCGGGACGTTTATGCTCTTAGATAAGCGAGCGTTATCGTCAGTCTCGTCCAATAAATATCAGGGACGTCTAATCGCGGCGTTTTAAGGCGTATAGTTAACTACCTCAAGTACTATTAGGTTGTGTCATGTCAAACCCAACACTTAGTACAATGCATCGTTTTTTTAACTACTACGCCATCTTGTAGTTATGGTGTCAATACTGACTTCATCATCGCATCATCATCACAGCCCACACATGTCCCACTGTTGGGCTCGGACCTCCTTCACTTGGAAGAAATTTAACCTACCATATCGTGCTGGTGAGACATGTTGGCATAGGGCTTTATTTCGAGTTTTACTTCTCTTGCACAGATCTTATGTGTATATTATATCCCTTATTCATCTTTTACGACATCCACGGGCAAGATAAGGGACTGGTGAATTGTATCCTTAATCCATCACCACATGGAAGCCACCACACACAATACTGACTTACTTTACTCAAAAAGAATTCGTCAGAACACACAAAATACATAACATAATATTCGATTGTTTATTCTTATCCAATCATCCATCACCCTTTACCTTATACTGATCGATATATGCCTCTTTTGTAGAACATATATGAAGCGATATTATATCGCTGCATACAATAGCTTCCTTGTGATACACACATTATGACAACTGTTTGGTTGGCAGCCATGCAGCATGGCAGCCATTTATGATTGCACATAACCTAGTTATAATGATTTCTGATGTTTAGCTGAGTATTACACATTGTAAATAAAACTATTTTACGGATTATATCGCGTTTGTATTTGATTTATGATTGCCCGACGTTTAAAACACTTTACAGCATTCATGGTCACGGTAATAACGTGGTAATAACGTTGTAATAATTGTAATAACGTTGACTTGTTTGGACGTCAGACATCTTAGTCCGCCCGTGACCATAAATGCTGTAAAGTATTCTAAACGTCGGGTAATCATAAATCAAATACAAATGCGATATAATCCGTAAAAGTAGTTTTATTTACAATATTTTACGGATTTTACCGCGTTTTTATTTGATTCTTAATTGCCCAACGTTTCGAACACTATAGCGTTCCGTAAGTTCCATCTTAGGCCGCCCGTGACCATGAACGCATTATTTATAATAACCTAGTCATATAAAGTGCTAAAGGACTCACAAAGCTTTGCGTCACATAGAGAAGGAAAGAGAGTGTGTCATTATATGCAACAAAAGCTCAACATTGTATAGCTTTGTGGAAAAGGCGTTTTCATGAGCGTGCTACGGCGTTTACACTATAGTGTAGATGCACGCCGCCCGCTGTATCCGGGGTCGATCCTATAACCCACGTTATTGCCTTTCCTTTGCCTTTGGATTGACTACTGATACCGAGTCCTTGACATCCGTGACCAGCCCGTCGTATTATCCTTTCGGAAACCGTCCCTCACCGAAACCCCGGGGGGTGTCGCTCTAAGGTCTGTTTGGTAAAATCCGTTCTTACTACGGTCTACGTTGCGAAAGGATTAGATATCTATACAAAATTTGAAGTAAATCGTGCTTATGGTGTTGGCAATCTTGTGATGAGTCAGTGAGTAATATTTCACTTATAAAGATATAGATAGATTTTTAAACAATACGGCTTTATAGACAAGAATCTTTCAAGTTTCCTGAAATTCACCAAACCGATATAGAATCATCTGTTGAACTATCGTCGGACGTATATTTACTTAACGTAGCTAATTAATCCCACCACGCTTATAAATTTAACTTCACTAATAATATAGGTATATTTATTTTGTTTCTTATTTCTTGTAGGCACTAAGGTCAGTGGTGTCATGACTCAAACAAAACGATCACTCAACTGTAATGATGACGTCACAACTTGTTAGCAACTTCTCACTTTCCTCTTGTTACAACATGAAACAGCTTTTTGGATTAATTTGATAGTTATTGGAACAATTTTGTCGACTACGTTTTCGAAGATAATAAAAGGAAGGTATTATGAAAATGATGTAAATGTATGTATTCTCACGTTAACCTTCAATCTGTTACTGTATTTGTATATTATGTATATACCTTTACAATAGATTTCTTACGCCTCATATACATTCCACTGCCGAGGTCGAGCTTCCTTCATAACAAGAAGAAAATTACCTAACCTACTATACCATACTGGTCAGGCGGGTTGGCATAGGGCTTTATTTCAAGATTTGTTTCTCTTGCATAGATATCACCCGCACTGCAATCCCTTAGTCGTTTTAAAAGATGATACCTACGGGCAGGAAAGGAGGTGGTTACAATAGAATATCTAACTTTTATCACAAGACTTGTAAACAAACCTAAAGGTACCGTGCTCTCTGTTTGAAAGACAGATTTCGCGCATCATCAGGAATTAGGGAGGGCGGCGTACGGCCTTCTAACCTACTGTATTCCCCTTCATCGCTAAATGATGATAGGAGCGGAACTAATTCCTTTATTTCGGGGCAAATAATTCCTTTATTTTGGCGGAAACAACACTCTTCTGAAAATATCACTACGGTGTATAACTTATTTAATGGCCCTAATATTCTTATGTAAAGCCTATAGAACGGTTAGTATCGAGGCCTTACCAGTACTCGCGGGTGTACTTCCGGTTGATTTGGAGATTCAGAGACGAGCGTCAATGTATTACACCACAAAGGAAACTATGAATACAGATTTCCTTCTACCGCGCGACCGAAATAAAATTGCTAGATTGTTTGCACCACAATCCATTGTCTATGAGGAACTTTTAACTGAATGGCAAGAAAGATGGGATTCATCATCGAAAGGTTGTCATCTTTATCTATTTTTTCCATGCATCCGGGAGCGCCTGGAGAAGGTGTGGCTGGAGGTTGACCACTTCGTGGCCCAATTTTTAACTGGCCATGGCAACTTTAAAAGTAAATTATTTTCTTTTAAACTCGTACCATCACCATTATGTCAATGTTCCACATCTGACCACGAGTATGAATAATCAGCACATCACATTCTCTGGGAGTGCGATCTCTGGCGAAACGAGCGTAACCTTATGTTAAACAGTTGCAAGTCACCTGTGGGGTAGTATACTATACGGACCTTGTAGCAACTCGAGAAAATTTCCGTGCGTTCATGCGTTTCTGCCATACCTACTGTAGCAATCAATCTTAACGCTCACATATAGGCCCCGTTAAGCTCTTCCGTATCCGTGGTGCCGTACTGCTGCGCTATCGTAGCTGTACACCTTTTTACTTATTGGCTGACTAGTCATTTTGTTTTCCTGTCTCCCGCTTTGCCTAGGAGGGAAGTGGAATCTCTCTTTCCAACTCCTCCTCTTTAATCTTTTCTAATTAAATTTGTTGCGGGTCCCAAGACAATTAAAATCATATCCCGGGACTGCCTGAGGGTCAAACCTCGGTGTCATTTATGGAGACCATTGTGGATCCTGGCTTACAGGAGTTACAATGGTGGGAATGTGTGGTGGGATTAGTCCCAAAAAAAAAAATAACTTATTTAACGACAAGTTAAGCATTACTGAGAATCTTTAGATAAGATTCATAAAAAATTTGATGATACTATCGCATTCTGATAATAATAATAAATACGTTCAAGATCACCAATCCGACTTCCAATGTATTATGGTATTTTCCTCCCCTATAGAAGCCTGTCTCATAGCCAACGTTGATAGGCTGATGAATCACCATCTCGATTCACTTACGCCCCATTGCTGGGCTCAAGTCTCCTCCATAATAAAAGGGTAATTGACCTTACCATACCATGCTGGTCGGACAGATTGGTATAGCGTTTTATTTCGAGTTTTCTGTCTTTTGCATAAATGCTATATGCGTATTATATATCTCAGCTGCCTTTTACGACATGCACAGGTAAGATAGGCTAGATAAATAGATGAATATATTAAGAAAATATATTAAAGTTGTCCGTGTGGTGACGGAGTAAGAATACAATTCACCACTAACCTATCTTGCCCGTGGATGTCGTATAAGACGACTATGGGATATAATGTGCACATAACATCTGTGCAAGAGAAGGAAAACTCGAAATGAAACCCTATACCAACATGTCTGACCAGCATGATATAGTAGGTCAAATTCCCTCCCATTATGGAGGAGGCCCGAGCCCAACAGTGGGACGTATGTGGGCTGCGATGATGATGATGATGATGATTAAGAAAATGTTAACAATATTTGTAGTTTTTTTTAGGTTATAGTAATACCAAAATAACAAAAAAGTGTATAGTAACCCCCAGCAGAAAAGTCCTTCATCGCATTGCCACAATTTTACGTGGAATGATTTCTGATTTAGTTTTCGTAAATCTCTCGGGCTGACGAGAGGATCAAGAAGGGTAGAATACCTCGCACTGTATACTCAACATTCTCAAACTTTATTTGTCACAGATCAAAAATGATTGCGCCATAATCTTTATAGATTCCTCGGATGAACAAAAAAGTTTTTCAATCTTTAAGTAGATATCACACAAGCCAGTTCAAGAACTCTCTATCTTCATATCTTTAGCATAAACATCCTACTATTGTACTCTGTATTTGAAGGAATTTACGTAACTATTAATACGTCAATCACACGGTTGACGCAGAATTTTTTTCAGGATTTCCTTTTTTTGTAGTGATGCTATTCACTCATATCTATTAAACGCGATAACTACGGCAGGAATAAAAATAGTTATTCTATGTATTTTTATATTATTACTAGCAACCCGCCCTCGCTTCGCTTCGGTTTCAGTCACTTAAACCCGCGTAGTTCCTGTTCCCGTGGGAATACCGGGATAAAATGTAGCCTATGTTACTCCCTGATATTATAGCTTTCCATTGGTGAAAGAATTTTTGAAATCGGTTCGGTGGTTTAAGCGTGAAACCGTTACAAACAAACAAACAAACATCCTTACTTTCGCATTTATAATATTAGTATGGATTAACCGTCAAACTAATGTAAAAGAAAATTAATATAAGGTAAAAGTGGACTTGAAAGTAGGCAAAGAAATGAATCAGTCTATACAAGTACGTTCCCCCTGAATGTCAAGCAAATTTTTTGAATGAAAATTTCTTTATTAAATCGTAACTATGCCAAATATTACAATCTATGTGGTGTTGGAGTAAAAAGACAATTCAGCACTTCCTTTTTTATTCCTTGATGTCGTAAAAGATGACTAAATATGGTATGCAGGTACCGTCTATGCAACAGAAGGAAAAAGGAAAACTTGATATAAAACCCTATGCCAATCCCTCTGACCAATGTTTCTCCTATTGTCGTTAACCGAGCCCAACAGTGGGGGTATAAAGTCCAGTATTACGCTTACATAATATTTTACAGAGAAACTTAAAATGTGTGTATATTCCATCTCTATATTCTCCAATGCGCGTAAGAAGTGACACTAAAAATCTCATTCACAGAACCGAAAAAATCACTTTTATTTGTTCCACTTCATTGATCGAATCCTATCAATGGAACAATCAAAACGATGTCATCAACGTTAGCTGAAATTGAAAATTTCGTGTAGCCTAAGGACAAAGTTTCCCACATAGCTAACGTGTTAAGTACAGAATATCTTCAGGCAATTTCTGACAATTTACGAATTCCCTGAACAGTTGAACTTCTATATCGATATATAGGTTAATATTCAAACCAACAAATACTTCTTTTGTTCACAAGTCACTATTATTACTATGTTATGGAGGCGTTCTTAATAACCATATAGATGTACTTAACCATAACGCATGTATTATAAATGACGGCCTTATCTATCATAACTACTATCACTGATGATAATAGCGTTTCTATCTACGTCACAGTAATTATATGAACCGCAATTGTAACGTTTATAACGAGCGTATGGATTATGTTTAGATCTGAATTCGTCTTAATTATTAGATTTATTGCTTTTATATCACTAATAATTCTTTGAATTCTCTTATTTTTAAAGGATTGTTATATAATTACGAAATTTTCAAGTTTTATAGATTTTTATCGCACTTAAAGAAAATCTCAATTCTGTTATTTTTTCAATAAGAAACATGCTTTTAATTATGTGTTGTCTCAGTCTAACCATATTTTTATGCTCTTTGGGTATAGGTAAAGGTATATTTTAATTCCTGACTATATTATTCGTCTACCCTATGTAAGAGTATACTAACAGAGTCTGTAGTATCTCTATCATTAATGTAAATTTTCATTTAAAGCTATCTCACGAGAAAAGTAGATATATTTTACAGTGATAAAATTATCCTACGTGCTACTCCAGACTATCTTTACTGTTAAGTCAAGTTTTATCTAGCGTAATTAAGTAAAAAGTATGTATTCTTCCAAAATTGCACATTTATGACAATAGTAAGATATTTTAAAAAAAACAGGGTGTCAAGTTAGCACGATTGATAATAACGTAGTATCAAATCGATTACATAAATAGCAAGTCACGCTAATTATTAAAAAAACTGTAAATCACGAAAATGCAGTCACTTTTGTACTTCTTCAATAAATAATAGGACACAAAAAACCTACCTAAATAAAAATCTAAAGTAAAAATAATAACTAATTAAAAAGATTTTGACTGAATGGTTTATTAGTGGAAATTTCTCGATTTTATTTTTGTAATCTATTAGTTTATACAAAAGACAAAGTTGTAACACATCTATAATTTACTGTGCAACCAATATCTAGCTTCTATAACAGTTCTAGCTGATGGCCTGAGCAGTCCCATGATAAACAAAAAAATATAGTTTGTTCCAATTAATAAAAAAGACGTTGAAACCTTTTTTCGGCAGTTACCTAAGCTTCTAAAAGGTAAATAGGTACACGTTTAAATTAGAAGCTACTAATACCGAACCGTCATAGTACCTGACGATTAAGGCTACTAATATATGATTTTCATTTCCAAATGGGGGAAATTTAATAGGAAAGTACTGCTTTGACATACGCATATCTTTGACAAATGAGACAAAACTCATACAAATGAAGCTACAGGCTTATAAAGTATCCAATAAAATTTATGCACCTTAGCATCTTGAATTTAAAATACCGCTAAGGGTTATTGTATCCTAGATAATTATTTTATCTTTTCATTGCTCGCTAAAACGTTGCTCTTAACGCTGGGTTAAAAGGAAATAATTATATTTTTATTCTGTTATAAATGAATAAATCTCATTGAAAGTTCTTAATTAAGCCCATGAAATGAGTACAGATTGGGTATTATTAAAAGAGAATCAAAGGTCTTATTTATTTGAAATTAATACTCTGTGGGCTTCTTTTATGTAATCGAATTTCAATTAGAGGTTTTTTAATACTATAGATATCTAATTTTAACGAAATCAGTTATTGATTTTTTTTTATTAATTAGTTTTTTGAATACCACTTTGTTTACATGCTGATAGCTTATGTTTTAAATAACATCTCTATAAGAATTGGCCAGTGTAAAACCCTCAAGTCATTGTGCAGTGAATCTCAGCTCATATAGGTCCCCTTGAGCCTGAATCTCCTTTAGAATAGGCGGGAAATTTAGTCAGACGAATAGGATTTCATTTCGAGATTTGCATATGCAAAGGAAGAAAATCTATTAATTAGTTGCATATCACAAACAGTATCGGGTTAGTAAGAGGATTTGAATATTTTGGTTAATGTCATAATCACTATGATTGATAAGAGATTTTGTGATCATATTTCATGTGAAGGGTACTAGAATGCTTTGCTAACCTATACTTCTAGTAATTTTTTTGTCAATAAGACACATTTTTTCTTAACCTGTCACCACATGGTGGATTTTTTCATGATGGCTGTCAAAGACATTGTTTTTTCTGTTGCCTATGAAAAACGTGGAATAGAGTTAGTATGACATTATGTTCTCATTTCATGATACTACTATATGATGTATGATACTATATGATGAATGAATACGAACCTATTACATATTTGGAAATATTTTAAACTCAAAAAAGTCATCAAATTTTCAATGTCTATTTTTGGACTCTATCCATGATGAGGAACAATTTTATACCCGCCGCGCTTGACAGATGGGTAGATCAGCGTAGTTATCTTTTTGAGCTTCCCAGGAGAACGCTGCCATCCACTTCACTTTTTTTCACTGGCTATTACCTGATTATATTTTGCCTGAGTCATCCGAGGTGATCAAAGGGTAACATACATAGAAGTCAAGGAATCGGTGCCGGTGGTCGGCCTAACGACGATAGAGAGAGAATACTGTAGGTTATGGGCTCGCAAGCCTCTCTGTCATCGCCGTGGATGGTATGGACGGGGTTCATCAAGACCATTGCCTGCCTAAAAAGAGATAGAGAGATATGCTACCCTTTTTAAGCAGCCCTATAAATAATATTTTTAACTTGTTGCTACTTTTGGTGATTCCGTGTCAAGCGATAATTAAAATAAAAACATTTGGCACATTCTTGACTATTGGTAAAATCAAATAGAAACTAGATTCTGAAAATAGTTGAAGTATTTACAGAAGTGTCTGAAAATAGTTGAAATATTCGTGTGGTGACGGAGTAAAAATACAATTCGCCACCTCACTTTCTTTCCCGTGGCTGTCGTAAAAGACGACCAAGGGACATATACATATAACGGCTGTGCAAGAGAGGAAAGAAGGAAAACTCTAAATAAAATCCAATACCAACATGTTTGACCAGCATGGTATTTGGTCAATTTTGCGCCTACTGGGGAAGAGGCTCAAGCCCAGTAGTGGGACTTGTATGAATTACTATTTTAGAGTAAGGCATGAAATATTTTAATGTTCGATTCCAATTATAAAAAAAAACTAGCTGACCTAACGGACGTTGTTGTGAAACATGTGAACAGAAGATTTATATATATATATATATATATATATATATATATATATATAAAAAATAATCATCAATAATCATCAAACTGATCCGAAGAATAAAAACACAGAGTTATAAAATTTCTATATTGTCATCGATCATAATTACGTTCGCAAATTTTTCAAAAGAATCTCGTGTCTTGAAGATGTTAGAAATGACGATGAAGGATTACTTATATTAAACGTTACGTAAACATACATAAATGAGTCTAACAAAATTGTAAAATAAATATCTAATAATATTTTGATCGTCCTAACTCTAATGTATGGAAACAGAGTAAATGCTTAAGAAAACTCTACCTTAGCACATAGATTGCGAGGGTAAAAGAAATAGACTTTATATTCCGGCTTTCTATTTCAACTACCTTTTGTAATAGGAAATGTATAGCATTTCACTTTGTTTGTTATAACACATAAATAAATTGCACACATATAAATCGTTTAGGATCTGCCTTATCTTTCCTTTCTTTTTTTCAGCACATACACAAATTACTATTTAACAGAACCCAGCATCATAGTGCGAGATACATTAGTCAAAGGAACTTAATGTTTTGTTTCTAGCTGTTGCTTGATTCTAACAGTGATTTTATTTCTCTTATATCCTGTAGTCCATTAAATGCAGTCTAAAGTAAGTTTTTACATCGATACATCGATAATATCAGATTTAAGTTATATACCTATCAGCAGCAATGTAAAATAAAATATTATTTTTAACAAAGCGCTTCCTTTTAAACGATTAGGCGACCCCATTAGATCGATTCACTCTTGCCTTTGAGAATTCCCAAAAAGCTTTGTGAAAATCGAGACGACAAAAGCCTTTCGCGATCTTGAAGCAGTCCTTTGGGAGTGACTATAATAACACATTAATGGTTCATCGTGTATAAAGTATTTACAGGAAAAAAATAGTTAAGCAACTTGCTTAGTACTTAATACTTATTGTCCGGGGATTCGGAATAAGTTTGAGTGCCATGGACTAATAAGCGGCTACCTGTGGCGGTTCATGTGGAGCGAAAACGACAGTCGCGCGCAGGCTTCCACGCGGTTCGGTAGCGCCGTGTCATGCCGTAAACCGCTATCCGATCGCTCTGTCCGAACATATCTAACGGACCGGCAAGTTTAAACTCACAATATGACATATATTTAGAAAAAAATGTGATTCGATTTATATCGGCTGTTCAAGAATATTTAGAAGTAAACCACCTGTTGGCCGCGATTTTGCATAGTCCAGTGGACAAAGTCACAATCTGTTTACAAGAGGGGGGCCACCCCCGACTGTGGGCCATGACGCAACGTTTTATGGGCGCCCTGCGTTGCGTTACTACGGCGGAAAACAACAGTCGTCGCTTCAAAATAGATTTCCGTGTTTCCACTTGTTCTAAACCCAACATTAATTTTTGTGGTTTTGACTAAGTCTGTTACATTACTGTTCGAAAGCCAAAATTTCACGTGGCTGTAATTTTTATATACAAGTACATTATTTTTAAAATTTTACTTGTTAATTTGCAAACGAGCATAACGCGTAGCTAATTAATGGAAACAAGTATTCTTTTATGAATGAGTAAACAAAGGATTGTTTGAACGGTACGCGTTTACTTTTGTACGGTAGTTATAAGTGAAGTCGTTCATTAAAAACCACTGTAATTTCAAGGCTTAGACAACGTTCAGGTGTTAATTACAGTTAAAACGAAATTAAAATATAAAATAAAACCGAATTGATAACTTAGTCTAATATAAAATAATTAATTGACAATCAAAATGATTGAATAATTATTGATTGATTGATATAGTTTCATCATTTTTGATATATCATGAAATAACGATTTATACTTTATCGTATTATTAAATTAAAGGCACATCACATTATTACTGAGCGATTACACACATCATCTGAACCAATTCATTATCGATTCAGATACGGCAAACGCAATTTTTCCTTGTTAAATTTCCATTTAGTTATATCAGAAGCGATGAACTAAAAAAAGCTCACATCAATATTCTCACACTTAAAACCGTCTTATCTAAATAACTTACGTCAAAAATAAAGATATACAGTTTGAATAATAATTCATAATTTATTAGTTTTAGATCGGCTGAGCAATGAAAACGTCTGACGCGTACTCTTAATTTACGTGATTTCTGTACCATATCAAAACATTGTGCTGAACATAAACATATCTCATTCTGTGAGTGATCGATCGGTTTAGTGTTAGTGTACTAAAGTGACGTGTAATAGTGACGAATTGTTTACAACAGTTTAAGTGCTTTAGTGGAGATAGCGTATGATGTGATGATGCGGCGTGGGAAAGTGCTGCTTGAAAGCAGCAGACAGGGCTCTGTCGACGGCAAAAACAACATTTCTAACGATAAGGAACTAGTACACAAGTGTCATAGCGATCCAGGTGGCGGAAGGGCTCTTGGAGCAGTTCCTAGGACGTATAGACATAGATCTGCTTCGGGTGCTACAAGAAAATGCGTCCTCACGCTCGATGGATATTCATATGTTATTGGTAAGTCAAAATCTAGAGAGTAAACGAGATTGAAAAATGCATAAAACTTATTAAACAATTCCTTTGAAATAGCTAGTAATAGTGGTCCGCTAAACAAGCGTACTTGAGGCATCGCATTAAACTGATATCGGCATAAGTAAGATGTGGAATCGTTCTGAATATATACATATATTCCATACTATCAGTTTCAGCAGCTTTCTTCAAATAAGTACAGCATAGCATTCACAGTGAAATTCTGCTTTACTATCTTTTTACCCGAAGAACCTCATTTATCGTAACATTCACGTTAATATTGCATACATTTATAATTCTATTTATTCCTACTATTCAGTATTATTAATAGTCTCGCCCGTGGGTATCGTAAAAGACGACTAAGGTATATAATATACATATAACACTTATGCAAGATAAATTTTGAAAGAAACTATATCAACCTTTATGGGCAGCCGAAGCCTGTATAAGAAGGTTCGCCTAGCTGTGCATAGGGGAGTGCTTGTACCAACTCTAATGTATGGAAGTGAGAGCTGGGTATGGCAGGAGAAGCACGAAAGTAGAATAAATGCTGTGGAAATGAGAGCACTGAGGAGCATGATTGGTGTGAAATTGAGTTATAAAATTAAAAACAGAGTGATTAGGGAACGTTGTGGTATGAATGTAGATGTAGTGACAAGGATTGAGAAAGGTATGTTAAGTTGGTTCGGCCATATAGAGAGAATGCATGAAAGGAGACTGACAAGAAGAATTTATAAGGCGAATGTGAACGGAAGTGTTGGAAGAGGAAGACCGAGGCGGACGTTCCACAATCAAATCGGGAACGTTCTTAAGAAAGGCCAGGTTAGGAGTACCCTGGACCGAAGAACATTTATGAGGAGATTAATGAATGTGAAGGAGACGAAAGTGGTATGTCAAGATCGTAGCAACTGGAAAAAAATGGTCTCTGCCTACCCCTATGGGAAAGAGGCGTGATTATATGTACATATGTACTATAACAACCCGGTTGGTCAGCATGGTATAGTAGGTCAACTTCCTTCGCACTATTGTGGGAGACCTGAGCCCAACTTGTATGGGCTGAGGTGATGATGAGATGATGAATCACATTGATAATACTATATACTTTAGCTCGTTGATTAAAATAATCATGTAGACTTTCTAAAAGATCATGGGTTCAAGTTCTATTTATTTAATGTAATAAAACTAAGTTTTACTGCAGGTAACATATCATCCTAGCAATAAATTCAACCCAATTCTTCTTCATGTGACCACTGGGAATAAGTCTGCTCAATAATACCTACAATACAATGGCTGAATGGTCTAGCATAGGGTTTTATATCGAGGTTTCCTTATTTTTCATTTATGTTACAAAAGTAATATTCTTTAGTCTTTTGTGGGATAGTTACGAAATAGAGCCTCACATTTTGTTTATTGTCGTCACTGCAGGCATAATAATTAATTGAAAACGATTAAGAACGACGTATCAAATAATTAACGTTAAATTGAATTATAATCATATAACTATTGTTTCATGTGGTGACGGAATAATAATACAAATCGTTATCCTCTTGTCTGTGGGTCTCGTAAGTTGACTAAGTATAAAGTGTGCATATAACATCTATGCAAGACAAGAACACTCATAATAAAATATTATACCCCTCTGACCAGCGTGATATGGTAGATCAATTACACTTCCATTATGGAGAAGGCTCGAGCCCAGCAATGGGACTATATAAGCCAAGATGATGAACTGTTTGATAGAATTTTATCCATCCGTCTATCAGCATATCAAAATCCAATATTCTATAAATCTCGACAGTGGGTTGATATAATTGCCACGTTTAGCGTGATTTACGATCACAGTTGCTGTTGCAAAATCGCCCGTAGAACGCTGGAGCCCATTCTGGTGACTCTTTTGCCAAGTTTTTAATAACACATACGAGGAAGTGAAGGGGTTGCATTGTATTCTTACTCAGTCAGCACACAAGAAAATAGAATAGTTTTCTAAACACTTCTAAAATAAAACTGATGGTTTCATAAAAAAATTATTTGCGGGCGAATAATAATTATATGTAGGATTTGAACCCACATCTATCGGAAATCCGTTCCAATCGCTAACAGATGGTTTCATATCACATGACGCAGTTTTCTATCGGATACCAGATGTTGATGATAGCTAAAAATATCTGTATATACAAATTATCGCTTTCGTTTGAAAATATGTAGTTTCAAAGGGAACTTATACAAACAATCTTAATTTTACTGATATTAATGCGAAATTTTAAATGGGTGTTTGTTGCTTAATCACGTGTCGTATTGAAGGGTTAAACGTATCCGGATAAAATTTGAAACAAAAATATTAAATGGCCATATAAAATTTAGCACATAGGTTTTCTAGACTAGTCTAAATACTACCAAACGTAATAGGTATACTATGGTCTTAACATTGAAATGAAGAAATTCTATCTGATACCGTCAAGTCATCAATTACATTCTCAAGGCAGATTGACGTCAAGCATGAAACTATTGTCAGTTTTGCAATATGTACAATAAAAAAGAGTAGCTCTATATGGCGTCAAACTCACTGATTTAAATATGAGCATAATGACGATGGAGAGTTTGGATAGACTTAGACAATTTTTTTTTATCCCACCAAAATGCATTTCCTTGAAGTGGATAAGATTGTAAAAATATACATATATTGATAGGACCACGCTATTAAGCGATTTTTGTTTACAGCCATAAATGGGTTGGGTAGTAACCATGTTCAGAAAATCGAGATCTAAGTAGAAGCAATCTGCTATTGCATTTCGTTCGGTGAGCGAAAGAGCCCAAAGCGACTTGAGTATGTCTCTGGTAACCAATAAAATAAAATTACGCAGTTTTTTGATGTTATCCTTCTTTTGGCGCGTTAGAGAAGTATGATGAGAGTAGAATTTTATGATGCCTGACCACCGTCACGAAAAACCCTGAAGTCAGGTAGTCAACATTTTGAAACGATGCGCGCACCCAAATGTCACTAGATAATGCGTTATAATAAAACTTTCAATACCTTTTTTTCTATTATTAATGTCGTTTTTAGGGTATCGTACCCAAAGGGTAAAAACGGGCCCCTATTACTAAGATTTCGCTGTCTGTCCGTCCGTCTGTCTGTCACCAGGCTGTATTTCAAGAACCGCGATAACTAGATAGTTGATTTTTTTATCTGTTGCCGCTATAACAACAAATACTAAATACAAAATAAAATAAATATTTAAGGAGGCTCCCATATACAACAAACGCGATTTTTTTTTGGCCTTTTTATAGATAACTAGCAACCCGCTCTCGCTTCGCTTCGGTTTCAGTCGCCTTACCCGCGGCATAGTTCCCGTGCCCGTGGAAATACCGGAATAAAATATAGCCTATGTTACTCCCTGATATTATAGCTTTCCATTGGTGAAAGAATTTTTGAAATCGGTTCGGTAGTTTAAGCGTGAAAGCGTTACAAACAAACAAACAAACAAACAAACATCCTTACTTTCGCATTTATAATATTAAGTAAGTATAGTATGGATGGCACGGAACCCTTCGTGCGATAATAAATTTTTTAGAAAGATTTTTATCTTGTTACGCCAAAGAAGTATAACTTCTTACGTGCGTTCATAAGTACCTACACACACATATTTAAGCCCGAGAGAAGTCACGCAGATAAGCTAGTAAGCCTGTATGTAATGATTACGAAAAATAATTATTATTATTTTTTTTTTTATTTTATTAAACTTCATGCAACAATGCAATGGCGGACTTAATGCCAAAGGCATTCTCTACCAGTCAACCATAGGTGATGCAGAGACGAAAAAAAGGTAGGTGCATGTTCCGAGATAGTTATATTATTGTAAAATGAAAAAGAAAATATATTTTACATAGATAAATAGGTATATACGAAAATATATAATACATACCAAAGATACATACATACCCAAATACAAAGATAGATATGATATATATTAAGATATATAAATATATACATACACAGTATATATTAGTGGTGGTCGTTGAATAAACGAACAGTTTTTTTCGACTGTTTCTTTGCCGTGAACTAATAAACCAGTTTATAGTTGACTGATAAACATGTTTACGTATGAACGGCTTCGCGAAACGGTCGTCGTATCAACGAATGCCACGAACGCGACGACTTGCAACTATTCGAAAGCGCCCGAATCGGCCCGAACTTGGAAGACGAGATGCGCGCGCGCTCGCACGGCTCGCTACGCTTTTTACCCGCCCCGCAAACCTCACCGCCCGTAGGCGTGAGTCGAGCCGAAATCATAACGCATAGATAGATTGATTGCAATTCATTGAACTCTGCTATCATGTGATGGGACTATCATTACATATTGAAGCGTCAATGTATATTGTACAATGAAACTGTTGTCCAATAAAATTCGTTGAAGTTTCATTGTCCTTTACCAATGGACGATCAACGTACGTCATAATATAAACTAAACGTCTCGTCTTGTCTAAGCGTCTACGACGTAAACTAGTCGAAAATTAGACTGTTTATTCAACTAGTTTACCATCGACGATAAACGGTCTCGTTGCGTCGACTGTAAAATCGTCGACGACCCACTACTAGTATATATACATAATTATAAGGACATTATATCAGTTGTGATGATTCTGCCAACTCGTTTAAGAGATGGAGTCGAACGCTCTTCTTAAATGTTTGACGACTAGTTGCCATCCTGATACCGAGAGGTAGTGAGTTCCAGAGGAGAACCGCCTGGACAACGAAAGAGGAATGCACACGATCAGAGTGATGAGATGGACAAAGTAAGAGCAAGTTTTTGGAGGAGCGAAGGTTTCTGTCATGATTAGTAGAGAGGTATTGAAAGAAACAAGACAAGTAATTAGGAGAATTAGGAGAGTTGAGGATAGAATATAGAAAAGTAAGGCCACGCAAACTACGGCGTTGTCGAATAGTTAGAAAATTTAATTGAGAACGATAAGCAGAAATATGATCATACTTGCGAAGATTATATATGAATCGAATGCAGTTATTGAGAAGACGGTCTAGTTTATTAAGAAGATCTGCATTCAGGTCAAAATAACACACATCACCATAGTCAATTAGAGGAAAAATTAAAGTTTGGACAAGCGTCGTTTTAGTTTTAACCGGTAGAAAATGTCTCAACCGATTGAGAGCACGTAAGCTACAGGTGACTCGCTGACTTACTCTGGTTACTTGAGTACTCCAATTGAGAGTGGAGTCGATATATAAGCCAAGGTCTTTTACGTCAGGGGACAGCGGCACAATAGAGCCGTCGTACAATATAGAGGGGAGAGATTTGACGTCTACTCGGCCTATCATACGCTGACTACCCACAATTATTGCCTGACACTTGGTAGGGTTCACCATCAACCCGAACTGGCAACACCAACTTTTTATGCTGTCAAGGTCTGTATTGATTTTGGCAATTGCTGACGGCATATCCTCCACACTCGCTTGACAGTAAAGCTGCAAGTCATCGGCATAAAGATGATACGAACACTGAAGATTATAAGTAATGAGATTAATAAAGATAGAAAATAACAAAGGAGAGAGAATACCGCCCTGAGGGACGCCAGCGCTGAGGTCGCACCAATTCGAAAAGCTGTCTTCGATTCGGACACACTGCTGACGCCCCTGAAGATAAGAAGAGAACCATTCCAGTGCGTTGGGTGAGATCAGGAAGTGAGATAAGATGGCTAGAAGGATATCGTGATTGACGGTATTGAAGGCGTTAGAGAAATCTATTAAGACTAGAACCGTCACATTGGTTTTCTCCATACCAGCCCTAATATCGCCAGTCACTTTTAGGAGAGCGGATGTTGTGCTATGGCCTGGTCGGAAGCCGGACTGGAATTGACATAAGAGATTATTTTTGAAAATGAAATCCGATAATTGCTTATGCACGCAAGCCTCCAGAACCTTAGAAAGAAAGGGAAGAATAGATATAGGACGGAAGTGATTAGGAAGAGAAGGATTAGAAATTTTAGGCAAAGGTATTACATAAGCCTTACGCCATAATGATGGGAAACAGCCAGATTCAAGAGAAAAGTTAATAATATGTGAAATAACAGGAAGAAGGTGGTCCAATATTGCTGTGATCATGCGACGACTTACGTAATCACATCCCACAGCATTAGACTTAATGGATAGGATTATTTTTTTGATTTCTTCCAACGCAACTGGAGAAAAATTGAACGGATAGATGTTAGACTGAGGTAACTGCTTTAGATAATCTAAAGTGTGACTTTTGGTTTTGTGGTCCAACGGGATAGAGAAAGAAAAGTGCTGATTGATGTCATCCAAACCCACTGTCACCTGAGAATCCGAATGACAGTGCTTACCGATGCCTAGAGTCCCTAGAAACTTCCAGGCATTAGCAGCGGAAGAAGAACTAATATTGTCAAGAATGTGGCGGCGTTTAGCATTACGAATCATCTGATTACACCGATTCCTTGCAGCCTTATACTCAGACCAAAGTACTTGGCACCGTATTATCATGCCTACAAACACATGAAATGGAGCAGCAATGTAATAATGACAAGTTGTTAGTAAAATTGCTACACAAAAGTTGCTCTTTGTGTTTTATAACTTTCGGAAATGGTGTGGCCTATTTATCACCCAGATTCCGCAAATACATTTGAACTATCGCCAGACTCTTGAGCATATAGTATAAAATAATACCATTTTTAAGGATTACTCTTTCATTCATTCATTCATTTCTGCTCATATAAGTCCCACTGGCGACTAGTCTCCTCAACAGGAGGGAAAGTAACCTACTATATCCCGCTGGTCATGTTGGTATAGGGTTTTACTTCAAGTTTTCCTTCTTGTATATATATTATCTTGTATATATATATATATAATCTTGTATATATATATATAATCTTGTATATATATATATATAATCTTGTATATATATTATGTTTATTTAATCCCTTAATCGTCTTTTACGATACCCATGGACAAGAGAGGAAGTGGTTAATGATTATATCACCTTAATTTTCGTTAGATTCTTCTGTAAATATAATTCTGTAATGTGAATAAATTCTGAAACGACGAGGAATATAAAAAAATTGTTTAATCATATACAATAATATCTTAGGAATTCAATGTGTCGCGACCCCAATCAATCCATTTGAGCAGTGTGATAATAAGCCAATTTCTCCTCCGTTATAGAAGAAATTCGTACCCAATAATGGGCCACACATGGCCTACATTAAAAAAAGATATATTTTAATATTTCTGGATAGTATATATTAAAATGAATATCATAGGTTTCAAATTGTACCACAAGATCACTTTTTTATGATAAGCAAAAGCAAACTATGCAGTACTTGTAAAGTTTATGAGAATTATATAGCGCTTTTACATTTTTTATTACCAACATGAATTATTGAATATAAACAAAACCCAAAGAAAAATACTATTTGTAACCCCACATAGTACGTTCCTTACATTAGTACGTTACTTACTTCTTCTTGTTTAGTAGATACACATGTCTCGCTGTTCTTTCTTGTCTTTCGTGACTTCAATAATCGTAGGGTAACTGAACAAGGACCAAGGATTAGTCTGCCTCCTGAAGAGAGGCCTACCGCGTGAAGGCACTATTGTTGGGTGGGACGTTGACGGGAATGCTACTCGAAAGGGTAACCCGTTGCGCTGGTCACTAAGATGAAGAAATTGTTTCTTGTGGTAAGTCCTATGGTAATGGAAAGGAAATTCAGTAGTTATGGGGTCATACGCCGTCCTTCCGTCGCCCTGGGCGGATTAGGCAGGATGTATTCAGACAAAAAAGATTTATTTTAAATTATTAAATAAAAAACTTCTTACAATTGTTTTATCCGTTTCCATACCTTATGCAATATTCACGGTTATAGGAAGGCCTAGTCATATAATAGGATATTAAAGTTTCATCATACGAATATAATAAATTTACTAAAAAAAGCGTATAACTTAAATGTTAGCGCCATAAAGCTATTCACTGTGCATCTACTCTATTATTTTTAAATCAAGTACTCAACCCTGCAAAGCAGGTCTTCATTGACTCTTTATATTCCACTATGCTATCATTTCATGCCCATTCCGCGGCCTGACTTAAAATGGAATAAAACTAAACTATAATACAGTATAGTATAACCAGGCAGATTGGCTGCATAATGTTATAATTTATATATAATTACAGATTAAAAACAATTATACAATATCTTCACCTTCCCGTAGTAAATGATAAAGTTGGTGACCAGGATTACCAGATTAATACCATCAACTAACACTGCTAAACTACAAAACGTAGTAGTTATAATTATTATTCCTACGCCCATAAATAAAAATGTAAGTCGATACTGATTATATTATCAGCCAGTATCGTCATACACTTTTTTCTAACACATTTCGAGTTTTCTTCTATTACAATGAATAATTTTCTTATTTACGGAAATTGCTTCTGTTTCCGTGCTTAATAAATATTTATGTAATCTGCAGAGTGAGATAGTCTTATTTTTTATTGTATCCGTAAAATGTTTATAAAATTTGCTACATCACAGATTTCATCTCAAAAAATGTGAGAATCGCGTATTAACTACAATAAAAAAATCTCAAGTAGTATATTATGTATTATCTTTATTTATAAGTTGGCGAGTACTTGCGTGTTTATTTCTTTACTTAATTCCAGTACACTTTACAAGACGACATAGTAAAATATGTGATGTTATAAGAATCTAATCGTATTTATTAAAAAATTTTAATTAATTTATTTTAGTTTCGAATGTATTAGGAAATGTTCATCATCATCATCATCTCAGCCCATATACGTCCCACTGTTGGGCTCGGGCCTCCTCCATAATGAAAGGGTAATTGACCAACTATACCACGCTGGTCAGACGTGTTGGTATAGGGTTTTATTTCGAGTTTTCCTTCTCTCGCATAGATGTTATATGCGTTTTATTTCTCTTAGTCGTCTCGTACGATCACCCACGGGTAAGATAGGGGGTGGTGAATTGCATTCTTACTCCGTCACCACACGGATAAGGATTAGGAAATGTTAATGTCTTGTAATTAGGCCATATAAGATATTTATACTGCTTGCACAAACTGAGTCTTAAACAAATGCACTGCTCAATCAACAATTTTAAGTGAAATACTAAAATTGCAGACATTAATAAAT
Organism: Lymantria dispar; assembly: GCA_032191425.1. Classification (NCBI taxonomy): domain Eukaryota; kingdom Metazoa; phylum Arthropoda; class Insecta; order Lepidoptera; family Erebidae; genus Lymantria; species Lymantria dispar. The sequence continues at coordinate 6,929,648 of CM063446.1, forward strand.
TAAAATGTTTATATTTAATATATATTATAGGTATTTCATGAGATTACAGTTTTTATTCTTTTCAAGCTTTTTGGAATTGAGTTTTCCAATTATATTAACATATTATTTACTCGGCGACTATTATCGACGCCTCGACGGCGACGACGACGACGGTACCCAAATACTCTTTAAGACTTTACTCATTAACCTTTGGCAAAAGAGAAAACAGCCCGCCTGATCATATTGCTGCTCATGAACTTTAGTAGTACCAGGGGTGGTAGTAGTAGACAGACCGAGTGTGAAAGGAGATTTGCCTATCCGGTTCTCTTACATACAGTATCCCATAGATTGTCGCAATATTCCAAACGAATTGACCCATTTACAGCTAAAAACAGGTAAAAAAATTTCAACTAGGTAACTTACCACTTCCAGTATAATAGATAAATAACGGTAACGTAAAAAAATATTAGCAAAGATACCCGGATAGTAGATTCTTTCCCATCAAGAAGCTCTATTAAAATTCAAGGACAAAACTGTTCGAGCCCAGTTACTTTTTATAGACCGCTTTCAAACTAAGAAGGATTAACTCCTTTTGCTCATCGTGGAAAACTCCCAAGAGGTCTTTGAATCTAGTTTTATTTTATGTAACGACCTTTTATTTTAAACAGTATTCGTAACGCTATTATTACGATATTAGTAAAATATTTTTGAAAAATTCACTGTTATGTGTATTTCGAATTTGATAAAGCAGTTCAGCAACTCTTAAGTATGATATAATATTATGCTATGGGTTTGGTTAACATTGTATATTAAGTATGTTGCTCGTTTAGAGAAGACTCATGCATAACAATAACATATATATGATTTAAGGGCAGGATTTACATATTTAATCAAGTTACGTTACGTTTTAAATAAAACTAATTTACGGATTTTATCGCGTTTGTATTTGATTTTTGATTACCCGACGTTTCGAACACTTTACAGCGTTCATGATCACGGGTGGACTAAGATGACTCACGTCCAACAAGTCATTGTTACTGCAGAAAATTTATAATTATCTACCCGATACAGAAATTAGTTATTAAATATTGACCCACATTTTGATACAAAATTTATTGCCAGTGTAAGAAGAAAATGATTCTATATGAAAAAATTATATTGTTTATGGTTAGTAATAATTAAACATTAAAATTAATAGTAATTATATTTAAAAACTAAGTAATAATCTAGTATACTACCACCGGATCGGAACACGGTCACATTGAGAAAGATCCGGCAAGAAAACTCAGGTAACATGATGCTAAATTAAAGTTAATTTTGAAGGCGGCTACTTTATGTTACTAAAAGGTTTTAATTTCTAAAATTATCTTTAGTTATTATTATTGTGGGTCAAATCTATACAATATGAGCTCACGGTGTCTTGCAGTCTTGTGGTGGTCTTTTTGGATTTGTCTTTAATAATGTTTATAACAGGATCCCAGCTTGATGGTAACACCCAGCCATCCTCTCTATTAAAATTTTTGTGTTTTTTAATCTCAATAGCCTCGCGTACCATTCTAGGCAGGTATCGGTGTTCTTTTGCGAGGATTTGTGGTTTATCAAACCTGATGTTATGGTGGGCGCGGTCCTGACTATGTTCACAGACTGCAGACCTAGTGTCCCGGCGGTGCTTCACATCGGCTATGTGTTCTTTGATCCGAGTTCTTATGGATCGCACTAAGCATTGTCACGCATGGAAAACGATTCTACAACTCTTGGCACTGTAAGACGTAACTTAACCGCTGGGCCATTAATGCTGTGTTCTGTATGATATGATTCTTGGCATTTAATCGCAGTGGTTCAGTCTTACAATACATAAATAACTAATGTAAACAATGAATAAATAATCTAATAACGCCCAAAGAAAACCTTTGAGGCGTGTACAGATTTACTAAATGAAAACGGATTGCGATCTAACACAGGATTACAAGATAACAATACCTGTAATCTTATGATGTGACCTACTTAATAATTTAATTATTTTCTTAAGTATTTTGAGACAGCGAATCGTGTTTTATTTTACATTATAATAACTTAAGCGGCACATATTTTGGAATACCTAATTTCCTTAAAAAACGACATGTATTTATTGAAAAATATACCTGTAGTTTCTGATGTTTATGAGAGTATTACATATCTATACTAATATTATAAAGAGAAAAGATTTGTTTGTTTCTTTGTATTGAATAAGCTCCGAAACTACTGGACCGAATTCAAAAATTCTTTCACCAATGGAAAGCTATAATATCAGGGAGTAATATTATTTTATCGCGATATTCTCACGAGATTCGGAACTACGCGGGTAAGGCGACTGGAACCGAAGCGAAGCGAGGGCGGCTTGCTAGTCTGAAATAAAACTATTTTTACGGTATTTACATATCGCGTTTGAATTTAATTTTGAATTTCCTGTCATTTCGATTATTTTGTAAATACGTTGGCAGTCATTTAAGTTTATAATTAAAATGCTAATAAGCCATGTATGTTATATTCAAATAATATAATCTTTTTTTTTAACTGCTGCATAGTAGTGGCTAGGAATGTAATATTCATCCTTGCATTACTCATGAGTGTCGTAAAAGGCGACTAAAAAGTTTACATCGATCTCGACCAACTTCATCTTCTGGTCAACATTTAAATTTTCATGGAAGGTTGACGTCAGGCATGCAGTCCAGTCCTTAAAACTTTTGCCTGACTTGTGTAATATGTACAATGGAAAATGAGTCCATATTACGTCGACCCTAAGTAATTGGGTAAGAGCAGGATAATGATAATGATGTAGATAGCGCCTTAGGTAAAAAGACAATGATAATATTGTAATGTATCACCAACATTTATTTTCTAGGCGAAATCGTAAATATGGTTTAAGGATTATCAGGATAATGAACAGCAGAGTTTTCCCGAGAAATTGATATCACCATTTGCGATCGCCACCCCACCCGCTATATGTGGCGATTATAGTATTATCCCTTCCCTATCTTGGGACCTATAGTAGATGTCAATAGGCTGCCAATGATTATACTGGTAGTGATTTTTGATTAGCAGGTGAATATCTCCTCAAAAGACTTATTTGTAAATAAGGACAATATTTATTTCGCATGGGAATTAAATTATTCATTCATAATTCTTAGACATCGGTAATTACAATTATCGTATAAAATTACTGTTTTTATTTTAAAAAGAACCCACGCATCCATAAAAACATTTAACCCCTAAGGGAATCTATCCTTCTATGGAAAAGAAAACAGATAATTACAATAAATAATACTGAAATTCAAAAGATTTCGTACAAAGAATGGTCCTCCGTTGGAATAGAATTTACATTACTAAAGTAATTGTGTTGGTTAAAAGTTAAAAAAAAAAAAAATTACACGCAAACGACTTACTAAGAAGGGCTTCTTCGGTTTCATTTGTCTTACCCGCGTAGTTCCCGTTACCGTGGGAATACCGGGATAAAATATAGCCTATGTTACTCCCTGATATTATAACTTTCCATTGCTGAAATATTTTTTGAAATCGGTGCAGTAGTTTCGGAGTCTATTCAATAAAAATAAACAAACAAATCTTTCCTCTAATAATGATTTCTGATGTTTACGCGAGTATTATACATTTTAAATAAAACTACTTTACGGATTTTATCGCGTTTGTATTTGATTTTTGATTACCCGACGTTTCGAACACTTTACAGCGTTCATGATCACGGGTGGACTAAGATGTCTCACGTCCAACAAGTCATCGTTACTGCAGAAAATTTTATAATTATCTACCCGATACAGAAATTAGTTATTAAATATTGACCCACATTTTGATACAAAATTTATTGCCAGTGTAAGAAGAAAATGATTCTATATGAAAAAATTATATTGTTTATGGTTAGTAATAATTAAACATTAAAATTAATAGTAATTATATTTAAAAAACTAACTAATAATCTAGTATACTACCACCGGATCGGAACACGGTTACACTGAGAAAGATCCGGCAAGAAAACTCAGGTAACATGATGCTAAATTAAAGTTAATTTTGAAGGCGGCTTACTTTATGTTACTAAAAAGGTTTTAATTTATAAAATTATCTTTAGTTATTATTATTGTGGGTCAAATCTATACAATATGAGCTCACGGTGTCTTGCAGTCTTGTGGTGGTCTTTTTGGATTTCTTTTTAATAATGTTTATAACAGGATCCCAGCTTGATGGTAACACCCAGCCATCCTCTCTATTGAAATTTTTGTGTTTTTTAATCTCTATAGCCTCGCGTACCATTCTAGGCAGGTATCGGTGTTCTTTTGCGAGGATTTGTGGTTTATCAAACCTGATGTTATGGTGGGCGCGGTCCTGACTATGTTCACAGACTGCAGACCTAGTGTCCCGGCGGTGCTTCACATCGGCTATGTGTTCTTTGATCCGAGTTCTTATGGATCTCTTTGTTTGTCCAATGTAAGTCAGATAATCAGATATCGTCATCCTGCGCGCAGATAAAGGAAACGCGACCGTGGTTATGAATACGTCGGATTATAATGATAAAATTAACCAACTTTTGTCGGATGAAACAACGTACAAGAAGGTCAAAACAGACCCCACCAATGTCGTTCTAAAGAACACAAAGAAACTAATAATAAAGTACTCCGATACATTACATCTAGACGTGAAAAATCTAATACCACCATGCGTCAAACCACCTAAATTATATGGGTTGCCCAAGATACACAAATCAAATGCACCACTGCGACCAATAGTAAGTCAGATCGACACGCCGACTTATAAATTAGCACAGAAGGTTGCGAAAGTCCTCTCCCAACTCCGGGGACACACTAGTGCATTTGTGAAAGACTCTTACCATTTTGTCAGTGAAATCAAAGATCTACATCTCGCTGACAATGAAACTATGGTCAGTTTTGATGTCACATCACTCTTCACCTCTCTACCTGTGGAGGATTGCATCGAAACCATATCTAAGAAGCTATCTGACAATAATATGCCATTGGGATATGCGGAACTGTTACGTCAATGCCTAACAACTGGCTATTTAATGTGGAATGATGACTTCTACAAGCAAGTAGATGGAGTGGCTATGGGCTCGCCGGTCTCCCCCGTCGTTGCCGATATATTCATGGAGGACTTCGAGGAGACGGCCTTATCAAGCTCACCTGTCACACCCAGGTTCTACAAGCGGTACGTAGATGACACTTTCACAATATTACCCACAGACAAAATAACCATATTCCTAAACCATCTTAACTCCATTAATCCAAAAATTCAATTCACTATGGAACTGGAGTCAAATAACTCTTTAGCCTTCTTAGACATTTTGGTTATACGTAACCCTAATAACACCTTGAGTCATACAGTGTATCGTAAAGCAACACATACAGACAGATACTTGAACGGTGATTCTCATCATCCCCCTTCACAGTTAGCTACCGTGTGTAAATCTTTGTTGCAGAGAGCACGAGGAATCTGTGACGATGAACACCTGGCTGGGGAGCTGCAGCATGTCAAGCAGGTGCTACGTGCAAACAAGCTGCCAGTTCCTCGCCCCCGTCGCAGAGACCGAGTGAAACCACCCACAGTTGAGCGCCTTCCTGCAATACTACCTTATGTCAAAGGAGTCACTGACAAGATTGGCTACATCCTGAAACGCTCTTCCATTAAAACTTATTTTAAGCCACTGAAGAGGATTAGCCAATTCTTACCACCTGTCAAGTGCCAGATCCCTTTACAAGATGCAGGAGTATATAAACTTGACTGTGACTGTGGTCTCTCTTACATTGGACAAACAAAGAGATCCATAAGAACTCGGATCAAAGAACACATAGCCGATGTGAAGCACCGCCGGGACACTAGGTCTGCAGTCTGTGAACATAGTCAGGACCGCGCCCACCATAACATCAGGTTTGATAAACCACAAATCCTCGCAAAAGAACACCGATACCTGCCTAGAATGGTACGCGAGGCTATAGAGATTAAAAAACACAAAAATTTCAATAGAGAGGATGGCTGGGTGTTACCATCAAGCTGGGATCCTGTTATAAACATTATTAAAAAGAAATCCAAAAAGACCACCACAAGACTGCAAGACACCGTGAGCTCATATTGTATAGATTTGACCCACAATAATAATAACTAAAGATAATTTTATAAATTAAAACCTTTTTAGTAACATAAAGTAAGCCGCCTTCAAAATTAACTTTAATTTAGCATCATGTTACCTGAGTTTTCTTGCCGGATCTTTCTCAGTGTAACCGTGTTCCGATCCGGTGGTAGTATACTAGATTATTAGTTAGTTTTTTAAATATAATTACTATTAATTTTAATGTTTAATTATTACTAACCATAAACAATATAATTTTTTCATATAGAATCATTTTCTTCTTACACTGGCAATAAATTTTGTATCAAAATGTGGGTCAATATTTAATAACTAATTTCTGTATCGGGTAGATAATTATAAAATTTTCTGCAGTAACGATGACTTGTTGGACGTGAGACATCTTAGTCCACCCGTGATCATGAACGCTGTAAAGTGTTCGAAACGTCGGGTAATCAAAAATCAAATACAAACGCGATAAAATCCGTAAAGTAGTTTTATTTAAAATGTCTTTCCTCTAATATTAGTATAGATTATCGTCACGTTATTCCAATTACTTGGGTTTGACTCAATATGTACTCATCTTTCATAGTACATATTTCAAAAGTTATTGGCAATAGTTTTATGCCCGGCCGCCTGCCTGATGCCCAATCTCCTTGATATATAAATTACAGTACAATTAAATAATATAATATTAATGTACAATTTTACTAAAATATATGTATAATCTCTATTGTAGCTCGAGCAAAAGGCACAGCCCTCTTGATTCTGTACAGTGATTATCAAAATCTGACATTGTGTCTGTCGTTCCTAGCTACGGTGACGTCATAGAGATAAACGATACCACGTTATCGGATAACTCTGATGTATCACTAATCGAATGTGTTTGTATTTCTGTTTTACCAACGCGTTTCTGATAATATGAACTCTATACTAAGGTCTATTGATTGTGTAGTTTCGTTTGTTGTCTATGTTCTGTAAACTTATGTATTTACTAGAAGGGCCTCCAATTTAATTTGTATATATATACAATGTGGCACGATCAAATTGTGGTTGTCTATTGAAATTGAAATTTCTATTTACTTAAGCTAAATCTAATAATTTTGAACGAGCTATTCTTATATATAGGTACACAAACTAACCCAAGGTTGCTCTGTTTAAATTTTAATAAACCCCTTTGTTATAATTGTATAAAAGTTTATAGACATAATTCTTTACATCTGAAGAATAAGAAATAGCGTGATAATTTATAGACTATTAACCGGCCTGATGTACAAAACTCTTGAAAATTTCAACATGATCTATTGAGAATGTAATAATATAAAAGATTTTTGACGTAATCCGTAACCACAGATATCTTATGGTAAATAGCGTAAATAACCGTATACTTTAACAAATTCATAGTAGGTTGGCACTGTCAAATTTCAAAAGAATATAAACAAACAAATTATTTTTTAACACGCTTCAATTAACTTGTTTTGTGTGTAACGGAATCTTTGAAGGTGATTTTCGCTCCCTTCTAAGCGTCCGATTATTTTGAAACTTCGTAGACTTATCAAGCATCGATGACAATAGTTCGCGGAGGGATAGACCAGGGATTAGTCTGCCATTCGCACAGAGGCAAATCGCGTGAGGGCGATATCCCGGCAGCAATGCCTTGTTATTGGGGCGCCGAAGGAGGGGGGATGTCAAGGAATCAGTACCAGTGACGGGTCCAATAACAATAGAGAGGGAATACGGTAGGTTATAAAGCCACATGCCGGCCATCCATCGCCCCGAACATATTGGACGTGTTGTAACCAGACCATAGCTCCCCAAAAACAAAGGATCGGTGACTGAAAACCTGAAAAAAGACTTTCTGCCAACATCTAACCAGCGTACTATGATCTTAGTAGGTCAATTTCTGTCTTCCTGTGGAAGAGGCTGGAGCCCAGAAGTGTCTAATAACTTAAAACAGTTTTATATATATCGAGGGTGATGGGGGCGCCGTGCTGTATCACTATCAGAATGGTCACACATCGCGATGTAATAAAACAACACTTCGGATGGCTACTTTTAAACTATATTCAATAACTAACGTTAACACAATTTTCTATTACAACTAACGACTACGTATGCCGACAGCTAAATTACACGTTAAGGAAACGCGGTGAATTTGATACAATACAGCAGCAACAACGACCGATCGCTCTCGTGTCTCGTTCCCAACTGAGTATTCAATGGACCGCTCTCAATAAAGAAAACTCGGTATTATTTCAAACGTTAACGGTCAAAGATCAAAAATCATTGCCAACGTTGTATCAAAAACACCCAAGTATAATACTTGACGTTTCCGTAATCGATTGATTCTTAAAAACTATCAAGATATGGCGCCAGAGGTAGTGACGCTGCGACATATAGATTTCCTTAAGATTCACGGGACCTTCCCTAGCGAAGATACTCGGTCCTTAGAAAGGCTTACATGGGGATATGGATCCAACACGCAGAGGCCTTTGGAGAAATTTAATGTTATAATGGGATGGGACATTTACCGATGACACTCCACGTTTGCACACAACACTTGTGGCATACCAACGCTAGGTGTAAAAGTATATTGGTGGTAGTATTGGTGTATTGATTTTATTATTATCTTTAGTAGCAGATGAGCAAGATGTTTACCTGATGGTAAGTGGTAACAATGATAAAATGATTAAGTAGTAACTACCGCTCAAAGACTTTTGTAATACCGGAGGCCCGGCAAGCGCTCACCAGACGAAGCACTTTAACAAACTGCTACTGCTCAGACCACGGTTTTTTTGTGACAGTAGGATCACTATTGGGAGGAAGAATTTAAGTAGGTAGGTATCTATATGGAAGTCATTATTTTTTTTTATAATTTATTACCACTCTGTAAAAATCTAATTTTTTTTTTTCAATTTTAAATCAAATATCGCAGAAAGATCAAACACCAAATAATTTCCATCGTTTTCTAAACCCGTACTAGTTAATAACAAAAAATTGTTTACATTACTTTTATCCTTATCTAAAAAAACTTAATTAATTAACCCTTGTATTGACATTCACAAAAGAACTTCATTTTATTCGTTAAACAAGCTAAAATAATATGCCAAGTTTAAATACAATATTTTTTTTTTTTTTTGTGGGTGGGCTGCGGTCGGCGCGCCTCCGCACCACTCCGTCCGGGGCGACAGAGGGGCTTAAGCACGCAACTCCCGCAACCCACCCGAAAACCACCTCGCCTTCGTCGTTGGGCCGACCACCGGAGCAGGTTTACTTGTCGTCAGTGGTCGGCCCGACGGAATACCCCCTACGTGGGGTACCCTCCCATCGACCGACGTCCCCCCCTCGGGGAGGACGTCGGTCTTTCCTCACGCGGTGGGCCTCTCGGCGGGTGACGGACTAATCCCCGGTCACGTCACCCGCGGCCTTGGCTAGGGCGGCATGAGGCGCAGGTAGTTGCGCCTGCGCCGCCCCATAAGCCGGCGGCGGATCTCCTCATCGAGGCTGCGCTCCTGGCGCAGACGATCCGCCGCCTCCTTCTGCGAGATCAAGAAGGCTGCGACCGCGTCCCAATTCCCGACGCTGTCGACCATCGCCCTAGCGATGGCCGGCAGCGTCAGGTCGGCACCGATGATTGCGACGAGTTCACGGCGCTGCGTGGCCCAAGCGGCGCAGGCCTCGAGCGTATGCTGCGCCGTGTCCTCGTCGCAATCGCAGTGGTGGCAGGACGGTGTACTCTCCCTCCTTACGACCTTGTGCAGGTATTTGGCGAAGCTCCCATGCCCCGTCAACACCTGCACTAGTCGGAAGGAGAGCACCCCGTGCCGCCTTTCCAACCACTGCATCAGCACCGGCCGGAAGGCCTCCACGATTCGCACCCCGAACCGAGGCCTCTCCAGCCGGACTGCCCAACGGGCAATGACGTCTCGGCGGGCGTCAACGCGCCAGGCGGTGAGCTCCCTCAAGGAAACAACACCGCCCTGCCCGCGCACCCCCCACACCCGCCGATACAACTCGGCGAGCATTTCCGCCTCCAGGTCCCACGGGGGAGTCCCGGCCAATAGGCACGCTGCCTCCGTTGCCACCGTGCGGTATCCGCGGATGGTCCTGACCGCCATGACCCTCTGTGGTCGCCACAGAAGGGCCCTAAGTCGGACGGTCAAGGACCCCGCCCACACCGGTGCGCCGTACAGGGCCATCGACCGGATGACCCCCGCGTACAGCCATCGGCACGTGGCGCTCGGTCCGCCCACGTTCGGCATAAGCCACGATAGAGCGGACGCCGCGCCGACGAGCCGTGGAGCGAGCCTGCGGAAATGCTCCCGGAACCACCATTGCCCGTCGAGCACCAAGTTTAAATACAATATAATAATGTAATCTCTTTCAACCCGTTTCGCTTTTAAATATATTAAAAACTGTTATATTTTTTTTAATTATGTCGTTAATTGTGTGGTAGGTATAATTGATTGCGTATGTCAAAACTATCAGCTACCGAACACCGGTTACGGCGCTAATATAATAGGCGATTATAAATCAAATGTCAAAAACTTATAATCTCGATTATTGCGACAGAATCCACATGTTAATCAGATGATTTATTTAAGACATCGTTTCAATTCTTTCGTAATATCTAGTATGTAATTGCGCTCGATTTGAAGCAATGTACCTACCTTATTTAGAAGTTGGGCCCGCCTTCGACAGCTAGCATACAATACAACTTGTTTTCTCGTTCTAATGCAAGATACTTGAAGTTGCCGGTATAGGCAATGCTAACGATACTTAATTTTGTAATTTGAACATTACAATATTTTTCGATATGTATATATATAGGTGGTAGTTTTTTAGTTATCTATCTATAGGTATGCTTCAAGAGGTTATTCAATTTAATGTTGATCTTGTATCCCAGCAATGTTTATTAATCCAAGTTGAGGGTTTTACCCCTAATATATTTTTTTACGTGATAACGATTTATAGGTCGGGGAAATCCGGCTACACAAAAAAATTGTTCCGTTCCGCCTAATTTGAGCGTAAAATCGAGACCGCGGCACATGCAGTAGAGAGGCATGAACCTGGTGACGTATCTATCTCTCACCAAAAGAATAAAATGAATTCACATGTGCATATAAATGTTAATTTAAAAAAAAAAATGAAATTTTCAATTAACTCTTATATAATATTATACAAAATAATGATAAGTCAGTGTTGAATTCATAAAAGTATGTAATTTTTCTGCATTGTTTTCTGATGACGCTATCACCCAAAATTATCATTCATAAATCGTCTTTACAACAACCATTTTTAACCGACTTCAAAAAAAGGAGGAGGTTCTCAATTCGTCGTAATATTTTTGCCCATAGTCATCAGGTCATGATCTGATGATGGTATCCTTGAGAAATTGATGGAATTCTTAAAATTTTACAGGCAATTTTAACGTTTTTCTTAAAGTAAAGTTTTTTGCTTTTTAGTTTACTGTTTGAAGTCGGATTTTTTTGGTAAAAAAAAAAATATTAGTTATTTTATTAAAATTTAAGCTGGCCGACATACCAAAAGTAGTTTTCCCATGGCCTTCGTAACAATTTTAAACGCTAGAAATACCCTTATGGTTAACTTATAAGCACAATTTCAACTGTTAATCTATCTGACAAGCGTGGCTATTAGAGAATTATGGCCCACCCCTCTTTCCTATCAGTGGTGAATTTTATGTCGAAGAATGAAAATATACATTGATGAATGAATGTTTGGTTGGTTATATAGTCCACATATCTGTCTATTCTGTGTACCGTTTAGAGGACAAAGGTCTACTGTAGTTGTAGACACAAACTGTTTTATACTTCTTTGGTGTTATTCCCGATGACCAGAGAAGCTGTAGATATAATTTGAATCTTTGCAATTCAATAAAATTATTTTCTTCATCATTACAGTCCACAAACGTTCCACTGTTGAGCTAGGGCCTCCTCCTCAATGGGAGGGAATTTGACCTACTATACCATGCTGGTCAGACATTTTGGTATAGGGTTTTATTTCAAGTTTTCCTTCTCTTACACAGATGTTATGTGCATATCATATTCCTTAGTCGTCTTTTACGACATCCATGCGTAAGTTGTATGGTGAATTGTATACTTATTCCGTCACCACACGGACTAAATTATTTTAATGTTTCCGGAAAATATACGCTTGCTGTTTATAGTCCTTGGTTAGAGACTTTCACTTCATTATATTGAGGTTCAGATTCACCTACTGCTTCTTTACCTGCAAGTAAAAGAGTACTCAGGAATGTTTGGAAAGAACATAGTTACTTACTCATCTAATCAGCATAATACAGTATGTCAATTCACATCCCAATATCTGGTTGACCGAGCTTCGCTCGGTATATTTTTGTTGTATTTTTGTCGAATTTATTTAGATATGTATTAATAAAAAATAAAAATTAAATAATGAAAAAAAATATACCAAAAATTACAAAAAGAGAATAATAATAACACCGAGATTCGATTCCACGCTATTTGAATGCTAAATCAAAACAATAAGTAAACTGGATAACTTCCCAACTGAGCTATTGACACTCTTGTCAACGACGACGAAATTCGAATTCCCATTAAGAGAATGTCAATAACATTTTATGTCATTGTATTGATTGATTAGCTAAATACACCGACAAAACAACATTATCTATAAATAAAACCTAGCTAGATCGATTTTTTGGCTCTTAAACCTCTAGGATGCCAAATTTCATCAAAATCGTTGGAGCCGTTTCCGAGATCCTGAATATATATATATATATATATATATATATATATATATATATATATATATATATATATATACCTATATATATATATATACCTATATATATATTCAGGATCTCGGAAACGGCTCCAACGATTTTGATGAAACTTGGCATACTAGAGGTTTCGGGTTCAAAAAATTGATCTAGCTAGGTTTTATTTATAGAAAATGTTGTTTTGTCCGTGTTTTTAGCAAAATAAACAATGACATTAAATTTTAAAAGAATATGAATTCAAATTTCGTTGTCAACGTCATGAGTTGCGATAGCTCAGATGGGAAGGTGACAGGTTTTAATTTTGGTATTTTTTCAATCAAACAACTTCGGTTCGAATCTCGGTGTTATTATTATTCTCTTTATGCAAGTTTTTATATATTTTTCTTTATTTATTTTTTATTAATATACAGGGTGACTGGTAAAAGATTGTACATATTGAAGGAGGGTATTCAGTACTTGATTCTGATACCGAATATATAAAAAAAAATCGGTACTTAAATTTTGAACTAATTATCTTATAAAAACATTTAGTTATGAACATGTTATAGCAGAGCACAACAAGGGAAGCATAGTACGATTACTGCTTATTTGGCACTATTACACGCCAACAATAATCCCCTTGTAATATTTGGTGAAACAATGGAATCATAGTACAATTACTGCTTATTTCACAATATTAACCGCCAACAATAGCTTACTTGTATTATATGCACTTTGAACACACGTGAAGACAAATACTGCTGATGCTAGCTGGCAGCACCCGCCACCTCAAGCCTCGATGACGAAACCGACGTTTCTTTTTGTGCATCAAATATAAATCGCCAGTCTAAACCTAGCATCGGTTTAGATAGCACTAGTTTTAGTTAGTAATAGTTAGAATTAAATTAATATAGCCAATTATTGTAAACTTTTACTAATTAAATTAGTATTAATCATTTTTGGTTTCTTTTAAGTCCTCCGTCGTGGACGTACATAATTGGCGCAGTCGAATAGGATACTCGAGGCGTAGACTCGGGAATAGCTAGGATCATTCTAATATCGAAGACCTTTTCGCTATTTTCGCTACCGCCGTCGTAAGCGATCGCGCTTGCCGAGTACTCAGAAAAAAGAACCTGACGTCCTGCGAGGAGGAGAGATCCAGACATCGATGCCAGAGATACCGAAATGCAGATATTGTAAGTACACTTGAATATCCATTCTGTGTGTTGCTTTCAATATCCTTCCCTTAGATATTAGTAATTTTTAGCCGCAATCATTTCCTATCTTAGGCAAAGTACTCCAAAGGAGCCAGACCGCTCTAGGCAGGCACGTAGACTAGGTATAGATTTAAATAGAAATATTCCTACAGATTTAGATACTTTTAGTTCCTTTAGGTCAAGTAGTTTCGTAAACATTACAATGAGTGACGCCGACGTTATCTATAAAACACTACGTTTGGTGCCAGAATTTAACGGTAATCCCCACATATTACCGCGATTTATTCAACTATGTGACCAAATCGTTTCGGAAGTTGTAGAACGCAACCCTGGTAACAACCTAGCTAGACTTTGCTTAATAAACGGCATCCTAAATAAAATCACTGGGCAGGCCGCACAAATAATAAACTCTAACGGCATACCTGCGGATTGGCATAACATAAAAAAATCCTTGATAAACAATTTTTCCGATCAAAGAGATGAGACCACCCTTTATAACGACCTAATGCTAGCAACTCAAGGGAATAGTTCACCCCAAGAGTTTTACGACCGTTGTGTTAATTTATTTTGTACCATCATGACATACGTCACATAACACGAGACTATCGATACAACGATACAGGCCAAGCGTACGCTGTATAAAAAATTAACAATGCAGGCATTCGTTCGTGGGCTCAGGGAACCCATAGGTTCCCGTGTGCGTTGCATGCGTCCCGATAGTGTCGAGAAGGCGTTAGAGTACGTACAGGAGGAATTAAACGTAATGTATTTGCAAAATCGCCATGAATCACTCACTGACAGGAAACCACACAACAGTAATTCATTTAAGCCGTTACCTATCATGTCATCACAAAAACTATTAAACTTACCGCCGCGAACCGCCCCTATGACACACTTCCAACCACCTCAGCAACTGTGGAAACTAAACATGCAATATAATAAACCTATGTCGTATGGTAACACTCCTGGAATGCCTTCACGCACGCAGCAAATGTTCCGCGCACCGCCGCCTAATTATAATAGATTTAATAGTAATTTCCAAATGCATCCTAGGCCATTTCAACCACCTTCTAATGTCCCAAAGCCTATGAGTGGAGTAAGCCATTATGTTGCAAAAGAGAGACCAATAGCACAGTTATCAGGTCACGATTGGAAACGAAGTGGCAACCCACCACCATCCAATTATTTTAAAAGCAAGGAAATGAACGTGAACGAATGTGCAGACTACAATGAACAGTATTATTATCCTGACTATTATTCGGAATCCGATTATAACTCTTATGCCACAAGCGGAGATTATTATAACTGTAATGTAGAACCGACTCATTTACCGTACAGTGCCTCTGATTATAATAATTGCTATGAAGAATACCCTTTACCACCAAATGATAATCCTCAACCAGGCCCCAGCTCAGCAGAGGATCAGGATTTTCAGACTCGCGATCAATTCGACAAATTAAGATAGAAATAAACCTCCAGACACAACGACAACTTCCTTATATTCAAATTTCTCAACCACCATTAAAACTGTTAATAGATACAGGCGCAAATCAATCTTTCATTAGCCCGGAAGCTATAGATAATTTTTACAGTAATTTTCCCTTAAATATAGATCCATTCAAAGTTACAAACGTACACGGTACAACAAGAAATGACTATTCTATAACCATCCCTACCTTTAACGAATTTAAAGAACTCGAAAATATAAAGTTATTCGTATATAAGTTCCATAACTATTTCGATGGACTTATAGGCTTAGATCTCCTAGAAAAATGGCAAGCGAAAATTGATCTTAAGGATAAGATGTTAATAACGCGTAACTCTACCAACTGTATCAGTATGTTCAACTCCCATAACGTAAATCTATACGAAGACGTGATACCAGCTAACTCTTCTAAAGTGTTGAAATTACCGATTAACTTTCATGACGGAGATGCACTCATTAGTGAACAGATAATCTCAAATTGTGTTATTCGAGATTGCCTAACCACGGTTACAAATAATTGCGGATTCTTAGAAGTAATTAACCCCACTTCTAATGATTTAATATTTTCTATGGACCGAGCCGTTCAAGCAGAAATACACAATATTAAGTACACGCACACCCAACATCCGCCTTACGACTCGTCGGATAGTAGGATAATTTCAGCACGTGCAAACGAAATTATATCACGTTTACGTACGGAACATCTTAACGAGGAAGAGCGCATTAATTTACAAAACCTATGTAGGAAATATGCAGATATATTCTATATAGACGGGGAAGCATTAACCTTCACGAATAAGATCAAACACAGTATCCGCACGACGGACGAATTACCTGTTTATACAAAAAGTTATAGGTACCCATATGTTCACAGAGACGAAGTACGAGATCAAATTGACAAAATGTTAAGTCAGGCTTTCGGAATCTGCGTGGAGCTCTCCCATTTGGGTTGTTCCGAAGAAGGCTGATGCCTCTGGGAAGACCAAATGGCGCTTAGTAGTAGACTTTAGGAAGATTAACGAGAAAACTCACGATGACAAATATCCCATTCCTAAAATTAATGATGTTCTATATAAGTTAGGTAACTGCCAATATTTTACGACCCTTGATCTCGCAAGTGGATTTTACCAGGTCGAGATGGATTCCGCTGACATTCCCAAGACCGCTTTCAACGTAGAGAATGGACACTACGAATTTTTACGAATGCCGATGGGTTTGAAAAATTCTCCATCTACTTTCCAGCGTGTCATGGATAATGTGCTGAAAGACCTTCAGAATACAGTCAGTCTAGTCTATTTAGATGGCATCGTAGTCTTTAGCACCTCCCTACAGGAGCACATCATAAACCTTGAAAAGGTCTTTAAGAAATTACAGGAATCGAACTTTAAAATTCAACTCGATAAGTCCGAATTTCTTAAATCAGAGACATCTTACTTAGGGCATATTATAACCAGGGAAGGCATTAAGCCTAATCCCGATAAAGTTGCAGCTATCCAGAATTACCCCATACCAACTACCCCTAAGGAAATAAAACGATTCCTTGGTTTAGTTGGTTATTATAGAAAATTTATTCCCGATTTTGCCAGGATAATTAAGCCTTTATCACAATGTCTAAAAAAGGGTTGAAAGGTAATTATTAATAGGGAATATACAGAAAGTTTCGAAAAATGCAAGCAAATTATTACTAACGACCCAATATTACAGTACCAGACTTCAAAAAGGATTTTATCTTAACTACAGACGCAAGCAACATCGCATTAGGTGCCATTTTATCACAAGGAACAATAGGAGCGGATAAACCTGTTTGCTTTGCATCCCGTACATTAAATTAAAGTGAAATCAACTACAGCACAATCGAGAAAGAGTTATTGGCAATAGTTTGGGCAACTAAATATTTCAGACCGTATCTGTTTGGTAGGAAATTCAAAATTATCACGGATCATAAACCACTGCAGTGGGTTATGAATTTAAAAGAGCCTAACTCAAGGCTTACTCGTTGGAAGCTTAAATTATCAGAATACGATTTTACAGTCATATATAAAAAAGGGGTTAGTAATACTAATGCAGATGCTCTCTCCCGAATACAAATACACAACGAAGAGACATCTTCTATGATTGCGAACGCATCCGAGCGCCCTCCATCAGTAAGCCATTCTACTACAGTTTCTGCCCATACTAGTCAGGAAACTCCCATTTTAGAAATACCCATTGTTGACCAGCCACTAAATAAATTCCACAGGCAAATTAGTATAAGCGTAGTAGGCGACATCAAAAAACGACCTATAGTAACTAAACCTTTCGATACACATACTAAAACTTGCGTACAAGTGTCCCGTTCAAATTTAGAAATAGATGTAGTTAATTTCATTACAGAATATGTGAACCCCAAAGTTAAAACTGCATTATTCATAGATCCACCACTCGCTATGTATGATATTATACCGATTATTCAGGCCAGGTTCCGCAGTTCAGCAATGAACCTAGTGTTAACCAAAAGCGAAGTAGAAAACGTAAAAGAATATTTGAGACAGCAGGAAATCATTAAATGCTATCACGATGGGAAAACAAACCACCGTGGTATAAACGAATGTTACTTAGCTCTATCGCACCGCTACTATTGGCCAAAGATGAAAGATGAAATTACAAAATTCATAAATAACTGTACTGTTTGCGGCCAAGCCAAATACGATCGATGTCCTATTAAGCAGCAATTTAATTTAGTACCCTCTGCAACTAAGCCGTTCGAAATCGTTCATATAGACTTGCTGACGATTCATTCGGCAAAATACATGACAATCGTGGATGTATTCTCTAAATACGCTCAAGCATATTACATACGAGATGGCACCGCGGTAAGTATTATTCAGGCATTTTTGAAATTCTGTACTCATCATGGTCTACCACTAACCATCGTATCGGATAATGGTACTGAATTTACTAACCAATTGTTCAATGAATTCGTTACGCTACATAAAATTACCCACCACAGGATATTACCACACACGCCCAACGAAAACGGTATTGTCGAGCGATTTCACTCAACCCTATTGGAACACCTTCGATTACTTAAGTTGACCCACAAAGGAGAAGATATAATCAAACTAGTACCATATGCCATTTTAGCTTATAACAGCGCAATCCATAGTTTCACTAAATGCCGCCCGTTTGACATAATAACCGGACATTTCGATCCACGAGATCCTTTTGATATAGACCTAACTAAACATTTCACACAACAATATATACAAAACCATAAAAATCAAATGAAACTAGCCTACGACGTAATAAACGCATCCTCCTTAGCTAAACGCGGTGGAATCATAGACAATCACAATAAACATCGTGAGCCTGAAGTCGAATATCAGCCACAACAGCGCATTTTCGTTAGTAATCCTTCAGCAGCTCGCCAGAAAACTGCCCCTAGATACACCCAGGACACCGTGTTAGCTAACTTACCCATACACATTTACACTTCTAAAAATCGAGGTCGCGTCGCAAAAAGCAGATTAAAAAGAGTACCTAAGAGCGCACAACTGCTACAGGACGCTACTGGTCCAGACTGCTCGTTTGATAGCCGCCCAGGAAACACATCCGGAGATATCACGTGAAAGTCTGGGCGGTGGCCCGGGAATACTACCTTATAAATTAGGACCTACAAAACTCATGACTCTTTACCTTATATTTTTATAGTACGTCTAACTCAACGATATCGAAGAAAAATTCGTTTATTAGAAAAAGCGAGGTCTCATTGATGGTCTGTAATTAAAAGTGTCACGAGTAACTTAGACTATGCAGACGTCATTCAATACAATTATGTTATGCTATAAAAATTCTACAGGATAACCACATAAAAATCGCAAAAGAATTTAATAACCATTTTAGTGTCAGCAAAGTATGGATGACTCAACAATCGAATGTTACCAGTTAGTTGCTAATCAGGCATCAGTTACCATTTAATCAATTTAATAATCATTTAACGACACCTTAATATTACTATTAGGTAAAGAAGCTCATACAACCATTAGCTTTTAAAAATTTTTCAAAGTTTGGGCAATGCTTATCTATGTTAATTGAGAATCTAGAAGACATCTCAAACGAATTGGTCAGATTCGAAAACATTCTAGCTTTTATCCATAGCTCCAATCGGCATTACTCTATGATTGACATTAAGAGTTTGAAGTATTAGATAAAAAAAAATAGTTAATAGTTAGGATAAGATGTTAGAATTAGAACTTATGATATAATTAAACTAGGTTACTACTATTCAGGCAATCAGATAGTTATCATATTCAAACTACCTATATTTTTCTATAGATAAGTATGATCTATATAAGTTGTCCATAGCTCCCAATAAATTTAGATAAATCCTTATCCCTCCTTATCCATTGATTGCAACCAACAGGAAGGGTTATGTGTACATAGAGGCTGAAAGCCCGAAGTACAATAATTAATGTCTCTGCAACGGCAAGATGGACCATCAGTTGCGTCGGGAACCTGACTGCATACGAAATTTCATCTTGAATCAATCCATAAAGGTTGCACAATTACAACTATATCTCTATCAAGAATATCCATGGAAGAACTGGACAAGAGACACTACATTATCTCATTTCCAAACCAGACATCTCATGTGCATAAAAAAATATAACATACTGAATGGAAGCTATTTAGTCACAATACCTGTCAACTGTTACTTGTACAGTCTCCAATGTACTATTACTAATCTTACCGACAATGTGAAAAGATAACCATTAAAAAAATAATAGAACTACAGGACGACTTGCGATCACAGCCTGAAACATCTCAGATCCATCTGAAGTCTACTGATTTCTCAAGAGGTGCAGTATGAAATAGTATCGTACCCATTGCTACAATTATAACTAGCATCATCGGCTTATCTGTATCACGTGACAATACCTCTCTACGTCATAATCTGTAGCCTACTCGGACCTCACGTTTTCACAGTACTGAAATATTATAAAATTTGCTAACGAATGTCTTCTGGTCCCGAAAACAAGGAGAAGGCAGTCGAGCAACCCTTGCAAACCGAATCACCAAAAAAGACGCATTTAGCAATATTTTATTCGCCAAAACTTCAAAAATAGTTGCTGATCTGACGGTGGAGGTGTTATAGCAGAGCACAACAAGGGAAGCATAGTACGATTACTGCTTATTTGGCACTATTACACGCCAACAATAATCCCCTTGTAATATTTGATGGAACAATGGAATCATAGTACAATTACTGCTTATTTCGCAATATTAACCGCCAACAATAGCTTACTTGTATTATATGCACTTTGAACACACGTGAAGACAAATACTGCTGATGCTAGCTGGCAGCACCCGCCACCTCAAGCCTCGATGACGAAACCGACGTTTCTTTTTGTGCATCAAATATAAATTGCCAGTCTAAACCAAACCAAAAGGCTGTTCTTCTTAGCCAGAGAATTTGCCAAAAATAACCAGTATACCTTCTGTTGGATAAGTAACGGGAACATTTTTCTGCGCAAGAATGAGGGTGATAAGCAACTGCTTGTAGATTCCGAAAAATGTTTAAGCAAACTGGCCAATAAGAATATAACGACGTGACTATATGAATTATTTCCTTTTATAGATATGCATGTTTATATTTTTGTGTTTCTTTTGTTAAAATTGTTTATTTATTCTAATTTTATAATCAAATATACTACAATGTTTACACTCACATATACAATTTCACATCACTTACACCTCATACATTTACTACACCAATGTAACCATACCATTTCACATTTTATGCTATTCTTACCTCAATTTACATTATGTGTTTTACCGCCTGAGTGTTACCTTAAACACAAATGGCTAATTTAATTAATAATATAAATAAAGAACTGGATATCTTAAACCTTGATCACTCTTTTTCTTGTGATCCACATGAATGCACTAAATATATAAATATGTCAAGTCGCAACATAAAACTTCTTCACGTAAATATACGCAGTGTAAATAAAAACTTTGATAGTCTTTTAGCATTAATTCACGCAACTAAACTTATCTTCGATATACTTGTACTCACCGAGTGTTGGTTGAGTAAAGTCCATAACTTGCCTTACTTAAATGGTTACCAATCACATTCGACCAAAAATACATTAAACCAAAATGACGGCGTTATTATTTATTCCAGAGTGGGCCTAGAAGTATCGATACGAGAGCCAAACTTTATGTACGCAAATTGCCTTGTATGCAACATAGATAAAAAGTTTTCTATAATAGCGATCTATCGGTCTCCATCATATTCCACGAAAGATCACTTTGATTCCTTTTGTAACAGCTTAAACAATACATATAGTGATTTATCTAACTACCCTAACATTATTCTTGTGGGTGATTTAAATATAAATATTCAACCAATTAATAGAAATGACCGTACTATGGAATACCTTGTCTTAAATGCTTCTCATGGACTAATACCTACGCATCTACTGCCTACCAGGATGGGCAATTGTCTAGATCACATTTTCATTAAAACTAAACTAACTGCTACTACCTTAGTACTTAAATCTGACATAACTGATCATAACCCGACTATTCTCAGTATATCAAATGCTAACCCCGTACGCACAAAGACGTTTACGATCTTCCGTCAGAATTTTGAAGCTATCAGAGTTGAGTTAGAAAGCACAGACTTTGCAAAGATTTATAATATGGATGACCCTAACGAAGCGATGTCTAACCTAATAGTGATAATATCAAAAATATTAAATAAGCACACAACGGAAGCCAAATTAACTAGGAAGCAAAGAACACTAAAACCCTGGATAACCCCTGGTCTCATAAAATGTATGAAACATCGTGATAAACTACATGCAAAATCTAAAAAATCACCTGATAATGTAACACAAAAGCTAATCTACACGCGATACAGAAACTTCTTTAACTCTCTTTTGAGAAAACTGAAGAGAAATTATGAAAAGAGTGAGTTGGAAAAGTCCAGAAACAATCCTAAAGCCTTATGGCATACAATTAAAGAAATAACAAACACTAGCAAACCGCGTTCTAGTCCTACTGAGCTCCTCAAATTATGTGATACACCAATAGCTTCAGTGAACCGAGTTTGTTCATATTTCGCTAATGTAGGCAAAAATATGGCAAGAACAATACTGGAAGACACAGCAAAAAATTCTGATGAATATAACACAGCCCACATAGATGACGTAAACACCCGTTTATCTCAAGTAAACTCCCTTGTTATAGGAAACGTGAACGAAAATGAAGTACAAGCCATCATACAACAACTACGTAGTGACGCCGCTGTGGGCTGGGACGGGATATCTTCCAAGGTTTTAAAAATGAGTAGCCATGTATTAGTGTCCCCAATAACGTACATATGTAATCTCTGTATAGAGAAAGGAGTCTTCCCAGACTGCCTAAAAAGAGCTATTGTTCACCCTATTCATAAGGGAGGGAGCAGAAGCTGTGTCAATAATTATAGGCCAATTTCTGTGTTATCATCACTCTCTAAAATACTCGAACGGATTTTAAACAATAACCTCAAGAGTTTCCTACGCAGTTACGGCATCCTGGCCGATAACCAGTACGGTTTCCGTACTGGTGTCTCGACAGAGGATGCCGTATTAGACTTCACACAAACTGTGGCAAAAGCACTGGATGATGGCACTAAATGTCTAGGCATCTTTTTAGACTTATCTAAAGCTTTTGACACAGTTTCTGCAGAAAAACTAATAGCAAAGATGGAATTTATCGGAGTACTGGCATAGCACTGGAAATCTTCAAGGATTACCTTCGAGATCGTTCTCAACAAGTAAAAATAGATTCTACATACAGCGATGAAGAGTGTGTATCATATGGCGTCCCGCAGGGTAGTATCCTGGGGCCTGGGTATAACTAGATCTAATACAGTTAAATATCTGGGAATACAAATAGATGATGGGTTGAGATGGGATCATCAAGTTGACAATGTTACTGCGAGAGTACTCAGTCTTATTCATGTTTTCAAAGCTCTCAGGGAATCTGCAAACCCCAACACATTAAAATTGGTCTACCTCGCTTTATGCCAATCCATAATCGGGTATTGCATTACTGTTTGGGGTGGAGCTGCTAAAACGCATCTTTTGAGAGTAGAGAGAGCACAGAGGGCAGTACTCAAAATAATGACGAGGAAACCATACTTGCACCCAACAAGTCAACTCTATAGACAGTGTCAAGTTTTAACAGTACGTCAGTTGTATGTTAAGTTATCAGTACTTAAGATACACGCCCAAATACCCCTATCTGACCCAAACAAACGTACAAATATACCGCGAGGAGTCAAACACAAAACTAGTTTTGCCAAGCATCAATTTTTTGTCTTGAGTGTCCATATTTACAAAGGAGTACAAATAGCACTTAATATAAGAGACTTATGTAAATTTAAAATAAATACGAAAATCACGGAATGGTTACTGCTTCAGGACTACGCTAAAACAGAATCTTTACTAGTCTACATCTCATAGTAATATATATTACAAACACATTTTCACACACACACACACGCGCGCGCGCGCGCGCGCACACACACACACACACACACGTACGCACGCACACACACACACATACACAAATGCATACAGACACACATAGACACATAATTAAAACAACACAGTTACATATTTCAATAATATATTTTATTAGATACATTTAATTTTCATTAAATTCATCATTAATTTATTAATTTGGATAAGTTACACCATTTATGAATGCATTACGATTAATCGACACACTTACACTCGACTATTTTATAAATCGAATCTGTCATGATTAGTCCGAACACTGTTTCCTAAGATACAAGCCTCTTGGCCTAGTTTGGGAAACAGGGTTTTAAAACTCAAAATTGTAACTCGTTAAACAAACATCTGTAAGATAATCCTACTGAATTTTTTGTGTATCACTGAAAATTTTATTTATTGTAAATTAACGTTGAGTGTTTTTGTAATGTTTTATTTTTTGTGTGTAATAAATAAATTATTATTATTATTATTAAACCTAGCATCGGTTTAGATAGCACTAGTTTTAGTTAGTAATAGTTAGAATTAAATTAATATAGCCAATTATTGTAAACTTTTACTAATTAAATTAGTATTAATCATTTTTGGTTTCTTTTAAGTCCTCCGTCGTGGACGTACATAATTAACACATGGGATAGGTCAACGTACGTCAGCACTTGTAGGTACTAAACAGTTCGCGTGACATTGAACTAGTTACATTTTAGGTAAATATTCTACCTATGCGACTCGACCCAGTAGGTATTTTTTTTGCGTCGTGGGCCACAGACAGAGGTCAACGTACGCTGGCAAACCTATTGTTTTGATTAGAAACAAATCACTTTATCTCAGGATTGGTAAGGGCTATGAATCTGTAACTAACTTTAGTGTTTTTATGACATTATTCCTACACCTAGCTTTAGTAATTCTAGTAATAAATATACAAAATCTTGACAAAAGTAATCTAACAAAACTGTTACTCGATATCGGTATCGGTGTATCGCCAGTAGGGTGACAATATTTTTGGAAGTCTTGTAACACTAATATTGTTGATGTTTACTATGTAGTTAATTAATATTATCTTCTTTTTACACTTTTATTAGTTACATGTGGCCATTATCTATCGTTTCCTTCAATATGTACAATCTTTTACCAGTCATACTGTATATCTAAATAAATTCGACAAAAATACAACAGAAATATTCCGAGCGAAGCTCGGTCAACCAGATATTATATATATATATATATATATATATATACAAGAATTGCTCGTTTAAAGATATAAGATTGTGAAAAAGATCAGTACCCTATAAGACATAAATGGGCTGTATAAGAAGAAGAATGCATTGAATTGCCGTAACTTAGTACAAATATTTAAACTAATAACATTCTAGTTACCAACAATGTTACTGAATTACAACCAGTCCATCCAGTTATTGTAAATGAAACACTAGTAGTATGACCGTGAACATACTTAAGCTAGTTCACTAATAAACACTCAAGTCTTTTAATAAACTGGTGCATGAATGGATTTTTAGACTACAGATTGAAGAACTCTATACTTTAATATTGATAAGCAATATTCTTATGGTAATGGCTTATATCATCATTAGCCTATATAAATTTCTTTGTTGGGCTCGGGTCACTCCCACAATGGAAGAAAAACTGACATACGTAATATCTACGTCTAACCGCGCTGGTCAGACGTAGATATTTTTTAAATATAATATCGCTTAGACGTCTTTTACGACGCCCACGGCTAAGAGGGTGGTAATTTGTATTCTTATTCCGTCACCAAACGGCTTTTATATAAAGGAATGATTTTGAGTTTCAATCCAAGATTTTATCTACATCATATTATCGTCATCATCATCGTCATTTCAGATCATATACGTTCAAGTGTTGGCCTCGAGCCTCCTCCACAATAGGAGAGGGATAGACCTATTATACCACGTTGGTCAGATGTCTTACTATAGGGTTTTATTTTCAGTTTTTCCTCTCTTTCCTCCTCTATCGCACCATCAGACTATTAAAATAAGAGAATAAAGATTGTGTCTGTCTGTATAAATGTTCTATGCAGTTGATTAATATACACTTATTGATACCAACTACCATTAGGCTTCATAAAACTGATAGGACACTTATTATTATCTCAGCTAATTTATGTCCCACTACTGGGCTTGAGCCTCCGCTACACTGGAAGAGGAATTGATCTACTATACTATGCTGGTCAAAAGTGTCGGTATATGTGTTTATTTCGAATTTTTCTTCCATTTGTAGTTATGTTTTCTAGTTGCGTAACTTAGTCGTCTTTATAATCAATCATAGATAGGAGGAGATAGCATATTTTTATTTCCTCCTAATCATCTCATATACGTCCACCTGCTGGCTCGAAGCTACTACAACATAGGAGAGAAATGGATCTACTTTAACACGCTGCTCAAGCGACAGGATATATGGCATACTTAGGAACTTTCTTGAAAATGTGTTATAGTCCTATTACATCCCTTAGTAACCTCATACAATATCTACATCTAAGATAGGAAGAGATGGTAAATTCTTACTCTGATAACACACGAAAAACAAACACATTTTCATGTATTACACGTATATTACAAAAATATTATTATTACTATAAATATAGCATTTTGATTAAAATTAAAAG
Source organism: Lymantria dispar (assembly GCA_032191425.1). NCBI lineage: Eukaryota > Metazoa > Arthropoda > Insecta > Lepidoptera > Erebidae > Lymantria > Lymantria dispar. The sequence goes on from CM063446.1 coordinate 6,956,401, forward strand.
ATATTCTATTTTCCTCGTAAAAGTCAGCTATATCAAATCGATTGTGTCACATACAATGAAGCTTTTTCTCTTTATTAAGAAAACTGCTCGTTGTTAATCAACCTAATGAAAATAAAATGTCTTCGTGTTTATCGTCCTTGCGGTGACGAACTAATTCTACAATATACTATACTAATATAATATAATCAACCTTTAAGTGTAGTGACGGAGTAAAAATGAATATCGTCACCTCTATCACTATCTCAGCCGTGGGCGTTGTAAAAGATGAAATAGGGATATATTACGCATATAATATCTATGCAAGAAAGGAAAAACTCGAAATAAAACCCTATGCCAACCCGCCTGACCATTTATTAATAAGGTTATATAAATAATAATATTTTAACAAAAAGGTTTTATATCATTCATATTATCATATCATTTATACATATTATATCCCTTAGCCGTCTTTTACGACACTCGGACAAGAAAGAGGGTGATGAATTGTATTTTTACTCCGTCACTACACGAAATTACTACACGGATCTTATACGTCCTTAAAAAGAACTTTGTTACTAAGATACCATTAAGTAACGACTGTAAATTACATTGTATGTAAACTATTCTATTATATTGATATTAATATCCTGCTTAGTCAATAGTCAAATGAATACGTCCATCAAGCTTTGTCATCTATATAAATAAAAGAAATTGAAATGTCTGTTGGTAATGTCAAAATTATATGTTTTTTTTTTTATGCTCACATGGTTATTTACACCCCAGATACAAACCCAGTATAAAAGATTTTTGTTTATCTGTCTCTTTGTTTCGGGTAATCTTGAAAAGAGGCTGTGCCGATTTTAATAATACTTCACTAGCAGGTAACTGTCCGTATAAGGAGTAGCTTAGGCTATATTTTATTGCGTTCTTTTTGAAATATTTTTTTTTTTTTTTTTTTTTATTGCCAACGGTGGCAAACGAGCAAGCAGCACACCCGATGGCAAGTGAAACTGCTGCACATGGACCATTGCAATACCAGGGGCACAGCCAGGCCGCTGCCTACCGTGAAGGAAATACTCTTCTTAAACCTCGTTTAAAGAAGGACATCTCATAGCGCTCGGGAAACACAGCAGCAGGTAGTTCATTCCAGAGCTTGCACGTACGTGGGAGAAATGATCGCTGGAAACGTACAGTTGAAGACCATAACGTTTCCAGGTGAAATGGATGAACCCTGCTGCGATGTCGAGTGGTACGTTGGTAGAATGGTGACGGTGGTACCAAGTCAAACAGTTCCTCGGAGCACTCCCCGTGAAAGAGTCGGTAGAGTACACAGAGTGACCCAAAGTCTCTCCGCTGCTCCAGCGACTCCAATCTGTCCGTAAGATTGGGATCCCCGACGATTCGAACAGCCCGTCTTTGCAGGGAGTCAAGTGGGTCTAGCTGATATTTGGGCGCACCTGCCCAGAGATATGAGCAGTACTCCACATGAGGACGAACTTGTGCTTTGTATAGCACAAGACGCTGTCTCGGTGTGAAGTACCGCCTGGCTCTGTTCAGGACGCCCAACTTTTTGCTTGCCAATTTGGCTTTGTCCTCCAAATGACTCCCAAACTGGACTTTGCTCGATATTTTGACGCCGAGAATCCCAATACTCTCAGAAATTGGAAGAGTTACTCCTTGGAACTGAGGCGCCATGACAAATGGGTCCTTTTTTGCAGTGAACGCGCAAACTTGTGTCTTTGTGGGGTTGAACTGGACTAGGTTCCGTTCACCCCATTCCGAGGCCCGCCCCAGAGAGCGCTCGACTTCAGACACAAGTTGAACCCTTCTTTCCTGAATACTCCGAGGGATATTCCGTTGCTCCGTGTACCGCTCATCACCCGTACTGTCATCCGCATAGCAACGCATATTCTCGATAGAGAGCATGTCATTGATATGCAGGATAAACAACATCGGGGAGAGCACCGAGCCTTGTGGTACACCAGCATTAATGGTCATGGTATCGGAGCAGGAGCCATCTACGACGACTTTTATACTCCGACCATCCAAAAAGCTGGCAATCCAATTACAGAGTCCCTTGGGGATTCCGTATGATGGTAGCTTCGATAGAAGTGCCCTGTGCCAGACCCTATCGAACGCCTTTGCGATATCTAGGCTGAACGCCAGCGCCTCACCCTTGCCCTCCAAGGCCTCTGCCCAACGGTGTGTGAGGTACACAAGAAGATCACCAGCCGACCGACCATGACGAAAGCCGTATTGGCGATCACTGATAAGCTGGCGATCCTCAAGGTACTGCAGAAGCTGGCGGTTTATAACCTTCTCCATTATCTTGGAGAGCAAGGATGATTCCAACTACGTAGGTGAAACTACCAGAATTTGCTATCTCAAAATAATTTGAATTAATAATGTCGATAGTAACCTTATACGAGTTTTTTTTGGTTTCAAGCAATATGCCAGTTGTAAATAATTATATGAAGTGACAAACATAAACCGTTTAGTAGATTTTACGTGAAAAATAAAAAGCAAGGCATCTTGGTTGTTTTTTGGGAGTTGATGATCTATCAAATCAGCTTATACATATCATCATACGTTCCACTGCTGGGCTCAAGCCTCTTCTATAATAAGAGGACAATGGATCTAGTGTACCATGTTGGTCAGATGTGTTGACATAATATTTTATTTCTCTTCTTCTCTTTTTATTCGCTTGCATAAATATTACTGCATATTGTATGCCATAGTCGTTTTTAGGGTTCCGTACCCAAAGCTGTCTTGCTGTCTGTCCGTATATCTGTCTGTCACCAGGCTGTATCTCAAGATTCGCGATAACTAGACAGTTGAAGTTTTTACAAATTATGTATTTTTTGTTGCCGCTATAACAACAAATACTAAAAAAAAATATATTTAAGCGGACTCCCATACAACAAACGCGATTTTTTTTGCCCTTTTTATAGATAACTAGCAACCGCCCTCGCTTCGCTTCGGTTTCAGTCTTACCTGCGTAGTTCCCGTTCCCGTGGGAATATCGAGATAAAATATAGCCTATGTTACTCCCTAATATTATAGCTTTCGTGTGCAACTTTGACTCGCACTTGGCCTGTTTTTTTTTAAACACTCACGTGCAAAATTGGGTGTGATGATCGCAGGTCCCAAGCGTTTCAAACTTCAGTGTCTTATATGCAGACCGTTGTGGATCCTGACTTACAGAAGTTACAGTGTAATGTGTGGAGGGATCAGTTACAATAAAAAAAAGTGTTTGTATACGTATTTAACCACGTAAGAAGTTATACTTCTTTGGATTAACAAGATACAAATCTTTCTAAAAACTGTATCCTTCTCATTATCCTCTTCACTTGTAAAAAAAAAACAACTATAACAATAGAAAAAAAGGTATTTAATACCTTGAAATTTTTAATATAACGCATTATTTAGTTGACTATCTAGTGCGCGCACATCGTAAAAATTACTCTCCTCGTTTTTCCCTAACGCGTCAAAAAAGTGTAATTTAAAGAATCTATATTTATAAAAATGAATTGCTGATCGTTAGTCTTGCTAAAACTCGAGAACGGCTGGACCGATTTGTCTAATTTTGGTCTTGAATTATTTGTGCAAGTCCAGGGAAGTTTCATACGGTGAGAAAATATGGAAAATTGCAAGTAAAATACTAATAATATAATTTTATTTACCCATACAAACCGTTCTTACCTGTCAAACATTTGACGTTCGTCCCGTCGGTTTCAAATTTTTAGCATAATTTTACATGTAGATCTAGATTAAAAAGGTTTTGGAATCGATAAGAAAAGGCGGTATATCCCTTAGTCGTCTTTTACAACACACACGGGTGGTGAATTGTATTCTTATTCCGTCACCGCACGGATAATACTAAAACCAAACTGATAAATACTAAAACAAAATAATTACGAAAAAGGCGATGCGAAGTTCGCCGGGTCAGTAGTAAATAATAAAAAAGCTGCGAGGCAAAGGACAAGTTTTTGGCTGTAGCTATAAAATGTGGCTCAAACTATCGCGTATAATATTTAATATCAACTACACTATACAACCTTGAACTATCAAATTCATTATCACGTGTATGCAAAAAGTTAACGTTGATAAAATTATTCATAGGAAAATTTTCAGCGATAACATTTTACTAACTTTCAACATTATAATAGATATCAGTAAAGTACACCAAAAATTCATTCAAAGTATTTAAAGTTGACGACAGAATTTCTCATGAACGCTATAGAAGTTGTTCGTAATTAAATAAGAAACTCTCGAGTTTATCGGATGTTGGCTCATGAAAAAACTTTTTGAAAGTTAGTAATTGAGATAGTAAATGTGTAAATAGCATCTAAAATTGCCTTTTATTAGTCTACTTGCCACCTTTTTAATATTACATTAAGCTGTCTTCTATAATCTAGCTTGACAATTTGCGGTCACTAAATATATAAAAAAGTTTTGTGGTATGTATTTGGACATATTTCTAAAAATAAAACTATTTTACGGATTTAATCGCGTTTGTATTTGATTTTTGATTGCTCGACGTTTCGAACATTTTAGTGTCCATTGTCACGAGCGGACTGACTGAAGATGTGTCACGTCTTTTTTTTTTGGGTGGGCTACACTCAGCGCACCCGCCGCCCGGCTCCATCTGGGGCGACAGAGGGGCGACGCGCAGCCCCGTAATTCATCCGTGGCACGTCGCCTTCGTCGTTGGGCCAACCACCAGTTCAGGGTGACTTGTCGTCAGTGGTCGGCCCGACGGAATACACCTTGAGGAGTACCCTCTCCTCGACCGACGTCACCCTCTCGGGGAGGACGTTGTTCTTTGTCGCGCGGTCGGCTTCTCGGTGGGTGATGCACTAACTCCCCGTCCAGTCACCCTCGGCCTCAGCTATGGCGGCATCAGGCGCAGGTAATCATGCCTGCGCAACCTAGTCGCCGACAGCGGTTCGCGTTGTCGAGGCGGCGTTCCTCCGCTCCCCGCCTCCTTCCGCGAAGATGTGTCACATCTAATAAGTCATCGTCCTTACAGAGATTTAAATCTACCTGATACATGAAGTGTTTATATTTACAATGTGTAATACTCGTCGTAAAATTATAATAAATAATAATTATAAAACTGTACTGACGGCAAAGACGGCGTAGTGGTTAAGATACCTACGGTACTGAGTAGCCCAGGTTCATTTCCCACGCAAGGCAATACTTTATGATATACACAAATTGTTTTAACTTGTGTCCTTAATTATATGTTTGGGATACAATTCATAGTTTCTTTGTACAGAATGTTGTCTTTTTCACAAAAATAAAAGAAAATAGAACAACTTATTAAGTCGAATTGAAAATCTAAACCATTGACATAAAAATTATCATTTTTTTTTGACGCTGACTTCGGCCAGCGCATGGGGCGGCGCGCGGCCCCGTAATCCACCCATATAGCACGTCGCCTTCATCGTTGAGCCGACCACAAGGCAGAGTTCCTTGACTTCAATGGTCATAAAATTCTCATAAAGATCTATCGAGTCTTAGAGGAGTGATTTATCCTTACTAGTCCTTACTAATATTATAAATGCGAAAGTGAGTTTGTTTGTTTGTTACGCTTTCACGCTTAAACCACCGTACCGATTTCAAAAATTCTTACACCAATGGAAAGCTATAATATCAAGGAGTAACATAGGCTATATTTTATCCCGGTATTTCCACGGGAACAGGACCTACGCAGGTAAGACAACTGAAACCGAAGCGTAGCGAAGGCGGGTTGCTAGTTTAAATATACAGCTCATATTGCTCGGCCCGAGGCTCCTTTATATAATAGGAGAGTAATTGACCTACAATGCAACACCAGTCAAATACAAGGTTTTATTTCGAGTTTTCCTTCTCTTACACAGATTTTATATGCATATTGTATCCCTTAGTCATATTTTACTACATCCACGGGTAAGAAAAGAATTGCTGAATCTTCCGCTATTCCGTCACCACACAGAATATCTATGTGACCATCGTAAAGCACTCAGTTAATTTCCTTCATTTTGAGGAAGAGGCCTATTCCCAATTGCAAGTCAAAGTCTTATATGGGCTGAAGAAAAAGAAAATTCTCAAATTCTATTACATTTTTTTCTATTCTTCTATTTCATTCCTTCATTACCTTAGAATCGCTAATATTAGTACAACAAGAAGACAAAACGTTACCTTCATTAAATTAAGTGCACTGCAAAACTTTGTTTGGGACGACAATTTAACCTTTTGTTGACATTTTCTGTTTGATTTTAGGTCGCAGCAGCACGACCGCGCTAGATTGACAATTTAACCGTTTACAATAGTTCAATGTTTGTTTTGTACGTTTGGTCTACAAACTACATGCTCAACGTATTTGTTGTTTATTAAAACCTCTTCCTCTCAGCACACGTACATCCAGCGAGCTCAGGCCTCCTCAATAATGAAAGAGAATTTAATACTATATCACGCTGATTAGTCATAGGGCTTTTTGTAGAGTTATTCTTTACTTTAGCATCAATGTTTAATCCTTATGTCGTCTTTTACGAAAGTAAGGTAAGGTAAGGTAAGGTAAAATAAGGTAAGGTAAGGTAAGGAATTATATTTTTAGGGTAATAAATTGTATTCTTTCTCAATCATCACGTACATGCGTAATGGTTTTCCTCTTTATTCCTGCAGTGATGATCTAAGAATATAGTTTGTGACGGTTTCTCTTCCTTGGGGTCACAGCACGTGAAGAAAAAGCAAAAAAAATTTTTACGTTAATCCTACTCTTTTTTTTTTGTTCACGCTGTGGAAATGCATTTACGCACTGTCCCCCGCCAGTGACTTGCAGTGTGGGACTCACCGACCACATCCGCGGCCGGAATACCCACTAAAACCACAGCGGCCCCTTCCGCGCTTTTACGGGGTGTCGGAGAGGTTGTCTGATGACATTCAATCCCCGACACCCCAACGCATGGCCGTCTGGCCACGTCCTGTCATTACTGTTCAGGGCGGTGGGAGTAGGTGGGTATATTGTCACCTCCTCCTCCCGGGTCGCCGGCGACGAAGCGAGTCAGCAGACGCAAGCGCCTCGCGTTCCCGCTCCGCCACTTCCTTCCTTGATATGACGGCCTCCTTCCTTGATAGGTCCGCTCCAAGTACCGCCGACAGGTCGTGGCGCTGAGACCCCCAGGCGGGGCATATCTCCAATGTGTGACGCGCATCATCAGTTGGCGCGCCACACTTCATAATCATATGCAGGTACTTACCGAAGACTCCGCGTCCGGTAAGCACCTGCACCATCCTAAATGTTAGGTTGCCATGCTTCCTTTCCTTGTGAGCCAGCGATGGAGATGCAGCGCAACCGCTTCCATAGTCCCCCGCCCTGCTACGGGGGACTCCAGGTCTTCCCTCCACCGCCGGATAACCTCCCTTCGGGCCACTTCTTGTGCTCTGCCCAGTCTCCTTGCAGAGACTTGCTCGCCGTTGGCCCGCGCTGTTGCACGGAGCTGGTAGACCTCCGCCAACGCCTCAGCCACAAGTGGCCAAGGCGGACATTAATCCTACTCTAGTCAGGGTGAGATTATAGATTATTTTCCCTATTATTATTGAAAAGATTCGTAGTCAGTGGTATGACATATCGCTGTTGAATTAAGGCTATCAGTGTACTTACGTCAGTGTCTGCATTTTGCAATCGTTGCAATAAAAATATTTTGAGAAGTGTAATGTAGTTATCTCTTGGCTCTTTCACTCTGGCTCCAAAGTCAATTCATCAGTTCAGCCTTTCACCATCCACCTCTGAATGTAGACCACCCCCAGAAATGAATAGTTGATTACCACGCTCGGCAGATGGATTGGCGATTACACTAAGCTGCTGCCCACTCTCTTGATGAGCCTTTAACCGATTTACACGACTGATGTAGGCAACGTAGGAGTGGCGATAATTATAATCTCATCCCGTCGCCATACAGGGCATCAAGAAACAATACGGTCTATGTAAATTTCTATGTAAAAACTATTTCCGAAGATTCATCTCGATTCCTGCGCTTACTTTAAAGGTGGTTTTATGAATTGTGGTGCAAAACGCGAGCAAATTGGACACCATTTAAGTAAAAGTTCATATGGTTTCATTTCAAGTTCTCCTTTTGTTGTCGTATTATTGTCGTCTTACATTCATAGGTCATATAAGGTATCTAATATTCTAATTTTGAGTTTGCCGCCTTTTCATATGATATTATTTATATACATAGTACTCTAAATTGTCACACTTATCACTCACTCTTCGATTATTAATCGGACCAAAACCACATCATTAAATAATATTTAGCTACCATATTAAGAGAAGGCAAACTCAAAATAAGAACCTATTCTAATTCTATTCTCCTCTCTGGTATCAATATGGTATAGCAGGGTAAATTTTCCTCCTATTATAGATGAAGCTCGAGCCTTAGTTTAGTGTAGTTTAGTTTTGTTAATTCTGTAATAAAATTTAATGTCAAATCATAAATTAACTATTAAAAATAAATAAAAATCTGTGTTAATATTACACTCTAAAAGAAAGTTATAATTAATGTAAATATTTAAATTAAAAAAGAATGAACAGTGTAAGGTTAATTTAAAAAGTTTCAGCTTTATAAACAAATTAATAGTGTCCAAGTTCTAAGAATAATATCCAAGTTCATTAGCTTTCGATAATGAAATTCATAGTTCGCTTTTTTAGCACAACTTATTAAAATTTAGATATAACTTCATAAGTATCATTCATATTTTGACGTGAAAACATCTTATAAATCGATAACGGCTGCATGCACGAAAAATTGTCACGTTCCGCCTGAGCCGAACGTGCAAGCGAAAAAGCGATAGAGAGGTTAATTTATCGAAATAATTCCCATTTTGAATTAACTCCTTTTTTAGGGTTCCGTACTCAAAGGGTAAAAACAGGACCCTATTACTAAGACTTTGCTGTCTGTCCGTCTGTCAGTCCGTCTGTCAGTCCATCTGTCAGTCCGTCTGTCAGTCCGTCTGTCAGTCCGTCTGTCCGTCCATCTGTCTATCACCAGGCTGTATCCCAAGAACCTATAACTAGACAGTTGAAATTTTTACATGTTATGTATTTCTGTTGCCGCTATAACAGCAAATACTATTAAACGAAAAATAAATATTTAAGGGCCTAAGCCTATACAACAAACGCGATTTTTTATACATATGGTACGGAACCCTTTGTGCGCGACTCCAACTCGCACTTATCCTGTTTTTATTTACCATTTTTAATTTTTTTTTTTTTACCACTGACGAGTTAACTCTGCTCCGGTGGCCGGCCCAACGACGAAGGCGACGTGATTTTCGGGTGGGTTGCGGGAGTTGCGTGCTTAAGCCCCTCTGTCGCCCCGGACGGAGTGGTGCGGAGGCGCGCCGACCGCAGGCCACCCACAAAAAAAAAAGTCCTGTTTTTATTGTATTATACAAAATATTGAAAATTCAATGATAATAAATTAATTTAATTCATAAAAGTATGCAATTTTTTATTGCAATTTTCGTATGATGTTATCACCTAAAATTATTGTCTTTAATTATACAGTTACTATTTTTACACACATAACCATTTTTTTTTATATTTGCCGATTTTTTTTTTATTAAAAACAAAATAACAATAAAACATAAACAAAATCTACTAGAGTTGGATTTATATCTTCTCTAGAGAATATTATATTAAGCGCTTTCGAGCAGTTATTCGAAGAGCTAGTTAACTCTTTATGTCTTTCAATATGGTACATTCCTCATGGGAAATCTTTGAACGTCCTATCATATGGTTTCCGATCGTTACTCATCTAATTTATACATGAAATAAAAGAAAACAGTATTCAAGCAGATTCAGGACTGATTAGATGGTTTTCCGTGTGATGACGGAGTAATAATACAATTCACCACTACCTATCTTGCCCGTGGGTATCGTAAAAGACGACTTAGGTTTTGAATATGCATATAACATTTATGTTAAAGAAGGATTACTCGAAATAAAACCCTATATAAACACGTCTGACCAGCGTGGTATATATCAATAGCACGCTTTAATCATATGCTAAATGTTATATTTATATCATTATCTAGTCTCTCATAAGGAGGTCCAGTTAAATAGTAAACGTCTGCACCAACTTTTTTCTACCGCATGCAACTGAAAGTTCCGTATACTAACCTGTCTGACCAGCATGGTCTTGTAAGGTCAATTTCCATCCTATTGTGGAAGAGGCTCTAGCCTAACAGTGAGACGAATATGAGCCGCGATGATATAAGTTGCCAATTATCCCTTAGTCACCTTTTACGAGCAAAACGGGGTAAGCGGGGGTGGTGAACTGTCATAATATTATGTTTTTTTCGTTTTTTTTTTTAAAGACAAAGCCCTGTTCTAAGTAAATAATCCTTGTATTACGGGAGATTTGATCAACATATAATTAACGTACATAGATTACATCCAGACTCGGAACAACAATTTGTGAATCGCATAAAGTATTATCCGTTTTTTTTTTTGGGGTAGGGTTACGGGCGGCACACTCCTTGCTCCATTCCGTCCGGGGTGACAGAGGGGCGTAAGCACGCATACCCGTAACCCACCCGTGACACGTCACCTCGTTGGACCGACCACCGGAGCAGGGTGACTTGTCGTCAGTGATAAAATATTGTCCTGCTTGGGATTTAAACCCGCGACACCGGCACTGTACTTTAACCGCTACGCCCCCTATAGGTCTGTATTTTATCTGTACAGTCGATTATTAATATAATTTTAATGAATAATTACTGTCAATATGTAGGTCAAAAAATAGTTCAAATTTTAATAACTCATACTGTAGCGAATACAACAAACCTCTATAATAAATACGACTTGTTGGATTTGTGATACCTTAGTCCCAATGCAGACTGAAAAGTGTTCCAAACATCGAAAATTAAAAATGAAATGCAAACGCTATAAAATTCGTCATCATCATCATCTCAGCCCATATACATCCCACTGTTGGGCTCGGGTCTCCTTCATTGTGGGAGGGAAATTGACCTACTATACCGCGTTGGTCAGACCTATTGGTTTTGTTTTCAGTTTTCCTTCTCTTGCACAGATGTTATATGCATATTATATCCCTTAGTCGTCTTTTACGACACCCACAGCCACTCTTTCGGTGGTGAATACTATTCTTACTCGGTTACCACACAGCAAATAAAATTCGTACAAATATTCGCGTATTTCCCGTTCTCGTGGGAATACCGGGATAAAATATAGCCTATATTACTAACTGATATCATAGCTTTCCTTTGGTGAAAGAATTTTTGAAATCGGCAGAGTAGTTTTTGAGTTTATTCATTACAAACATACACACACACAAAAATACAAATTTTGCCTCTTTATAATATTAGTGTAGATGTAGGTATAATATTTGTGTAAACATCAGTAATAATTATAAATAAACACTTGTAGTTGATCAATCAATTATTGATCAGTTTGATCATCAAATCAATCATTACTTGTAACAGAATTGCGTTGATATTATCAAAACATGACAGCTAAAATCGACAGTAGCTAAAAATACTTCAAATGTTAAGAGATAGTAACACGATTTATTATTGGACAATCTATATTACTATATTAAAACTAAAGTGGTTGTTTGTTTGTATATGTTACTCTTAGACACCAGAAGTTGGATTTTAATGAAAACTATTCTAATAGCGTATTTATGTACCGTTTTTTGTTGTATGCAACATAACACTGTTACGATAGGCACTAAGTTGTGACCTTAAATATAAATAAATTTGGCAAAATTATTAACTAGCGTTGCTATATTAGTATTGTTGTCACAACAACCGTCGTAATAACAACCTCATAGCCATCTATCCTCATTTCAACTCATATACGTCCCACTATTGGGCTCGAACCTCCTTCACAATAGGAGGGAAATTGACCTTCCTAAACCATGCTAGTTAGGACGCTACAGGATTTTATTTCGAGTTTTTCTTTTCTTGCATAGATGTTCTATGAATATTATATCCCTTAGCCGTATCTTACGACATCCACGGGCAAGATAGGGAGTGGTGAAATGTCTTTTTTCTCCGTCACCACACGGAAAGTATTATTTATACATATAAATAATAAATTGTAACAGAGTGATATCTGTACATTATAAAACTCGTATGTCATAAGATGTTTTCAAATTTTCGCTCTGTAATATTTGTATGTATTCCGTGTAGTGACGGAGTAAGAATACAATTCACCACCCCCTCTCATACCCGTGGGTGTCGTAAAAGATGACTAAGGGATATATTACGCATATGATATCTATGCAAGAGATGGAAAACTCGAAACAAAACCCTATACCAACCTGTCTGACCAGCATGGTATAGTAAAGACAATCTTCCTCTTATTATGGAGGAGGCTCGAGCCCAACAGTGGGACATATATGAGCCGAAATGATGATGATGATATTTCTATACTAATCACCTAAATATTATTGTATGCAATTAAATGCAGTTTCTAGTGACGTAACGCTGAAGGACTAACTCAAAACGAGATACCGTCTAGCATTAAAAACATAATAATAACTTTCTAAAGAATAAACATTTCAATAATCGACCCAGTTAAAGCACTGAGCATAATCTATACCAATAAATAAAATTGGAGTGTCTGTTTGTAATGTCAAAATAATAGGCTTTTCTCATGCTCACACGGTTATTAGCACGACACCTATGCCTAAAATAGCAATTAAAAAATTTTTGTCTGTCTGTCTGTCTGTCTGTCTGTTTGTTCCGGGTAATCTTCAAAACGGCTGGACCGATTTCAAAAATTCTTTCACCAATGGTAAGCTATAATATCAGGGCGTAAACTAGGCTATATTTTATCCCGGTATTCCCACGGGAACGGGAACTACGCGGGTAAAACGACTATAACCTATAACCGAAGCGAAGCGAGGGCGGGTTGCTAGTCAGTTATAAAGTAATACAAATGGAAATCAAAATAATAATAATAATTAATGTACAGTAATGAAATATGCAAATAACGGAATTTTGTGGACAGCTCGTAATACAATAAAACCTATAATTAAATATTTATTACTCACTATTATAATGCAAAGAATTTGTTTATTGTCGAAAAGTATGAATTAAACAATTATAGATTTTAACTATAAGGGATATCTATACCAATAAATAAAATTGGAGTGTCTGTTTGTAATGTCTAAATAATGGGCTTTTTTCATGCTCACACGGTTATTTGCACGTCACCTATGCTTAAAATAGCAATTAAAAAATTTTTGTCTGTCTGTCTGTTTGTTCCGGGTAATCTTCAAAACGGCTGGACCGATTTCAAAAATTCTTTCACCAATGGGAAGCTATAATATCAGGGCGTAAACTAGGCTATATTTTATCCCGGTATTCCCACAGGAACGGGCACTACGCGGGTAAAACGACTATAACCTATAACCGAAGCGAAGCGAGGGCGGGTTGCTAGTTTAACATAAACCCATAGGATATGGAGTTAAAAGTAAAAAAAAAATATACTATTAATGATTCTACTTTTATTCACGTTAGTCTATCTGTATCTACAATTTTGCTCCAGCTGTTTTAATTTTCAACATTCAAAGCAACTTAGTGCAAAAAAAATTATTAGTTTCAAAGTAATGGAGATAACTTTGAGGTTGAGGGGAGTGATGGCTGCTCTAGTAGTTAACTCTAACTAAACTAGAACTAGTGCCGCTTGTGGGATCTGGTCCAGCCATAATCGTTTAAATTATATTAAGTGTCTTGTGGTTCGAAGGGCATCACACTGGAGCTAGTTCTTACAAAACATGTACACAATTGTATAACTAGTAAGAAGAAAAAAAAAATTAAAAATTATGACAAGCCCGCTGAGTTTCTTGCCGGATCTTCTCAGTAGCGGTCGCGTTCCAATCCGGTGGTAGTATATTTTTTTGGAAATTGTAAACCTGACAATATGTAAGTGCCCTCTCGGGGCTTATGCATAATAAATAATTTGAATTTGACTTATCGTAATTAATTATCAAAAACATATGAATGTATTATGGAGGAGGCCCAAGCCCAATAGAAGGATATTTATAGGCTGCGATGATTATTGATCTATAAGGACTTATTATACAGTCTTAATCAAAATTCTAGTCTATACTTTACGCCTAAGAATTTGCCTATCGCTATCTAGCGAGACAATGCGGGAAATATTTTAGGCACATTGCCAGCTATTCAATGTCACTTCAACTAACTTTAGTTGACATAGATTAAAGTTAGTTAAAGTTATTTTACACTTACTTTAGCCCATATATTAAACGGTATTTTAATAGTATATATAAATAAGAGCGTAAATACATTTTGACAGTATAAATTCCAAAAATGATAATTACTGCCTTAGTACTAAGTAAAAATTTCTTCATCCATCAATCGGCCTGTAGACGTCTGTCTTCCCACGAGAATGCTACTCGAAACGGCCCTGTGATATTTGCGTTCAACTTTCAAGATGTCTTCAGTCCACCTAGTAAGGGTCGTTCTTTTTTTTGGTAGGCAATGGTGCAGCCGCACGCCGTCAGTCCCTTCCGGGGTGATTAGAGGACGTTGCATGCCATTGAGCCGACCACTGGTACCAAATCCTTGACGAAGGGGACATCCTACGCAGCATTGTTCGATTCGTAATTGAGAACCTTTCTTCCCCAACGTTTAGGTATCGGTTCGACGAGCGATGTGGTCTGTCCAATGCCATTTCAACGTGCTAATTTAAAGGGCAAACATTTCCTAATATATAAATATACATACATACACACATAAATATATATATATATATATATATATAAATATATATATATAATAATTTTTAACGACCACCCTAATATATATATATATATATATATATATATATATATATATATATATTTAAATAAACCTAGGTTTTTAAGTATAATTTTACTATAAAGGACTAAACTCCATATGGTAAAAACAGTAGGTAAATCAATTGATATCGTGTAATTAAAAATAAATCACAGAAACTAACACAAATCTCACTAGTTCATACATAAACATTTGACTACTGCAACTGTAACTACTTAACACCCGTCGGACCGGTTAGCATTTGGCGTCAAAACTCACGCGTCGTTAGTCAAAAGTATATCGAGTTTCGTAAATATATATCGAGTAACTAGTAAGTACTTTAAGCAAGTACAATACATTTAATCTTTTTATAAAAAAAAATGAGTAACTCCCGACTCGGAAAATACTTAAAAAGTAAAAGGGCTAACAAAAAAGCTGATGAATTTGAAACGCCCAAGGTAGTTGAAACGCTTGAGGACAGAAATGGTTTCTAAGAACCATTTCCGTCAGGTATGGTTGCAAACTGAAAAAAAAACCGTATCATAATCAGTCCATTCGTTTAGGAGTTGTGATGCCATACAGACATGTCAAACACCTCTCTTCCTCCTTTTCTTGCATCAGATATTAAAAATAAGTTTTGTTTTTAATTTATTTATCGAGACAAAAGAAAATTACAGTGCAACACAATTAAAGACATTGCAGTGATTTCATTCTTGATTTATGGGTATGATAAGCGACTGATAGGTCGCCATAATAAAGTGCTCTGAGAATAAATTACGCTCTAGGAGACTTATAACACCAACTGCGTTCGCCAATCCGCTTATATTATACCTCTTTACCTTATGTCCAGAAATGGGCCTTGATAAGCCGATGAAGGGATGCTATTGGGGTATACATTAACGAAAGTCTGAAAGAGATTCTTTTTGTCAATAAAAGTTTCATACGCGACAGTATTAAACATAGTTAAATGTTTTATTTTTCTACTTATTATCGTAAATCTGTTATTTTTTACCAAATAAAATTATTTTTGTGTGGTAACAGTGTAAGAATATAAATTACCACGCCCTCTATTGGCCGTGGTTGTCGTAAAATTCCACTGAGAGCATTGATATGTAAATAACATCTATGCATGAGAAGCAAAACTCGACATAAAACCCTATGTCAAAACTTTGACCAGTCAGAAGGTTAATTTTCCTTCCATTGTGGAGGGGACCCAAGCCCAACATTGACACTTATGAGCTGAGACGAATATAATTTCATATAAATATTTCCACAACTATTTTCCTAAATAAATACTTCATTTTAATCTTAGGGGATATTTACATTGCGCGTCATGCCGCCCTAGCCGAGGCCGCGGGTGACGTGACCGGGGAGTTAGTCCGTCACCCGCCGAGAGGCTGACCGCGTGAGGAAAGACCGACGTCCTGCCAGAGGAGGGACGTCGGTCGATGAGAGGGTACCCCAAGAAGGGGGTATTTCGTCGGGCCGACCACTGATGACAAGTAACCCTGCTCCGGTGGTCGGCCCAACGACGAAGGCGACGTGGTGTTCGGGTGGGTTGCGGGTGTGCGTGCTTATGCCCCTCTGTCCCGGACGGAGTGGTGCGAGGAGCGGGCCGACCGCAGCCCACCCCAAAAAAAAAGGGGGATATTTACATCATTCGGATTTTATAAATATATTTATGCATTATAGAGCTTCTTTTGTTAAATAATAATCGAATCCATAACACAATATGCAAGAGAATTATTGCAATTTGTTATCCATACCATTTTACTCGGCGATATTGTATGTAAATTAATCTCGTTTTCACACGGGGCAAAATCGTGCAGAGTTAAAAGTGTCAAAGATCACGTTGCTTGATAAATTGGCACGGCTATAATCTCAGTCCTAAATATCTTCATATACGTGTCATTATTATGTATGAAAAGGCTGTTAATATCATTTTATAGCACAACGAGATTAATCTCCATGGGTTTAAGTACGCAAAGAGGATTATGTTGAAAATATCTCATAGTAATATCTGTTTGGATATGGATAGAAACTGGTTTGAAATTCATTATCATCATCATTTTGGCTCATATACGTCTCACTGCTAGGCTCGAGCCTCCGCCCTAATAGGAGGGAATTTGACCTTACCATGATGATCAGACAGATTCGTATAGGGTTTTGGGTCGAGTTTTCCATCTATTGCATTGATGTCATATATATCTTTTTTTAATCTGTCACCGTATAGAGTGGTATAACCCTAACATAGTGGAGATGTACTCTAAAATTATATATATATAATTTATTTGTGAAAAAAGTTTACAACTAAAATTTTATTATGAAAATATCGTTTACTACATAGTATAAGAAAAAGAAAGTATACAATATAACTACTCATTATATCACTCTAAGTAGATAGTTTGTTAATTGTGAGCAAACATTTGAGAGCTTCATTATAATTTACTTGATAGTATATTCATATGGTAATGGATTAAGAATAGAATTCAACATCCCCTTTTTGTCTATAGGTGTGGTAAAAGACAACCAAGGGATACACAATAGAGATAAATAGATGTTATGTGCAAGGAATGGATAACTCGATATAAAACCCTATACAATTTCCCTGTCCTTATATGCAGAAGGTTCGAGCTCAACAGTGGGACGTTTATAAATTAAAGTAGACGAATTGTTATTAAGTTTTATTGTTAGTTTTCTATACATTACTTAATGATTTATTTAAAATTAAAGGGATGATGAAGAGATCATATTTAATCATCGCTCGAATATATTATCAAGTAGACTATAATGAATTTCTCAATTATTCGCATACTATACAAAATATTTTTATAGAAAAGACGGTTTTGTATCATTTGAAGTGTAGATCTTAGAAGATCCTTCGTACTATTGAGAGTTTTCCTCAGAGAGCATTTCAAGGTAACACGTATTATTTTGATGGCAGCGTGTCAATATATGTGTTCCAATATTATGTTTATTCGATAAAACATACACGTGTAACCGAAAAATTCTAACAGAAATAATCTTATTAGTAGAGATATAAATGAACTTGTAGCATTATATAAGTTTTTCTTATGGTACAAGTCCTTGGTTCAATTCAACGTACAATTTATAATAAAATAATAATGTTTAATGTCTTTTATTAGCGGATTGGAAAGCAGCCTATCTGATAGTCACTTACCATCAGATAGGTTGCTTTACAACTGTAACTTATGGATTTTAGTAATACTTACAGAATAGCTACGTCGATATTAATCATGAGAAAATAGATTTTCTTAAACGTTGTTTAAATATAAACATGTTAAGGCGCTTCAAAAACATTCCAAGCAATAGTTTATTTCAGAGCCTGCACGTGCGTGGTAGAAATGAAAACTGAAAACAAACCGTTGAAGACGATATCATTTCCAGGTGATTTGGGTGAATCTTACTGTGATATCGAGTGGTGCAATGATAAAAAATAAACGTTGGTATCAATTATTACAGCTGCTCAGAGCACTCTTCATTAAAGAGTCGATATACGGATAAGCCCGAACTTTTCTCACTCTAACAAGACTTCGATAGATGTTTGCGTGTGGTGGGTTTAAGTCATGCCTTTAGTATCATCAAACCTCATTGCACGCATTCTCACTTCCTTCATTTTCTTCGCGGTAGGCAGCGGCATTGCAAAGTTCCATGAGCGGCAGCAACACTTACCATCAGATGTACTGTCAACTCGTTTGCCATCGCTTGCAATAAAAAAAAATTACTGCTACATAACAATTATATTTGAAAAGAACAAAGCGTCAGACTGGTTCTTGTAATTAATTATTTAAGTACAGATTAAAAATGAAGACTAAACTAAACTCGAGCCGTACATTTTTAATTAATAAATCAAGTTCTGTTAGCACCAAGAATTTTACGTCAGCGAGTTGATTGATTAATAGGTAAGATACCTAATCAAAAGGTTTTTTCTTAATTCTTTTTATTCTTCACTTTAATAATAAAACCATAAACTTAATATTTGATTTATTATTTTTTAATAACAGGAATTTCTTTAAAATAATTTCGATGAAAATAAAAGAAGATTTACAACGAACATTAGCTACAGCTTTTCAAAAAAAGGGTGTTACAAATGTCATTATCCTCTGAAATATCAGTATTTGTGTCCAAGATATATTACTTTTTTTTTATTCATATAGACGTATTATGCATGATCTTCAAAAAAAGATTAGCTTACATAGCATGCTAATTAGACTGTGTGGTAGCGACAAATACTATCAACACTTACATTGTTCGTAGGTGTCTTTAAAGACTTTAAATTAACTTAAAGCTTTAAATTAACCTGCACCAACTCCATCTAATACCATGTAATACCATCAAGGAAGGTTGACATTAACCAAATGGCTGGTCACAAAACTATTGGTAAAACCTTTACCATGAGTACAATTGAAACCGAGTACATATTGCGTCGAGTAGACCTTAAGTAATTGGGATAACAACAGAATAATGATGCTTACTTACTTACCTTCTGACCGGAAGGGTTGGCATGTAGTTTTATTTTTGAGTATTCCTTGTCTATTTTCCGTGTGGTGACGGAGTAAGAATTCACCACTCCCTATCTTACTCGTGGATGTCGTAAAAGACAACTATGGGATATAATATGCACATAATATCAGTGCAAGAGAAGGAAAACTCCAAATGTAACCATGTACCAACATCTCTGTCCAGCATGGTATAGTAGGTCACATTCCCTTCCATTATGGAGGAAGCCCGAACCCAATAGTGGGACGTATGTGGGCTGCGAAGATGATGATGATGATGCCTTGTCTTACTCCAACCAAGATATAAAGATAATATAATTTTTAATCATAGTGACTGAATAAATGATGAAAATGTCCGCGTGGTGATGAAATAAGAATACAATTCACCACTCCCTATTTCGCCCGTGAATGTCGTAAAAGACGACTAAGGGATATAATATGCATATAACATCTATGGATGAGATAGAAAACTCGAATCAAAACCCTATACCAACCTATCTGACCAGCATGGTATAGAAAGATTAATTTTATTCCTATTGCGGAGGAGGCTGGAGTCCAGCAGTGCGACGTATGTGAGCTGTAATGATGATTACTATATAGTGCTACAATTTACGTTAAATATTACTACAAATTTGTTTGCTATTTATAAATATGGCTTTTTATATTGTAATTGTCAAATCTATATACTAATATATAAAGATGAAGAGGTTGTTTCTTTGAACGCGCTAATCTCAGGCACTACTGGTCCGATATGAAATATTCTTTCAGTGTTAGACAGCCCATGTATTGTAGAAGCCCGTTTATATATCATCATGCTAAGATCAACAGGATCGGAGGACCAATGAAGAATGTTTCCAAATCGGGTTATTTTTTTCCTTTTGAAAGCTTCCGCTGCGTAAACGGCTAAATTTTCGCAAAAATCATCATGATTAAAGGTAGCGTTAGCCCAAAGTATCTATAATAGGCGGACGAAGTCGCGTAGAAGTTAGTTATTTATATAAGGAAAATAACTTATGATCTATTGAACTTCAACATTTAACTCTATCAGTTCAACGACAATCAACATTTGACATAGAACTCCCCGAGGAGGGATGATGTAGCCGGGTTAAAGATAGCAATTGATGTAATACATTTCCCAAGAGAGTGCTGCCGATTCTTTTGGTATTGTTTCTGATGATTTTTACGAGACGTAAAGAAGATTAGGGATGGTTGCACATTATACTCTTAAACCAACACCACACTGCTACAATTGTAATAGCCTAGTATTTATTTCTTATTTATTTATTTTTTATAAAGACTACACCCTTAACTAAGAAAATAATCCTTGAATTTAACCGTGTGTTGCGGAGGACTTTACAAACATATAATTAACGGATACAAATTTCACAGTCGGTGCATTCCTCGCACCACTCCGTCCGGGGCGACAAAGGGGCGTAAGTACGCACACGCGTAACCCACCCGTGACACGTCGCCTTCGTTGTAGGAACGACCACCGGAGTAGGGTGACTTGTCGTTAGTATTCGGCCCGACGGAATACTCCTTGAGGAGTACCTTCCGATCGACCGTCTTTCCTCACACGGCATTTCGGCGGGTGACGGACTTACTCCCCGTGAGTCACCCACGGCCTCGGCTAGGGTGGCATCAGGCGCAAGTTATCGCGCCAGGCCGCCCCAGTTGCCGGCGGCGGTTCGCGTGGTCGAGGAGACGCTCCTCGCGCACGCACTCCGACAATGTGTTGTCCTGCATGAGATTCGAGCCCACGACATTGGCATGGTAGATCGGTATTTTAACCACTACGCCATCTGTGCAGTGTACCTATTACTATAGTTAAGGTTGTTTTAATGGTCTTATGTAGTCCAATCTATTTATAAACATTAGTTAATTGGTGGTTCCATCAAGCGGTATTGCTTTTTACTTAGCAGTATAACAGTTTAATTATTATTGCGACAATTTCGCGTTGGTACTTTTGTCTAATAGACAAGGTTTTTTCGGTAATGGTTCTATTATTATGATTAAAAATTGTTTGAATTTGGCTGAGTAAGAACATACTGTACTGTTTGTAAATATTTTTTTTTTAATAATGTATGCCTGTATGAAATAAGATATGCCTGTAGTTCAGGAACAAATATTCTATATATCCTTTTGTTTATATGTCAGACACTTCATACAGCATGAGCAGCCTGTACTGTTCACGTAGTAAAATTAATAATATAATTAGCATTTTATAATTCTATATACTTTGGTGTTACAGACATGGATTAAGAAAAGATTGTGTCATATTCTTTATCCCGGTCAGGTGTACAAATTAGGTGCGGGATCGCTAGGGCTAGCAGCCCTCTTCTACAAAATTTGCCATTAGGCCTCCATTAACTCACTTGTCAAGCGCAGCAATTACGGTGTTACATCCTTGGTGAAGCTGATATCCAATAGTTGACGTCAATAGGCTAATGAATGAAAAGAAAAAAGAAAGAAAAGCCCTTTATTTATTTTTGCTATAAAAAGCACACCAAAACAAAAAATGGAAAATATGCATAAAATTAAACTAAGAAAAATGGAATTAGACTCAACTTATAGCTGGGAACGCGAGCGCTCCACAGCCGTTAATTTTCAGCCCAAGCCAAAAAGATGGCAAGATGTAATGAGTTTATTTTTTGATGATTTTAGTCAGTGTTTTGCGTCATATTTTGTGATATGCTATGTTAAGTTTAATACAAAAATATTTTAACAAGTTAAACTAGTATTTATTGTTTATAGCGTAATAAAATAACTTTCAACTTTAGATTATAGAAAACCTAATAGGATTTGCAGAAATATAAAGAAATAACAATTGGTATTTTGTAAAATATATGCTTGTTTTATTATTAATAGCCATTGAAGTATCACAATTAATTACTACGAGTGATAAAAGTACCGTTGTTACGTTGAGCACGGTCTATCGGCCAATTAAGCAATTACACTGTAAAGCAACGTCCGTTAAAATATTTCACGTCACTCGACTGTAATACCCAAATTTCATACATCGTTAAATATTGTGATAGAAAAATAAACGTAAAAATATGAATTTGCTTTGTGTTCAGTCCAGTCCTGTATATCTTAAGTTTTATTTTTTTTTTAAATGTGGATCTTTGCATAATATTCCTTGAAACATACAACAGACTGCTATGAGAGGAACTTGAAAGAGTGAAAATATGTCCGTTTGATATTGGCAACTTATATCCTCGATAACGTTTATCTAAATATGACCACTGCTCATAATTTTAGTTTGTTTTTACATTTGTTTTAACTCACACAGTATTTATATAATGTTTTAATATTTCTTCGGAACCGCATCATAGCCATTATTTTAAATCTTATAACTAACACTGCCGGGCTTCAACCTCTTCCACAATGGGTGGTAAACTTAGCTTCTACCACAGTCAAACTGGTTGATATAGTGTTTTATGTTGAGTTTTTCTTCTTCTACATCGATATTATGAACATATCACATCTCATACAGATCTTTTATGATACAAATTATATTCTTACTACATTACTACACGGAACAGGATTGCATAATTATATAAATACAATTAAACTACCCTTAACTCGATTAATTTCGATAAAACACCAAAATCATCACTGTAATGATACTATGATGGCAGTATTGGTACATAAGCACCAACAAATGCCTTTCCTTCATTAATCGGCACAACTCGCTGATACGAATCAAAACTTAGTTGATGAGTTAGCTTTAGGTGTAAGCTGTTTCCAAAATTTACTGATAAAATATATATACCTATATGTAGTTAGAGTTCTTCTGTGTGGTGATGGAGTAAGAATTCGCCATTTCCTTGTTGTCCATGTGTCGCAAAAGACGACTATGGTATTATTGCAAATAACTTATATGCAAGAGAAGGAAAACTCAAAATAAAACCCTATACCAACCTATCTAACGAGTGTGATTTTGTATGTCAGTTTTCCTCCCTTCGTGGAGGAGGCGCGAGCCCAGTAGTGGGTAGTATATGAGCTGTGATGATGATGATAGAGGACCTAATGATCCCTGATGTTTACGCGAGCATTACGGAGCCTTGTGAGTATGTGAAGATGTTTGTTGCTCTTGCATGCAAAAACTACTGAATAGATTTTAATGAAACTTCACAATAACATAGCTTACATATCAGAATTACACATAGGCATTTATCCTGCGAGTGAAACCGCAGGGCCCTGCTAGTTTTAAATAAAACTACTTTATGGTCTTTATCGCATTTCTTCATCATAGTCACGGGCGAAGACCGCCCGTGATCATAAACGCTGCGAAGTGTTCGAAACGTCGGGCAATCAAAGTCGGCAAACAAAAATAATTTTATTTATTAGAACTTCTTCATAGAGACTATTAGATTAAGTTACAAATTTAAAATATAGTACTATAATATTTTTTAAGATGTTTTATTTCACAAATAGGCGAAACTTAGTAAATAAATAGATATATTAATTAAATATAATAGAAATTGTATGATCAGTATTCCAATAAAAATTTAAATATCCGCTCATCCTTTGCAGAGCGATTGATTAGCAAATATCCATACAAACTTTTGCATTTATAAAAGCGACACTTTGTTCCGACTTAGCTCTTGTATTAAATAATTTTGTGTTTACTACTGTAAAGTTGTATTAAGTGAGACAAAATCATCATTACTTCTGTAATAAAATTAATTCCACTTTTACATCATTACGAGAATTTATATACGTCATTCTTGAACTAAGATTCGGACGATTAAATTTATAATTTAAATCCGTTTATACTAATATTAAAACAAATCTTGAAGTGTGGACATCAAAAGAAGAGCTGAAGATATTATATGATTTACAGCGTCATCATCAAGATATTTTATGACTAGCAATCCGCCCTCGCTTCGCTTCGGATTCAGTCGCCTTACGCGCGTAGTTCCCGTTCCCGTGGGAATACCGGGATAAAATATAGCCTATGTTACTCCCTGATATTATAGCTTTCCAATGGTGAAAGAATTTTTAAAATCGGTCCAGTACTTTTTGAGTTTATTCGTTACATACAAAAATACAAATCTTTCCTATTTATAATATTATTAGTGTAGATTTATGATACAGCATCGAAACCGTTTGTGGTTTGGATGTCAGTGTAAATTCTTATGATGTACCGCCGTACCGTAATGTTACGCAAGCGCTCTGTATAGCTGCGCTGCGAGTATATTATGAGTTTGATATCTTTAAACGAAATGATTATTACCCAAGTTCCCATAGACTGGTCTATTATATGGTTAATAGCATCGAGAAATTCAAAAGCAACATCTAAATTCATGTTGATTATAATTAATGAATGGTCAATTAATAATAATAGTACAGTTAGAATGCATTTTGTTCAATTAAATATTTCCTAACACGAAGAATATCTCTTAATGTGTTCAATAGTTTTTTTTCCTTTTTTTTTATAGGAAAAATTGTATATTTACGCAATAACATAAAGGATTATGTAGACAGTGAAAAGAATATATTTGTATTTTTGAGATGTACTTGATATTTGTCTCATTTTGAGCGATGAAGAAAGGAATTAATCGATCAATTATTTACATAGTAATAAAATACGCAAAATTATATATTCTGTTAAGAAAATAACAATATATATAACTATATGATCAATATAAAGATCTTAGTCGGCTTTTACGACACCTACGAGACGAGTAATGTAAGGGTTGGTAGTATTCGTAACCACCACCAAATAGCAATTAAAGGAAAAATGTTATGTCATTTACATATAACATACTCGTTCATGTCTTATTAGCATTTTAATTATAAACTTACACCGTAATATGCGTTTGTAATAAAATCATATCAAAACTTGAAGAACCAGTCGTTAAAGATTTAATGACATTGCATCAAAGATAAACGGATATTAGAGGCGTGAAAGGTAAATATTAAAAATTTTGCAACGACAAAATGTTTATGTGTGGGTTTACATAGGGTTGATAAAACAAAAATATTAAATTCTAAATTTTAATACAAGAATTTCTCAATTTAGATGTATTTTTAAGAGAAAGACAGACCGATTCGAAGCTTCTAAATAAAAAATATTTAGAATTTCAATACTACTTTTACTATATAATAATATACTAATTTTTTTTAGGATTAGAAATTTCGAAATGAATCATAAAAATAAATAAAAATGTAAACTAATATCTAAAGAAGTAGTTTCACTACACTCTTTCACCGATCGATTCTCATCTCTCGTTTAATTTCAGATCCGTACCACATATGCATGCAGGATCTGAAAAGAACTACCTGCTGTTTGCCGAGTAATGAATAATTTTTTTAAATTTCTTTAAAGGATGCCGAATGCCGATTTTCTTAGCCTAAGTGTAACTCTGATATTGTTATATGTCACCACATAGAATAGAATAATAACGTATAATAAATATGATGTTAAGTATAATAAATACAATAAATTATAGTTTGAGTTAAATTACAAAAAATATTTATTTAATTTTACGAGTTCGAATTGTTACAAAATATTTCGACAACCCTATATCCTTAGTTGATTATATATGTTACGAGGCTGTATAATGTAGATCATATCTTGTGGGTAACGAAAAAAAACAAATGGTGTTACTAGGATTAAATAAAGGCGATATTAAATCTAACACAGTTAATAGTGTATTTATTATCTAATACCTTTAAACGAGTAATTCTTGTAGGTATATTTTAATATTTCTATTTAATATATTCAGAAATCTAAAACAGCTCAATTATTTTATCTGAAATTTTATATGTAGAAGATTTCGAGTGCGATAATACGATCTAGGTTTAATTTAGGTTAGGGTTTAATAGAAAATGTTGTTTTGTCACTATTTTCAAGATATGAAAACATGTAATTCGAATATGATGGTAAATTTAAATTAATGCCATCAAGATTAATATTATCTCAGTTGATAAATTGAGTAATCGCGCAATCTAGACAGCCCCAATTCTATACTTCGTTTCCTTTTTTATTATTTTTTCTTCTTTATTTTATTTCATCATCATCATCATCGCAGCCCACATACGTCCCACTGTTGGGCTTGGGCCTCCTCCTTGGGAGGGAATTTGACCTATTATACCATGCTGGTCAGACATATTGGTATAGGGTTACATTTCGAATTTTCCTCCTCTTGCACAGATGTTATGTGCATTTTATATCCCTTAGTCGTCTTTTACGACATCCACGGGCAAGATAGGGAGTGGTGAATTATATTCTTACTCCGTCACCACAAAAAATGTATTTATTATTTTTATAAATATACCAAAATATACCGAGTTAAACACAATCATGGAGATCTTATTTATCTATACAAATAAATAAAATTAAAGTGTCTGTTTGTAATGTCAAAATACTGGTTTTTTTTTTCATGATCACACGGTTATTTGCATGACACCTATGCCTCAAATTTTTTTGTTTGTTTGTTTAGGGTAATCTTTGAAAGGGTTGGACTGACTTTGATAATATTTTACTACCAGACAGCGGCACGGGCACTATGCAGGTAAGATTGAAACCGAAGTGAAGTGAGGCCGAATTTCTAGTTAAAGTAATAAAAAAAAATAGCATACTGACTTGTTGAGTCTCAAACGAATTTTAATCTTTATAAAATCGTACGTCTTCATTTATCTTAGTATTGTAAATCTAAAGATTTAGATTATATATTAACTTGTTTGAGTATGCTAATCTTAAAAAGTACCTGTTAGGCTTTAAAACTCTTATCATATAAGATAGAATGTTTAATGAAGAACGTTATGTACAACGTCATAGCGACAAACAAGAACGTAACGATTACTACTAGGTTTTAGCGGCAAAATCGTAATCCTTACTAATATTATAAATGCGAAAGTAAGGATGTTTGTTTGTTTGTTACGCTTTTACATAGCCCGCTCCATAGCACTTTGAGCTTGGTTATGTTGGTTGGTTGAGGCCTACATTTAGAGGACCACGTTTCAAATTGTATGTATATGTGTATCTTTACTTAGTCTTTCGGGGAACTGTCAGAAATTCTATAAATAAAAGCCTGACTC
Source organism: Lymantria dispar (assembly GCA_032191425.1). Lineage (NCBI taxonomy): Eukaryota > Metazoa > Arthropoda > Insecta > Lepidoptera > Erebidae > Lymantria > Lymantria dispar. The sequence continues at coordinate 6,983,772 of CM063446.1, forward strand.
TTCCGTGTTAATTATACTGATTCATTAAAGAGAATATATATTTCTAGTTTAATAGGAGCGTACATACAAAAGCTATGTCAAGTTACTTTTAATAATGAAAGAGTACAAACACTAATTGAACAAGCACAAATTACAAGACAGAGACAGTTCGACCTTTATGAATTGTCGGAGGATTTTTTTATGCAAGGGTATCCTAAACTTGTAATATAAGAACATATTAAGGTATACTAATTTAAAATATACTATCTACCATGTAGACAAAGCTATTCGTCATTGACTTATAACTAACACGCACATGCTATTATATTCAAACCGGTCCCTTTAATAATGCAACATGTACCTAATAGCTCCAATACGGCAGTCGTTTAAATGACGCTGTTATTGAATAAAGATGTAGAGATAGGTGTTTAGGCAACATATTATAAAACAAAATCGTAATCGAACTAGTTACTTATTATTTCGAGGATATTTTGTACAATATTATATTTTTGCCACCCAAGATATGATCAGTAGGCAATGCATTTAATTTGAGATCACATCAGTACCCTTTAAATAACAAATATTTTATTCTTCTTGTCAACGCATTATACGTTCTACTGGAAAAGGTCTCGAGCCCAGACCTTTTCCAGACAATAGAAATTATATAGGTACGACGCCACACAGGGCAAACAGGTTGGCGTTTTAATTCTAGTTTATCTTTTTCTGCAGTAATGTTAACTGTTTCATCGTCTTGGCTCATATACATCCCATTATTGGTTCGAACGTCATTCACAATAAGAGTAAAATTGTTCAGAGAGGTTGGTTTAGAGTTTTCCTCTATCTCTTCTATATGAATATTATATTCTTTAGTGGTCCAAAATTTGCCTAAATCCTATATTTAATTCATCTTATATATTTTTTCGCTAAAATCATTTAATTATTTTTTATAATACCCTCGGGAAGGGAATGGGTGGTGTCCAATGTGTTCATACCCCTTCACCAGACTCATTACTACTACTAACTATATTAATACTTATAAAAGTACATATTGCCGTGTGCTAACAAAGTTGTATAATTCATCACCCTCTTTCTTTGCCGCGAGTGTTGTAAAATAAGTCATGTGATATGTAATAACAAGAGAAAGAATTCTCGACATTATAACTCTATGCCATACATCTGACCATCCAATTAGTGGGCCGATTTACCTCTCACTAGCTCCAGTATGATATAAATTTATGATTAGTTCAGTTCATGATGATAAATGTATTAGCTATTTTTAAAATAAAAAATTATAAGGCCGGAAGTATTATTTAAATTTTCCTCTTACATTAATCACCGGTTTTATTATTCTATAAAATATGAAACACAATTTAGTACTTAATTCAGAGATTTGCGAGCACTACGTGCTGAGAATTAAAGTAATTATATGACGTATTTAAAATTGTACTTTAGTCATTTTGGCTGAAGTTTTTGTTTAATTTTCCTTCATTATACTAAAATGGGCACTTCATGTCTACTTTTATTTCATTATAAATGAAGTAGATAGTTCAAGTAATGAGTTATACGATAGCATAATTATTAGAATTCCAATTAGAATTCGCAGAAAATTTTAATCAATTATAAACATTATTTAGAGTGTGAGTGTGATATATTGAATTATCATCTCTATATTATCTTAAAATGGTCTTATAAATAAAATAAAAGTAAATAAAAGAAAAAACTGTATGTGTATTGATTCAGAAAATAAAGATAAGACCAAAAAAAAAAACACTCTAAAAGCCACTTTTATTTAAAAACTGATTAAAATGCAGAAACATCTAATGCTACGTTATTAGTTATTTATTTTTAGCCAACTTCTAAAAGGAAAGCTTTTGATGTTTATATTTGTATGTTTCATAGTTTAATTCCGTCATATATAGGTAAGAATTTTTCTTTTACACGAGGTCTATTTAGAAATGCTTCTATTTCAATTTCGTAAAGATCTAATGATGGGTTTCAGAGAAAAAAAAAACATTCAATAAATTTCAGCAAATCGTAACTGCTGCAATCCTGTATATAAATATGTATAATACCTATAGTTGTTTACGTAAATATGCAATATAACATCACGCCTGCACTCGTTGACTTATTAAAAAACTTCCCTGTTACAATTTTGATAAAACTGTTAATTAAATCGACCATTAAAGTAATTATAACAACTTTGGCGAAATCTGTAATTTCCATTTGATTGATGAGTAACTAATTATGATTAATTAAAGTTTAATGAAAAACAAAACTAATTTGGAATATAGAACATTAGTTACATTATTTTTTTATAAAGCTATATCCTAGAGTATGTTATGTAGTAGGCATTAAATATCGATTTAAAATATACAAACTGAAACATCGATTTATCTATGAGTATTCGCAGTATGTGTCATTAAAATTGTGTTGGGTAACTATGGCGGTGTGTATCAGCGTAGACGTAAGGTGTCGTATTTAATTAGTAATGTTTAAATAGCGTTGACGTCAAAATTAGTTTTTAATCTATACATTTTTATGTTTCAACTTAAATTATTTTTAAATTATAATTGACCACATAAACGTCCATATCTAATTATATTAATAATGTATCAATGCTGTATTAAAATACTGAAGTATGTTCTAGACGTTTAGTGTCATGAGGAAAGACCGACGACCTCCTCCCCGAGGGGGGGACGTCGGTCGAGGAAACGGTACTCCTCAGGGGGTATTCCGTCGGGCCGACCACTGACGTCAAGTCACCCTGCTCTGGTGGTCGGCCCAACGACGGAGGCGACGTGTCACGGGTGGGTTACGGCTGTGCGTGCTTACGCCCCTCTGTCACCCCCGGCGGAGTGGAGTGAGGAGCGAGCCGACCTTAACCCACCCCCAAAAAAAAAGTCGTGTATTGTATTTTTAAGGTTAAAAAAAGGTTGTTTGCCATCTTCGTCATTTCTTACTTACTTTTCCGTGTCGTCACCACTTCTTATCATGCCCGTGGATGTCATAAAAGACGACTAAGGGCACACATAACATCTGTACAAGGGAAGGAAAACTCGATATGAAACCCTATACCAACATGTCTGACCAGAATGGTATAGTAGGTCAAACCCTCCCATTGTAGAGGAGGCCCAAGCCCGACAGTGGGACGTATGTGAACTGCGATGATGTTCATGATGATGAATTACTACAACGATTTTGCTAGTAGGTAAGACTAGCACACTACACTAGACTAGCTTGTAATCGAAGGTCCATAACGTACGTAACATTGATTTCCTCTTTAGTTCAGTTCAAAGACGTCCTTTCATCTGCGAGCTTATAACTTATACTCCAACTTTTTGTTTCAAATCTATGCGATTTTTCAAATAAACTCATTTATTTTCGTTTAAACTTTTAACTTAATAACTTAAAACGTGCGTTCTGTAGCACAAGTTTATTGGTTAAGTCAATGTGATTAGAAAATCAGCTTTATTAGAGAAGTCATTTCGAAGGTGTCAAACTACTTATTAGGCTGACATTAATCAGTAATAAAATATTTTTGTTCTAGCAAAGAAAATTCATCATTTCAACTCATACATGTCCTGCTATTGGCCTCGAGCTTCTTCAAATTTGAAATTGACTATATCTATACCAATAAATAAAATTGGAGTGTCTGTTTGTAATGTCAAAATAATAAGCTTTTTTCATGCTCACACGATTATTTGCACGACACCTATCTCTAAAATACAGATTAAAAAATTTTTGTCTGTCTGTGTCTGTCTGTCTGTCTGTCTGTTTGTTCCGGGTAATCTTCAAAATGCCTAAACCAATTTCAAAAATTCTTTCACCAATGGAAAGCTATAATATCAGGGCGTAAACTAGGCTATATTTTATCCCGGTATTCCCACGGGAACGGGAACTACGCGGGTAAAACGACTAAAACCGAAGCGAAGCGAGGGCGGGTTGCTAGTATATATATATATATATTGACTACACGCAGTTTAGACGTGTTGTTATAGGATTTCATTACAAGTTTTCCTTCTCTGGCATAGATGTATATGCATATTTAATCTCGTAGTCGTCATACAAATTAAGGCGGCAATACTCGCCGGTTTGTATCCGTGGGTGTCGGGGGTGCGAGCGTATGGTCTTGTTGAGGAAGCTAACCGCCTGGCGCGTCGACGTCATTGCCTCTTGGGCAGTCCAGCTGGAGTGGCCTCGGTTCAGTATCAAGACCGTCGAGACCTTCCAGCCGGTGTTGATGCAGTGGCTGGAGCAGCGGCACGGAGTGCTTTCCTTCCGACTGGTGCAGGTGTTGACGGGACATGGATACTTTGCTAAGTACGCTCGTGAGTAGGGAGTGCACACCGTCCTGCCACCACTGCGATTGCGATGAGGATACGGGGCAGCACACACCCGAGATGTGTTCCGCGAGGGCGGGGGAGCGCCGTGAACTCGTCGCAATCATCGGTGCCGACCTCACGCTGCCAACCATCGCTAGGGAGATGGTCGCCAGCATTAGGAACTGGGACGTTGTTGCCGCCTTCTGCGAGGCTTTCATCTCGTGGAAGGAGACGCCCGCGGAGAGGTTAGCCTCGCGACGAAGATCGGCGTCCCGTTAGGGGACGTCAACAGGAGAGGGTATTCTGTCGGGTCGACCACTGAAGTCAAGGAACACTGCACCAGTCGTCGACCCAACAACGAAGGCGACGTGCTATACGACTGGCTTACGGGTGTGCGTGTTTACGCCCCTTTATCGCCCCGGACGGAGTCGGGCGAGGATTGCGCCGACCGTAACCCCAAAAAAAATCGTCTTTCAAAATAAAAGTCGAATACTAATATGATAATAATTTAAATATCAATTAGTTAATATCTGTTTTCAGTTTCAGTTCTATTGCAATCATATTTTCTGCTTGCATTCCTCATTTATCTAATACGATATTCATAATTAATATGTGATACTCCAGTGCATTTTAACTTTCTTACCACACACAATATGCTTTAATTAGTTCATTTCTTGATGAAGTTCGAAACATCATTTGTAATGCAAAGGTTAATTGGAAAATACTGCAAACTCACTTAGAGTCCGTAATAATATTTTCCAATTAATTTGCAGTTTGAGATCTTCAACAAATAATTAATTACAACAAGCAATTAATTAACTTATTTATTTAAAAGAAAATATTGAAAATGGTCTCGTCACTTTCAGTATTTTATTTGTAAACTACTTCACTCTGCGAGATCTATTTTAATATTAAATTAATGAATACGTCGCTTGTTTAAACAAAACTTGCCTGCGCCCACGGTTGTAAAAATAACTCATTTCACTCATTGATTCTTGCAATTTGCGTAGGTAGCGAATCTAAACAACTTTTTAATTCCAATTCTTTATACCAATAGATTCGTAGAATTGTAAAATAAACTAGAAAAATAAACAATAATTTGCACGAAATAAGGGAAAATGATTTTCAATGATAATAGGTATTGAGATAAAGATATTTGAATAAGATATTGAAATAAGTGTAATACAATATTATCCGTGAGGTCCGTACCTATATCCCTGTGGTGACGGAATAAGAATACAATTCACCATGCCCTCTCCTCTCCGTGAGTATCATAAAAGACGACTAAGGGATTAAATATGCATGTAATATCAATGCAAGAGAAGGAAAACTCGAAATAAAATCCTATACCAACACGTATGTCCAGCGTGGTATAGTAAGTCAATTTCCCGCCTATTATAGAGGAACCTCGAGCCCAACAGTGAGACGTACCTATATAAACTATGATGATGATGTTGATGAATATTACCTTACGCAATATCAATATTTTAAATAATTGCACTTGTAATCATTGGAGCCCACATACATCCTCCATAATGGGAGGGAATTTGACCTACTATACTATGCTGGTCAGACATATTGGTATAGGGTTTTTGTTTCGAGTCTTCCTTCTCTTACACAGATGTTATGTGCATATTATATCTCTTAGTCGTCTCTTACGACATCCACGGGCAAGATAGGGAGTGGTGAGTTGTATTCTTACTCCGTCACCACACGGACCTTGTAATAATACTATTCAATCATCCTTTACTTTCGCGTGAGAGCAGGTAACAATAAAAAAAAAATGAGGAGCCAACATAATCGAATAAAAAGAAGAAACTTCGAAATAAAACTTTATCTACATCTTAGTGGCTAATGCGCTATTAACTCTATTTTCTTGCAAATATAACTGGGTCAATTTGACTTGTGTAGTACCATACTCTCGCATAAAATTGATGTCTAAGTAGCAATTTACTACTGCGTTTAGTTCGTTGTAAAAGTCATAGATCTAAAACCCTATTTACTGATTCTGACGTTGTTATTGCAGATTTCCATGAGCAGTAGTTACCACATACCATTGATGGTACATACCCATGGGTGAGCTGCTTGCTCATCTGCCACCAAAGGCAATAAAGATAAATATATTGACTATTTGATTAACGTATATATAATACTTTATATAACGTGTATATAATATTACGTATATATTTATATAACGTATATATAATATTTCTTCCGTGTGGTGACGGAGTAAGAATACAATTCACCACCCCCTATCTTACCCGTGGGTGATCGTACGAGACGACTAAGGGATATAAAACGCATATAACATCTATGCGAGAGAAGGAAAACTCAAAATAAAACCCTATACCAACACGTCTGACCAGCGAGGTATAGTAGGTCAATTACCCTTCCATTATGGAGGAGGCCCGAGCCCAATAGTGGGACGTATATGGGCTGAGATGATGATATATAATACTAATACAATTTTCTATATCTGGAAGTCTATGCTGAGTGGGTTATATATCGCCCGAGGAGAAGAAGTTTGAAAAAATTAAGTTTTAAGAACCTGCACCTAATGGACTGAAGATGGTTGGTATTTTTTAGATATCAAATCTAGAAAGAAGGAGTAAAGATGCGCATTATAGCCGTATTGAAATTACCAACAATGAAATTCCCTAATCTCATTCTTGAACTGTTTAATCCCAACTAATCTGAGCTCTTAACTAGTATTTATTACCAAGTATATTATCATTAACGCATGTGTGTCTTCCGTGTGCTGAAGGAGTAAGAATAGAATTTACCACTCGCTCTCTTACCCGTGAATGCTGTAAGAGGTAGCTAAGGCATATGATATGCAGACAACATATAAATAGATGTTGTCTGAGAAGAAAATCTCGACATTATAAGTATACCGTATTTTTTTTTTTGGGGCTGGGTTGCGGTCAGCGCCCTCCTCGCACCACTCCGTCCGGGGCGACAGAGGGGCGTAAGCACGCACACCCGCAACCCACCCCACGTGCACGTCGCCTTCCTCGTTGGGCTGACCACCGAAGCAGGGTTGACCGACCACCGGAGCAGGTTTGACCGACCACCGGAGCAGGTTTGACCGACCACCGGAGCAGGGTTATTATATACCGTATACCAACACGTCTTTCCAGTACAGTACAGTAGGTCAATTACCCTTCCATTATGTAAAAGGCCCAAGCCCAACAGTACGACTTACGTCAGATGAGACATGATATAAGATAGATAACAAACATGAGAAGTTTTTTAACACATTGGGTGTAAAGACGTAAAAATAACGAACTCCTGAGGAAATCCTGCGTTGGTCAGCATACTATTAAAGATAAACTGTTACCAATGGTTTAGTGAAGTCGATCTTTTCAAAAATTATTTTCTCGGTTGATAAAACAACAAGATAGGCTATAAACAGGAACCTTGTTAAAGGCTACGCAGCACATTATGTTAATCCGTTATGATAATAGCAAATGCTAATGCATTTTTATGTTTAGGGTAAGGAAATATTAACCCACTTCCATTTAATATAATCCTATTTACAATATATAGCAAAAATATCATCATCTTGGCTTATATTCGTACTATTACTGGACTAGAACCTCCTCTATGCTAAGAGAAAAATCACCTGCTATACAGCTCTGGTCAAATTGGTATAGGATTTTATTTCGAGGTTTTCTTCTCTTGGATGGATGTTATAAGCATATTACCCCTTAGTTGTCTTTTCCGACACAGAGATATGGGAGGCAAGGATAGGTTAGGAGTATTGTATTTATCAGGCTGGCTATGGAGGATAAGGAACTCGATACCGGTGGTCGGCCCAACGACGAAGGCGACGAGCTACGGTGGGTTATGGGGCCATGCGCCGCCCTTCTGTCGCCCCGGACAGAGCCGGGCGGCGGGTGTGCTCACCATAATTCACCCTAAAAAAAGAAAAAAGGAGTATTATATTCCTTTCTATCACTACACGAAAAGGCAAATATGATTATGAGTATATAACTCAATAATATTGCAGTCTGCTTTTTAATCAGATAAGTCTATTTTAGCTTAACAAAAAAAATATCAGATATACTTTTAAAAGGAATTGAATGTTATTTCTTTTGGTTATTCTTATTCAAAGCTATTAATCACAACAGAAACATGCTGTTTAATTTATAGCCCAACATAAATACACAATTAAATGGTTATGTGAAATAAATGCATAAATTAAATAAACAATGGACTTCAAACAGGCGATGGCTGTCCAATTTGTCACAATACTTGTACGTGATTGCCATCTTAAAGATAAAGCCTGCATGCGCATCGCTGGAGGCGTTTGAGCGAGTTTTTGTGACGCACTTGAGAGTTCACTACTCACTATAGAATATGTTGGAGAAGGTTTTGTTAGAATAGTACTTGTGTATATGACAAAAGGCTAATATACATATATATATATATATACTAGCTGACCCAACAGACGTTGTTCTGTTCAAATAAAGCGTCACCTATCGGGTCCGATTGTGAATCTAAACCATTCTCGAATCCCCCTGAACAGACACAAAAAATTCGTCAACATCGGTCCAGCCGTTGCCAATGCATTTACAAAAATTCATTCAAATCCATCCAGCCGTTTAGTTGCAGTATAGATAAATAATCTAGATACCTAGTCGCTAAGTTTTCTTAAATTCTTTGACTTTCTGCGCAATTTTCTTATTTTTTTTTACGGAAAAGCCATTTTCAAAGTATTAGAAAAATTTAAAAGAATGATGGACGAAATCGGTGAAGTCGTTCTCAAGTTATGTTATTGTGCTGCCCGAATAGCGCCACTTACCGGGTCCAATTGTAAATTTAAACCATCCTCAAATCCTCTTGAACACACACAAAAAAATTCGTCAACATCGGTCCAGTCGTTTAGGAGGAGTTCAGTGACATACACACGTACGCTAGAAATTTATATATAAAGATATATTGTCACTGAAATCCACCTAAACGGCTGGACCGATATTGACGAAATTTTTTGTATGTGTTCAAGGGGATTCGAGGATGGTTTAGATTCACAATTGGACCCGGTAGGTGGCGCTGTTCGGGCAGGACAATAACATTACTTGAGAACGGCTTTACCGATTTCGTTCATCCTTTTTTTAAGTATCAGTAATACTTTGAAAAAGACTTATACGGAAACGAAAATTAAGAAAGTGGTGCAGAAAATTAGAAAATTAGGGCAACTTTACGACTATATAAATACAGGACAACGTCTGTCGGGTCAGCTAGTATATATAGAGCTGCTGCCCGGTGGTAAACACTTAAGCAACGCCTACGGACTAACAAAATATCATCAACTTAGCCCATATATGTCTCACTGTTGCGCTTAGGGCTCCTCAACTATGGGCATATATATAAATCGATCTACTATACCACGCTATTCAAAGGTGCTGGTTAAATTTTTCATTTCGGAATGCGTCAAATATATCAAATATTTTTATTGATAATTCATCATCATCTCGGCTCAAATACATCCCTCCTGCTGGGCTCGAGCCTCCTCCATAATAGGAGGGAAATTGACCTTACTATATCGTGCTCGTCAGACGTGTGAAAACCCTATGTCATAGGGTTTTATTTCAAGGTCTCTTTCTCTTGTATAGAAATTATATGTACATCATATCCCATAGTCATCTTTTACGACACTCACGAAGAAAGAGGCAGGTGAAAGGTATTCTTACTCCGCTGCCACACGGAAAAGCCGTATAGGTATCTATGTTTATTCCTTTTTAGCGACCTTTAGTTATGTCTCTTTTTAGGTTTCCGCATCCAAAGGGTAAAAACGGACCCCTATTAGAAGACTTCGCTGTCAGTCCGTCCGTCTGTCTATCACCAGGCTGTATCTAAAAAACCACGATAGCTAGACAGTTGAAATCTTTACACATTATGTATTTTTTTAGTGCCGCTATAACAACAAATACTAAAAACAAAATAAAATAAATATTTAAATGGGTCTCCCACACAACAAAAGCGATTTTTATAGACGGACGTGCGCGTCTCCGACTTGTACTTAGCCGGTTTTTGAGTTTCATCGAGTTTGAAATAATTATGATTTCAAATATTATTTTATTTCAAAATAAAAACACTCCAAAAAGTTTACATATTAAGTATTCCAATAATGCTACGCTTTGTCAATCAACCCGTAACATCAATCTTGTCAAACGCTAAAATATTATAATTTATGACGACTTACACGAGACGTACATCAAAGTGAATTCCCCGCCTTGTAAGATCCTTCCCATATTTGTCGCAGTGCTTTGTGAATAAAATATGACCAAGTTTTTTTTTTCTTATTTCAGAACTTAATTTATGAGCAAATATTAAGATTTTGAGAGTCATAATTGTATAGATATATAGCACTTTTTGCGACTAAAAGACGGCACAAACTCCAAACACTTACCATCGTTCCAGAACATCAACTTGCAATTTTCCGCAGAACTTCAAATATTCATTCGACACGTATTTCGCCTCTAAACGAGGCATCCTCAGGACGGTTTGGCTTCAAATGCGCCTTCAAATTCAAAGGCAAAGGTATATTGATTACCGTGGGAAAGTGGTGGGTCTCCCTTCCTTCTTTCCATTTCAGAATATCATATATTCTTACCTATACCAAAATGCGAAATCTAAGTGACCGATCAAAACTCGATCAATGTTCTTGAAGACACTTATTCTTTTCTAACCTTTCAAAAAGTTTCTGCAACGATAATATGGATTAGAATAAAAGTTGAACAATAATGAATTCAACTACAAAAAGGTTCCATTGCAAGTGAAACTTCCCTACAAAAAAGGTTCCATTGTAAGTGAAGAATTTGATTGATATGACTACCTTCTTAGCTGAGTGGTTCAGAAACCTAAATCTGCCCAAAACATCTATTAGCTTACAGAATTCGTAAATTTCAGAGGTCTCTAGAACATTCGAACAGTTACTCCGAAGTTAGTCTGTATACACTCAGTGCTTTCAAAACATTGTGTTTACATTTCCATTCGCCACTTCAAAGCTACAGACTTAAAGTAATATTTTTTTTTTCAATTGGTGACGAAATAATTCACCTACACCTTTCTTGCCTTGCTTGCTTGAAAGATAAGAGCCCTACACCACGCCTGCTAACAGGCGTTAAAGGTGCATTTCGACATTTATTGCCGAGTTACCGGCTTACATCTCTCAACCAATTTTAGAGATAGGAAAAATAGGGATCATCGTAAACGAAAATAATCTAAGCTAAAACAAGAACAATTTTAATCAGTACAGTATTAATAATATAGAAATATAGCTTATTTAGGAATGAGGTGTGTATATTTAATACGTGCTTTATTTAACCGTTTGATAGACATACCAATTATTATCGCAACATTATCTACAGATATAGTAGATAGCAAAAGTACAACTGCGTTTACACACGGGAACTTACGGCTAGCGAATATATGTCAACAAATTCAATTTAATTATCATCAAGTTGTTTTATGATCATACAATTAACTAATTTCAATAACGTCATCATCACCATCATCATCTCAATCCATACACGTCCCACTGTTGGGCTCGGGCCTCCTCAACTATGGAAGCAAAATTGCTCAACTATATCACGCTGGTCCAGACGTGTTGGTATAGGGTTTTGTTTCGAGTTTTCCTTCTCTTCTATGCCTTAGTCGTCTTTTACAACACCTTTGAACTAGAGAAGGGGCGGTGAATTGTATTCTTACTCCGTCACCACACGGATAATTCAACAATGTCAATGTATTGTTATGCCGTATTTTTACGAAAAGCTTGCTAAGTTATTACTAAATAACTAGCCAGCGATGTCTTCTGGGAAACACCAATTCTGATCTCCAAAAAATTGTGATCACCAACCTACATGTGAAACGTAGCGATTACAGCATTATTATTTTAAGAAGATATGATTTTGACACATTGTATTCTAAAATAGTCTTTAACAATACAATGTATTCCCACTCACTCATGTAAAAAACCGGCTGAGAAATCACCAAAAGAATAGGCAGCAGCCCTCCACGGAGAAATTTATAATATCAACTGTTTTCGCCATTCCCCCAGTCGACTGCCCACTCTGGATCAAGATTATTACAAGTAAATAGATGCATAAATTCACGTGGTAACGGCATTTCCGTGTGGCGATGGTAAGAATACAATGCACCACCCCATATCTCACCCGTGGATAACGTAAAAGACGACTAAGGGATATAATATGTATTTAACATCTATGCAAGAAAAGGAAAACGCGGCAGAATAAGAGTGGTAGTACCACACTGCGCACAGTTATCTGTCTACAGCCGCGAGCCGGTCAGTCCGGGGTAGTACCACACTCTCGCAGAAAATCGACGTCTGATTACCTAGTAGCAATTTATTACTGCGCTTCGTTCGGTGAGCGAGAGAGCCGGAAGCCCAACTTTCTGAGGGTGTCTACGTGTGGAGGGTTTTGGTTGTGCCCTTGGCATCACCGAGCTTCAATGCACGCATTCACACTCCCTTCTCTTTCTTCGCGGTAGGCAGCGGCCTTGTAAAGGTCCATAAGCGGCAGGAACACTTACCATCAGGTGTACTGTTTGCGCGTTTGCCGCCGTTTTCAATAAAAAAAAAAAAGAGAACCCCATACCAACTTGTCTAATCAGCATTGTGGGTATAGTAAGGTCAATTACCCTCCTATTAGGAGGGTACTCCTATTATGAAGGAGGTTCGAGCCTAACAGTGGGACCTATATGTGCCGAGATGATGATGGATTTATAAATGCATGCATGCAATAAATTTAAGGGCTCAAATCCAAATACTGGTCACGCTGATAGTATAAACATTTTGTTTATGTGAAAGTTTGATTAGCTTAAGGTTATTAAACGCTCTGCGGAAAGGTTGGCATAACTTGATCGCTTAATGCACTGGGACTTTTAGAAAAACCGACTATAGCATAATATATAATCTATGAATTATTATATTTTGCCATGAAATTAGTAAAATATTTGATCCGCTCAAAGATCAAAGGCGTATATGATATTAATGATAGATATCATTGCGTCACGTATGTTTATCATCAATAGATTTCCTATTAATTAATTTCAAATTAGGAATAAGTATAAATTTATGCATAATTATTGAAGTGAAACTTCTTTGCGCGCATGAGGGTAAATTTTTTTACGGATGAAACGCAGTTTAGCCTCACGAAGATGTGCAGCGTTTTTGTCGAAGAAGAGGGAGAGAGCGATTGAGAGAGAGTGAGAAGGGGCAAACATAGCACGAAGCACAGCCATGGGGCAAGAGTAGGGAGCAAGCGAGTGAGAAAGATCGAGAGATATTTTTCTTTTTTTTTTTTTAATATTTTTTTTTTAATACTGATAAAAACCACATGGAACCAAAGAAGTTTCACTTCTGACATGCGTACTTAGTACTCACGCTATATTTATACTATTTAATCTTTATTATAAGCATAATTATAATAATTATGCTGTTAAATGTTTTTTTAAAGTCGATAAAAGTATACACTCTATTAACAGATCAAAATGCCATTAATGTTGTACTGTTATTGGATTGTATACTTTTTAAATTATAACCAATATGTTTATAGACTGTCAAAGTATGAAATAAAACTATTTCTAACGGATTTAACTGCGTTTATATTTATTTTTAACTTTTTGAACGTTTGAAATATTATTCACCGTTTATAATCATGGCAGAACCAAAATATTTTACGTCCAAAAACTTAGTTATTTTAGAGATTTTTTTTATCTACAGGGTGTAGTAATTATTTAGTTAGTCTCTCTCTAATTATTTAGTAAGCTAAAAAGCGTTCAAAACCCCTTGCAAGTAAAAAAACTAATACGAACACAATAAAATCCGTAAAAATAGACTTCTTGTAGTTATAAATCATGGAATGTATACAACTAATGAGGAAACGAGTGTGCAAGCGAGATGTTAAATCTCGTAATCTTATTTACGTGCATCGAGTCTTTGTTTTGTGAAGCATGAAATTGTAAAATATTAGTTTAGTTGTGGTTAGTAGCGATTTTTTTACATGTTTAATGGCAATGAACTACAATAATATGAGCTATCGGTGCCAGTGTCGAGTTATTATATTGATTATTCACGTCTTTAGTTTTCATCTTTTAGTCTGTCGTTATCAATGATTTGAAGCTGATGACCAAATTATGCCTCTTGGAATTTTGGCAGAATGTGAAAATGCACACAATTCGCTATTATATAGTATTCACTACATTTCAGCATTTTAACGTCAATATATTACATAAAATGTCAGCAAAATTATTCAATATAACACTGTAAAACACTAAAATAGTGAAAAATATAAAATCGCTACATGACATTTAGACATTCGCGTCAAAAGTCAAGCGATTTATTAAAACGAATAAATTGTCATATTTAAATGTCATATGCATGTCAAATCTAGGACTTATAGTATATATTCCTTATAATATTAGTAATATTATAAATGCGAAAGTAAAGTTTGTTTGTTACGCTTTCACGCTTAAATTACTAAACCGATTTCAAAATTCTTTCACCAATGTGAAGCTATAAAATCAGGGATGAACATAGGCTATATGTTATCCTAGTATTCCCATGGGAACTGGAACTACGAGGGTAAGGCAACTGAAACTGAAGCGAAGCGAGGGCGGATTGCTAGTATCATATAAAATTAAACTTTCGTTTTAGGAATTCAGACGGCATATTCAGGGCTGTCTGAAAATTTAAAAAGTTTAACAAATCTCATTTGAGGATGTATGAAGGTTCAGGCCTGCTTAAAAATCTAGTAACCATACTGCCTCTTAGTCATCCCAAATACTATTTTTTGGTGGTGGACTATTGCTTTGAACGCATACTATCTGCATACGGTGCAAACAGCGCGCTGTAGCGCATACTGTAGCATATCAGACACAGCAATATAATCCAGGGAGCGACTACCGCTGCTTTTGAGAGCAGTAGGCTGCCACTTGTCTACTAAGGATTTACAGGCAGGATACCCTTCCTCTCTTTTCCCAATATATTTTGTAAATGGCGTACTGTGCCGCCAGCTTTTTCAAGTAAAACCTGCGTAAAAGAAAGAAGTGAGGGGGAGAGAGGAGACACATTGTGTACTTACTTCTGACAGCAATCCCAACTGATTCTCAGTGTGTGTAATTGTATACAATTAGGGCTATCTAATTCAGAGACTGCTCAATTGCCAAACTGAGCCATATTTGTTCTTAATGGTAGTATCTAAATTTACTTTTAAATTAGAATTTTATTTTTAAGTGTCTTAAATATTTGACAAAATCCGTTTTTCATATACACAAACAACTATGTCGATTTATCGCATCCTTTTGGATGTATACAGGATAGTATACAGGCGGTTTTCCGGCTGTGTACTAAATTTCATGCAAAACATTACAGCTTTTTTCCGAGATTCTGAATTATAGAAATAGATAAAAATTACTCATTTAAAGGTAATAGTTATGTTTATTATAATATGATTTACTTTTAATTACTTCATCTCGTCATCTCAGCCGATACACCTCCACTTTGGGTGAAAATTTGACCTAATATACCGAGCTGGTGGTAATTTTACTCAAAAAGATAAGATTACTCAAAAATATAAAATTACTATAGTCTTTTTTTTTTAAGACAATACTTGTGATGGGAAAATAATAATATTGTTATATATAATACAAAATATACTAAATACTTATTAATTAATTACTTAAAAGCATAAAATTGGTTACTTATCTTAATCAATAATCTTAATAAGAACTTTTATTATAACGAATGAAAAATACTACATTGGTATTTTTACTAGGTACATAGCAAATGCAATCCATACAATTTAAAATTCAGGCATGTCTACTTATCTACACCTATGATCTAAGATTAAAAATTATTTCTATTAGACTAGTAGAATGCGCATTCCCATAAAACAACTATGCGATCTAGACAGATAGACTTAAATATCTCTATAACATTCTATCTTCTGATATCATATAGTAACTAACGGCTTAATAAATTATCTGAATGTTCTAAGAAAAATAGTAATTAAAAATGAAATATAATGGTTCCGTACTTTAGTTATAAATATATTTTGGGATACTAACCATAATTAGTTTATTAATTATTTGTTACTTGCGCCTTAACCACCTATTTAATTTATCATCGTAGTATTTTAAAAACGCATAGAAAGAAGAAAACACATAAGAAATATTTCGTCAAAAAGTAGATACTGTTCTCGAGAATTAGAAAATAATCGATCAATCATTGTGCGCAAGAATTCGATCTATTTACATAAATAACTTTTAATATGACGGCGACAAATTACGAAAAACCCAGCTAAGTGCGAGTTGGAGTCGCGCACGAAGGGTTCCGTACTCATTATCTATAAATAAATATAGTTTAAAAAAAAAACTAAAAAACTCGCCTTGAGTGCGCTGACCGTAAAAATAAAAGCGGATTATTGCATTGTCATCGGTCTTTGACAGATGTGCAAAGTTTAAAGAAAATCTGATCGTTCAAAGTAGGGCAAAATCGAGCTCAAAAGTGGACGTAATAAACAAACATACAGGTGAGGCTAATAAAAGCGTGTTAAAAAAGGCAAAAACAATTGCGTTTGTTATATGGGAGCCCCCCTAAATATTTTTTTTTTGTTTTTAGTAGTTATTGTTATAGCGACAACAGAAATACATAATTTGTAAAAAAATCAACAGTTTTGCTGTCGCGGTTCTTGAGATACAGCCTGGTTACAGACGGACGGACAAACGGACGGACAGACAGCGAATTCTTAGTAATAGGGTCCCGCTTTTACCCTTTGGGTACGGAACCCTAAAAAGGCGTAATATTCTGAAATAAAATCTTGAAACAGCTAGTTATTTCATATCTCCATGAGACACATCATCATCATCATCACCTCGCCTCATATGCGTCTGACTGTAGACTTATGAATAGCTGAATTAATTTATAAATACCCTATAATTCAAAAGCTTAAGAGGTAATGTGCCTTGATTTAGTAATACACGTCAATTAGATGTTTTTCGCAGTAGGCCTATAAAGGCACAGTGTGATAACATCTATACAAATACTTCTTTGAAGCTAATACCGTTGCCATAAATGGAAACTAAATAGTTGACTAGGTTTTATTTGTAAAGTTGGTACTCCACAGTACTTGTACACGCGGATAGATTTATAGCTTCATAGCCTCCAAAGGCGTGCTGTTCGAATCGTCGGGGATCCCAATCTCACGGACGGATTGGAGTCGCTGGAGCGGCGAAGAGACTTTGGGTCACTCTGTGTACTCTACCGACTCTTTCACGGGGAGTGCTCCGAGGAACTGTTTGACTTGTTACCACCGTCACCGTTTTACCAACATACCACTCGACACCGCAGCAGGGTTCATCCATTTCACCAAACGATATGGTCTTCAACTATACGTTTCCAGCGATCATTTCTCCCACGTACGTGCAAGCTCTGGAATGAACTGCCTGCTGCTGTGTTTCCCGAGCGCTATGACATGTCCATCTTTAAACGAGGCTTAAGAAGAGCATTTACTTCACGGTAGGCAACGGCCTAGCGGTGCCCCTGGTATTGCAAAGGTCCATGTGCGGCAGCATCACTTACCATCAGGTGTGCTGCCTGCTCGTTTGCCACCATCGGCAATATAAAAAAATAAAAAAAAATATATATATTAATTTTATTGAAGTGAAATGTTCGTTTGGCTGGTTATACAGTTTTAGACAGCGAAAAAAGCGCTGCACTCGCGTAATTGTGACGCTCAAATGCAGTTATATACCTATGTGATTATATTTGCCGTTTGGTGATGGGGTAACAATACAGTTCACCACTCTTTCTCTCTCTTGCGAGGTCGTCTTAATAAACGAATAAGGCATAATATACATATAACATTTACGCAAGAGAGTTTTCTTGGGACTATGCCACCACACATTCCCATCATTGTAATTCTTGTAAGCCAGGATCTACAATGCTCTCCATAAATGACACCGAGGTTTGACCCTCAGGCAGTCCCGGGATATGATCTTAATTGTCTTGGGATCCGCAACAAATTTAATTAGGAAAGATTAAAGAGGAGGAGTTGGCAAGAGAAATTCCACTTCCCTCCTAGGCAAAACGGGAGACGGGAAAACAAAATGACTAGTCAGCCAGTAAGTAAAGAGGTGTACAGCTATGATAAGCGCAGCAGTACGGCACCACGGATACGGAAGATTTATGCAAGAGAAGGAAAACTCGACATACAATCCTATGCGAATACGTCTGACCTGCGCAGAATAGTAGGTCAACTGCCTTTCCATTATGGAGGAGGCCAGAGCTCAAGAGTGGGACATATGTGGGCTAAGATGAGATAATTTGTATATATAAGAGTGTAATAACTCATCTATTGGCGTCTCTTATAGTGACAAATAGTATGCAACTTTGCAACGTCAGACCACTGTAATGATTAGCCATAATTGATATAGCATTAAGGTTCATGCACTAGCATAATATATTGATTAAATGAAAAAAAACTGTAAAAAGAATAATTAACGTAATATATTGTCAGGGAAAATCCATTTTTTTTTTAATTAAAAACAAACACATCATCACATTCTTAAATAATCCTTAAATATTTAGTAAACTTACAAGTCAATATTGATGATAATAAAACTTCAAAGTATTGATTAACATTAAAAAAACGTAACTTGTTTCTAAAACGAAAAAATAATAAGGCATTTTCGACAGCAATATGAGTTTGTGTTAAAAGATATTATTAAAGTTATGGCAGGCGTTTATAGTATATTATACGAGTATGTACAAGGTCGAACTAAGGAGACGGTTTGGGAAATTATTTCATTATTTTATAAAGTAAGTGTTCTAAAACTCACGTGAAGAGCACCTTCTAGCACGTCAACTTGTAATATTCTGTAGAACTGCAAATATTTTTTCGACACGTGTTTCACCTCTAAATGCGGCAATCTCAGGATGGTTTAGAGGCGCCTCATTTTCCTATTCCACCTTGATACTAAGCTGTGTTTCTTCTATACCATTGTAAAGGGCGGTGTATTGGTTAATCATGGGAAAGTAGTGGATCTCTCTTCCTCCCTTCCATTTAAAAAGAATAATGGATATCCATCATGTACCGCCTAATTCAATCAATTGTTTTAATACATTATTATCTAATCCTGAGAGTGTAAAATAATGAATGTTGAAATATTCAGCTCAATTAAAATTCAGCTTAAAATAAATAAATTGAAAAGCCACGTGAGATATATGAGAAAATGAATGGATATAACCATTGTAATATATTAAACCAATACAAGCCTAAGTAGTGTGTAAATACCCTAAAATACTAATGATGCTTCCTCCATTTAATACACAGCTTCACGTATATGGTGACTAGTGGATAGCGATTCAAACGATTATATACCGAAACTTTTATCGGCCGCGTTATTATGGCTCGGTTCATTTATTTCGTAAGTAGTCTTATGGGGAATGAAATACGTAGAATTCAAACAATTGTTCTATATAATAGCGAAAGGTAGTCTGAACGAAAGTAATATTATTGAGAAAGTTTAAGTACATAACAATGTCGAAGACTGCATAGATGGCGTAGTTATTAAGATACCAACTCAGCGTCACGGGTTTGAATCCTAAACAGGGAAAACATTTTGTACTATCAAAAAATTGTTGTTCTCAGTCTGGGTGTACATAATTTGTGTCTGTATGTAAAATCTCTCGTAATGCAAGGTTTATAGCAAGAGTGCATGGCGCAGTCTTAAAAAAAGGATTCGGGGTTATAAAGAAGAGATATAAGGAACATGACATAACATAGAGAGAGAGAGAGAGAGAATGACTGGTAATAACCTCAGATACAGTTTTATAGAATCACTAGCAACCCGCCCTCGCTTCGCTTCGGTTTCTCTCGCCTTATCCCCGTAGTTCCCGTTCCCGTAAGAATACCGGGATAAAATATAGCCTAGTTTACTCCCTGATATTATAGCTTGCCATTGGTGAAAGAATTTTTGAAATCGGTACAGCCGTTTTGAAGATTACTCGGCACAAACAGACAGACAGACAAAAAAAATATAAAATGTATTTTAGGCATATGTATAGTGCAAATAACCGTGTGAGCATGAAAAAAGTCTATTATTTTGACATTACAAACAGACACTCCAATTTTATTTATTAGTATAGATAGATTATCATCATCATCATCCTACTTTTATCCCAATTACTTGAGGTCATCATCTTCCATCGTACATATTGCAAAACTCGTTCACGTCAAAGCAATAGTTTTATGACCGGACGTCTACCTTCTTTGAGAATGTAAGACGGCATAAGACGGAGTTAATCCAGGTCTATAGAAAGCTCTTAGTCGTCTTTTATGATACCCTCGATTAATATAAGGGCTGTTACTATTAGTAACCGCCACTGCACAGAACATAGGACATTGTAAAATATGGATACATAAGTCAACCTCCAATTTGGTAATATTTTTCAAATATTTACCTTTTTTGAAATTGGTTAAAAAGCTTTTAAATAATTAATAGCAATTTGCGCAATAAATTCACATAGGATTAAGGAAAGTAGAAATTAATGTTCCATGAGGATATAATCTAAAATCACTTTGTTAAAACTAAAAGGTTGATTATACATAATTAATGTTGGAATTTGTTACATATTAACCAATTAATTTTTGATTAATAATCGTACAGTGGCTCATCAAGTTACTATTTTGGATTATGCGAGGTTTGTTGAAATTAATGGCCACTATAATAAGAACTATGGTAGGTTTTTTTCTATAAACTGGACTTCTATTTAGGTGTAATGAATTCGACGTCGCTGTAGGTGTCCACTAATGTTTGTTTTGTGTATGATTGTTATTTATGTACTTTATAATTAACGAGTTATATGTGTGTAAACGACGACTGAAAAATATTAACTTCTTATTGCGGCATATTATTTTATAAGTAAATCATCTACATCCTACGAGTCGCACAGGAAAGTAAGGAATAGTGAAATAATGTTTTCTTAAACTGTCACCATACAAATAAACAAAACACAAAAAATAAACGTATGTGTTTTTTAAATTGCATGTATATTTTGATAATACGTAAATTCATAAAACATATAATAATAATTATACAGCTTTAAGTACGATAGACTCCATGCCGAGTACTTCTAATTGCTTTGCTTGCAGAAGTTCACTGAAAATATAATATAAATAAAAATATTTAATAAAATCAAATACTCACTTTTATATTTACCAATAAGTAAATAAATTCATTTGCGTAGAAATTTATTCTTACTGTTAAAGCTCTGTAAAATTTGATCTTGTTTGATTTTGAGCGTTTTCTTTTACTTGTGCAACCATATTTTTGATGGTGAACAAATAGGTGCAAACAAAGTATTACAACTGAATAATTAAACAATATATAGAAGAATTAATATTTTAAGCTACTTTAAATAAATTAAAAAAGACCAACATTGTCGACAGAAGTGGAAACATAAAACTATGATCAAACAATTATATTCATTATAATATATTCATTAATTATTTTTTTTACATATATATATATATATATATATATATGTATATATATATATATATATATATATATATATATATATATATATAGTAAATACTTCCGCATCGAATTTATTGTTTAGAATTTCCCAAGACAGCATTACTACCAAGGAAGTATTTTTAGCGTCCATCAACCAATTTTTAAGACTCTCGCGGCCAAATATGAGGTAATGACAAATTACAATCAATACATACATTCAATCCGTAATTATATCAGTTCTTAACGTATCTTAACTACCAGTGAAGCTGTCGTCATCATCGTCGTCATCTCAGTCCATATAACTCCCACTTTATAACGTGAGCCTTCTCCACAATGAAAGAAAAAATGACCTACTGTACTGCGCTGGTCAAACGCATTAAGACAGGGTGGTGAACTGTATTCTTACTCCGTCACCACACGAAAGTGAACTGAAGGTGTGAAATATCCATATTTCATGTATCTTACCCGGATTGTTTAGGTGATTGAACACTTTTGATGACCACTACAACGTTATCGCCAACATTCTCAAAGTAACTGAGATCAATTGTGTAGCTTTCATTTCTAAAGTTCACAATCACAATGTAATTCTCATTTTCATACCACCTAAAAAAGAAAAAAAAATAATAATTTATCTCACTTAACAAGTAAGTAGTTAATATTATCCCTGTTTTAGTAGGCTAAGGTCTGAACACAGCCCGTCCAATCTATTTGGGGCAACAGATCGACGGCAGCCCCATACCCTACCGTGCCACTGGTACCGATTCCTAGACATTCGTGCCCGACCCAGCGAGTTGCTCTTTTATGTCCCCTTCGGCTCCTCGGTAATAAAATAGTTTTTTTATTAATAAAATAGCCAGAGCGTCGCCCACACGTAGTCGGCCTCTCTGGGAATGCCGGACTAATTCCCGGTGCGTCCACCTGTGACCTCAGCTAGGGCGGTATTAGGGGCAGGTATTAGCGCCAGTTTCAAAATAATATATCAATATGAAAAATGTCTCAGTGAAATGAGAATAATTATTTTAAATTAAACTTTGTATTTTAAATTAGAATTGGTACCAAAAATGTGGGTCAAATTTAATAATTAATTCTGTTGTGGATAGGTATAAATTTCCGTAATAACTATGAATTGTTGGACGTGAGATATCTTAGTCTTCCCGTGACAATGAAAGCTAAAAATGTCCGAAACCACACTCAATTAAAATTCAAATGTAAACGCATTAAAATCCATAAAAATAGTTTTATTCATAATGTGTTATACTTGCGTAAAATAAGACGTCATTAAGATACATGAGGATGAAAAGAACACCCATACACATCCCACAAAGAACCTGCATGAGGATCAAACTTATGACAGACGTCAAGACAAGTTAATACTTAGGCGATTATACTTTTTTGTGACTATTCCTGTCAAATAATAAATAGTTTGTATTAACAAATAAAATTATCCATGATCGGTTTTCATCAAACCATCAATTCTGACATTTCATCTCAAGCAAGTGTAAATATATATATCCAAATAGTTCTGAAGGGTTTATTATGGTCAACGTGTCATTCATAAATGAAGAGATAAGATTATTGAAAACAAACTGAAACTATACTTAAGAACTATAGTGAAATTTTATACAGTTTGTAAGAATGACATTCTGCCAAAATTGCCAGAGAAGGCATGATTGGATATCAGCACCAAGTCACGCTAACGACTGTCTGAAAGACGAACGAAGACTCAAGACGTGAATAATAAATATAATAACTTGACACTGGCACCAATAGCTCATATTATTGTAGGTCATTGCCATCAAATAAGAAAAAGAAGACAGTTTGTAAGGATTACCTTCGAAAAGCGAAAACACCCTCGTTGTACGCAACGGATTCGTATCTGCCATGCCTAAACGTTTGTTCAGTGCGGAGTGCTGCTAATGCCTTGTATATGTTCATATGCGAATTTTCAGTGACTCGCTGCACCTCTACGTTGAGATTTTTATAACCTTCAGCTACTGGAAGCCAGGTCTTGTCACCAATAGAGAAACCTTAAAAATATTTAGTGCACGTCATGATTTGCCATATAGGTTATACATTAATTAATTTAGAGGGACAGATAAGTACCTGCATTTTTACCAGAGTTCCACTGGAAGGGCGTACGCTCTGGATCTCTAGAAGACATCCAATAGTTGATAGGATCATCAGTATTACATCCGCTAGGATCAACAGTATCTTCCCAGCTAACATAACCATCAACCATACCTATTTCATCACCCTAAAATTATAATTTAATAACTTAATAATTAAACAAATACTCGCTTAATTTTACGTTATCAAGAATAATAGTTACTTACCATGTACGTTACGGCAATACCGGGCATTAGAAGTAATATCATATTCATACCATCAACTAATTCAGGACTGTATCTAGATGCTACACGGCTGTTATCATGATTACCAGCCTGAAATAAAAATAAACAACTATTTTGTTATATAAAATACATAGAAACAAACTGTTTTGCATTTTTTTTTATAAAAAATACACTCACCACCCAGTTAGCCAGCTTATCAATAGGCTTAAATATAATAAATTTATCAAGCGCGTATTTAATTTCAGCAGCCGACGAATCACCATTTACATCAGAAATCAAATAAAAATTAAAAGGCATCTGCGCGCCTTGGCGATCTCCTTCACCAAAATACCTCATTGTTAACTGAGGGCTGGAATAAGCTTCTGTCATCATGACTCGAGTTATTCCATCTTTTGCATAATATTCATCTACAACTTCTCTCCACTGATATACCATGTCGAAGGTTTCATCAAGATCTTTTGTATATATGTGATCTAAGTATTCGTGATTATCAGGATCATCAGTTTGGCCAGTTAAAGGTTCATCAGGAAACTTCCCACCAAAATCGTCCTTATTAACTTCAAATAAATGTACGATAGCATCGATCCTGAATCCAGCGACACCTTTATCAAGCCAAAAGCGAATTACATTTTTCATTTCTTCGACGACGTCAGGATTACGATAGTTCAAATCTGGTTGTCCAATGACAAATTGGTGTAGGTAGTATTTACCTACCTCTTCTCTGTATTCCCAAGCGCTCTTACGAAAAACACTAACCTGTGAGAATATTTTTTTTTGTATTTTAATGTACGTAAAATAATTGTGTGTCTTTCGATAATTTACTAACAAAGGAAGTAGTATATTGCAAGATATGTTTTTCGATTGAATCGACGAATCGACGAATTTTGAATCGACTAAAAGTTTATAATGAGTATTTACCCATTATCCATCACAAATCATATACGTCCCACTATTGGATTTGAGCCTAATCCGAAAAGGAAGAGAAATTGACCTACTATACCAAGCTGGTCAGACGGGTTGATATATTGTTTAATTTCAAGTTTTCTTCTTTTGAATGCATATTATATGCACATTATGTCCCTTAGTCGTCTTTTACGACACCCACGGGAAAAAGATGGAGTGGTGAATTTTATTCTTACTCCGTCACCACACAGACCACTTATATAATATAATATAAGAACGGTTAAAAAATATTTCATACCCAATTATTAGGTGGATGCATGACGCCATTTTCATCGATAACACCGTCTTCCCAAATGAAGTAATCATAGTATTTCTCGTCACCTCTCAGCGCCGCCTTAAACCACTCGCTTTCGTTACTCGTATGGTTCGGTACAAAATCCAGCACTATTTTAATATCTAGAACCGTAATATTGCTATTTATATTTGCAGTTCATCTGCTTATACTCATTATCTTAATAGAATCGAGGAATTATCAAAACTTAGTGTATATACCATGCAGTTAAAAATATCTTATTTTCCAAAAAAATGCATATAATTTAAGAGTGAACATTAAGATTATTTATTTTAGACACATCTAAATTTATATTTAACTAGCAACCCGCCCTCGCTTCGCTTCGGTTATAGGTTATAGTCGTTTTACCCGCGTAGTTCCCGTTCCCGTGGGAATACCGGGATAAAATATAGCCTAGTTTACGCCCTGATATTATAGCTTTCCATTGGTGAAAGAATTTTTGAAATCGGTCCAGCCGTTTTGAAGATTACCCGGAACAAACAGACAGACAGACAGACAAAAATTTTTTAATTGCTATTTTAGGCATAGGTGTCGTGCAAATAACCGTGTGAGCATGAAAAAAGCCTATTATTTTGACATTACAAACAGACACTCCAATTTTATTTATTGGTATAGATAATCTTGGTCAATTCATTGGGGTTGGGGATGTAGACGGGTCTGATTATATATCGTGTTTTATTTCACTTTTATTATTAAAAGATTGCTATCACCTTAGGACGAGGTGAAAATTTATCTGCCATATGTGCTACTTACGATGATGATGCGTTTTATTCAATAACGTATAACGCTGTTATCAGTATAGTATAACAGCAGAACAATAATCTTATGTGTCAATATAACATATTCTAGACACGATGGAATTATAATAATGTATCTAGGGGATAGGTAAAATGATAGATATATTTGTTAAATAAGTCTATAGTCAATGAATATATTTTTGAAGGCAATTGATTACTTTACTAAGAATGAGCAGTATTGGTCAGAGCTAAAAAAAGACTTAATGATTATCACTTACCTAATTCTTTAGCCTTTGCTAATAGGTTATCAAAATCTTCCATAGTGCCATATTCTTCTTGAATGGTATAAAAATCAGCGATATCATAACCAAAATCATACATTGGAGATTTAAAAATTGGTGATAGCCATGTAGCACCAATGCCCATTTCTTTTAAGTATTCAAGACTTTCGGTTACACCTACAAAATTTGAAATAAATTAATATAACCTAGCAAAATAGATAATTTCCACTAAGTTGTAGCTAAAGTTAAATTTAATAAATACCATACCATTTAAATCTCCTATTCCATCGCCATCGCTGTCTTTGAAGGATCTAGGATAGATCTGATAAAATATGGTAGTTTCCCACCAATCTAGTTCGTTCGCCGCATTTGCGGTTACTGCTATTGTTAGTGCTGCTAAAAATAGCACACACTTCATTTTGAATCTGATGAAGGAAAATGTCATATTAATTTATATTAATATCAAATTAAGTTAAAAGCAAATGTCAAATGCTTTTAATGTTTCCATTTCAATTTTTCAAATCAAATCAAATCTAATCATTTATTCTGCATAGGCCCCTTAAGGACACTTACATATTGTCAAATTTCACAATGTTTGAACATAATACAATAATCAACCACCGGATCGGAAAGCGGCAACAAACTGAGAAGATCCGGCAAGAAACTCAGCGGGCAGGCATGCATTCTTTTGCTTTAATCTTTTAAATATACATAATTTTAAGTTTCGTACAACATATTTGGGATTAGCTTCATTTTTAGGATTAAAGAATATTTTCGCCATTAAATAGGTGCAAAACATGCAAAGTTTGTTTTTTAATCATCATCTCGGCATGTATGTACCTAATAAGTTATATGTGATAGGACCACACTGTTGACACTTTTTTTTTTACAGTCGCGGGCCGGTTTTTCCGGGGTAGTATCATTCTCACACAACGGGAGTTTTTAATACCTTCTACAATCTCCAAAGTTGCATATTAGGTCAATCAACCTATCAGCAATAAAATGATTAACGATATTAAGTTTCTTTTGAATAAGAAATATAATACATGTTTTTTTTTTCTAGTAAATGTTTAACCTATTTGCTCTACATAAAACAAATCTATATAATATACACAGTAAAACAAACCATGACAATACGTATTGAATTTAGTAAAAGAAACTAATAAACCATGCCCGTGAAACTGCTAGTAATTAAGTAAATGTGAGGTAAAAAATCGATAAAAAGAAATTAATTTATTTTTATCAAGAAATAATATGAAGTTTTAACAATTGAGAATAATTGCAATGAGCTTTAAAAATGTCTTACTACTACTACGTACTAGTAACATCCGTGACTTCCTTTCGTTTCTTCTTACATCCAATTTTATAGTAATATATATCCAAGATAAACATGATAGAGGGTTGATAAATATCTCAAATACTCGTTTATATCTGGACTTTAATACTACTTCATAGTTATTGAAATTTTGATATCTACTGATAGTAATTGTACTGTTACAACAATAATACGCTAAGCTTCAGAATTACTATCATTAATGCAAACTGGAGTGGTGGGACCACACTGTCGACAGTTATCTGTCTACAGCCGCGGGCCGGTCCGTCCGGGGCAGTACCATGCTCTCGCAGAAAATCGACGTCTGAGTAGTAGCAATTTGTTACTGCGCTTCGTTCGGTGAGCGAGAGAGCCGGAAGCCCAACTTTCTTAGGGTGATTGCTTGTGGAGGGTTTTGGTGGTGCCCTTGGTATCACCGAGTCTCAATGCACGCATTCACACTTCCTTCGCTTTCTTCGCGGTAGGCAACGGCCTTGTAAAGGTCCATGAGCGGTAGCAACACTTACCACCAGGTGTACTGCTTGCTCGTTTGCCACCGTTTGCAATAAAAAAAAAAAAAAAAGTTGGCTATCCCCATAACTTCCCTAGATTACGAGTCAAATCTATATATATATATATATATCTGGGGGCACGGCAGTGCCCCCGCCAAGTCGAGCAAAAAAAAAAAGTCGGGCAAAACGCAAAACTGCCGTAACATACTTTTCTCGAAGCCATTCAGGCCATTTTCGACCCCCTATAACTTCATAGTTAATAAAGCTAGAAACCTGAATTTTTAGTAACCTAGCAGGCATTGTATACACATTGTGTATTTCAAATTTCATTCAATTTGAACCAATAGTTTAAAAATTATAACTAGTCAAAATTTCGTAATTTTGTCACTCACTGACTGACTGACCGATCATCAATATTAAAGTGGCACTTCTAGCAGACATAAAAGCTTCAAATTTAGAATACAATTAGTGTTTAGTGTATAAATGAAGGAAAAATTATGAAACATTGTAATTTTCATCCAGTTTCCGAGATACACTGACTGCATAAATAATTTTGTAAACAAAGTTACATTTGTAGTTAATGAAATGTAACTTTGTAAAAAGTAAGAATACATTTGTCGCTTCATTGCTTCTCTATGGGAATCATAACAACCGGCTAAAGACTGCGCAGATGACGTAGTGGTTAAGATACCAACGTACCGTGCTAGTGTCGCGGGTTCGAATCCCATGCAAGACAACACCTTGTACGATCCACAAATTGTTGTTCTGAGTCTGAATGTAATTTATGTCGGTTAATTATATGTTCTTTCCGTATCGTGACGAAGTAAGAATACAATTCACCACTCTCTATCTTACCCGTGGATATCGTATAAGACGATTATGGGATATAATGTGCACATACCATCTGTTCAAGAGAAGGAAAGCTCGAAATGAAACCCTTTGTCAACATATCTGACCAGCATAGTATAGTGGGTTAAATTCCCTCCCATTGTGGAGGAGGCCCGAGCCCAACAGTGGGACATATGAGGGCTGCGATGATGATGCGATGTTGAATTATATGTTTGTAAAGTACCTCACAATATAAGGATTATTATTCTCTTAGTGCAAGGCGTTGTCATTTAAAAAAAAGATTCAACAGGAAGGAGAGTGGGCAGCAGCTCTCGCCGGGGAAATGTATGATATCTCACTGCGAAACCAACCCGCCTACCAAACGTGGCGACTACGTCATTATTCCTCATGTGGCGAAGAAAAATTAGCCCTAGTCATGGGAACTGTGCACTATGTTTAGTACAATTTAATATAATATGTATTACTTGTGAGGTACATTGTGTTTTCATGCGATTGCCAAGTCATTCTGTTTATTTAAAACATAAAAGATCTTTAATATTGATATAGTCACTATAAGAAGTTGTTAGGTTAGCTATTTACGTAATAACTTAAGAAGAAAGATCCCTTAAGCAGGGACCGAATGAGTTGACCGACTTAGAATAATATAAATCTCACAACTTTTTATGGTAGAGGAACTCAATTGCGAGGCTTGGCTTTTTTTTACAAGTTTTGTTTTTGATGGTATCTCATTTCTTTTTGTAGATAGACCTACTTATTTTCCTTTCCGGTACCTTCTACTTCTTGAATACCAACATCGGATTTTCTTAGAGCCCACTCTCTGAAAAATGAGACATCTCTCCTTTCTGTTTGAGTAACTTCTACCTATAGAAACTAAGTGGAGAGATGTTGAAATAAAGAAATTTGATTGGTTTTTCGAAACACATCTCCTCTAGTCTCCTTTCTGCTTTGATGGCAATCGAGCCTAATGATGGCGTTCTTTCGTTCAGATATTATAATTTTTATCCAGTTTCCGCGATACATTAACTGCATAAATAATTTTGTAAACTCATATAAATATATAGGATTACAAAGTTACATTTGCAGTTAATGAAATGTAACTGTGTAAAAAATATGAATACATTTGTCGCCGTCATTGCTTCTCTATGGGAATCGTAACAATCGGCTAAAAACTGCGCAGATGACGTAGTGGTTAAGATACCAACGTACCGTCCTAGTGCCGCGGGTTCGAATCCCATGCAAGACAACACCTTGTACGATCCACAAATTGTCGTTCTGAGTCTGAATGTAATTTGTGTCGGTTAATTATATGTTCTTTCCGTATGGTGACGAAATAAGAATATAATTCACCATTCTTTATCTTGCCCGTGGATATCGTATAAGACGACTATGGGATATAATATGCACATACCATCTTTGCAAGAGAAGGAAAACTCGAAATGAAACCCTATATCAACATGTCTGACCAGCATGGTATAGTGGGTTAAATTCCCTCCCATTGTGGAGGAGGCCCGATCCCAACAGTGTGACATATGAGGGCTGCGATGATGATGCGATGTTGAATTATATGTTTGTAAAGCCCCCACAATATAAGGATGATTATTCCCTTAGTGCAAGGCGTAGTCATTTAAAAAAAAAGATTCGACAGGAAGGAGAGTGGGCAGCAGCTCTCACCGGGGAAAGGTATGATATCTCACTGCGAAACCAAACCGCCTACCAAACGTGGCGACTACGTCATTATATCTCATAAGGCGAAGAAAAATGAGCTCTGGTCATGGCAACTCTGTTACCCTTGAGCGTCGTTGGATGCAGGTGCCACAGTACCGCACTTTATGGTGAAGCATGAGGGGGGTCTATGTTCTATAGTGGACGACGATAGGTTGAATGATGATTGGCATAATAGGTGTAGACAGATACTTAGATATAATTATGTTCAAAGATAACTTGTAATATGGTTAATCAACTTATTGAAAAAGCAAGAGTGAGACGTGTTTTATGAAATTGTATCAAAATCTCCCAAAGTATTGAGCAAACTAAATTGCCTCAAATTTATCTGAAAGAAAGAACGCCATCATTAGGCTCGATTACCATCAAAGCGGAGAGGAGACTAGAGGAGATGTGTTTCAAAAAACCAATCAAATTTCTTTATTTCCACATCTCTCCGCTTATTTTAGGTAGAATTGACTCAAGCGGAAAGGAGAGATGTCTCATTTTTCAGAGAGTGTGCTCTAAGAGAATCCTTTGTTGGTATTCAAGAAGTAGAAGGTACCGGATAGGCAAATAAGTAGATCTAGAGTGGTAAGACCACACTGTCGACAGGTATCTGTCTACAGCCGCGGGCCGGTCCGTCCGGGGTAGTACCACGCTCTCGCAGAAAATCGACGTCTGAGTAGTAGCATTTTGTTACTGCCCTTCGTTCGGTGAGCGAGAGAACCGGTAGCCCAACTTTCTGAGGGTGTTTGCGTGTGGAGGGTTTTGGTATCACCGAGCCTCAATGCACGCATTCACACTCCCTTCACTTTCTTTGCGGTAGGCAGCGGCCTTGTAAAGGTCCATGAACGGCAGCAACACTTACCATCAGGTGTACTGTTTGTTCGTTTGCCACCGTTTGCAATAAAAAAAAAATAAAAAAGATCTATTTACAAAAAGAAATTAGATGCCATCAAAAACAAGACTTGTAAAAAAAGCCAAGCCTCGTAACTGAGTTCTTCTACCATAAAAATTCGTGAGATCCATGTACCAAGTCGGTTAACTCATTCAGTCCCTGCTTAAGGGACCTTTCTTCTTAAGTTAGTACGTAAATAGCTAACCTAACAATTTCTTATAGTTACTATATCAATATTAAAGGTATTTTATGTTTTAAATAAATAGATTGACTTGGCAATCGCACTATATTTAGTACAATTTAATATAATATGTATTACTTGTGAGGTGTGTTTTTATGCGATTGCCAAGTCTGAATATATATCTGAATATGTCAAGTCCTGAATATATATATATATATATACAGGATCTCGGCAACGGCTCCAACGATTTTGTTGAAACTTGGCTTACTTACTTACGAAACTTGGGTTTCGGGTCCAAAAACTCGATCTAGCTAGGTTTTGGTAGGACCACACTGTCGACAGTTATCTGTTTACAGCCATGGGCCGGTCCGTCCCGGGTAGTACCACGCTCTCGCAGGAAATCGACGTCTGCGTAGTAGCAATTTGTTACTGCGCTTCGTTTGGTGAGTGAGAGAGCCGGAAGCCCAACTTTCTGAGGGTGTTTGCGTGTGGAGGGTTTTGGTGGTGCCTTTGGTATCACCGAGCCTAAATGCACGCATTCACACTCCCTTCACTTTCTTCGCGGTAGGCAGCGGCCTTATTAAGGTCTATGAGCAGCAGCAACACTTACCACCAGGTGTACTGTCTGCTCGTTTGCCACTGCTTGCACCACCTGCCAACGAACAGGGTTGGCGCGTTGAGTGGCGCACCCCCGGTACGAGTTGAAAAGAAGGTTAAGTTAGAGAGGTCACGCAGGGGTCTCCGCCAGCCCAAATCAGCCGTAGTGGTAATTGATATTGGAGGCGTCGAAGCCAGGACCCGCAGGATACGGATAGAGGCTCGAATACTCGAGTTTCTTTTGGACGAGGGCGCCATGGCGGCCAACAGCGTGGCCACGAAGTTCCTGGGTCTGTTTGGGGAAGAGGGCCCGTGACAATGGAGAATGTTCAGGAGGCCAGTGTGGCTAGAATCGGCAGATACCCTGTTTATTCATCCCCTAACAAGAGCGTGGCAGATTTAGGGACCGCACTCATCATCCTGAAAGCGATACGATAACTGCACCTATCTGACACCTCGAGCCATGCACCACGCCAAGTCTTTGTGCTGGAGGACTTCAATGCCAAGTCTATGACGGGGCCCTCTAGGACGGACGTTCGTGAGCGGGTCGTTAAAGAATAGGTGGCAGCACTGAGCCTCTGTTTGCTGGATAGGGGCTCGGAGCAGATGTATGGCAGTGGAACAGGTTGGCGGCGTCGGTGGGTTATGGTGTGCTGATCATCACACCGCAGCCCATATATGTCCCACTTCTGCGCTCAGGCCTCCTCTATTATTGGAGGGCATCTGATCTACTATACTAGGCTAATCAGACGTATTGGTATAGGGTTTCATTTTCAGTTTTTCTTCTCTCGTATCCAGGTTGTATGCACATTATATCCCTTAGTCGTCTTTTACGATATCCATGGGCAAGAGACGGGCTGGTGAATTGTATTCATACGTCGTCACCACACGGAAAGCTGTGCTGACCGTAACTGACCATCCAATTTTCTGGGTAAAGGGAATCCCATTTAAATTTGATGCAGATAATATAACCAGTAGGTAGTTTTTGATTTATTCTTAACTATAATAGCAATCTGCCTTTGCTTTGCTTCGGTTTCGGTCGCCTCATCCGCGTAATTTTCGTTCCCGTGGGAATACCAGGATAAAATATAGCCTATGTTACTCCCTGATATTATAGCTTTCCATTGGTGAAAGAATTTTTGAAAAAAATCGATTCAGTAGTTTCGGAGCCTATTCAATACAAACAAACAAACAAATATTTCCCTTTTTGTAATACAGTAGAATCCGGATATAGCGACCTTTAAGGGACCGGCAATACTATGTCGTACTAATCGGATGACGTACAAAACGGCAGGATTATTTCTTACGTACATAAGTACATACCTAACTTACGAATACATATGTACACTTGTATTATAATTGAGAAAGTTTGTTTGGTTGCATTTGATTCAAATGCAACCAAACAAACTAATGCGGTGCGAAACTAACAAATGCGGTGTAATATTGCACTTTTTTCTTCAATTGTAAAACACTTTCGCTTCACAGAAATCATTTTGTCGAGCTTTAAGAACTTTTCATAACAAGTGACAAACACTAACTGTGATTTACGCGCGCTAATAAGGTGAAGCGCGCGAGGCGGGATGAAGTCAGGGCGCCGAATTATTGGTGCGTAGGTTGTATAAACAAAACATTGCGCGTCGTTTTAACCGGACGTATATCATAAAAAAAGGTCTCTATAAGCAGTTAGTCGTTTAAACCGGAGTCGCACTAAACGGTTATATTTTCTCAGTACCTAACTATGAAACCTAACTTGAGTAAACATTGTCGTCATTAAAAACGGTTAGTCGTTATAAGCGAAGTCGTTATATATGAATTCTACTGTATTAGTACATATAGATAATGCGTGTTTGTTTTATCTCGACTTTTGAAGCCGGTTTTCATTTGTTAAAATTTTGTATTAAATTCAATTTAATAGATATATTAGTTTTTAAATAATACTAGTTGCATCCATATCAGCCTATCGATGCCTTGCCTAAATGTTTTAGGAATACATCTGAATCTAAGTGATATGTCTTAGAATGTGTTTATGTAATTATACTGTCCATGTATAAGGTAAATCCTTTGTTTGGTGATTTTATGAAGGATCAAAAGGTAACTAGCAAAAACATAAGCTTTGAAGTTTGGTATACATTTAAATAGTTTATTTTATACATGTTATGTAAGGGATAAATGAGATTGTTAGGTTAATATACACAGAATACGACGCGATATTAAAAATATGAGGCATAAAACAGGACACCGTACAGGAAAAAGTTTTTAATATTTCAAATGTTAGGACAAGCTATAATTGTAATTCATAACTATCATCATCATCATTCAGTGAAATGATATATGCATCCTCATATGCTCTGTTGAGCTAGAGCCTCCTCCATAATAAGAGGGAAATTGACCTTACTATACCATGCTGGTCAGACAGGTTCATATAGGGTTTTATTTCGAGTTTTCCTTCTCTTGCATAGATTTTATAGGCGTATTATATCCTTTAGTCGTCTTTTACGTCATCCACGGGCAAGATAGGGAGTGGTGATTTGCATTCTTACTCCGTCACCACACGGACAAGTACATAAATATATTAAAAAATAAATAATTATCTTTTTAAATTTTTCTTCTGTACTAATTAAGTTCGTTTTATTTCAGGTAAGCAGCTCATTTTATGGTTATTCGTGAGTATTATATATTTAAAGTCATCATTAATTAACGTTAAGGAAATAAGTGAAGCATATCTTATTTCTTTATGTCTACGCTAAAATATTTAATAGGGATAGGTCCACCCGGGGTAGTACCACACTCTCACAGAAAATCGACGCCCGAGTAGTAGCAATTTGTTATTGCTTTTAGTTCGTGCACTGTTAGTTCGGTGAGTGAGAGAGTCGGAAGCCTAACTTTCTGACGCATAACGCATTCATACTCTCTTCACGGTAGGCCACGCGCGGCCTGGTAAAGGTCCAAGAGCGACAGTATCACTTACCATAAGGTGTGCTGATTGCTCATTTACACCTAACAGGAATACTAAAAAAAAGTTTGGTTTAAAAAAGAACATATTGTTTGACAATAAAAGATATGATTTTTATTAGGATTCCGTACCCAAAGGGTAAAAAGGCACCCTATTACTAATACTTCGCTGTCTGTCCGTCCGTCTGTCTGTCACCAGGCTGTATCTCAAGAACTGTGATAGCTAGATAAGTGAAATTTTTACAAATTATGTATTTCTGTTATCGCTATAACAACAAATACTAAAAACAGAATTGAATGAATATTTAAGGGGGGCTCCCATACAACAAACGCGATTTTTTTGCTCTTTTTTTATAGATAATGGTACGAAACCCTTCGTACGCGACTCCGACTGGCATTTAGCAAGTTTTTATAAAACGCGTTTTTGGTGTTCCTAAAAGTACTCTAAATGATAAAACGAATTGCTTTATCGCCCGCAGGGTTAATTGATTATCATCACCGTCACAGTTTTTATACGTCCCACTGCTAGGTTTGAGCTTCCTCCATATTGGAAGGGAAATTGACTTACTATAATACGCTGGCCTGATAGTTTGCTATTAGGTTTTATTTCGAGTTTTCCTTCTTTGGCATAGATTTTTTTTCCAATAATTTTTGCTTATATACACTTAAATAATAATAAGGATAGGAGGATCTTCTACTTTTTCATCCATATATATACGTCCACTTGCGCACAGCCCCTTCTCAGTTGGCTGAATTTAGGCACAAGTTTTTTATTTTGAATTTTTCTTCTATTTTTATCAT
This sequence comes from Lymantria dispar, assembly GCA_032191425.1. Taxonomy (NCBI): domain Eukaryota; kingdom Metazoa; phylum Arthropoda; class Insecta; order Lepidoptera; family Erebidae; genus Lymantria; species Lymantria dispar. The sequence goes on from CM063446.1 coordinate 7,020,053, forward strand.
CAAATAAATTTATCATATATATATCATCAAGTAAATTTACAGGATAATAATAGCGATAGTGAAAAAGGATTCTAAGTTTTTTTTATTTTAGTTTATGTTGTACTGGTATATTGTTAGTTTTAAGTTTACTTTTGTTAGTAATAAGTTACGTTTCCCTTTATTGATTTGTTAATGATATATTTGTATTATTATTATGTACCTGTACTTACTATTCAGTATTAGATCTAATTTAAAAGAACATTTTATAATCTAATTACAGTCATTAAATGGACAATTAGACATTTCTAGATAAATATTTACACATTTTAAAAGCTAATTAGGAACCTTTTAAATGTATTATTATTAGTTGTTAAGTAATTATGCGTATTGTTACGTACTTACACTTACTAATCCATATTAAATTTAACTTAAAATAAGTAAGAGAATAAAAATAAAGCTTTTTATATTAATATATTTTTTCATTTTTTTGATCCAATTATTTCGGAGAATTGAAACTTTATGCACATGTTCATAGCATCAAATGATAGTAAACTAGACAAGGTTTAAGGAACAAAAGGTTTAAAAGCGGGATCTAACGATACTTAGCAGAAATTTAACTTTATCTGATCAGCTCCATACAAAAAAAATCAAAATATTTTTTTCTGCCCAAACTATCAAGTTTAGGAAAAATCTTCTAAGGGCAATTATTATTGACGTTAACGAGCTCTATCCATCCGCACTAAGAAAAAAATTAAAAACCAAAGTTGGTCCCTAAGTCCCTAAAATCTTGCTTTCGACCCAATGTGCGACGTAGCGTAGGACGATCCCCCACTAGGTGAACTGACGACATTTTCAAAGTTGCAGAGAACCGTTGGATGCAAGTGGCACATGACCTTCCGATTGGCATTCTCGTGGGGAGGCCTAGGTCTAGCAGTAGACGTCTGTAGACTGATGGATGGATGAAAAATATTATTTAGAAAGGAATGACGACGATTATATTCTTATTCTGTCACCACGGTATATAATAATTTAAAACAATATAATGAATATAATATATATAAATATATAATCATAATATGATTGCTTGATGCTCATCATAGGTCCTCTGTAGGTATATTATATAGGTCTTAACATGAATAGATTTGTGCTATAATGGACACATTTGGTAAATGTGTTAGTTGTCATGGCGTTGGAGCTTTAAGCTTTCCAGAAGAGTGCCGCAACCCTTTCTCTTAGTGCTTCCTTAGCCAATTTTTACGACTTACAAAGAAAGGTATAAAATAGTGAAATAATTTATTCTTAAACTGTCATCACACGAGGAAACAGAACAAACAAAAAATGCACTTAGATAGTTTTAAAATTGTATGTTAAATTTTATAATACGTTATTTTCTAAAAACATATAATAACAGTTATACAGCTTTAAGTACGATAGACTCCTTGCCGAGTACTTCTAATTCCTTTGCTTGCAGAAGATCACTGAAAAATAGTACAAAAAAATATTTAATAAAATAAAATACTTTTATATTGAGAAATAAGCAAATAAGTTCATTTGCGTAGAAATTTATTCCTACTGTTAAAGCTCTGTAAAATTTAATCTCGTTTGATTTTGAGCGTTTTCTTGTTAATTTGTTCAACCATATTTTTTATAATGAATAAATAGGTGCAAAAAAATATTGCCGAATATTTAGACACAATAAATATTGAAGCATTGATAATTAAAATAAATTTAAAAAGAATAATTAAAAACTACGAATAAACATTTGTTCATCATCATCATCTTGCTCTTATCCCAATTACTTGGGGTCGACGCACTATGTCATCTGTTTTGACATATTGCAAAAAGTTTTAGCAATGACTTTTATGACCGGCCGCCTGCCTGACGTCAACCCTCCTTGGGAATGTAATCGTTGACCCAAATGATACCAGATGGAGTTGGTCCGGGTCAATCTAGGGCTCTTAGTCGTCTTTTACGACACCCACGAGCAAAGCAAGGGTTGGTAGTATTCGAAGCCGCTACCACACAGCACTACATACACATGAATAAACATTTGTTATTGTTGGATATTATAATGAATTGATTGGGAATGGGAATTCAACCTTACTATAGCACGCTTGGTATAGAGTTTTATTTTAAGTTTATCTTCTCTGATGAGATGTTATATGCATATTACATCCTTAAGTCGTCTTCAGCGACATCTACGGGCATATATATAAAAAAACTAGGCCTCCTCTGAGGAAGCGAAATTGATCTAATACTGTGCTGGTCAGACGTGTTGGCTTAGGGTTTTATGTCGAATTTGCCGTCTCTTGCATATATGTTATCTGCTATATATTATATTAGTAAGGACTAATATTATAAATGCGAAAGTAAGTCTGTTTGTTTGTTACGCTTTCACGCATAAACCACCAAACCGATTTCAAAAATTCTTGCACCAGTGGAAAGCTATAATATCAGGGAGTAACATAGGCTATATTTTATCCCGGTATTTCTACAGGAACGGGCACTACACCGCGGTTAAGGCGACTGAAACCGAAGCGAAGCGAGGGCGGGTTGCTAGTATTTTATATCTCTTAGTCCTCTTTTACGATACCTACGGACACGGAGGGTATAGTGAATTGTATTCTTACTCCGTTACCACACGAAAGTAAACTGAAGCAGTAATATTTCAAAATGTTATATATCTTACCCGGATAGTTTAGGTGATTGAACACTGCTGATGACTACTACAACGTTATCGCCAACATTTTCAAAGTAACTGAGATCAATTGTGTAGTTTTCATCTCTAAAGTTCACAATCACAATGTAATTCTCATTTTCATACCACCTAAAAATTAAAAAGAAGATATTTTAAATTCAGATTAACATTTCAGTGTAGGCTAAGGTTTGAACTAATCCCGCACAATCTATCCGGGGCGATGGATGGGCGGTATATGACCCCATAATCCACCGTGTTCCACATCACCATTGGGCCCGACCATTGGGTTGACCGATTCCTTGATATCCGTGACCGATCCAGCAGACCACCCTTTCTGATATCGTTCCCTACGACGTCCTGGTAAGAAAACGGTATTGACGTATGTATAACTGAGACATGAGAATAAGTATTCTCATTCTTTTAAAAATTAATTAACCAATTTTCATATTTTTTACTCTTTATATTTAAAGTAGCATAGTAATGAATAAATCGTTGTATCACGGAGGACTTTACAAATATACGTTATGAATAATACTATTTCTATAAATTTTATCGTGTTTGTATTTGATTCGTAGCTATCCGACGTTTCAAACACTTTTCAGCGTTCAGCGTCGCTCATTGTTTCATTAGAAAGTGTTTGAAACATTGGACAATCAAAAATCAAATACAAACGCGATAAAATTCACAAAAATAGTTTTATTTACAATGTATAATAATCACGTAAACATCAAAAATCATTATTATCTATGATCGGTTTTCATCAAACATTCTGACATTTCATCTCAAGTAAGTATAGATATATACCTAAATAGTTCTCAAGTGTTTATTATGTTGAACATGTCAGTCATAAATTAACAGATAAGATTATTGAAAATAAACTGAAACTATACGTAAGAACTATAATGAAATTTAAAACACTTCGTAAGAATTACCTTCGAAAAGCGAACACACCCTCATTGTACGCGACAGATTCGTATCTGCCATGTCTAAACGTTTGATCAGAGCGGAGTGATGCTAATTTCTTGTATATGTTCATATGCGAATTTTCTGTGATTCGCTGCACCTCTACGTTGAGATTTTCATAACCTTCAGCTACTGGAAGCCAGGTCTTGTCACCAATAGAGAAACCTTAAAAAAATTATACGTCATTATATGACAATTGCTTTATATAGTCTATGAAAGTTCAGTTTAGAGGATAAGAACCTGCATTTTTATCAGCGTTCCACTGGAAGGGCGTACGCTCTGGATCTCTAGAAGACATCCAATAGTTGATGGGGTCATCAGTATTACAACCGCTAGGATCAACAGTATCTTCCCAGCTAACATAACCATCAACCATACCTATTTCTTCGCCCTAAAATTATAATTTAATATAAATAACTCAGCAATTTAACTGATACTCCCTTATTTTCACGTTATCAAGAATAATGGTCACTTACCATGTATGTTACGGCAATCCCGGGCATTAGAAGTATTATCATATTAATGCCATCGACTAATTCAAGACTGTATCTAGATGCTACACGATTATTATCATGATTACCAGCCTGAAATAAATATAAATAACTTTTTTTTTAATATCAAATACTTATGAAGAAATTCTTTTGCAATTTTTATAAAAAATACTTACCACCCAGTTAGCTAGCTTATCAATAGGTTTAAATGTAATAAATTTATCAAGCGCGTATTTAATTTCAGCAGCCGACGAATCACCATTTACATCAGAAATCAAAACAAAGTTAAAAGGCATCTGCGCGCCTTGGCGATCTCCTTCTCCAAAGTACCTCATTGTTAACTGAGGGCTGGAATAAGCTTCTGTCATCATGACTCGAGTCATTCCATCTTTAGCATTATATTCATCGAAAACTTCCCTCCACTGATATACCATCTCGAAGGTTTCATCAAGATCTTTCGTATATATGTGATCTACGTAGTCATAGTTATCAGGATCATTAGTTTTTCCAGTTAAAGGTTCATCAGGATACTTTCCACCATAATCTTCTTTTTTAACTTCAAATAAATGTGCAATAGCATCGACCCTGAATCCAGCGACACCCTTATCAAGCCAAAAGCGAACTACATTTTTCATTTCTTCGACGACATCAGGATTACGATAGTTCAAATCGGGTTGTCCAATAACAAATTGATGTAGGTAGTATTTACCTACCTCTTCTCTGTATTCCCAAGCACTCTTACGAAAAACACTAACCTGTGAGAATATAAACAACTTTTAACATGTACGTAAAATTATTAGGTCAGTTTTTATTGATTATTAGTAATAAGGCAATCTACTAGGAATTAGCATATTGCAAATTATGAGTATCGGGTACAAAATTTAAATGTACCAAAAGTTTCAAATGGTTAAAAACGCTAAAGACAGTAATTGAAGTCTGAAAATATACGAAAACGAAAAATGACTAAATATCTTTCTATACTGTTTAATAGTAATGCAACTTTGCCGTGGGTGTTGGAATACTTCCAACACCCACGGCAAGTTCATTCAGCTTGCAAACTTGTAAAACCGGTGAGAGACGCGCAATTAGATTCAATGAGCCACAGCATCTATTTATATATAAGTGTCATAATCATTTCATGGTAATTGGCATGAAAGCAAAGGTTATTTTAATCATATCCTTATGATATAAAGTAAAATGCTACAATATTATGATATAAGGTGAAAACATACGGTAAAATTATATGCCATTGGATGTCGTGTACACTGTTTCCGCTATTTCAACCAAACGGCGGCATCGTGGAGATTTGTCTTTTGATGAAGGGGTACAACAACGATTGTTTTGCTAAGCAAGACGAAATAGGCACCGCTGCCGCTGATGGAATTTTTACTAGCTAGTGAGATAGATCCATACACGGAAAATGTCCAATTTTACCCCGGCCTCTAGCTCATCAAACGTATTGCTACTACTCAGGCATAGTATTTTACAAGAATGTGGCACTACCCCGAGCAGGCCCGCCCGCAACTGCGGATACAACTATCAATATAGTCCATAGACTAGGGCCTTAATTTTGAAGTAAAGTTCAAAAAAATCACATACCCAATTATTAGGCGGATGCATGACGCCATTTTCATCGATAACACCGTCTTCCCAAATGAAGTAATCATAGTATTTCACGTCACCTCTCAGCGCCGCCTCAAACCACTCGCTTTCATTACTCGTATGGTTCGGTACAAAATCCAATACTACTTTAATATCTAGAACCGCAATATTGCTGTTTATATTTACTTATAAAATATATTAATAGACTCGAGGAATTATCAAAACTTAGTATGAGATTATTTTATTTTGCAATGAATGCATACAATTTAGGAGGAAATATTGACTCTATAAATAAGATTTTTCTAAATTTATATTCACATTATATTATCTTCTTAAGTCGTAATAGGGAGAATGTCATTCTATACCTTGGTGAGCAGAGGGATATAGGCGGGTAAGCTTTCATATCGAGTTTTTTTTTTTCACTTTTATTATTAAAATATTGCTGTCATCTTAGAGCGAGGTAAGTATTTATCTGTTATGCAGGCTATTTATGCAATAAAATATAACTGTGTTATCAGTATAATACAGTAATGGAATAATGACCTCATGTGCCAATAAAATATAGAATAACGATGAGATATTGTAATGTGTTTTGGGGATGTTAATTTTGTTGCGAGTTAAATAATGAGTATATATGACTATAAGTCTATGTATATATATCCATGTGGTGACTGAGTAGGAATACAATTCACCACTCCCTAATGATAGGGAATGTCGTTAAAGACGACGATTAAGGAATACAATACGCATATAACATCAGTGTAAAAGGAGGAAAGCTCGACGTAAAACCCTGTACCAACCTGCCTGACCAGAGTGGTATGATGGGGTCAATTTCCCTCCTATTGTAAAAGAGGCTCGAGCCCAACAGTGGGACGTTTATGAGCTGAAATGATGATGATAAGTCTATAGTCGATAAATGTATTTTTCAAGGCTAATGTAGTAAGTCTACATTATCTATGATTTAGACTTATCATAGTTTAATTCTAAAACTTACCTAATTCTTTGGCCTTTGCTAAAAGGTTATCAAAATCTTCCATAGTACCATATTCTTCTTGAATGGCATAAAAATCTGCGATGTCATAACCAAAATCATACATTGGAGATTTAAATATTGGTGATAGCCATGTAGCACCAATGCCCATCTCTTTTAAGTATTCAAGACTTTCGGTTATACCTGCAAAATTTGAAATACAATATTATAACTCGTAAAATAGATAGTGTCAATTAATTCTCAGCTAAACTTAAATACTATAACTACTATACCATTTAGATCTCCTATTCCATCGCCATCGCTGTCTTTGAAGGATCTAGGATAGATCTGATAAAAAATGGTAGTTTCCCACCAATCTAGTTCTTTCGCCGCATTTGCGGTTACTGCTAATGCCAGGGCTGCTAAAAATAGCAGACTCTGCATTTTGATCCTGATGAAGGAAAATATCATATTAATGTACATAATATATTAAGTAAAGTTAAAGCGAAATCTTACATGCTTTTCATGTCGTCATAGAATAGGTTGTTTTTCAGAGTTTAGTTTTTAATACATTTTACAACTCCAAAGTTGCACATTATGTTGAATATATCAACAATAAAATTAGCAACGATATCAGGTTTCCTTTGATTTTCTTATTTTAACATAATTACCGTTTTATTTTGCACATTAAGTGCTTTTGAGTACTAAATATAATTCGTGTATTATTTACTAATAAATGTCTTTAACTTATTTGCTTTATATAACACAAATCTATACATATAATATACATAGTAAAACAAACCATTAAAATACGTATTAAATTTAGTAGGACAAAATAATAATAGATACTCATGTGCGTAAAACTGCTAGTATTCAAACAACTGTGAGATGAAAATTCCACAAAAAGAAAATACTTTTTTTTCATAGTGAAAATGTATGAATTTTAAACAATTCAGAATAATTATAATGTACTTTAAAAATTACTTACCTAGTTACGTCGATGACCTGCTTTCGTTACTTCTTACATCCAAATTTATAGTACCATATATCGAAGATAAACATGATAGTGGATTGATAAATATCTCAAATACTTACTGTTATCTAGACTTTCATAATACTTTATAGTTATTGAAATTTAGATATCTAGTGATAGTATTTATTCTGTTACTACAATAATACTCAAAGCTTCAGAATCCTTAATGCATACTAGCTATCCCCACAGCTTCCCTAGATTACAAATAATAATAAATAAATACGAGTGGTAGGACCACACTGTCAACAGTTATCTGTCTACAGCCGCGGGCCGGTCCGTCCGGGGACTACCCCGGACGTACTGGCCGGTGGCACTAACCACACCCTCGTAGAAAATCGACGTCTGAGTACTAGCAATTTGTTACTGCACTTCGTTTGGTAAGCGAGAGAGCCGGAAGCCTAACTTTCTGAGGGTGTTTGCGTGTGGAGGGTTTTGGTGATGCCCTTGGTATCACCAAGCCTCAATGCACGCATTCACACTCCCTTCACTCTCTTCGCGGTATGCAGCAGCCTTCTAAAGGTCCATGAGCGACAGCAACACTTACCATCGTACTGCTTACCAGGTGTACTGTTTGCTCGTTTGCCACCGTTTGCAAAATAAAATAAAATACATACGAAGTTTTTATTACAGCGGTTGTTGTGACAACAATTTTCATCTAGCCACACATATACTACGTCTAGTTGTTACAAATTTGCCGAATTTCTTAATCTTAACATTTATCGTTACTGTTCGAGTTGCAACTGCTCTAGCTTTATGTGTTATACATATATTTTAGCTGAATAAATAGCCGAAAAATATAAAAATAAAAACGTAGATAAAATTATGCGTCTGTATATTTTCTATGATTCCCTGTGGTGAGGGAGTAAGATTATAATTCACCACTACCTATCTTGCCTCTGGATATCGTTAAAGAAGACAAAGGAATATAATATGTACATAATATCTGTGCAAGAGAAGGAAAACTCCAAATGAAACCTTATACCAACATGTCTGACCAGCATGGTAAAGTAGATCAAATTCCCTCTATTGTGGAAGAGGCCCGAGCCCAATAGTAACAGACGTATGTGGGCTGCAATGGTGATAAAGATGATATTTTCTATGTGGTAACAGACTAAGAATATATGATCAACCTTTTTAATGCTACGGTATTATACTGTTAAAAGAATTATATGAATTCTTGACGGTACAGTATCCTACAAAAAAGCAAACTCTTTATAAAGTTCTATGTTAACTGCTTGGATATTGTGGTATAGCGGGTAATTGTCCTTTCATTTTATAGAAGTCTCTCTAATAGAAAATAAACAAATTAATATAAAGATTATTCAGTAAACTATAGAAGTGTAGATGTTTCTCAAAGTATTACGTAAAAACATTGCTATTTTAAAACTATCTAATCCCATGTTCTATAATTATCTTAAGAGCACTTATCCTCTACCTCTCCTTTAGTATATATGATAGATCATATATTGAAAATAAAAAAGATATGACTAAGAATATTTACCATTTATTTTTATTCAGTGTTACAATGAATCTGTATCTTTTTTTTTTATTGGCGATGGTGGCAAACGAGCAGGCAGCACACCTGATGGTCAGTGATGCTGCCGCACATGGACCTTTGCAATACCAGGGGCACAGCCAGGCCGTTGCCTACCGTGAAGTAAATGCTCTTCTTAAACCTCGTTTAAAGAAGGACATGTCATAGCGCTCGGGAAACACAGCAGCAGGTAGTTCATTCCAGAGCCTGCACATATGTGGGAGAAATGATCGTTGGAAACGTACAGTTGAAGACTATATCGTTTCCAGGTGAAATGGATGAACCCTGCTGCGATGTCGAGTGGTACGTTGGTAAAACGGTGACAGTAGCACCAAGTCAAACAGTTCGTCGGAGCACTCCCCGTGAAAGAGTCGGTAGAATACACAGAGTGACCCAAAGTCTCTCCACCGCTCCAGCGACTCCAATCCGTCCATGAGATTAGGATCCCCAACGATTCGAACAGCACAACTTTGGAGTGAGTCAAGTGGGTCTAGCTGATATTTGGGCGCGCCTGCCCAGAGATGTGAGTAGTACTCCACATGAGGACGAACTTGCGCTTTGTATAGTACAAGACGCTGTCTCGGTGTGAAACACCGCCTGGATCTGTTCAGGACGCCCAACTTTTTGCTGGTCAATTTGGCTTTGTCCTCCAAGTGACTCCCAAACTGGACTTTGTTCGATATTTTGACGCCGAGGATCCCAATACTATCGGTAATTTGGAGAGTTACTACTTGGAACTGAGGCGCCATGACAAACGGGTCCTTCTTTGAAGTGAACGCGCAAACTTGTGTCTTTGTGGGGTTGAACTAGACTAGGTTCCATTCACCCCATTCCGAGGCCCGCCCCAGAGAGCACTCGACTTCAGACACAAGTTGAACCCTTCTTTCCTGAGTACTCCGAGGGACATTCCGTTGCTCGGTATACCGCTCATCACCCGTGCTGTCATCCGCATAGCAACGCATATTCTCGATGGAGAGCATGTCGTTGATATGCAGGATAAACAACGTCGGGGAGAGCACCGAGAGTACTTGTGGTACACCAGCATTAGTGGTCATAGTATCGGAGCAGGAGCCATCTACGACGGCTTTTATACTCCGACCATCCAGAAAGCTGGTGATCCAATAACAGAGTCTCTCGGGAATGCCGTATGATGGTAGCTTCGATAGAAGTGCCCTGTGCCAGACCCTATGGAACGCCTTTGCAATGTATAGGCTGAATGCTAGCGCCTCACCCTTGCCCTCCAAGGCCTCTGCCCAATGGTGAGTGAGGTACACAAGAAGATCACCAGCCCATCGCCCACGACGAAAGCTGTATTGGCGATCACTGATCAGCTGGTGACCCTCAAGGTAATGCAGAAGCTGGCGGTTTATGATTTTCTCCATTATCTTGGAGAGCAAGGATGTTATCGCAATTGGCCTGTAATTCGATGGGTCAGACCGGTCTCCCTTTTTAGGGATCGGGTGGACATGGGCTACCTTTCACGAAGACGGAACCCTATTAGTAACGTAGGAAAGTTGGTATAGGCGCGTAAGGATAGGATTCAATTCAGGGACGCACATCTTTAGGACCACTGCAGGGATGCCATCCGGCCCACTCGACTTATGGACGTCTAAAAGCCACACACAAAAGTGATACGGATTTTTGGAAGCAAGCTTTCACACCGTGGGATGGTAGGTGGTATGACAGCTCCGGCGTCCAAAGTCGAGTTACAGGCAAAGAATTGATTTAGAAGATCGGCCTTCTCCTTTGCGCTGTGGGCCAGATTGCCATCGTGTTTCAGCAGTAGAGAGAGAATGGACTGGCAGAAGTTACCTTGGGCAGCCATGGCGAGCGACCAAAATTAATGACTCCCAGCGGGATAGCTTTGCAATCGTTCGCCAATTCTAGCAACTTGTTCCGCTTTGGCTCTGGCAATAACTTTCTTACTAGATCTAGAAGCGGCGTTAAATTGCCGCTTCACCTCTGTGGCGTTCGGGTACTGACATTTTTGGGCCCTATTCCAGGCCCGATATGCGGACCGCTTCTGGCGTGCAGCCTCCCTGCAGGTTTTGTTAAACCAGGCTCGACTGCGGCCACCGACGGGTATTTTGTTGTTAGGGATAAATAATTCCATCCCCGTAATAACCACGTCGGTAATGCAGTCCGCGCAGACATCAGGGTCCCCCGAGGCGAAGCAAAGCCGCTTCCATGGGTAGGATGCGTAAAACTCGCGAAGTCCATCCCAATCTGCTGACTTATATTGTCAGACTCTGCGAGTCCCAGTCGCCGTAAAGCGACTATGCCTTACAACAGGGGCTCTGCTACGAATTAAGCAGTGGTCAGAAGACCCAAGTGGGGCTCCGACCACTACCGTGCTGATGTGTAGTCAGCAGAAATCCAGTAAAGAAGACCCATGGCTCTCGATAACTGGGACACGGGTGGGTTGTGTCACCAGTTGTGAGAGACCATAGGCCGAGACCATATTGAAGAGATGTCGACCCTGGTGGTCAGTGGATCGGGACCCCAGCCACTCTTTATGATGAGCGTTGAAGTCTCCAAGAACCACAACCTCCGCTGATGGACACTGCTCCAATATTTCGTCAATCCCCCATTGGACGTTCTCAAATAACTGAATTGATCCAGGATCACTGCCATGGGACTTGTAGAGGCACGCATAGATGCGGGTAAGCCCTCCATAGTCTACGCGTAACCATAGGATTTACAGGTCACCATATTCGAGGGCCTGGAGGTATCTTCTAGGTAAGTATGTTACATTACTTATATTATTATGTATTAATATGAGATAGTCGACGCAATATTTACTACCTTATCAGCCGTCATTTCTACGGTTACTCCCTTTCCGTTCATTTCATGTTTCACGCAATCCATCCATCATTTCTTCAGGCTTCCCTTACCTCTAAAATCTTAAATTTTTTAACCTAAACTTTCATACTTAGAACTATCCTTCAAATATTACTTTCATTCCATCTCATCGCATGTTCATACTAAGTTCAGCATTCACTCTCAAACTTTTCCTTCACTGGTACAACTTTCAAACTTTTTCTGATACGTCCATTCCTTTTTTATTAATTCTTGTTACACTTTACATCTATCTCAACATTCGCATCTCTTTTACATGCAGTCTTCTCTCATCCATCGCTTTTGTAGCCGATGCTGATACATACAATTCAACAGGCTAAGGTTTTATAGATTTCGCCTTTAATTTATGATTTTGAAATCAGAAAAGATTAACTTTTAAAATATTGCTAAGCTAAACAAGGCTAACGATCATAGTTGGTGTTATATGTTTTCTTAAAAAAAGTAAGTTGAAACTCACGAATACTAAATGCTGTAATTAATCCTCCACAGTAGCAAGTTCACTACACTTTAAATGTTTTTCTCTCATATAAACACAGAAACTGTTACGGTAGACACGAGCATCATATGAAGATAACCTTTCAACTGTCTAGTTTGTTGTCCGTAGGTCATCATAATATACAGTGACCGAATCAAAAACAAGGAAAAAGAGCTAAATATTTTGTTGTTTCTTTCTTCGAACAATATTTAAATCTATAAAGAACCTATTAAATATACAGTCTAATATTACGCCATCATTTTAGCCTATAAAAGTCCCACTATTGAGCTCACGGTGTCTGTACAATCCTAATTTACTTACCATTTCACGCTGGTGAGACACAACCTGGTCAGACGTTTTAAAATAGAGTTTTACACGAGTTTGTCTTCTCTTGCATTCATATTATCTGCAAATATCCCTTAGTAACCTTTTACGACACCCACGGACAAGAGTAGGGGGCGGTTAATTATATTCTTACTCCGTAACCACAGGCATTAGCGTTACATAATAACGAAAAAATAAGAAAACTCCTGTCTTTCAAGTTGATTCTTACTGTATATATTCTGCAAATTCTACCGTCTTTAGATTAGGGGAGAAATTGTCCTGATAAGATTCTTAACTATATCAGTCTGATGGCTGGTCTGACGACTTGGTACAGGGCTTTCCTTCAAGTTTTCCTTCTTTTTCTTAGATGTTCTATGCATATTTAATCCTTTAGTTGTCTCTTACAATACCCACGGGCAAGATAGGGGGTGGTGAATTGTATATGTCGGCGTTGCGCCAGGAATATTGATGTCGATAGTAAAACAATCACTATGTAGTCACTGTATTTATTACAAGTTATTGCTGGAGAAGTGAGTGAAGTAAAACTGTCTTCTATTCTAATCTTACAATGTTTTTATAACCTCCGCTTTGCAATGAAACGGTCTAGTCTTAGCAACTACAATTACTTTTTATAACAAACAAATAAAACAACTATAACAATTATCGAAATATAGCTTAAATAATAACGATAAATATTCTAATACATTTAACATAATGCCAAATAGTCACTTTTACATAATTTACATTAATGAGATTAAAGGAAATATTATTCTCATATATTGTTCAACAGACGGCGCTGTAACTAGAAATAAATTGCAATCTTTATTGTGTAAAAACAACTAAATATGGTTACAAAGAATTACATTATTTCTAATCGTTTTTAATTTGATCAATTATATAAATATTTAAACAACTAAAACAAATATTTCTAGAAATACATTCAAAAAGTGTCTTTTAAATATTCATAGCATAGTAAATAGCAGTGTTGTTACTACAAATAATTATTTAAATATTAGTTGCAAATATTTCAAACATGTTTATAACTATAATTGATAACACATACATCAACAATTTACAAATATTGCCGACAGAGGGCGATATGCGCCCATATATATACTTACTCCTTCACCACATAGAGAAAAGATACACAGAGATTCTTATGTAATAAGGTTATTTTAAATGGCCATTTGGCGTGACCATTCCCACTATTTTTAAGATGTTAGCATTATAGTGTATTTCTATATGGTAAGTACACGCATCGCCTTTAGAGCTACTACAAGTACGATTGCTACCCACAGTCCATAAGCGAATGCGTACGACATTTTTTTTATGTATGTGTATAGCTGTTAGCCGTAAATGGCTGTCATAACTTTGCTTGACTTGTGGTTGAGCGTTGAAGGCTCTCATCCCGGTATGTTTCAAATTCAAATCATTTATTATGTATAAACCCCGCGGGGGCACTTACATATTGTCATTTTTTTTTACAATTTTCTTAAAGTTATAATTACCGCCAGATCGGAACGCGACCGCACTGAGAAGATCCAGCAAGAAACTCAGCGGGATTGTCTATTTTTTATTTATTTTTTTAAATTTCTTTTAAATAAAATTACATCTTACAACATGCTTATTAATAGTTCCAGTGTAATGCCATTCGAAATATTATATAATATAGTTCACAAATATAATAATAATTAATATGCCCGTTACAAACCTTCAGCGTGCACTTATAAACATACATTATTCAATGTACATGTATTCACACTTTGATAAATGTGCATACAATACATTCATTAAAAATAATCAAATTAAAAGCAGTCCTATGTAACTTGTTCCTTTTTTTATTTTCGAATTCTCTATTATCACTCTAAACTTTTTGAAGTGATGAGTAGGTTATATACCTACCATATTCTTCTCTTCTGTACTCTTGTTTTCCGTGTGGTGACGGAGTAAGAATACAATACACCGCCCACTCTCTTGTCAGTGGGTATGGTAAAACACGACTAAGGTATATAATATGCATATAATATCTATGCAAGAGTGCTGTGTGGTAGCGGCTTCGAATACTACCAACCCTTGCTATGCTCGTGGGTGTCGTAAAAGACGACTAAGAACCCTAGATTGACCCGGACTAACTCCATCTGGCACCATTTGGGTCAACGATTACATTCCCAAGGAGGGGAGACGTCAGGAAGGCGGCCGGTCATAAAAGTCGTTGCCGAAACTTTTTGCAATATGTCAAAACAGATTACATATTGCGTCGACCCCAAGTAATTGAGATAAGAGCAAGATGATGATGATGATGATGATAATATCTATGCAAGAGAAGAAAAACTCGAAACAAAACCTTATACCAATACGTCTGACTAGCGTGGTATAGTAGGTCTGTTTCCCTCCCCTACTAGTGGAGGCCCAAGCCCAACAGTGGGACGTATATGGGCCGAGATGATGATGATGATTTTTCTCTTCGGCTATTATGTGGGACTGATTCCTTGACCGTAGTAGTTGGACTATATAACCCTAAATTGAACACTTGTATACATGAAGTTCGTTACAGATTTTAGAAGTATCCAACCAATGTGCCCCAAATCGTTTTCATTAGAAAGCAACAATGCGAAAACGGTTTTAGACCACTTAAACGGTGAATAGATGCGCTGCGAGCGCTTTAGAAGAATTCTATTTTCATTTTATTTTTTTAATTTATACAGAACTAGCAACCCGCCCTCGCTTCGGTTTCACCCGCGTAGTTCCCGTTCCCGTGGGAAAACCGGGATAAAATATTCCTATGTTACTCCCTGATGTTATAACTTTCCATTGGTGAAAGAATTTTTTAAATCGATTCGGTGGTTTAAGCGGGAAAGCGTAACAAACAAACAAATAAACAAACAAACTTACTTTCGCATTTATAATATTAGTAAGGATTTACACTTACAGCGTCTTTTGGATCAACTACTACACGATAACACAAAAAAAAAATACTGGAATAGTATCGAATACTATGGTTTTTTTCATTGGTAAGGATGTAGTAATCAACTTTTACATTGCTTGAATTATATAGTAGGTAATATTCTATATAATATTTAAAAAAAATCATAGGCCCATCGAAGGGATCGAAATGCTCAAAGGGTATTAAGATTTTTTTGTGTAGATACTTGACAATTTTTAATTATCATAATAATTACATTAAATGTTAAACTTAAGTCTAAAATAGCAACGGTCATAAAGATAACAAATACGTTACATGAGTGATAAATGCAACAAGTTCAACAAATAAAACATTTTGAGTTATCAATACTTTAAAATAAACGGACCTTTTTCTAAGTAAACAAACTTTACCAATAAACTCAAGAGCTCAATATGTGAACTATGTAACATTGTTGTAAGACTTTAGCGTGTAATAAAATTTGTCCAAAACAAGATATGATGACATGATCGAACAAGACAATCAAGTACCTATGTAATCACAAGACGTAATTCTTGCTATTTCATCATTATTATCGCAGCCCATATACGTCCCACTGTTGGGCTCGGCCTTCCTCCCCAATGAGAGGGAATTTGACCTACTATACCATGCTGTTCAGACATGTTGGTATAGGGTTTCGTTTCGAATTCTCCTTCTTTATTCTTGTAGTTTTCCTGAAATTGCCAGTGCTGCAGCCAATTTTCTTTTTATGGTTTTAATGGAAAATTATCTTGACTCATATAAAATCCACTACAAGGCTCGAACTTCCTAGATAATAGGAGAAGTGACCTTACTATATCACGCTGGATAGACAGATTGGTATAGGGATTTGTTTCGAAGTTTTGCGTCTCTTGCATAGATATCATATGCGTATTATTTCGTTTAGTCATCTTTTATGAAATCCACGAGCAAGATAGCGATTGGTGAATTGTATTCTTATTCGTTAATACACAGATAATGGAAAAATAAGCGATGATAATAGATTATATTCTTAACTTGACATCAAACAAGGGATAACTGATGCCATTACTGATTTTAAGAAATGAAATAACTCCATTATAGTACGATTTCATTTAAATACCTACACCACGAATCTTTTGTTGTACTTAATTCATCAAATAATTCGATATGAAGAGTAGTTTTATAAGATAAGTAGACATATACTACAAAAAGAATTCATGATACTGTTACACGAAATTGATTTGATGCTGGATTTATTTGACAACACCTTGCATTAAGGAAAATCCTTGTATTGCGATGGACTTTACAAACATATAATTAACGGACACAAATTACATCCTTTTTCGTGTGGTGACGGAGTAAGAATACAATTCACCACTCCCTATCTTGCCCGGGAATGTTGTAAAAGATAAGGGATGTAATATGCACATAACATCTATGCAAGAGAAAGGAAACTCGAAATGAAGCCCTTTACCAACATGTTTGACTAGCATGGTACAGTAGGTCCAATTCCCTCCTATTGAGGAGGAAGCCCGAGCTCAACAGTGGGACGTATGCGGGCTGCGATTATGATGATGATGAAATTACATCCACGACCCTAGCACGGTAGATAGGTAAATATATTAAAAATCATGATTATTTTTAAATATTTATTCACAATGTCTAATATTCAGTTAATAATTTATTCTTACTTTAACTTCAAAACTAGTCCCTCGTAACCGACTACTGGAACTGATGAAGCTTTAAATACATCTCTGTAAATATAAAACAAAAATATTATTAATTTATGATAAGAGCAAAATATATCGTACATATTTCTCTTTGGAATTCAGAAAAATATTATCTAAAGAATACAGTAAACCCAAAATCACTATTAATATAATCGGTTCAGCCTTTGTAAAATGATAATTATACTGCTAACAGAAAAAAAATATGAAAATGACTAAAATTGTCTTTTCTTTGAATTTAAATGCCGTACAGGAAGTGAGCATATTATCATTTATGACTTCTGATGTTTACACGATTATTACATATTATAAATATGTAAAATTATTTTATGAATTCTATCGCGTTTGTATTAGATTTTTGATTGCTCGATATTTTGAACACATTTCAGCGTTCATGGTTACATGAGGACTAAGCTGTCTGGCGTTGTTAAATAAATCATTGTTATTTAAAGTCAATGTCTAAACAACAACCCGTTGGGCGTGTGTTCGAAACGTCGAAAAATCAATAATCAAATAGAAATGTGGTAAAAGCCGTAAAAATAGATTTATATAATATTATCGTTTAGTTTTATGTAGTGTCGCTTTTAAGAATTGACTGCCAGATACATTTAATATCGCACAATCAAAAATTTGAACTTGGGATTTCTCATGTTTGTCTGCGAGTAATACTACACGTATTACTAAATTATTGAGGCAATGTTTTTATTATAATGTATCAATTTCATCCGCAGTTTTACGTGTGTTTTCTTTATAGCCTTGGTAATGACATTGCTTATAAGACAATATAAGATAGCCTATAACTATCTCACTTTAAGATAACTTTTTATAAGCGAAAAATTTAAAATTCGTGTCAAAAGTTTCTGAAACTAGTTATGGTTGCAAGTTCTGCTATCCAGACTATCGAAACTTGCAAACCATCATAATATATTTTCCTATAATATTGAAATAGATATAAAAATAACTATGAATATTGTGGGTTTATTGAAATTGCAAGAGATAGTATTACAGAAATTACAATACTGCATTAACAATAGCTTACCCTTCATTTTTCGGTGATTGAATGCTTCGAAGTACAACAGCGACGTTTCCAGTCACATTTTCGAAGTAGGTCAGATCAATTTCATAGTCAGTATCACGCATATTCACGACCACAATATAATAGTCGTTTTTGTACCATCTATTTAAGAAATTATATTAATCACTTTATCTGCTATACTCTAGTTTATTCGGTCAACATTTTATTTCCTGAACAAACATTTAACATCATCATTTTAGCTCACATATGTCCCACTGTTGGGCTCGAGCCTCCTCCACAGTAGGAGGGAAAATGATCTACTATAACCACGCTGGTCAGACGTGTTTGTATAGGGTTTTATTTCGTAAGAGAAGGTTCCGAGTTATTCCTCTCTTACGTAGATGTCATATGCATATTACATCCCTTAGTCGTCTTGTACGACACCCATGGGCAAGATGTGATGATGGTGAGTTGTATTATTACTACTTACTTTATTTACATAAATGATATTATGGGGATAAATGATATTGGGGGATATCCATCTATCGTTCTTATAGCCTATACATGTCCACTGCTAAAAATAGGCCACTCCAAAGAAGAATAATGCCAATATTCTTGACCGACGGGTTAGGGATTGTAACTGGTGTTGTGAATTTCTCAGAAAATTGCTATAGCTATTTTTTTCGATCTCTCTTATCAAGTTTTCACAACTCCTACGTTTATATAAAAAGCCCATCTTTATATTAAATTTGGAGGTACATATATGGTGTATAGTTGTTGGATGGATTCTCTTTCTTTTACTTGTCGTTAAATAAGTCACTTATATGCCATTTATTGCATTAATAATAGCACATATTACATATCTACGCATCAGATTATCCACTTTATAATTACACGTTCAATACTTATGGTTTACCTTCTTCTTCGTCCATTAATATAGCTAATATGAGTTTAGTAGAAGAAAAGAAGAGGACCATGCCTTTGCCAGGGAAAATAGGCTATGCAATCCTAGCTATATGGGTTACAATAATTTTGTTTAGTTTCGAAAGTTTAGTTAGTACGAAATAATTATTTTAAAATTATTTTATTTGTCCAAAATTGATGCTTTCGATACTCTAAAGAAGGTAAGTGATTATTTTACTTTTACTTCTTCACCATGTAATTTATTCATTTACGTTTTATTATTGGTCTATTAAATGTTCACTATTAGCTTATAATATGGCCTAAGCATTTTACGCTGGATAGATGGTTTGATTTGGGTTCAAACTGTTGTAATGTTATTTGCTTATCTATACACATAAATAAAATTGAAGTGTCTGTTTGTAATATCAAAATAATCGTTTTTTTCATGCTGATACGGTTATTTACTCGTTATTATACCTAAAACCGGTTTAAAAAAAATATCTGTTTGTTTGAGATAATCTTCAAAACGGTTGAATGGTTTACAATAATATTTTACTACAAGGTAGCTGTCCATATAAGAAGTAACTTAGGCTATATTTAATCCCAGTATTCCTACGCGGGTAAGGTGACTGAAGCCGAAGCGAAGCGAGGCCGCGTTGCTAGTGTATCATAAATATCTCTAACGACAACCACTCAGATCGTACTAGTTCAACTCTTTTATAATTAATATATAGATATAAAAGAGTTTTATACATACGGACCTTTTAAAAGCAAAAACATCTTTGTTCAAAGCCAGAGAGTCATAACGACCATATCTAAAAACTTTGTTTTGACGGAGACGAGCTAAAGCTTGATAAACTTTGAAATGAGATCTCTCTGCTGCCATCTGTACTTCAGCGTTTAATGTTTCGTAACCTTCTGCAACTGGCAGCCATGTTCTGTCAGCAACTGAGAAGCCTGTAAGAAATATATTTTTATTGTTTTAGTAAAATATCAAATGAAATAATGGTAGCTTATTTAAATAGGGATAACTGTTGGCTATTTTCATGTAATCATCATCTCGGCTCATATAAGCCTAACTGCTGGACCCATGCCTCCTCCATAGTAAGAAAGAATTAAACCTACAATATCATTATGTTAGTTATATTGGGTTTTATTTCAATTTTTAATACTCTCGCAGTGATATTAATACAAGAAACAAAAGCTTTGTACCCCTTTTTACGAAAATTATGCAGATGGACAAACATGAAATTAGGCACAGTTGAAGAATATATTGAGAAGTGCAGAACACTAAAATTTGATATACTAATGAATTAGAAATACATTAAATACATACAAATATATATATACATACATACAATACAAAAGGTCTTACGCACACTACCATGCAATCGATACACAACACACAAACGCTTCTACACTTTTGTTTACGGTTAAAATCTCCGGTCGAACTGAATGTCAAACAACCATAATTGTGATGACAATGTCTAATAGATGTGTACTTTATGTTAGTTATTAGTGAAATACAGCTTGCTCAATATACAATTATACATAAATAAAATTAAAAGAAAATTGTGTAGCTGAAAAATTAATTTAAATGAATTATGGCCGAATTTCGACCTCTGAGGGACCATAGTTTGTTTAAATGCCTCAATCTATACCAATGGGAAAGATAGGGGTGACCGTTGTATTTTTACTTGGTGACCACGCAGATACTGTGGTTAATAAATCCGTGTATTACCAATCCATCCTTTTCACTTACAATATTAAGGTGATAACTATGGAATATAGGTAAATATGACATCTTCACTGAGAGAAATAAATCCGTCTGACCAATAAAATATAGTAGACTAATTTCCTTATTATTTAATACCTTTTTCAGCCCCGAGTGGTGATAATGAGAATAAGAACATAATTCCTTACCCTCTATCTTGCCCGTGGGTATCGTAAAAGACGACTAATGGATTAAATATGCATATTACATACAGCGTGGGAAGTCCAATTATCCTCCCATGTTTAGTTTGAAGACAATGGACAAAGTTTTCTTTTAACCGACTTCAAAAAAGGAGGAGGTTCTCAATTCGTCGGAATCTATTTTTTTATGTATGTTCACCGATTACTCAAAGACCAGGCGTCTTTGACCGATTTGCAAAATTATTTTTTTGTTTGATAGGGTATACTTCCCAGGTGGTCCCATAGTCATCAGGTCAGGATCTGATAATGGTATCCTTGAGAAATTGGTGGAATTCTTAAAATTTTATAGGCAATTTTAACGTTTTTAGTTTACTGGTTGAAGTCGGTTTTTTTTTTTTGTTAAAATTATTATTTTCATACAAACTGCTACTGCGTATTAAATTTGGCATTAAATTTCGTAAATCCTTTGTACAGTGTTAAAAAGACAAATATATGCTTAAATATATTTTTAAAAACTTTATTTTGTAACGTATAATAATATTCCCTATAGTATACTACTACTATTATATTGTACAAATGTATAAAATCATGTTCAAAGTAAAACCTACCGGCATTCTTATCAGCATTCCACTGGAAAGGTGTTCTTTCCGGGTCTCTAGATGCTGTTACATAATTTATAGGATCATTAGTATTACATCCGGAAGGATCGACGGTATCTTCCCAGCTGACATAACCATCAATCATTCCAAGTTCTTCACCCTTTAGAAAAAAATACATATTTTAATAATATTTGTATTCTAATAACTCTGTATAATGTTGTACGTGTGCATGTGACTGAATTCCTCCTAAGCGATGTGTGCATTTGCTGTCGACGCCGATTTTTATGCATTTTTTTTTCTTTTTTTTTTTTTGTGTGGAGAATATAAGAATGAGTTAGATAAATATTGTGCGTGTGGTGATGAAGTAAGAATACAAAACACCACTCCCTATCTTGCCTGTGGATCTCGTAAAAGACGACTAAGGTATATCATTCGAATATAACATCTATGCAAGAGAAGAAAAACTCGAACAAAACTCTATATCAACCTGTCTGTCCACTCTGTCCAGCATGGTATAGTGAGGTCAATTTCCCTCCTATTGTGGAGGAGGCTTGAGCCCAACAATGGGACTTATATGAGCTGAAATGATGATGATCATGATTAAATTAATTATTGGATCGGTATATAGTGTTGCGATCGATTTCAAGGTAGGTATTATAGTTTATTTTAAAACTAGCCCACCCGGCGAACTTCGTACTACCATAATTTATTTCGTAAATATATTTTCTAAATTTCCAAAACTATATTCGTCTATGGCTGTCATTTTCGTTTTGTTATTACATGATAGATGTGTTTTTGTTATACCACGTTTTATAGTGACTTGCATTCTCTTTGACGTTTTATGTCAAATCCCACGGGAACCCGGTCGAACGGGATAAAAAGTATCCTATGTCAGTCTCCTGATTCTAAGTTACCTCCCCGTCAATTTTCAGATAAATCGGTACAGTCGTTCTTGAGTTATAAATAGTGTAACTAACACGACTTTCTTTTATATATATAGATATATAAACAGGGTCTATTGGGTCAACTAGTGATATATACCCCTTTTTCTCTATGTGGTGAAGGACTAAGATAACAATTCAACACCCCTATCTTGCCCGTGGGTGTCGTAATAGACGACTGATGAATATAATATCTCTACAAGCGACGGAAAACTCGAAATGAAACGCGATGCCAACACGTCTAACCAGCTTGGTATAGTAGGTCAATTTCCCTCCTATGGTGGAGAAAGCTCGAGCCCAACAGTGGGACATATATAAGTCGAGATGATGACGATGATAAAAATAAAATTGTACGTCAAGATCTTAAGATTGCCTAACTGGCACCATGATTGATAAATTTTATTATCATTTCTATATTGATAATCCATTGTCTTATTGTTAGTTAAACAGTCAAATTATGCTTTAGCTTGTCATAATAAAGAAAATATGTGTAATATTACTTACCATATACGTCACACCTACTCCCGGCAGTAACAAAACAATCATATTGATTCCGTCAACTAAGGAAGAACCGTATCTTGTTGCCATACGGCTATTGTCATGGTTACCAACCTGTAAAAATTTCCTTCAATTATATACGGCGCTATTATGTAGTAAATATCCGGGATAGACGGCCATAGTTACAAACTTTTCCATTTATAATAGCTGTAAGAGGATGTTAGTAGAAGACGCATTTATTATTTTACATATCTACAGTGAATTGCTTTTAGAACATTAAAACATTTAAAATAAAAATGATTTAAGAGAAAATTAAGAAAAAATAACTTACCACCCAGTTTGCACCTTCATCTACAGGTTTGTAAGTCAAAAATTTGTCAACAGCCCGTTTGATATCAGCCGCTGATGATGAGGCATCGACATCAGTGATCAAGTCGAAATTAAAAGGCATTTGTGCACCTAGCCTATCACCTTCACCGAAATACCTTACTACATTCTGTATCGTTGCATATACTTCAGTCATCATAACTCTTGTTTCTCCATCAATAGCCTTGAATTCATCCAAAACATCTCTCCATTCATAAACCATATAATAAGTTTCATCTCGATCTTTAGTGTAAATATGATTGAGGTAATCGTGAGAATCCGGATGCGCATTAACATCACCTGACAAAGGTTCATCGGGGTATTTACCTCCATATAGATTTTTATCGACCTCATATAAGCAATTGACAGCATCAACTCTGAATCCTGATACACCTTTTCCAAGCCAGAAACGAATAATATTCTGTAATAAATTAATTATAATTATTAATGATACGAGTACAATAAATTATTTCTAATATTAATACGTGAAGCACACACACGCACGCACGAACGCACACACGCATAAACGCACGCACCCACGCACACGCACGTACGCACGCACACACACACACACCAACACTTATACACTTTTGGTTACAGTTAAAATGTCTGGTCGAACTGAATGTTAAACTATTATAATTATGTCCTCCATATACAATAATACATAAATAAAATTAAAAGAAAATTGTGTAGCAGAAAAATTCATTCAGATGAATTATGGCCGAATTTCGACCACTCGGCGACTACTAGTTTCTAATTATTGCTCAAATAATCATTACCTTCATCTCTTCAACAACATCAGGATTGCGATAGTTCAAGTCAGGCTGTCCAATTACAAACTGGTGTAAGTAATACTTTCCTACTTCGTCCCTCCATTCCCAAGCTGATCCTCTAAAATGGCTTCGCTAAAAAGTAATAAAAATTCTTTTGGTATCTGTTTCTACACAAATTAAAGAAATTAATTGTCTAAATTAATTGTTGTTTCTGTTCAAGTTCTGAACTAAAAACTGAATGCAAAAACTAACTTTTCAAGATAGCATTGTCTTCATATTAGATTATAAATAAGCTTCCAAGATTCTTTAAAAACGTTAATTATCTGCTTAAACAATAGCCCCAAATAGACAAGCATTTTTGCTTGCTTTGCAAGTTTGAATATTTACCCAATTATTTGGTGGCTGCCTATTTCCATTTTCATCGATAACTCCGTCTTCCCAAACAAAATAATCGTAATATTTCTGGTTACCTTTGAGGGCTTCTTCAAACCAGACACTTTCATTCGATGTGTGATTTGGAACCAGATCCAAAACTACCTTTATACCTGAACACATAAGAGTTTCTTGTATTTCCATCTAATTATATACCAATATTATAATAAAACCGACTTTAAAATCAAAATATTTATTTTATTACCATATTTTAAATATTGAACTTTATTACATTAAACAAATATTATAGATGAGTTGTATAGCTACCTACTATCTATAAACAGTTAAAGAAAACTGAATACGTGAACTAGAAATTCATTTATTTACAAAATTCCTTTTTAAACAAAAAATATATATTAATAGAATCACATTATTATATTTCAGTTCTTACCATGTTGAAATAAAATTATTTTATGGATTTTATAGCGTAACATCACGATCAAAAATTATTTAATTTGCCCAACGTTTCGAACATATCTCTCTCTCCCTCCCTCAATTCTATACAAAAGCGATAAAATCCATATAAACAGTTTAATTTCAACGTATATACTCGCATAAATATCAGAGGCAATTATTCTCACCAAGGTCTTTTGCTGTTTTCAACAAGTTCTCAAAATCTTCCATAGTACCGTATTCATCGTGTACGGCATAAAAATCAGAAATATCATATCCAAAATCATACATGGGTGATTGGAACATAGGAGAAAGCCAAATAGCACCAACGCCCAATTCTTTAATATAGCTCAGTTTTGAGGTAATACCTGTAGAAATAAGAAAATATGATATAATATACTTAATACGAATACCTTGTCATTAATCCAGCAATATTTCCCTCGTGGAACATTATTGAGATGTATCAAATTTCTGAATTTCATTTTTTGGACGGAAGATCATTTTCTCCAAATGATATGATCATTTTTCATTTTTCATTATCATTTAATCAGATAGACATACCCAATAAGGAAGTTTCAGGAGAATTCCGAAGTAATATTATTAAGTATTTTTTTTAATAAAAAAGCCTTCGTGTACTTTTCTAAATAATACAATGTTTTTTGTTATATATACAATCGTTACTCTACATGTGTTGAAGGTGGAAGGAACCACCGAATGTCTTCCCCATGGATGTCCTAAAAGACGATTAAGTATAATATATAGGTAAGAAGAGAAGGATAACTCGAAAAAGCTATACCAACCCGACTAACCAGCATGGTATATAGTAGACCAATTTTCCCTTGTGAAGGAAGCTCGAGCTCAGCAGTAGGACATATATAAGCTAAAATAATAACGACGATGATGATGACATTAATAATTACGCTTTATTAATTAATTTAATTACGTCTTATTTTAAGAGGAAGCAAGAATAGGAGGCCTACATTTAGTTACAAAATTTACGACGAGTGAACTAACTGTCGTTAACGGGCCACAGTAACAAACTTAAAACTAGTTCTTGTGAGAAAATACTTTAATGTCGAGAAAATTATCAGAAACACCATTAACGCTTCTCTTTTAGTCTTTCGGGTTCAACCCAATTTTTAACTATTGCTAATACAATAGAGCTAAGGCATACTAAAATAATGAGGACTGCTGTTTTCAGCGGTTGTTGTTTATATATTGAGCATAAAATGACAAAGGACTGGACTGGAATTGGACTCGAGGCTCTTCGGATAATGGAACGTTAGTTAAACGACTATATCAAAATATATCAAACGTATTGGTATAGGTTTTTCTTTCGCATTCTTCCTCTTAGATGTTATATTACATTTTTAAAATCCCTTAAGTTATGCTTTATGACAATGAGCATAAAATGACAAAGGACTGGACTGGAATTGGACTCGAGGCTCTTCGGATAATGGAACGTTAGTTAAACGACTATATCAAAATATATCAAACGTATTGGTATAGGTTTTTCTTTCGCATTCTTCCTCTTAGATGTTATATTACATTTTTAAAATCCCTTAAGTTATGTTTTATGACAGGTACAATCAAGAAAAAGGGTAGTGAATTATATTTTGCGTCACCATACAAAAAGTAAAAAAATAATAAGCAGTAAAGCACGAACATTTTACAATATAATTTATAAATAAAAAATAACTTACCATTTAAATCACCAATACCATCGCCATCACTATCAGCAAATGATCGAGGATAAATTTGATAGAATATTGTGCTTTCCCACCAATCTAATTCTCTTTCATTTTTCTTTACAATATTACTACTACATAGGGCTAATAATAACGGCAGCAAAAATACCGCCTTCATCTTTAATGATTATTCGAAAACAACAAGTAAACTAGACAGATACAATGGTTTATATAACTTTAGTCATCTATGTCTTATCGATTTGAGATACTCGGTAAGTGGTCTGATAAAGCCATCACATGTAAAAAAAGATATTGTCTAATCTTCTATGGAATAATTGTAAAACTAATACTGTTACGTGGCAATGAGATACAGTTTTAATTTTAAAACTAAAAGCTAGAATTAAATTATGACTAACTTAGATACATATGTATAAAGAACGGAGACACGATATAAACTGGCGCGATTGAGACGTTGACAGGTTTTTATATATAGTAAATGACATAAGAAATGGGGTCGTTTAACTATTTACCACTTAAGCTTAAAAGGAATAGTTATCTTAATGACGATAGAACTTTGAGTTATCAAATAACCTTAACAATTTCTAATGACATAATTATCTCAAACAAAACAGAAACTCAATGTTGCTAAGTTATAATCGAATATATTATATACCCAGTGATAAATACTGATGGTTTCCGTGTGGTGACGGAGAAATAATACAATTCACCACTCTCTATCGTGCCCGTGGATGTCGTAAAAGACGACTATGGGATATAATTCGCATATAATATCTATGCAAGAGAAGGCAACCTTGAAACAAAATCCTATACCAACCTGTCTGACCAGCATGGCATTGTAAGATTAATTTCCCTCCTATTGTGGAGGAGCGCAGTGTGCATTTTGAACTTTGAAAAGAGACAACTCACCTAAATTCGGCTTCGTAAAGAATTGTCCTTGTCACACACTACCTGTGTGACCTCGAACGAAACACAAACAGTTTGACATTGGATAAAGTTTTCATTTTCTTCCCGTAGAAACTTTGGTAGGTACATCGTTTTACTACCTTTAGAATTCAATATCGTAAAATCTTGATTGAGTCTCTACGTAAAAAAAGAAACTATTGTCAATGTTTTTGATTCTAGTTTCAGAGTTGATGAGTCGCTCAACCGTCTTCTTTAGGTATGTAAGATATGCGGGTTTTAGATATTTAAGTTAACAAAACCAAATGATTTTTATCTGAAAATATATGTCTTGTAACAAATATTTTTCTGTATATTATCTTAAATGACATGATAACTTCCTCCTTTAACATTAACTTTGTAGAAGTGTGAGCAAAAAAAATAAATTATTCCAACCAAAATACAGTCATTACATGACTTACAAAAAACAATCGTATGTAACGACTGTATATTTATTCATTCATCAAATTATTTTTCACTATCGTCATCATCATCTAAGCTCATATACATCTGTTGGGCTCGTGCCTTCTCCACGATAGAAGGGAAGTTGACTTATTATACCATGCTGGTCACACGTGTTAGTACAGGGTCTTACGTCTAGTTCATCTTCTCTTGCCTAGATTTTATATGCCTATTGTAATATCATAGTCGTCTTTTACGATACCCACGGGCGTGAGAGAGTTGTGAATTGTATTCTTACTCCATCAGCGCACAGGAAAAATATACTTATTTAATATAAGTATATTTTTCATATAACATATATTAACATATTCACTACAAATATATAAAATTCGTTATTCCGCGTGTTTTAATATAAATCTATGCAATAACGATGACTTTGACATTTTAGTTCACCCATGAGCATGAACGCTGTAAAGTATTCGAGACGTTGGAAAACAAAAACAAATGCGATAAAATCCGTAAAAATAGTTTATAATGTGTAATAATCGCGTAAATATTAGTAATCATTATAAATGAAAACTGTAGGGTTATTTTGTTTTAGCATCTACAGTTATATCATCATGATCACTTTAGCTACTACTGTAGGGCTCGAGCCTCTTCCACATTACGGGGGAAATTGACCTACAATACCACGCTGGTCACACGCATTGGTATTTTTTTTTTATGGGTGGGCTATGGTAAGCGCACGCGCGGTCCGTTCCGTCCGGGGCGATGAAAGGACGGCGCGCGGGCCCATAACCCACCTGTACCCACGTCACCTCGTTGTTGGGCCAACCACCGGAGCAGGGTGACTCGTCGTCAGTGGTCGGACACGCATTGGTATAGGGTCTCATCTCGAGTTTTCCTTCTCTTACGTAAATATTGTATGCGTATTATAACCCTTTGTCGTCTTTTAAATCACCCACTGGTAAGATAGAGGGCGGTGAATTATATTCTTACTCGGTCACCACACGAACAGGTACATAACCAATAAATAAATAATCATGCAGTCTATTAATGTTCAATAGTGTCACTCAAGGAGAAAATGGAATCTTTTGCTTATCAAAGTTATTTATTTTAGATAATATTGATACGACTTTAAATCTTATGTCACTCATTTTGTTAGTCTCAGAATCTATTTTTTTTTTTATTGTGAGTGGATGATTTCATTAGAGTACGTATCTATACTACGTGACTTATTTTTAACAATTTTTAACCAACATCTCATTTCGGTGACCATTCGTAGTACAAAATTAAACACAATTTTGACCGAACGTATCATTTTCTCATCGTACCCTTTCTAGAAATATCGAAAGAGAATCATAGAGAAAAATATTAGAAATACTAGCAACCCGCCCTCGCTTCGCTTCGGTTTCAGTCGCTTAAACCCGCGTAGTTCCCGTTCCTGTGGGAATATCGGGATAAAATATAGCCTATGTTACTCCCTGCTTTCGATTGGTGAAAGAATTTTTGAAGTCGGTTCGGTGGTTTAAGCGTGAAAGCGTTACAAACAAACAAACAAACATCCTTACTTTCGCATTTATAATATTAGTAAGGATAAGCCTCACATTAATTACTTGATACTTTGATTAATGACGGATGTTATACTACAAGAACTAATATTATAAAACCGCCTAAGTGCGAGTCGGAGTCGCGCACGAAGGGTTCCGTACCATTATGTATAAATAATCACGATTGTTGTATGGGAGCACCCCTTAAATATTTATTTGATTTTGTTTTTAGTGTTTATTGTTATAGCGGCAACAGAAATACATAATTTGTAAAAATTTCAACTGTCTAGCTACAGCGGTTCTTAAGGAACAGCCTGGTGACAGACAGATGGACGGACAGACGGACGGACAGACAGCGAAGTCTTAGTAATAGGGTCCCGTTTTTACCCTTTGGGTACGGCACCCTAAAAAGGGAACCTGAATTTTTTTGTTATGCATTCACGAATTATTGATTGAATTATCATTATCATCCTTATTTCAGCTCAAATAGATCCCACTATTAAAAAGTTCAAATCTACTCCACAATAGCAGTGAAATAACCCACGCTGGTCAGACGTAACAGTATAGGCTTTCATTTTAAGTTTTCCATCTCTTGCATAGATGTTATATGCATACTTAATTCCTTACGACTTTTACGACATCCTTCCTTACGACTGTTACGACACATGAGTAAGCTTGGATTGAATGTATTCTTACTCCATCACACACGGATGGAAACATTAAACAAATTCTAACATCAAACTTGATTATACTAATAACCAAATATCAATAATAGAGTTAGCAATAAATTTCTCTATAAAATTAAGATATACGTAACCTGTTGCTGAATCATATATTGAGTTATGTCTGAACCTATTTGTGTAAAGTATTGTTATTACTTAGGTTCTAAAGGAATCTTCATTCAGAGATTAACTTTGACGCGATAGTATTAGAAATTGCCTTTCCCAGTAGGCAAAGACTTGAAAAGTGATCCAAATATAGTTAATTCTATGATCACTGGTTAAATAAGCGAACAATAATTCACCAATAATTCAGCTGAGATTATGTGCTCGGTATTCATAAGCCATAAAATAATTTGTCAAAATATTCTTAGTAAAACCATTCATATAGATGCAATATCCAGTAACTCGTAATAAAATTATCCCTTGCTACCTTTATATATTTAATGTTTTCCTTTAATAAACAGCTTGTTTTTGGAATGAAACTATGTTTATAGTAAAGTAGCGACACACCCTTAATAACCTCAAATATCTTCTAAGATGTTCATTTTAATAATATTAAATTTTAATCTAAATTATATGTACAAGGTATCTATTGTAATTAATTGGAAATGGGTTAAAACGGTATTGTTTAAAATAGCTTCGTAAATAGCTCGCTATTTTTTTCTGTAAATATAAAAGTAGTTACTTTAGGTTGTTCGTAAGCATATATCATCACAAACTTTATATACATAGACCTTTTAAAGATATCTAATTCTGTTACATTATTTTGATCTGACTCGTACAGTTTAGCCAATGTTTACAATGTAAGCGCACAAAAATATGTTTTTCACGATGTCACATTACAACTCTTTGAAATTAGCAGCTTTCTTCTACTGTGATATGCAGATATTAGACATATAAACTTATCTATTGAATCATTCTGTCTACTAATTGAAACAGTATCAAAACACCATGCGTAGTTTAAATAATCTAAGACAGACAGAACAACTATGTTTTGCACCATGTCAGAATTTCTATGGTAAAGGTATTGTGAAATAATATAGAGATATTGCTTTATTTATTTATTAATTATAGTATATTTATTTAAATAATTAATGTAAAAATTTGATCGTAAATACATTATTTTTAAACCTGCATACGTAGCACTAGAGCTTCATCTGCGACTAAATCTAAATAATTGGCCTGGACGTTGTCACTGTAAGCAGAAATATTCACTTCGTATGATATAATACTTTTAACTCATACATGGTTAAATTTCATCATCTCAGCTCATATACGTCCCACTGTTGGGCTCGAGCCTCCTTATAGCCACCAGAACCATTATAGGAGGCAAATTTATCTACTATACTACGCTAGTCTGATGTATGAGTATAGGGTTTTAATTCAAAGTTGCCTTCTCTTACATAGATGTATGCATCTTTTATCCCTTAGTCGTCTTTTACGACATCCACGGGCACAGACAAGAAGGGGGTGGGGAATTGTATTCTTACTCCGTCACCACACGGAGAAGATTGCTAGATTTGGACGTATCTTATATAGAACAAATATTCTGGAACTAAAAGATACACTACTTAAAGCAGATATATTTTTCGTGAATAAACACAAATTAATACACAATATAACGCAAATATTAAGTTGCGCAAATGTTAATGTGTGACCATTTTTCATACAATCATGGCAACTGTTATATGTCCATAGGTTTTTTTGTTGTTCAGTTATTCTTCTTTTTTAGACTAATGGGTAGACTTTATAGTGGACAGAAAATTAACTTAATAGGTATATCTCTTCAGTCAAATGGATTAGCGTTCTCTTTCGATTATTTCTTAGTTTTTTTACGACATCCACAGGAAAGAAAGGAGTGGAGTGGCATTGTATACTTCATTGCCTAACGAATATTTTTATTGTATTAACAATATTTAGCTTTAAAGTTTTAAATTAAAATAATATGCCTTATATAGTTCTATTTACAAACTTGGCATGTCCTTAAATACGTTTTTTAATTTACTTTTATTTACTCAAAGAAATATAGAACACAAGGTTGACCCCATGACGACCTTTTTATCTTAGCTGATTATAATGAATTCAAACCAAACTTTTTTAAGGCATGGCTTTACAACCATATTTTATTAACGGTGATAGTAAACAGTATGTAGATAGCATTTTTTGCAATTAATGTAATAAAAACTAAATAGTAATGAAGAAGTTTATCTATAGTTCAACTATAGGTATCAATGATCTCATAAAATAGTATATATTACTGGCAACCCGCCCTCGTTTCGCTTCGGTTTCAGTTACCTGTATAGTTCACGTTCCCGTGGCAATACCGGGATAAAATAGCCTAAGTTACTCCTTATATAGACAGTTATCTGTTAGTAAAATATTATCAAAATCGATCCAGCTGTTTTAAAGATTACCTCACACAAATAAACAGACCGACAAAAAATAAATACCTGAATTTTAGGTATAGGTGTCGTCCAAGTACTGCACAGATGGCGTAGTGGTTAAGATAGCGATCTACAAGGCCAAGGGTTCGAATCCCACGCGGGACAACACTTTGTGCGATCCACAAATTGTTGTTCTGAGTCTGGATGTAATTTATGTCCATTAATTATATGTTTGTAAAGTCCCCCGCAATACAAGGATTATTTTCCTTAGTGCAGGGTGTTGTCTTAAAAAAAAAAATATAACCGTGCATGAAAAAAGCCCAGTATTTTGATATTACAAACAGTCACTTCAATTTTATTTATTTGTATAGATAAAAATTAATAAAGTAATTTTTCGCCAAACCTGTAAGTCCTTGAAGACAAAACACTGCTAACCTCAACTTCAAGCTGTCCAAATATCAAGTCGAAATCTGTCAGGTTCACAACATGATAAGTCTTGCCTATATTCATCACAACTACATATGTATCGTCATTATACCATCTGAAACAAATATAATCATATTGGATTGATAGATATACTATACTTCTGTTAGTTTGGTTATTATAATCCTTACTAATATTATAAATGCGAAAGTAAGTTTGTTTGTTTGTTACGCTTTCACGCTTAAACTACCGAACCGATTTCAAAAATTCTTTCACCAATGGAAAGCTATAATATCAGGAAGTAACATAGGCTATATTTTATCCCAGTATTCCCACGGGAACGGGAATTACGCGGTTAAGGTGACTGAAACCGAAGTGAAGCGAGGGCGGGTTGCTAGTATGTTATATAGAACAATTTTTTTTATGCAAATTTGAAACATTTTTGGTCATTACTCAAAAATAAATAAACTTTATATATTAATAATATTAGTTATAATTTTGAATTAATCGGTAATTTAATTTAACTTGCCACTCTTCTTCTTGCGTCGCAATACTGGACCTGAGCCTCTTCCGCTATAAGAGAGAAATTGACCTACTATACCACGCTGGTCAGACGTGTTGGTATAGAATTTTATTTGGAGTTTTCTTCTCTTGAAATTATAATCATTAAATAAGGATAAATATCGCCGAAGCATTTGATACGATAAGTCATAAAGCATCTCGATAACTTAAGGTCTTATTTACGTACGAGTAAACAACTGAGTCGGTAGTATTATTTATGTTGATTCTTTTATAAAATTGTTTAAATATAAAAGTTCACCGAGAACTTATTCGCCTTAATTTCTTAATTAATACGCTTTTATTAGCTTCAGACGTATCTATGTTAGTATGTTGGTATGTAACGGAATCTTTGAACATGATTTTGACCCCCTTCAAAACGTCGGATTAATTCGAAATTTGGCATAATTATTAAGAACCGATGACAATTCAATATTTTAAACAGTTTGACCCGTTATCCTTACTATGATAATCAGGATTAGCGATTTAAGCGTATTTTTTAGTTTTTTTTAACTATTATATTTATTATTTTTAGACTTCTTTCAGTTTGGGTATTTTTAATTTCTTTAAGAAACAAGTGCTTAAGTAACCGAAGTAACCAAATAAATATGTTATACTAAAAATTCAGTAAAAATTGATCTACCTCATAGATCAGAATGAATGAACAGACGGATAAAAGGTATACCTATTACATATTTTTAAATTATAACATACATTTAGAAAAGAGGCAATTTTAGACATTTATAATGTCACGTAATGTCACACTTAAATTTCATTTACAAATACAGTAAAACCCGTTTAAGACGATTTCGCAGGGACTCGACTAAAAACGCGTCTTAGGCGGGAAAGCGTATTATGCGGGAAAGGGGAAAACGTGCCATTATTATTTATTATATTCTATTATTATTTTGAATACCTACGTATTGAATTTAACATTTAAAATTACCTAATTAAAATGTAGTTTATTTTCTTTATTTAATATACTTACTACTAGATACCTACATTTTTAAATATTAAAAATAAAAAATATTTAAAAATATAAAAAAATGTTTCATTATTATTACGTTACTAAGTAATCACTAAATGTAGGCCTTATATCAAGGCTCAAAGTCGCTCAGCGTGCTATGGAGCGGGCTATGCTCGGAATTTCTCTGCGAGATAGAATCCGGAATACGGAAATCCGCAGAAGAACGGGTGTAACCGACATAGCACGAAGAATTAGCACGCTGAAGTGGCAATGGGCAGGCCACATCGCTCGACGAACCGACAACCGCTGGAGAAGAAAGGTTCTCGAGTGGCGACCACGTATCGGACGACGCAGTGTAGGACGCCCCCCCACTAGGTGGACCGATGACCTAGTGAAAGTTTTTGGGCGTCTTTGGATGCAGGCGGCACAGGACCGCACATTGTGGCGCAACATGAGGGAGGCCTACGTCCAGCATTGGATGGCAATAGGCTGAAATGATGATGATGATGAAATGATGAAGTAATCACTTATTTTAGTTTGCCAAAAAGATTTTGAGTCATTAGCAATTACAAGATTTTCAACGTAATTTAATTTTCGCAGTGCGTCTTCGCTTGATTCGAATACTACCAACCCTTGCTTTGCTCGTGGATGTCGTAAAAGACGACTAAGAGCCCTAGATTGACCCGGACCAACTCCATCTGGTACCATTTGGGTCAACGATTGCATTCCCAAGGAGGGTTGACGTCAGGCAGGCGGCCGGTCATAAAAGTCATTGCCGAAACTTTTTGCAATATGTCAAAACAGATGACATATTGCGTCGACCCCAAGTAATTGGGATAAGAGCAAGATGATGATGATGATGATGATGTCTTCGCTTGATTCAAAGAGTTATTCGCTTGATTAAGAGAGATAATGCCTGGGCGTGTAACAAAATCAGAGTTGATTCAGCTTCTTCTTGGCCATTATCACTTAGGGTCGCTCGACAGTCGTCACTTCGTTAGTCGGTGGACGCTGCCGCAAGGGGTAATGTGTGTATTTGTGTGGCACGTGTTGGTGTATTAAATGGAATGACAATCGTATTAAGCGTTAAGGAATGTATAAAAACGTGTCTCAAGTGGATGGGACTGACGCAAAATGGCGTATTATGTGGGCAATCGTATTAAACGTGATCGTATTAAACGGGTTCTACTGTATAAATAGAAACTAATCGTACGGGATAATCCCAGAACTGTATTTTATTTAAGCTCGAATTCACATAGATTTCAATCTCTAGAAAAAGAAAAGTAAGTGCAAAATACACTCCTTTCCTGAGAGACTCAATTTAAGCAACGCTTTGGCCCATTCAGCTCCAATAATAAAGAAACAAAAAGACTTGTGGACTTCATAAATGGCGTACCACTTACGATTCCTTCAGATCGTCGACTCATCTTCCAGCATTCGCAATAAACAAAAATTGATATATGCACAGTAGGAAGGGCAATTTGGCCTACTATGGTATACCACACTGGTCATAGAAAATGCCATAGGGTTTTATTTCGAGGTTGTCTTGTCTTAAAATGTTACTCTGCTGGCGCTCCGTAAAATTCTTTTACAGGTAAAAAAAGGGAGCACTATATTCTTACACCGTTACCAAACGGATTTTCTTCATAATAGCCACTTATAATTTTTGAAGTTTTATTATTTTATGCTATTATATTCATCCTACTAAAGCGAAAACATATAATCAATATTATAGGTTGCTTAATGTAGGGCTTAATTTCACCTCTATAAGTGCTAAGTTATAAGTCGCAACCGCCACTTGCCCAATTTTCACGGAGACAAAGTTTTGAAACTTTATCATAATAGAGTCTCATTTAAACTAACGACCGAAACTTTTACCTTTTGAATGCAAATACGTCACTGTTCAGCGCTAAAGACTCATATCGACCTAGTCTGAAAGCTGGCCGTAGGCGCAAATTTGTTAGTGTCCGATAAATTTGATAATGTGAGCGAACGGCTGATCTCTGGGCAGCTACATTTAGACTTTCAAAACCATCAGCAACAGGAAGCCATGGGCGTTCTGCATTTGAGAAACCTAAAATATGAAATTAGAATTATCATTTAATTTAAAAAGGTACTATAATTAGCTTTTGTGTAACGGTATACGCACTGTTTTTTTTTTTCTACCGAGATGCATACAGGTTTTCTAGGGATAAAGGGTAACATATCCATTGCACGAATTGAAAGAAAATTTAGCTTCTTAAAATTACCATATTTTACAAGCATCTCGTGCTTACTCTCAACTATATGTAATTTACAATTTATAATTTACAAAGTCCTGTCCTACTAATATTATAAATGTGGAAGTTTGTGAGGATGTGAATATGTTTGTTGCTCTTTCACGCAAAAATTACTGAATGGATTTTGATGAAACTTAACAATAATATAGCTTACATATCAAAATAACACATAGACTTTAACTTATCCCGATATTCCCACGGGAAGAGTAGCTGCGGGTGAAACCGTAGGGCGCTGCTAGTTTATCATAATTGTAATATTACAGTAGATGGGTATAAGAAAATCATAATTTTTGCCTTGTGCCATATCTTTCGTACCACTTTTAGGGTGCCATACTCAAAGGGCAAAAACGTGACTCTATTACTAAGACTTCTCTGTCTGTCCGTCCGTCTCACTGTCACCAGGCTATAGCTCAAGAACCACGATAGCTAGACAGTTGAAATTTACACAAATTATGTATTTGTTGCCACTATAATAACAAATACTAAAAACAAAATGAAACAAATATTTAAGGGAGACTACCATACAACAAACGCGATTTGTTTGCCCTTTTTTACTCGATATCGATAATGTAGGCACTTAAAATATAGGAATTGAAATATATTTATGTACCTATAGTTGTTTATCTAGTCAATGGTACGAAATCCTTCGTGCGCGAGTCCGACTCATACTTGGCCGATTTTTGGACTAATCGTAACGATTGAATATTTTCGAAAACTGATTTAAAAAACACCCCAGGTTTTTTTATAATAATTTTTATACTTTATTTTTAATTTTTTAGTTCGGCAAGGAGGTCCGAGACGGTATACATAAAACAACATACAGAGATAGAACCAATAAAACATGTTAAAAAGATGATAACCGTACTAAAAAGGCAATGTAGGAAATAGGAATAGCAACATCTATCGAGCCACGCCAAAATCTCAACCACGAATTTAAATTCGGTAATCCTTTCCATACTGGTCAGACAGGTTGGCAAAGGGTTTTATTTGCGGGTGACGTGACCAGGGATTGTAGTCCGTCACCCGCTGAGAAGCCGACCACGTGAGGAAAGACCGACGTCCTCCCCGAGGGGGAGAACCGACGTCCTCCCCGAGGGGGAGACGTCGGTCGATGAGAGGGTACCCCAATAGGGGGTATTCTGTCGGGGCGACCACTGATGTCAAGTAACCCTGCTCCGATGGTCGGCCCAACGACGAAGGCGACGTGGTTTTCGGATGAGTTGCGGGAGTTGCGTGCTTAAGCCCCTCTGTCGCCCTGGACGGAGTGGTGCGGAGGCGCACCGACCGCAGCCCACCCACAAAAGAAAAAAAAAAGTTTTTATTTGGAGTTTTCCTTCTCTTTAATATATGTTATATGTGTATTATATCCCTTAGTCGTCCTTTATGCTATGTACAGGCTAATACATGCTAATATGTACAGGCAAGATAGGTGATGGTGAGTTTGTAATACCGATCAATTAATTGGAACGGTAAAACCGATTTTCAATAGATCTAGATTACCTGTAGAATTCTCTTTTTCTCCCAGAAATAGTGATTAACCACTTATGCACAGACAACCTTGTATAGCCGTCAGTTTTTATTAGTTATTCATACGACATAATGAAAGTTGGAAATTTAGATAAATTTACGGGCTAGTAGTTTTATGGTTTTTTTTTTTGAGTGGCTTGCGGTCGGCGCACTCCTCGCATCACTCCATCCGGGGCGACAGAGAGGCGTAAGCACGCACACCCGCAATCCACCCAAATACCACGCCGCTTTTCGTTGTTGGACCGACCACCAAAGCAGGGTGACTTGATGTTAGTGGTCGGCCCGACGAAATACCCCCTGTGGAGTACGCTCCCATCGACCGACGTCCCCCCGGGAGGTCCCGGGAGGACGTCGGAGTAATTTTATGCTATAATATTATTTTATTAGCAAATTTGCACGGCTTCACTCGCGGAGTTCCTGTTTACGTAGAAATACCAGGATAAAATAAAGCCTATATCACTGATTATGTAGATCCCCGATCAACTATAGAGGCCTCTCCAGCCGACCATCCGATAACAAGACTTGACAGGCGTGCTACGTCCTCTAGCGTCCTACCGCGAGCTGTGACGAGTCTATCGTCGGCGTAGCAAATTACGCGCAGCCCATCGGCGACTACTTCACAAGGCCTAATCGTAGCCCCAAACCAACTCAGAAACCGACCCCTTTGGGACATCGCCTGTCATGTATGTTATTGGTAACGTGTTTTTGAGGCTCACAAACCATTTATGTAAGCCAATTTCAACTTAACATTCAAATTGAATGGAAGTCACATAAGAGGATTGGAATAACGAAATAAATTGTTTTGTCTACTTTGAAATTTAATATTTAACCACCTGCACAAACTTTAAAAAATGTCTAGACAGTTTCATAATTCTTTTCAATAACTTCCAAAGAAACCAAGATCAGCAAAGGCCGAAGGCTTGTTTGAAAAGCACCTTAAAATGGCAATAAAACTATTTTTCGGATTTTATCCCATTAGTATTTGATTTGTAAATCCTCTTGTGACTATGAGCATTGAAATGTATTCGAAACGTACGAAAATTAATCATTACGTGCTTAATATTCGTTAGTAAAATTGATCATCATAAAATCATGAAACGTAATCAAACTGTATCCAAAGTAGCCCATTACTGTAAGAAATGTAAGCCACGATTTGTAATGAATTTAATGAAGGAAATTAATGTCCTTTCTTCAGGTTCTCGAAAGCTATCAAATAAAATATCACTTCTCGTGGTAAGCTAGAATTCTTTTCAATACAGCAGCTTATTTCTCACCGCCCTTTCAAGATACCAGGTAGTCGGGCAGTGTATTGCCAAAAGATCAAGAAGAGCACACTCTCTTCTCGCAAAAGGAAGTTTATAGAGGCACTTTTAATTTTTAACTTTGGGTACCATATACAATTATTTTATAAAAAAATATAACGAAAGTTTTATTTTAGACAACATTCCGTACAAATGATTATAATCATCTTCTCAGCTTATATACGCCCCAGTGCTAGACTCAAACATTCGTCACAATGGCAGGGAAATTAACCTGAAAAAACCTATAGGTAAGTATCATAATTCAACAATTACATTCCCAAGGAAGGTCGACGTCAGGGAGGCGACAGGTCATTAAATTGTTGCTAATAACTTCACGAAAGAATAGTACGTTTTGAGTCGACGCCAAGTAGTTGAAATAAGATCAGGTTGATGATGATAATAATAAAGTACTACGATGTTCACACAGATTGATACAAGTTTTTATTTAGAGTTTGCCTTCACTCTATGCAATATTTTATTATCGCAAACGGCCACCGTTCGGCTCAAACGAGCAATCAGGAACAAAAAAAAAACAAAAACCATGATGGTAAGTGACACTGCCGCTCGTAGACCTTTGCTAGGCTGCTGCCTACCGTGAAGAAACTGAAAGGAGTGCAGTAACAAATTGCTGCTACTCAGAAACAGAATTTCTGCGAGAATGTGGTATTACCTCGGACGGACTGGCCCGCGGCTTTAGATAGACAACTACCAACAGTGTGGTCGTACCACTAATAAAAAAATATACTAAATATTTCATTAATTTTCACAATAATCACGTTACAAAATTTATAACGATACTTGGTTGATATTGAAGGTGATAAGTATCATAATTAATTACCTACATTACAATCCCAAAAATAATAATGATGGCCAGGCGTAGTATAATGTAAGCTCATTTATCATTTGCTCTATATTATATACATGTATATATTACTAGTACAGAATTTAATGTACTGTTCGAAATATATACATTTCTCATTTTGTTCGGTAAAAAATTGCCAAAGTTTGTTCGTGCGGAAATGTGAGATATTCAAAAGGTTGGGTCAGCGGCATTACCTGCGTTCTTTCCATTGCTCCATTGGAACGGCGTCCTTACAGGGTCCCGGGACACTTCAACGAAATTAACAGGGTCGTCCGTATTGCAAGCCTGAGGGTCCTTCGTTTCGGTCCAAGGCACAAATCCATTTACCATTCCTATTTCTTCGCCCTTTAATATCGTGTTTAGTTTAGTTGGACATTTAAAAACTATCAATCATTGAAATGCTATGATCATTCTTGTGTAGTTTTTCTATAAATAGACATAGCCAGTTTTGTGACGGTATCCCTGCGGGAGGGGTTAAAAGCGACGGGGATCAGCAATAGAATGGGTGGCATCACTCGTCTGAGAAATTTATAATGCTAATTATAATTGCCACCTACCAAATGTGACAGTAATGGCATAAACCCTACCGCTAGGTTAGTCTATGTCCAACAATGCATGTCGACAGGCTAATGAATCTTCTTATTCAAAGTAAATTATTTCTTCTTATCATCTTATATAGTATCCGTGTGGTTACGGACTAAAAATACAATTCAAGGGAGTACCCTCGGTCGTGGGTTTCGAAAAAGAGGACTGAGAGATATTATATGCACATAATATCTATGCCAGAGGAAGAAAACTTGACATAAAACCCTGTATTAAACCAACACATCTGATCAGCGCGGTATAGTAAGTCACTTTACCTCTCATTGCACAGGGGTCCCGTGCCTAACAGTGGGACTTTTGTGGGCTGAGATGGTGATGATGATGACGATGATCATATATAGATCCCATTGTAGGGATTGTACGCTGGCTAAATGAATTAACATAAAGTATTACCTAAATAGAATTCTTCTTCGTTTAAAATTACATTAGCTGCATATAT
Source organism: Lymantria dispar (assembly GCA_032191425.1). NCBI lineage: Eukaryota > Metazoa > Arthropoda > Insecta > Lepidoptera > Erebidae > Lymantria > Lymantria dispar. The sequence continues at coordinate 7,062,127 of CM063446.1, forward strand.
TCCTTAAAAATCCACGAAAAGAAAAACACTTATAATTATTATTTATCTTAAATAGTGGCTAATTAAATAACTTACCATATAAGTGACAGCTATTCCAGGCAGCAAAAGTACCAACATATTAAAAGCATCAACTAATTCAGATCTAAACCTCGATGCTACTCTGTTTGTGTCATGGTTTCCAGTCTATGTAATACGAACATGAAACATAACAACATATAAACTCATTTGCAAAAAAAACGGGCGGTTTTGATTTTCATTCATATTTAAAAAGATACAATACCAAAAAGGTTTCAATCGTTTGTACACGTTACTGGCCGGTTTTAAAAATGCTGTGGTATTTAAAAAAGTACGTTCTAAATTCAATTTTTCATTTGATGTTCATTTTTACAGAAAACCCCTTTTTATCCTACATTTTTGGCGCGAAGTTCCAGAAGTTAACATCGACTTTCATAACTTTTATTCAATTTTTATCGATTAATTTCATATCCTTGACTGTCAAAGCTTTATTTAATGCTGTTTGGCTGTATCAAAAATGGTAGATAAAGTGGTAAAAGCTACCAAAATTATCGCGCTGCTTCAAGAGGGTTGCAGCCAATGTTTCGTGGCTAGGAGGCTAAATGTTAGTCGCTCGACAGTCCAAAGGACCTGGCAGCGATATCAGGAGACTGGTTCCGTCGAGAGAAGGCCTGGTTCTGGAAGAAAACCATGTACCCAACCACGGGATGATCGTTTTCTTGTGAGTCGCGCATTGAGAAATCGCAAATCTTCGTATGTGGATCTTAAGAACAACCTCCAAGAAGTAAGAAATGTGCATATTAGTCTATGGACGGTCAGGAGGAGGCTTCTCGCTGCCAATATACGCAGTCACCGCCCGGCCCGCGGCCCCAAATTACTCCGTGAGCACAGAGTTCACAGGCTTAGGTTCGCTAGAAATTGTGAATCATGGACTCAAGACGATTGGAATAGGGTTTTGTTCTCTGATGAAGCCAGGATATCTCTGTTCGGTGAAGATCGACGTCGGCGAGTGCTAAGAAGACAAGGAGAACGCTTTGCAGAGGCATGTTTCGAAGAAATCACACCTTATGGTGGGGGCTCTGTTATGTTTTGGGCAGGAATAAATTCAATGGATCGTACAGAGTTAGTCTTCATTGAAAACGGCTCACTGACTGGGCATCGATACATAACGGCAGTTCTAATTTCTCATGCACAACCCGCATTGGCCGCTCTAGGTGAAGACTCGATTTTTATGGACGACAATGCTCGCGCCCACCGATCCCGCGATGTTAATGCGTATGTGCAAGAGGTCGGCATTCGTCGTTTGGATTGGCCAGCTCGAAGTCCCGACCTCAATCCCATAGAGCATGTCTGGGACGTTCTGAAACGGCGTGTGAGATCAGTACACCCGGCTCCGCAGACCATCAGAGAGCTGAAGAATGTGATTACTGCGGAGTGGGAACGTATTCCGCAAGCAAGTATCCGGGATATACTCGCTAGCATGCCCAGACGAATTCAAGCTGTGATTTTAGCTAGAGGGGGTCACACTCGATACTAAACATTTATCTGCTTTTACTTTATTAAAGAAAAACAAACAAAAAAACTTTTTTATTTTTACTTCATGAGCATATGCACTACTAGCGAATATACACTACTAGCGAGGTTTAGCATTATTTCCCATAAATTGTATCTAAATTTTATGAAATACTGATGAAAACGATTATTTTCTTATTAATTTAGCAAATTGTGTGGATAAAACTACCTATAATTATCAAACAAAGAAATATTAACATTTGAAATGGTTCATTGCTTAGGTGCCCGTTTTTTTTGCAAATGAGTGTATTATTATATAAATAGTTTTGCAGCAGCTTCGTTAGCCCTAACGTGGATCTTGTCACTTAATTTTTTAACTGATTTAAAAAAGGAGGTTTCTCATTCCTCCCGTATATATGCTTTTTTATGTTTGTTCGCGAATAACTTCGTGGTTTATGAACCGATTTTGATGAACCCTTTTTTGTTGGATAGAGTATACTTCCCAAATGCTCCCATGAAGATTTTCTCAAAATTGGACAAGCGATCTTGGAAAAATCGACAAAAATCTAAAAATCTATCTACATTGTCCACATTATTGAAGGCGGTTTCTTTTTTTGCAAAAAAATATTATTAACATATAAAATATTTTTAGGAGTGGTAGGACCACACTGTCGACAGTTATCTGTCTACAGCCGCGGGCCGGTCCGTCCGGGGCAGTACCACACTCTCGCAGAAAATCGACGTCTGAGTAGTAGCGATTTGTTACTGCGCTTCGTTCGGTGAGCGAGAGATCCAGAAGCCCAACTTTCTGAGGGTGTTTGCGTGTGGAGGGTTTTGGTGGTGCCCTTGGTATCACCGAGCCTCAATGCACGCATTCACACTCCCTTCACTGTCTTCGCGGTAGGCAGCGGCCTTGTAGAGGTCTATGAGCGGCAGCAACACTTACCATATGGTGTGTACTGTTTGCTCGTTTGCCACCGTTTGCAATAAAATAAACAAAAAAACCCCTCAGAAACAGCACATTTTTTTTCTAGATAGAAGGTAATAAATAACATTTGTTGTATCCCTGACAATATATGTAGAACATTATAAGGCTGATTTTACAATAGTGGACATTTGTAAAATAGTTGACCTTGCTTGGCTGATAGACACATAAATGGCTTACTAATAAATTAATTTAATAGAATAGCTTTCGTCATCATCACATCACATCTCATTAACGTCCCACTGCTGGGCTTAAATCTACTCCACAATAGGAGTGAAATTAACCTACTATACTACGTTATCGAACGTGTTGGTTTTCATCTCGAGTTTTGCATCTTTTCCATAGTTGTTATATGCATATTATATCCCGTAGTCGTCTTTTAGAACAACCATGGGCGAGATAGGGGTAGTGAATCGTATTCTTACTCCGTCACTACACGGAAAAGACTTATTATTAAATGAAACTAATAGGAATTATTAGGATTAATTTCCGTGTCGTGACGGAGTAAGAATATAATTCACCACTCCCTATCTTACACGTGGATATCTTAAAAGACGACTAAGGGCTATAATATGCACATAACATCTGTGAAAGAGAAGGAAAACTCGAAATGAAACCCTATACCAACATGTCTGATCAGCATAGTATAGTAGGTCAAATTCCCTCCCATAGTGTAGGAGGCCAGAGTCCAACAGTGGGATGTATATGGGCTGTGATGATGATTATTAATAGGATAGTTTTAAATGGTGATGTTCAACTGAGTAAATTTAAAATGTTTTAAAAAGTGAAATAGTCACTTAAATAAGTGGTTAAAATTGTAATCTGAGGTCAGCATAACGCTGCTCTCGGATCGCCTCTCCTGTGAATTCTAATAATGTAATGATATTTTCTTGTTAAACCTAGTTTTCCATTAAGTGTTAAAGATACACAACTTTTTAATATTTTTCATCATCATCATTGAAGTATTATAAGCCCTAAATTTATTGATTAAATATTACTAGGCCTAAATATTCGTATAGTGGCGAGATATTAATACAATTGTTGCCATCCGTTGCTTGAGAACCATAAAATCGTTTCAACTTTTTTTTATTGCTAACGAGCCCACTTGATTTTGAGTGACACTGCCACGTATGAACTTGTGCTAGTCCGCTGATTACCATGAAGAAGGTGAAGAGAGTATGAATGCTTGTAACGAGCTTCGGTGATACTAAAGGTATGACGTAAGCCCACCATACGCAAACACCCTCGGAAAGTTGAGGTTCTCTCATTCACCAAATGAAGCGCAGTAACAAATTGCTGAAAACAAAGGTTTATAACCAGTGTGTGTTACCAGCGATGACTTACGGCACTGAAACGTGGTCTCTAAATGTCGGCCTCATAAAAAAGCTCAAAGTCGCTCAGCGTGCTATGGAGAGGGCTATGCTCGGTATTTCTCTACGTGATAAAATCCGCAACACGGAAATCCGTAGAAGAACGGGTGTAACCGACATAGCCCGCAGAATTAGCACGTTGAAATGGCAATGGGCAGGCCACATCGCTCGTCGAATCGATAACCGTTGGGGAAGAAAGGTTCTTGAGTGGCGACCACGAATCGGACGGCGCAGCGTAGGACGACCCCCCACTAGGTGGACTGACGACATTCTCAAAGTCGCAGGGAACCGTTGGATGCAAGTGGCGCAGGACCGTTCTGAGTGGCATTCTCGTGGGTAGGTCTATGTCCAGCAGTGGACGTCCGTAGGCTGATGGATGGATGGAAGAAATTGCTAGTACTCATACGTCGATTTTCTGCAAGAATGTGGTACTACGTCGGGCAAATCCGTGACAGACAGAAGAGTGTCTACAATCTATTCCTACCACTATATTGAGGCAAGTCTTTATCTAACAGTGAATAAAGGACTGGATTATAATGATGAAGATAAGAATGTTTGCTATATATGTATATACATAATATCAAATTATACAATCCTTACCATCCAGTTAGCTTGTTTCTTCAACGGTTTATATGTAATCCACCTATCTATAACATACTTTACATCTCTAGCGTCTAAATCCTTATCCAAATCTTCGATGAGAGCGAAATTAAAAGGTATGTGAGCACCCGCGTGACTGCCTTCTCCATAATATCTTACCGCATTTTTGGTACTTGTACTAGCCTCTGTTATCATTACTCTGAAAATATAAGTCTCACATTAATGTTTTTCAACGAGTATTATTCATCATCGCAGCCCACATACGTCCCACTGTTGGGCTCGGGCCTCCTCCACAATGGGAGGGAATTTGACCTACTATACCATGCTGGTCAGACATGTTGGTATAGGGTTTCATTTCGAGTTTTCCTTCTCTTGTACAGATGTTATGTGCCTATTATATCCCATAGTCGTCTTGTACGACATCCACGGGCAAGACAGGGAGTGGTGAATTGTATTCTTACTCCGTCACCACACGAGTATTATTAAAGAAGTAGTATTAATAAAGAATTATATAAAATTTCTACATTCCATCCCATTTTATTGCCGACCAAAAAATTATACAAGACTTGCAAATTTCTCAATGTAAGACTACTTTTTATCCTATAAAAAATACTTCTCCAACATCTAAAATACTTTATAAAAATATGACTAAAAACGAATAGATGCTATTATTTCGCTCTATAGATGTAATTCCCCTTTCACACAACGTTTTTTTTTTTCAATCATATAGAGATAGACTCAACCAGTTTTTAAATCTTTCCTAGTCTACTAAAACTTCTCTAAATAAAATTGTAACAAAATGGTTAACTAAGTCTTAACTATTTAGATAAAATTAAAACTTTCTAATTAATAGGGATCATATTAAATACTCATTTTCTCATCAAACACATTTATTGAGCCTTACATACAAACAAACATATATACACATACGCACATACACGCACACACTCAAACGTATACGCGTATACATAAACATATTACATTTTTTATTTCTTTTACATACTCATTATATTATTTTTAGAATCTGAAGAGAGATTTTATTCTCATAGAATAGTCCCATAATTATAATAAGTTTGTGTTAAGTTACTACATGTCTTCTAATACTAAAGGCTTACATGGGGATATTTATTCAACACGTAGAGGCCTCTAAAGAAATTTAATCTAATATGGGATGGGACATCTACGGATGACACTCCACGTCTGCACATAACATTTGTGGACTGTCAATGGAAGGTGTAAAACTATTACGTGATACGTGATGTTGCTGTCTAATATTTAGTATGGGGGACTGTTTAATATATCTTTATATATAAATTTCTTGTGTACATGTGTATGTCACTGAACTCCTCCTAAACAGCTGGACCAAAGGGATTCGAGGATGGTTTATATTCATAATTGGAGCCGGTAGGTGGGGTTGCTGTGTTAATTGAACAGAACAACGTCTGTTGGGTCAGCTAGTATATATATAATTATATTAAAAGAACCTAACGGATTTAATCATGTTGAAGTAATTATGTCATCATCATCTCAGCTCATGCATGTCCTACTGTTGGGCTCTGGCCTCCTCCACTATGGGAGAGAAATTGACCTACTAGACCACACAGGTCAGACGTGTTAGTATAGGGTTTTGTTTAGATTTTTCCTGCTCTTGCATAGATATTATAAGCATATTATATCCCTAAGTAGCCCACGGGTAAGAGAGGGGGGTGGTGAATTGTATTCTTAATTCGCCACTTACCTAGTTAAATTATCCCTAACAGTAATAGCATCAAAAACATCTCTAAATTGTGATATCATATCATAGTTTTCTTCTTGGTCTTTGGTATAGATATGACTAAGATATCCATAATCATCTGGGTTTAATCCAGGTTCACCAGTGATCGGCTCATTGGGGTATGTTCCACCATAAGAATCCTTATCGACTTCAAAGATATGATTAACAGCATCAAGTTTTATTCCAGCAATACCTTTTTCTAGCCAAAATTTAATGATATTCTGTAATAAATGTATATTTTTTTACAAATAAATAACATTGAAGTCTTAGAATAATAACGTATAGAAGGATAGTGTCAGTACTTCGAACTTTAAAATTTGAATCTAAAAATACTAATGGCGGGCAGACGATTATACACGTACACACGGAAACCACTATACAAATTATGAAATCAAATTTTGTTTTTATTAACATAAATCGTCGAAATACTTTTAAAAGTAATGTTAAAAACCTTTTTATGTTTTTCAAATATGTTGTGGCACCATTTGAATGCACAAGCCGTCATAATTACCTATTTATTTTTTAAGAGTTGCGTACGTTAGTGCAGTGCAATGACTTGTACATTACGGGACTGTTCCGGCGTAGGCTCTATTAGGCTCCAATTGAAATGCCTCACTTTTTGTGCGTGGACTTACCTTCTATATGTTATTATTCTAAGATTGAAGTGCATGTTTGTAATATCAAAATAATAGGAGTTTTTTTTCCGCGCTCACATGGTTATTTGCACAATGCCTATGCCTATAAAGCAATTTAATTTTTTTGTCTGTATGTCTGTCTATCTGTCTGTTCGTCTCGAGTAATCTTCAAAACGGTTGTACCGATTTCTAAAATATTTTACTACTAGATAGCTATAGTAGTATAAGGAGTAAATTAGGCTATTTTTCTTCTTAGAAAATCCTAAAAAATTTTGCCCGGTTCGTGACTCGAACCCGAGATAATATTTGAAATGCGGTGGCAAAGCGGCTGCAATCGAAGCGAAACGAGGACGTGTCGCTAGTCTGTTACAATATATACCTAATTCTATCATAATACTGGTACATCCAGGGTTCGATTGCCGATTTTGGCAAAGTATATATTATTAAATTTTATTACATTAGTAGTAGCATCTAAGTGTTGGTTAATATATTGAAATAATAAAAAAAATCTTACCTTGATCTCTTCAACTACAACAGGATTTCTGAAGTTTAAATCTGGTTGTCCTATACCAAACTGATGCAGATAATATTGGTCCCGAGATGGCATATAAGTCCAAGCACTTTTTCTAAACACACTGACCTATAATTAAATTAATTATAGTAATTGCCAGCAATTAAAACAAGTAAATTCATTGTAAATAATACTATTTTAGGGATTTTATCGCGTTTGTATATGATTACCCGACATTTCGATAATACAGCATTCATGGTCATGGGCGGACTGAACGTCGGGCAATCAGAAATTCCACTGAAGTCAAGGAACTCTGCACCGGTGGTCGGTCCGATGACGAAGGCGATATGCTATACGGGTGGGTTACGGGTGTACATTCTTACGCCCTTCTGTCGCCCCGGACGAAGGCGGGCGAGGAGTGCACCGACCGTAACCCCCCGCCAAAAAAAAAGGAAAAAAATTAAATACAAACACGCTAAAATCCATAAAACAGTTTTATTTACAATGTATTACATATTACACGCGTAAACATCAGAAATCATTATTTAACAAATTCTGTTAAATAATTCTGTATTGATTAGTTGATGAGTAACGTAACTATAGTTTTGTTATAAAGCATTAAAAATACATTTCTTTATCATAATAACTGTCACAAACATAATATTTAACGATAACAAATTATAGACGAAATGACTACACAAATGGTCTAAGTAGTAACATCTCATATCCAATGTCAAGTTTTAGGTGATATACAATTTCGTTAATTGTATATTTGTAAATTACAACCACATATTACAATTATTCATTGAATATGATGCTTATTTAAACTAAAACAAATAACAAATAATAGACTTAAAACTTTGTAAAGATTTACTAAATGAGCGAACCCCAAACACTTCCTGATAATTTGACTCTTTTTATTTTTTGTTTTTTGTGGGTGGGCTGCGGTTGGCCCGCCTCCGCACCACTCCGTTCAGGGCGACAGAGGGGCTTAAGCACGCAACTCCCGCAACCCACCCGAAAACCACGTCGCCTTCGTCGTTGATAATTTGACTCTAACGTTTTTTTTTGGGCGGGATATGGTCAGTATACACGTTTTTTAAAATTTTCTAATAATTTGATTTTTAGGTATGTCTTAAAATTAAGGAGCATTTATTAGTTAGGCTGAAAATGTTTAAATCACATACCCAATTGTTCGGTGGACTCTTATGCCCCATATCATCTATATGTCCGTTCTCCCATATATACCAGTCGCTGAAATACTCGTCTCTGTGTAAAGATTTTATGAACCATTCGCTTTCATTGCTCGAGTGATTTGGTATAAAATCCAGTATTACCTTTATATCTGTAATAAGTTCAAGTAACTCGTTATTATTATTAGTTTATTAGATGTCCACTATTGAATTCAATCCGTGTGGTGACAGAGTAAGAATACAATTCACGACCCCCTTTTTTGCCCGTGGGTGTCGTAAAAAACGACTAAGATGACATCTAGGCAAGAGAAAAACAACTCGAAATAAAACCCTTAACCAACTTGTCTGACAGCGTGGTTAGGGACACGATATTAAAAAGAAAGTATCGATACTGTACGCATAAGTACTATCGAAGAAAAAGTATCGTGCTCATTAAAGTATTGAAACAAAAGTATCGATACTACAAACTATCGAGTACTGAGTACTTTTCCTAGAATCTTTGTCGTGAGATGGCGTTACCATAAATATGGCTCATATTTATGGTAAGCTCATATTTATCCGAACTGACGCTGACGACTATCGCCAGGGCGATGGTCGGCAGCGTCAGAAACTGGGACGTGGTCGCAGACTTCTGCGAGACAGTAGTCTCGCGGAAGGAGGCGGCGGATCGCCTGCGCGAGAAACGCAGCCTCGATGAGGCGATCCGCCGCCGGCGACTGGGGCGGCGCAGGCGCGAATACCTGCGCCTCATGCCGCCCTAGCCGAGACCGCAGGTGACGTGACCGGGGATAGTCCGTCACCCGCCGAGAGGCCGACCGTGTGAGGAAAGACCGACGTCCTCGGGGACCGACGGGGAGGACGTCGATCGATGGGAGGCTACCCCAAATAGGGGGTATTCCGTCGGGCCGACCACTGATGTCAAGTCACACTGCTCCGGTGGTCGGCCCAACGACGAAGGCAACGTGCATCACGGGTGGGTTGCGGGAGTGCGTGCTTACGCCCCTCTGTCGCCCCAGACGGAGTAGTGCGAGGAGCGCGCCGACCGCAACCCACCCCCAAAAAAAAAAGAAAAAAAAAGCTCATATTTATGGTAAATAAGGTCAAGTTTAACAAGGATAATTTCTACTATTTATTCGATACATTTATTCGACCTGTCAAAAAGTACTCATTGAGTAAAAGTATCGAATGCAAAGTATCGTGTACAAATGTGTCGGTATCGTAAGAAAAGAGTCCTCGATGCCTAAAAGTATCGATGCTTTTTTCGTGTCCCTAAGCGTGGTATAGTAGGTCAATTTTCCTCTCATTGCGGAGGAGGCTCGAGCCCAACAGGGATATATATGAGCTGTAATGATGATAACTAATAAATAACAATGAAAAATTAAGACGTTAAGATTCGTTTTAATATCACAACACAAATTCCAAACAAAGCAATAGACATGAATAAACAGAATAAAATGAATTCCAATATCATCATTCCAATCAACAGAAGGTTTGGACCAAAGAGCCCAACTCATCGAAGCGTCAATAATTACAGTCTGTGTAAAGTACTAAACGATACAAGTATTGTTCAGATTATACAAACAGCTCTTGAATGAATTGTTATCAGAAATATAATTTAAATATCTCTTTATATTTTACTTAGTGACCAAACAAATGCTTTTCTTTAAATATTTTTTTCTCTTCAGCTCATATAGGTCCTGTTGGTTTTATTCCGATTTTTTTCTCTTGCATATATATTTATATCAGGTTGACCGAGCTTCGCTCGGAATATTTTTATAGAATTTATTTAGATATATTAATAAAAACTAAAAATTATATAAAAAAATTACAAAAAGAGAATAATAATAACACCGAGATTCGAACCGACGCTGTTTGGATGCTACAAAACTCAAAATTAAAACCGACCGTCCCCCAACTGAGCTACGGGAACTCTTGACATTTATAACGAAATTTAAATTCATATTCTTTTAAAATTTATGTCATGTCATTTATTGTTATGCTAAAAACACCGACAAAAGAACATTTTCTATAAATAAAACCTAGCTAGATCGATTTTTTGGACCCGAATCTAGAGGATTCGGGTCCAAAAAATCGATGCCAATCGTATGCCAAATTTCAACAAAATCGTTGGAGCCGTTGCCGAGATCCTGAATATATATACAAGAATTGCTCGTTTAAAGATATAAGATAAGATATCCGTGTTATATCTTAGTTGTCTTTTACGACACTCAAGGGCAAGATAGGGAGTGGTCCATAGTGTTCTTACTCCGTCACCATACGGAATCTATTCTATACAAATAAAAAATATATAAAGATAGAATTCCTTGAAATCGAGTGTCATCTACGAGATAAGAATCCTAGCCGTACATTAGTTAAATAGTCTAAAACATTTTTTCATTATGGCCTTTCTAATGAATCCGATTTGGGGACATCGGTTTGGTGAATGAAGATTATAACTGACAGGCAACATTTTTAGGGTTCGAAATGAAATTATTTTTTAACGTGTAGCATCTTTCTTCACGGTACCTGGATATTATTGGGCAATGATTTTGGAAGAGGAACGGAATCGTGTTACAGTGTTTAATTTCACCAGTGAGTGTGCACAGTGACGTAGAAATGGCTAAGATGGTGCCAACCCATTTTGCTTAAGATTGGTATCAGGACGTACTGTCAGCCAAGATAGTGAATGCGTGTGTGTGACGAAAAAAGGAAAGGGCAATACAACATTGTCAACCATATAATTCAAATCGTTAATATACGACCTTCTTTCTTTCATTTTTTCATTTTTTTTTCAGGGTTCAAGTTACTACTGCATTTTTACCACGACTACTATTAGGCATAAGCCTCCTCCATACAAGGAAAAAATGTCGTAATCACCAAGCTTAGTGGCGGGTTGGCGATTGCAATTAATGTCGTAAGTTACTCAGGAAAGTGCTGCTACTCATTTTCCTGGTGATGTTGTTGGTTTTTACTACTCCGACGGGAAGGTAAGAAGATTTGTGACACATTATATTCTATCCGGTCTCCATATGAGGGATCAATATGCCTTCCACTATGATGGAGACTCATCCTCAACAGAGGAAAATGTATGAACTTAAAAAAAACTGTGAATTTTGTACTTTTGTACTAATAAACTAATGCTATAGATAAATATTTTAATATGTATATGTAAAAAATATACTTACTTAATTCAGAAGCTTTTTTTAATAATTGTTCGAAGTCCTCCATGGTACCGTATTCTGGTTGGATAGTATAGTAATCCGAAATATCATAGCCAAAATCATGCATTGGTGATTTAAATATAGGAGAAAGCCACGCGGCATCCACTCCCAATTCCTTCAGATATTCTAAGCGTGATGTTATACCTAGTAAAATTATTAAGTGTTATTAAGTCTTTACTATTATAATTTACGTAAGTCAATTGGTTTGCACTAACTTCTTAATTTACTTCGAGTTTTTATGAACCGATTTATAAGGTAGAACCTCATTTGTTGAAAGGTCTTTGGACTTTGAAGACATTTTATGGATCTTCAAAATCGAATTAGAAATATATAAAGCCTAGATTTTTCTTGTGACTTTGTTGAAATATTATTCAACGTCCCCGTTAAATATCATTTCCATTATTTGTATTGTAGGGTGGCAAACTACGAAAGTAAAATTTACTTCCTGTTTTACACCATAAGAAAGGAATAACTCATCGGCAAGGCTGATTATTATAATATGTCTTTTTAGTGTCAGTAGAGGGAAATACCACGCTGGTCAAACGTCTTGGTATAGGATTTTATTTCGAGTTTTCCTCCTCTTACATAGGTATTATATGCATGTTATATTCCCTAGTCGTCTTTTATCACACCCACTGGCAAGAGACGATGTGGTTAATTTTATTCTTACTCCGTCACCATACGGAATAGATCACTCTAAGAGAAGAAAATTAAATGTCACAGTTGTTTGTGTAGGGATTTGTCTTAGGCTAATTTCTTTTACTTAGAGGAGGCTTTCTCTAAACACTGGGATATATAACGAATGAATAAACGTAACAAAAGCAAATAATTATAAATTAAAAGAGGTCTCAATAATATTCTGCCATTACAACAGGTTGTGTATTAAGTATATACTGTAATGAGTTTTTTTTCCTTGGCTCGAAATCATCTGCTCGATTCTAGTCCCAATATTTTTTTTAAATAATTTCGCAAAAAAAGGCAATGACACCGTTTGATCTAAATTGCCTTCGGATTTCCAGTATACAATTTACTTATACAACTTACAAGGAAATTACAAAGTAATAAAAAATAACTTTTTAATAATTTCCAGAACCATAAGGAAAATAACAACGATAATAATCTCGTCGTTGTTATTTTGATGATGTTTGTAACTTTTTGCCTTAAAACTCGCAGATTTTAAAAATATTGCCACTTAATAAATTAAGGTTTTAAGCTGAGTAGATTAATGAATTCGGGTGGAATGTAATAGATAAGTGCGGACAGAATGAGCTTTATCTCTTTAATTTTTTAAATTTTATAACGCAGATAGGTCTGCAAGGTTTAATTTAGCCATTAGACATATTTACGTTTTTAATTAATCTAACATTCAAAGTATCATAACCAGGAAGTCAAAATTGATCTTGCTATTTTATAATTATTGCGTCATTGAAGACTTGTGATATCATCATTTGCCTGCCCTCATCCCACGCTTAGTGGGGTCGGCACAACATGTTCTCACCTTCCATATCTTCCTATCAGCCGTCATATCTGCACTTAAAGCTTTCACACGCATATCCTCATTCACACAATCCATCCATCTCTTTTTGGGTCCCCCACGCTTCTTACGTCCATTCACATTCATATCGATAACCCGCCTCGTCACATGTCTTTCATCCCTCCTCATCACATGTCCATACCAAGACAAGCTCGCGCTCCTAATCTTCTCTATCACTGGTGCCACTTTCAGGCTTCTCCTAATATACTCATTTCTTATCTTATCTAACCTTGTGACCCCACACATCCATCTTAGCATACGCATCTCTGTAGCATGCAATCTTCTCTCATCCGTCTTTTTCAATGCCCAACATTCAGATTCATACATAACAACAAGTCTGATGACACTCTTGTATATTTTCCCCTTAAGTTTAAGGGGCATCCGTGCATCACAAATGGTTTCCGAGACCTGTCGCCACTTCATCCATCCTGCATTCATTCTACGATTTACCTCCCGGTCGATGTTGTCGTCGTCTTGGAGGAGGGAGCCTAAGTACTTAAAGTCGGAGCAAACCGGTAGTGGTGACCCATCTAAGCTAATGTGAGAGAATTGGGATGAGTCCCCGAAGTTGCAGAACAGATGTTCGGTCTTGGTGCGGCTGATCCTAAGGCCTACTCTCTCCAACCTCTCACGCCATTTCTCCAGTCTACTCTGTACCTCAGCTGCCTCCTCTCCGACGAGGACAATGTCATCTGCGAACAGCATACACCATGGTGCTTCCTCCTGTATGTCTGATGTCAGAGCATCCATTACCAGGAGGAACATATAAGGGCTTAAAGCCGAACCCTGGTGCAAGCCTACAGTGACACTCATCAGTGACTCCGGCTTCGGACAGGACATTCGTGCGCGCTTCTGCATACATAGCTTTCACTAACCTTACATACTTCCCCGGCACTCTTCCTTCTTTCAAAGCCTACCACAGAACTTCCCTGGGAACTCGATCGTACGCTTTCTCTCGGTCAATAAATACCATGTGTAGGTTTTTACGCGCACTTTGGTATTTCTCCATGAGTTGACGTAAAGCAAAAATTGCATCCATGGTTCCCAGTCCTGGCCTAAAGCCAAACTGATTCTGGGTTATTTCACTTTCCTCTCTCATTCTTTTCTCTATCACTTTCTCCCAAATCTTCATGCTATGTGACATGAGCTTTATTCCTCGGTAGTTGTTACATTCTTGTACATCACCCTTATTTTTAAAGATGGGCACCAGTGAACCTATACGCCATTCCTTCAGGATCGACTCTTCATGTAACAACTTATTGAAGAATAAAGTCAGCCACTTCCATCCATCTGCTTGTAAAACCTGCCATACTTCTGCAGGTATACTGTCTAGGCCAACCGCTTTTCCTTTTTTCATACTCTGTACAGCCATTCTTACTTTTTCCACACTTATTTCGTCTACCAAACCCAGATTGGTTGGTAGATCCACTATCTTACCGCTCCAAACGTTCTCCTCATTCATTAATTTTTGGAAATAACTCTTCCACCGACCTTTTAGTTCTTCATCACTGATGAGAACTCTGCCATTATCATCTTTTATATATTTAACATGCACTTCTTTTCTTTTAAAACCTTTTGGACACTATCATCCCACCTTATCTTTAGCACCGTATCTTTAGCAATCACTCCTTTACCTTTCGTTTCACCCAGCACATCCTTCGCAACTTCCCTTACACATGACGGCATTTCATTCCAACATGACTTGTTATATAATGAAATGTATATAAACTTTAGAAAAAAGAACAATATGAGAAAAACTAAGAAGAATAAAGAATATATATTATCGAGTGATTGGGGATTGACTGACATATTGGATTTTTAACCTATCCCCGCATAGGATATATAATATTTAGTACATAATATGAAGGTATTACTTACCATTTAGATCACCAATGCCATCCCCATCACTATCCATAAATGATCTAGGATAGATTTGGTAGAATACTGCTGTCTCCCACCAGTCCTGTTTTACGTTTACATTCTCATATCGTGCAATTGTTGCTGTTATTGTAGCAACTATCACTAGAAGCTGCCACAAGTCTAAAACAAAATTACATAACTGATCATTTAAAAGAAAATCTTCAACAAAATAAAACTATTTAAATTTGTCATTCAATGTATTTAACGTTATTTGCATTTTAAATCTAACATTCAATGTTTTAAGATTGTCTTTCTTAACATTCTCAATCTATAAATATGTTAAGAATGATTACATGAACAAAAAACAAAATTTAAATAATTCTTCGAAATATTGCAAACTACAAGCAGTAGAAATCGAACGGCTTTAAAAACAATACTTTCATTTATGCTCGGCACTATATCGGCACTATTAATTTAATACATATACCTACAGTTCATTGTTGAAATTTCTAATAGTAATTCACACTGTTGAATTAGTAATAGCTCGAACAAAATAGTATAGCAGTTAGTAAATGAACTCCAGAATACTGATAACTTAGGTAATTGAAATCTACCATGTTAAACTTAGTAAGGAAAGGTTTGTTTGATAAACAAAAAATATAGTTTAAGAATATAATCACAATATTGTACTTTCTAATGTACACTAAAGTCATTAGTGATACTATGTTATAATAACAATGTATAAACCATAATCAATAGTCCAATCGGCCGAATCAGATTAATATTAATACCAATATACGCTCAGTCTCAAATCGGAATGTAAGTATAAATTGTGATGTTACATATTTGAAATAAAAGTATTTTTTTTATGATTTTATTGCAATTCTATTTGATTATTGTTTTTCTGAAGTTTTGAATCCTTTTTAGAGTTCTTAGTTGTGGAAGAACTAAGATGTCTCGCGTCCAGTAATTAATCGTTATTACAGAGATTTATATATACCCGCTATAGTATTAGTTATTAAATTCTGACCCACATTTTTACATTTTTGATACAAATTCATTGCTACTCTGTACAAAACGAAAATTCTTTTCTGTGACTTAGACACGTTAAAAAAGATTTTACAAAATTCAACCGTAAAAGCAGTCAAACGAGTGACTAGAAATGGGAAGAAAATAAACTTCGTCCATTCTCTTCAAATTAATCCTAAATATTCATTAGTAAAAATATATACAAACATGTTTCAGCATTTTTAGATTGGCATCCTCTAAGAACATGAAATCGGTGATTAAATTTTTCGATGACAAATATACTTGATTTCTTATGAAATTAGAAATTAGCACTACTAAGTACTATATAGGGTGTTAATTTGCTGATGTAGAGACTCATTAACAAAAAAAATGGTGAAAAACAGCGTTTCATGGGATATAAGGGTATAAACATGTTGGGATATTGCTTTAATATTTTCACCGTTTTCAAGAAATGGTTCGATAATACTATGCTCAGATTGTCTTGAAGCGGTGGAAGCAAGGGTGTACAAACCCATAACCTGCTGTATACTACTTTTTTGTTGACCTTGGATACCTAGTCCTTGTCTTTGGTGGCTTAAGCGCATATAATCAAAATCATATTCAAAAGTCTTATACGGTTGTATGAATCAATTGAGGAAAGACTGTCTCTGAGACCGATAGTTCTATGTAGACTGTTCCAATGTAAGTTACGCCAGCTATCTATTTATTCTTGCACTAGAAGGTGATACCGCGAATATTGTGTATAAAGAACGAACATATGTACGTTAGCCTCTTTATACAATAAAAACAGAAAATACATAAAACTTGATTAGACTCCGCTCGAGCAAAAGAAAATCCTGATTGGTAAATTGAAGACTGGTGAAATTAGGGAGAATCGCAAATTTTTTCAAAAACCCTAGAAAAAGCCTTATTATCAATGTTGGCGGTTGTCAATATAGGGAAACTATGGAAAAGATTATGAAAAAAAAACTCATCTAAGCAAATAAAATAATACTGCTTCAGTTATACAAGAATAAAATTGACTATATGTATCAAAATGTATATCACTTGAATAGACAGTGTTTAAAAGTAATAAAATATAAAATTAAATAAATATCATACCTTTTCCTTTTGTTTATCAATTCTATTGTTACCTTACATGGATAATATAATGAATAATATAGCTATTGTTGTATAAATATTAAAAAAGAAAATAATAATCTACCTTCAATCATTTGAATAATATTCAGTAATTGGGGAAAAGATATCGAGTAGCTTCGCTTGAAGAATAAGACTTTAATAGTCATACCGAACTGTATAAACAGAAGTATCAGTTTTAATGCTTATTCTAACTATAGATATAGGATTTGAATCTTGAATTCCATATTTTTTTTTATTGTTGTTGGTGGTAAACGAGTACATAGCGCACCTGATGGTAAGTGATACTGCCAGCAATGGACCTTTGCTAGACCGCTGCCTACCGTAAAGAAAGCGAAGCGAGTGTGAATGCTCGCAATGAGATTAATACTAAAGGCATCACCGAAATCCACCACACACGCTAACACCTTTAGAAAGTTTGGTTGCCAGCTCCGGCTCACCGAACGAAGGGCAGAAACTAATTGCTGAGAGATTGATTTTCTGCGAGGTTGTGGTACTACCACAGACGAACCGTCCCGCAGCTGTAGATAGAAAATTGTCGACAATGTGATCTTACTACGTATAATATTATCAATATAATGTGCATATAGAAGAATGGCTATAACTGATATAGCCCACAGAATTAGCACGTTGAAATAGCAATAGGCAGGCCACATCGCTCATGGAACCGACAACCGATGGGGAAGAAAGGTTCTTGAGTGGCGACCACGAACCGGGCGACGGTAGCGTAGGACGACGCCCTACTAGGTGGACTGACGACATCTTAAAAGTCGCAGGAAACCGTTGGATGCAAGTGGTGCAGGACCGTTTCGAGTGGCATTCTCGTGAGGAGGTCTCTGTCCAGCAGTGGACGTCTATAGGCTGATGGATGGATGGATGAATGTGCATATAAATTTATAAACAATCATTTGTTGAAGTGGAAGACAACACCTTTCTTTTCAATGGGGATGAAAGACGACAAATAGGTAGATAATATAACTTCAAGAAAAGGAAAACTCTAATTTAAATATTATGACACTCTGTTTAGTTAATTTCTTTTCAATTCATCATCATCATCGTCTCAGCCCATATAGGTCCCACTGTTGGGCTCGGGCCTCCTCTATAATGGAAGAGTAATTGACCTACTATACCACGCTGGTCAGACGTGTTGGTATAGAGTTTTATTTCAAGTTTTGCTTCTCTCGCATAGATGTTATATGCGTTTTATATCCCTTAGTCGTCTCGTACGATCACCCACGGGTAAGATAGGGGGTGGTGACTTGTATTCTTACTCCGTCACCACACGGAATCTTTTCAATTAAATAATTTCTAATTATCATCATCACAGTATCCTTTATGTCCCACTGCTAAGCTCGTGCCTATTCCGTAATAGTAGTGAAAATAACTTAATATGGCACGCTGGTCAGACGTGTTGGTATAGGATTTCATTTCAAATTTTCCATCTCTTGCCTAGATCTCTTAGACGACTTTTAAGACACCCACGAGCAAGATAGGGCGTGTAATTTCTTCTAATTAAAGATATTGTTTTTCTTATACAATGAAAGTTCTTGCATCATCGTAAGAGTTATATGGACTCAGAAGAAGAATACATTCAGACAACGTGTCAAATTTGTCGATTTATACACATATTAAAAATAAATGTAACTATTTTTCTTTACTAATTAACTTCATTTTATTTCAGGTAAGCAACTTATTTTATGGTTGTTCGTGAGTATTATATATTTAAGAGTCATCATTATTATTATCATCACTGCTCATTTGTACCCACGGCTGGAGTCAAGCCCATAATTTTAATAATGTTACAAGATGCCCTCCGATTTATTGACTTTATATATTTTTCTTATAACAAAAGAACTTAAGGAGCATATTTCTATGAGTTTTGCGTTTGTCTCATGGTAAGATAACGACTGACCCAGAGATTTAGGTAAATAATATATTATATTTTTGCTTCTTAGTGCCTTGGTGTTTTTAAAGGCGGTTTTTATTTTTACTTAAAATATTTTTTTAAACTGGAGCTACTATTGGATATAAACTTTCTACAAGAAGAGAGAGGAATGAAACAACTTTACTATAATAGCCAGTTTATTTTTTATTTCAAATTATTTCTCTTGTACTTATATTACATTGCTTTTTCTCTTGTAGTCTTACACAATATTTGCTGATAAATATTAGCTCATAATATATCTTTTATTACATAAACAAACAATATGCGGGCAAATATTGAAAATTTGAATGAGGCAGGCTAGTTATCCAAATGAGTAAAATGAACATGTAAAATTAATGTAGTAATCTATACCAATAAATAAAATTGGAGTGTCTGTTTGTAATGTCAAAATAATAGACTTTTTTCATGCTCCCACGGTTATTTACACTATGCATATGCCTAAAATACACTTTATATTCTTTTTTGTCTGTCTGTCTGTTTGTTCCGGGTAATCTTCAAAACGGCTGGACCGATTTCAAAAATTCTTTTACCAATGGAAAGCTATAATATCAGGGCGTAAACTAGGTTATATTTTATCCCGGTATTCCCACGGGAACGGGAAATATTCAGTAAAGACGACTGAAACCGAAGCGAAGCGAGGGCAAGTTGCTAGTGAAGTATATAAATGTACTGTATTTATGAATATTCACAAACCAGTGGTAGCGATTACACTAGCTGTAATTAGTATCAGCATTCTCATTTAGCCTATTGCCGTCCACTGCTGGATGTAGGCTTCCTACATGTTTCACCACAATCCAACTATAACCAGCAACTTTTACGAGGTCGTCGGACCACCTGGTGGAAATCGAGAACATTTCTTCCACGGCGGTAGTCGTTTCGTCGAGTGATGTGGCCTGGTCATTGCCACTTTAGTGCACTAATTCTTCATATTACACGATATAATTAGTATATCTTGCAATAATAATAGTATAATTTCTATTGTAAGTTCCAAAACAATCTTATCATATTCCAGCCGGATTTAACTATATAATTCCTAACTTTTAATGAAATTGGTTAGGCTTAAAGTATTTGCGCTGTAGCATGGTGCGGGTGACAGTTATGGCGAGTTTCGTTTCACTCTTGAAAGTTGCCGCGATTTATAATTATGATCTATTAATTCAGCTGTACCACATCGGTAATATATTAAATCACTAATAACTGTAGTAATAAAGGTATACCTTTCAAATTAAACCCAACTAGAATGTTCTAGCCTACAAATCAAATGAAATTGAAAGAAAAAATATTCAAAGTGGTATGCGTATAACGTAACACCAAAGACGTATTTAGTGATGGGATGTACTACTACGAAGAATTGTCGATTAAAAAATAAATAAAAAACAATTTGTGCGCTCAATTTTTTATTGTTAAAAAGTATACAATTATTACATATTTACTTCAATTTTTCATTCAATTTTAATCCTCTTCTAAACTCATATCAGAGTCAGGAACATCGGAATTGTCACTTTCATCATCCGTATCTGTGACGGATATTATTAAAGATGTCTCAATTATGTTATCAATACGGACGTCACGATCCCAATCAATAAAAATATGCCACGAAAAAATATGAAATACCAGTTGTTTTGAATGCGTTTACGAAACTTTTTAAAATTTTTGAACTATTAAATTAATTGAATAATTTGTATGAATATATTTTTTCCTATATATAATTTTCGTGACAATAATAAACAGAACAACATTTATTTATGCTACGAGTATAATTAGTGATAAAAATTTAATTGCGAATCGTCACATCCCTAGTCACCTGGTATTGACATGTGTCACCCGCACCATGCTACAGCGCAAATAGTATAGTTGGAATAGTTTTGAAGATTAAAGTGAACGAATATCGTATTACAGGCTATTTATTCAACAGAGAGAATATAAGTCATTAGAATGATCATTCAATTGTCTTCAAAATTCAACTTCAATACAGGTGCTTATGTCGGCCCATATAAGTCCCACTGTTGGGCTCGGGTCTCCTTCAAAATGAGAGGTAAATTAACCTACTATTCCATCCTAAACTAAATCACGAAATATAATTATACCTACATATATTTACAATAGTAAAATACATTACAAGTCCGGGTACAATTTATGTCTAAGACACGAAGATTTATTTTACATCCGGAGACCTCTTTAAAATGATAAATCTTCATGAGTGAAAATGATGATTACATACAAAGTATGTTAATTCATCTTTTAATATTATATAGTCTTTGCATATCACACCCAATTTCTTTGGTATTAGTTAGGTTGTAAAAAAGGCTCAAGTATCCCGGACTCCGCGTAGGGTGGAAGAAGACATATTGCGTCCACCGTAATTAATTAGAATACGAGTTGATAATGAGTCTTTTAAATTGAATTAAAATAATGTCAACAGGTATATTATAATAATTGAATTCAATCATCATCATCATAGTCCTACTGTTGGACTTAGGCCTCCTCCACAATGAAAGGGAAAGTGATCTACTATACCATATTGCTTAGACGTGTTTTATGTCGAATTTTCTTGTATAGATATTATCGGCATATAATATCCCTTAGTTACCTTTTACGATACCCTTGAGTACAGGTGAGAGAGAGGGGGTGGTGAAATGTATTCTTACGCCACCATCATACGGAATATCAAATTCTAATATTATAAACTAGCAACTCGCTCTCGCTTCGCTTCGGTTTCAGTCGCCTTACCCGCGTAGTTCCCGTTCCCGTGGGAATACCGGGATAAAATATAGCCTATATTACTCCCTGATATTATAGCTTTCCATTGGTGAAAGAATTTTTGAAATCGGTCCAGTAGTCGGAGCCTATTCGTTACAAGCATATATACAAACCTTTCCTCTTTATAATATTAGTATAGATAAAACTATTTTTACAGATTTAATTGCCTTTTCTACGATTTTTGATTCATATAGAATTACAATTTTATTGCGATTTTTTTCACATATCATTACCAGTACAATAATAAAAATATTCTATAATCAATTTCTTTTTATCATCATCATCATTTCAGCCTATCGCCGTCCACTGCTGGACGTAGGCTTCCATCATGTTACGCCACAAAGTGCGGTCCTGTGCCGCCTGCATCCAACGACGCCCAGCAACTTTCACCAGGTCGTCGGTTCACCTGGGGCGTCCTACACTGCGTCGTCCGATATTTCTTTTTGTACTGATAATAAATTGGTATCACTATATGTATCAAAATTAAGTAACTAGTTCTGTATCGAGTAGATATAAATTTCTGTAATAACGATGACTTATTGAACGTGAGATATCTAAGTCCACCCGCGGCCATTATCTGTAAAAAGTGTTCGAAACGTCTGGATATCAATAATCAAATACAAACGCGATAAAAGCCGTCAAACTAGTTTCTGGCTTAAGATATTTATTTCTCATAAAAGAATAACATAATTAGTTTTAGTTACAAATTCTAGTATCACCGCCCACCTACTCCACTCCCTATTTTGCCTGTGGATGTCGTAAAAGACGACTAGGGGATATAATACGTACTTATATAACATCTATTCAAGAGAAGGCAAACTCGTAACAAAACCCTATACCAACCTGTCTGACCAGCATTAAGGTCAATTTCCCTCCTATTGTGACGGAGGCTCGAGCCCAATAGTGGGACGTATAAGAGCTGAAATGATGATGAATATTTAGCTGACCACACAATTTGAATAGACATTCAGAATGGGCTATTTCTAGAATAACCACAGCAATATTAGTGGATAACACAGTGTGTCTAAATCATTATTCTGTTCAATAAGCAATTTCTCAGATCAATTGTACAATATTGAACTTAGCATTAGATAAACTTAGGCTATTGTATAGCGTGTGAATTCAAAGAGTATCACTTTTGTAATTATCGTCATTATATTAATAACGTTACTCTATTAATGTATTAATAAGGAAGGCTAAACATACTTTAGAACGAGGATGATGACGGTGGTGGCGGCGACAATGAAGACACATTGTACTTTTTAAGTTGTAATTTGCCTTATAGCGGTTAAAATACGATTCTACAAAATATTCTAAGTGGCGGTATCTATACATTTATGTGGCTTGAGCTAATACCAAATTCACACACTTAATAGATAATAATTAAATATAAAATATCTTAATTATTCTAATAATTATTTACATGCAAAAATTATACAGGATTATGTAACATTAAATATTTATTACGCCGGAAGCTGACAAGCGGAAGGCGCCCATTGTATTAAAATTATATCAGTTTATAGAAATATGATTCAAATATTTACTTGATTATAGAATAATCAATTAAATTATAAAACGATAATCAAGTCGATTTTTAATTAAGCTATTTTCGGACTAGCCGTATATATGAGGCCGGAAGTGTTACTTGGTAACAATACTGTATTTATACTATGGAGCATAGGAATAATACAATCTAAAAAATTGTACAGGGTCAATCGCTGTACTATAATATCTGTTATTATATTACTGAATAGCTTTTCCTTGCAATTCATTTATATATATTCTACTGTGATACTTGAGCTTCCTCCATAGTAAGAGGGGAAAATAACCTATTATACCACCTATGATATAGGACTTTCATAACGAGTTTTTTTCTCTCACAGATGTTAGGTGCATATAGTGTCTTATAGTCCTCTTTTACGTTACATTCATATGTATGCTCATGCAAGATAGGCCATGATGAATTGTATTCTTCTTGCATCACCTCATGGCAATTTTCGGATAAACTTGTATAGAAATTATTAGAATTGCTATAGTTGGAAATGAAGTTTTATTTTAGCAATTTATATATAGTTATTTATATCCTTACGTAGATAATAGAGAGATTTCGTTTATTAATATGAGTGTAAAAGGAAGGCATTCTGATACATTGTATTTTACACAGCAATACTAAAATATCACTATATTATATTTATGTACCTGGATAGAATATCGGTAAAAATCGTAAACATTGATTTAGAGATCATCCTGAGATCGGTGTGCCCCTAGTGATCTTATGAAAACTCAGCTTTTCCGGGTAACTTATAACACACACTACGATTGCAAATACGCCTGCTAAGCATAGCCATTATTTCTCTGGTAGAGGCATATGACAGTCGACTTTGAAAATGAAAATATTTATATTCCTCTACTGTCACAGTAGTTTCTTGCGATTATATTTCGAAGCTAATTTTATGTAATTTGAATCACGAAAAACTACATATTATAAAACAAGAGAAGTAACAATGAAATAAATTTCTTTCATTTTTTAATTGCCGATGGTGGCAAACAAGCAAGCGGCACACCTGATGCTAAATCATACTGCGGCACATGGACCTATGCAATATCACGGACACAGCTAGGCCATTGGCCATTGCCTACCGTCCGGGCTAGCCATGGACGACAAGGAACTCGGTACCGGTGGTCGACCCAATGGCGAAAGAGAGGAATAACGTGAATTATGGGGCTACACGCCGCTATTTTGTCACCCCGGATGGTAAAAAAAAACAGGCCGTTGCCTACCGTGAAGAAAATGCTCTTCTTAAACTAGCTTCGACATCGCTCGTCGAACCGACTACAGTTGGGTAACAAAGGTTCTTGAGTGGCGACCGGGAATCGTAGGACGAACTCCCACTAGGTGGACTGACGACATTCTCAAAGTCGCAGGGAACCGTTGGATGCAAATGGTGTAGGACCGTTCCGAGTGGCATTCTCGTGGGGAGGCCTATGTCCAGCAGTGGACGTCTGTAGGCTGATGGATGGAAACTTTCTTCTTCGTTGCATTTATTTCACAGCGTGTAACTACACTTTAAACTAAATTTCTAACTAAAATAGGACCAAGCATTCATTTGCATATTCAATTTTAGTTATCGAGTATCGCAATTTCTTTTAGAAAAAAAAATGCTTTGATGGTGACCATTATTATTCTAGTATCGCGCGAACATTTTAATATTCAAAATTCTTCTAATAGGAACGTGGTTATGGTAATCTTGGGACGGTATTGTATTGGGGAGTCCTGAAGAAAGAGCGAAGTTAAAATTGTTTCCTTTTTAAATAGCCAGGATGCTTAGGCTGTCAGTCGTTATAAATGTATATGCCGACTTTTATTCCTCATATCATAAAGAAGTCTTTTTACTAAACTTTTCTTTATTTCTGACCTAAAACCCAAATATAAGTTTTTATTAGTTTTACTTTGTTTTTTATTAGTTTTGCTTTTTACTGGCGCATTCTCATAGAAACTTCCATTCGCTATTAGAATAATTTTAGCAAGTTACGGAATCTTATATCGAAGTGCTGAAGTGTTTATATAGGAACGCCACAAAGTCAGTCCGTATCCGGGATAAAAGTACGAAATCGATCCAGTTGCAGAAAGGCGTGAGACAGATGGCGAGAGATGTCATCTCTCCGAGACTGTTTACCACTGCACTGGAAGATGTCTTCAAGCTCTTAGACTGCACTGGACTAGGCATCAACATTAACGGCGAATACATCACTCACCTTCGATTTGCAGACGATATCGTCATTATGGCAGAATCCATGGAGGACCTTGGCACAATTATGCTCAATGATCTCAGCAAGGTATCCCAACTAGTGGGTTTACGAATGAACATGGACAAGACGAAAGTCATGTCAAATGCCCATGTCATTCCTGTACCGGTCCTAGTTGGCAATACAATTCTCGAAGTTGTCGATCATTATGTTTACCTAGGACAAACAGTCCAGTTAGGTAGATCCAATTTCGAGAAAGAGATCAGCCGACGAATCCAACTCGGTTGGGCAGCATTCGGGAATTTTAAAAGGATCTTCTCGTCCAACATACCTCAGTGTCTGAAAACACAGGTCTACGACCAGTGTGTGTTACCAGTGATGACTTACGGCACGGAAACGTGGTCCCTAAATGTAGCCCTCATATCAAGGCTCAAAGTCGCTCAGCGTGCTATGGAGCGGGCTATGCTCGTGATTTCTCTGAGAGATAGAATCCGGAATACGGAAATCCGCAAAAGAACGGGTGTAGCCGACATAGCACGAAGAATTAGCACGCTGAAGTGGCAATGGGCAGGCCACATCGCTCGACGAACCGACGACCGGTGGGGAAGAAAGGTTCTCGAGTGGCGACCACGTATCGGACGACGCAGTGTAGGACG
Source organism: Lymantria dispar (assembly GCA_032191425.1). Lineage (NCBI taxonomy): Eukaryota > Metazoa > Arthropoda > Insecta > Lepidoptera > Erebidae > Lymantria > Lymantria dispar. The sequence continues at coordinate 7,088,611 of CM063446.1, forward strand.
CCCCCCACTAGGTGGATCGATGACCTAGTGAAAGTTGCTTGGCGTCATTGGATGCAGGCGGCACAGGACCGCACATTGTGGCGCAACATGAGGGAGGCCTACGTCCTGCAGTGGACGGCAATAGGCTGAAATGATGATGATGATGATGACGGAATATTTCGGTATTTTTTAAATCAATCTGTAAATCTATTAAGAATATGTTTTTCTAGTTCATTGTCCACTTTCTTTATTGCATACTAGCAACCCGCGCTCATTTCGCTTCGGTTTCAGTCGCCTTAGCCGCGTAGCTCCTGTTCCCGTGGGAATATCGGGATAAAATGTAGCCTAAGTAACTCTCTGATATTATTTATAGCTTTCCATTTGTGAAATAATTTTTAAAATCGGTTCAGTGGTTTAGGCGTGAAAGCGTAACAAATAAACAAACTTTCTTTCGCATTTATAATATTAGTAAAAGGATTCAAATTTCTATTGTTCTTTAGTCTTATAACTGGATAGTATAAGTGAACTCTGCTACAATAAGCCCTGTTCAGGATCCGTCCTGATCTCCGAAACATTATTTATCTCTAATAATTAATTCTCATCACGTTGTATGCAAATCGACATGGATTTAGAATGTAGATCATAATACGTAATATAACAACAGATCGTATACAATCAATATCGGCTATTATTCGAACAGATTAATGCATCAATTAATTTCGATACAGATTATTTTGGGGACGAATCGCAATATCGAAAGCTATTTACATTAATTTTCATTCAATTTACAAATTATCATAATCGAGTCAACTCGATAAGGTCAATGTTATTTTTGTAGATTAAAAAATATGCGAGATAGAATTCGAAATACGGCAATCCGCTGAAGAACAGGTGTAATCGACATAGCACGAAGAATTAGCACGCTGAAGTGTCGATAGACAGACCATATCGTTCGAAGAACGAACAGCCGCTGAGGATGAAAGGTTCAGTGGCGACCACGTATCGGACGGACGCAGTGTAGGACGCTCAACTAGGTGAATCGACGACCTGGTGAAAGTTGCTGGGCATCGTTAACTACACTTTTGTGGCGTGATGATGAATAGTTATGTTCTTTTAAATTGAGCGATTGATGCATTCTTGCAATTCCTCATATTCATATTAGGTTTACATACCCCATAAAGTTTTCGCTAACTATTCATTTTGTGTGGTGACGGAGTAAGAATATAATTCACCACCTTTTCTCTTACCCGTGGGTATCAAAAGACGACTAAGTTATACGATACGCTTTCTGCGTATCGTATAACTTAGTCAAGAGAGGGGAAGCTCGATAAATAGGCCTAGAACCAACCGTCTGACCAGCGTGATAGGTTAATTTCCCTCCCTTTGCGAAGGAGGCTCGAGCCCAGCAGTGGGACCTATATAAGTTGAGATGAATGATTAATGAATGATGACTCCTTACTTGGTTTGAAGGACATAAAAACCTGCCAAAGGACCATTAGAAAATTGGGCAGTAGTGCTCTCCCGGGCAACTACATTTACTACCTATCTTTTTCTGAGTGATTATCTACTCCCTTTTACATAAATTTAGATAATGAGATAGTTGAAATTAGTTACAGGGAAGATTTAACTAAAATAACTAGTGTTAATGACCATAGTATGAACATATAACAGGTAGGTTAATTTCTTCAAGCTTGGGCACGTTTTCCGTATAAAGTGCTCTTTAGGGAGCCAACGGGTTAATAAGGGTCTCTTTGTTGAATTAATAGCTTGTTCAAACTAAAGCTATATACTGACTATCTTTATAAAATTCTTGTGTACGTGTGTATGTCATTGAACTCTTAAACGGCTGGACCGATGTTGATGAAAATTTTATGCATGTTCGAGAATGATTTAGATTCACAATTGGACCCGATTGGTGGCGTTTATTTGTACAGAACAACGTCTGTTGGGACAGCTAGTATTATATAACTTTGGTATCAAAAATATAATTTTTATGTGGCGACGGAGTAAGAACACATTTCACCACGGCGCTGTTACCCGTCGGTGTAGTACAAGACGACTAAGTATACGCTATTGAGGTAATATTTATGAAACAGAATGATTGACCAACATGGTATCATAATAATCAGAGCTTAGACGTCGCACTGCTAGGCTCGAGGCTCCTTCACGATAGGAAGGTAATTTATCTTATTTAGTCCAGTCTATAAAAAAATGTCTCATAAACTAAAGGTTGAATAATAAAAGAAAATTATTTTTATGCATTCTAATTACTTAAGAATGGTAGTTATATTTTCTAAGAAAATGTTGTGAATATTTGTGAGCATATTGTGAATATTTTGTTGGTTTTGTAGTAATGATATACGTATTATTGTTTTTTTTTTTTAATCAACACTCCATACCAGAGAATAACGTCGAAAATATACAAGGACACAAGTAATAATATCTAGATTCAAAGCAATCATTAGTGGATCACACAAAGAACTATCCTATACGAAGATGGAATCTGTGATGCTCGAGATCTATGGTAATTAATTGTCAGTTATATATTGACCACTAAAAATTACAAACCATCTGGGAATTCGCGTAGAGTAATGAAATATTATTTCGTATCAAATATTCATCACCTTTTTTTTTTAGCACGCAACTCCCCTCGTCAGTGGTCGGCCCGACGGAATATTCATCACCTCAGATTACTTAAGTCTCATTGTTGGGCTCGGCCCTCCTCCACAATAGGAGGGAAATTGACCTACTCTACCGCGTTGGTCACATGTGTTGCCATAAAGTTTTATGTCGAGCTTTCCTTCTGTTACATATGTTTTATCTCTATACTAATTATATGTTTAGTCTAGACTAGTATAATAGTAAATCAATTCACAAAAATTCTCGTGTCACTACTATCAAGCGAGACATTTGCGTTGACTGCTATACAGGCTAGATACAATATAATGTACACTAGCCGACCCAACAGACGTTGTTCTGTTCCAATAAAGCGCCACCTATCGGGTCCAATTGTGAATCTAAACCATTCTCGAATCCCCTTGAATACACACAAAAAATTTCGTCAATATCGATCCAGTCGTTTAGGAGGAGTTCAGTGACATACACACGTACGCAAGAAATCTATACCAATAAATAAAATTGGAGTATCTGGAGTGTGTGTAATGTCAAAATAAGAGGCTTTTTTCATGCTCACACGGTTATTTGCAGGACACCTATGCCTAAAATAGCAATTAAAAAATTTTTGTCTGTCTGTCTGTCTGTCTGTTTGTTTGTTCCGGGTAATCTTCAAAACGGCTGGACCGATTTCAAAAATTCTTTCACCTATGGAAAGCTATTATATCAGGGCGTAAACTAGGCTATATTTTATCCCGGTATTCCCACGGGAACGGGAACTACGCGGGTAAAACGACTATAACCTATAACCGAAGCGAAGCGAGGGCGGATTGCTAGTTTATATATAAAGATTATCACCCTTTCTCGTTTCTTATCATACCCACGATCAAAAGAAGGGATGGTAAATTGTATTCTTAATCCGTCACAACACGGAATCAAAAAGTGGTAGGAACCACACTTTTTTTCTGTCTATAGCCGCGGGCCGGTCTGTTCAGGGTAGTACCACACTCTGACAGAAAATCGACGTTTAAGTAGTAGCAATTTGTTGCTGCGCTTCGTTCGGTGAGCGAGATAGCCGGAAGCCAAACTTTCTGGGGGTTTTTGTGTGATGTGGGTTTTAGTGATGCTTTTAGTATCACCTAACCACATTGTACGCATTCACACTACCTTCTTCACTTTCTTCGTGGTAGGAAGCGGCCTTAGAAAGGTCCCTGAGCGGCAGCAACACTTACCATCAGATGTACTGTTTGCTCGTTTGCCACCGTTTGCAGTAATAAAAAAAAACATTATTTTATAATATATTACTTTATTTATCCAGTTAAATAAATATGTGATTCCCCTGCGTAATGACGGGTTAAGAATAGAATTTGCAACGCCAAGAATGAATTCTTGTGAATTATCGTAAAAGGCGATTAAGGGATGTAAGCTGATAACATCATTTCATGTGAAAGAGAACTAAAAGAAACTCTAATCCAACCTGTTTGACTAACGTGTGATAGTAGGCCAATTTCATTCTCATTGTGGAGGAGACTCGAGCCCAACTGTGGGACGTATTTGAGCTGAGGTAATCACATAAGCATACCGCTACTATTCCTTTGACCCTTTGAATTTTACATGAACATAAATTCTTCTGGAAGTATACTGTATCAAATTGAAGGTTTCCAAGCCTTTCCTAAGCAATTGTTAATAGCAAAGTTATAGATTGGAATATCAACATTTATGGCGGTAATCTCATCGTGTTCTTTTTTTTTATGAGGTTATATGATGTTTGGTAATAATGGTTTTACTGTTATTTATAATATATAAGAACTCCGTCTCTTTTCAGCCCATATACGTCCCATTGTTCGCGTGGGGCTCCGCTATGGGAGGAAATTTGACTTACTATATCACGCTGGTAATACGTAATGGCATAGGGTTTTGTTTCTAGTTTTCCTTTTCACGTTAATCGACTGCACGATGGCGTAACAAATAAAATATACCGATCCACCGTGCCAAGTATCGTTGGTTCGATCTCGATGAAGGACAACTTTGTGCGATCTATAAATTATTTCCCTGAGTCTGGGTGTAATTTCTGTCTCTTAATTAAATATTTATAAAGTCAACACAAGGCTTAATGAATAACGTTGACTAAAATAAAATTTAAAATTATCACCGTTTCTTGGGGAGATTATTTGCAAAAAGTGGTTTGGGCAAGAATGTATCTATACTCTCCTATACAATTTTCTAAGAGAAGCAGATCTGTTTATATAAATGACATCAAAACATAAACTTATTCTAAAATTTTGAGAAGCAATTTAAACTTTATTATATTCGCGGAATACTCTGGGCAATACTTAATTTTCTATACATTACGCGTAACTCTCTAGAGATAAGCAGAGCTGTATTAAACTCACATTACGCTATGTTATAGGCCTCTACTATACGTATACATAATCATCATCATCATCATTTCAGCTTATTCCACTGCTGAGCTCGAGTCTCTTTCACCATTGAAGGGAAATTGACCTACTACACCACGCGGGTCAGGCGGGTTGGTATAGGGTTTTATTTCGGATTTTCCTACTCTTGCACAGTTGTTAAATCCATATTATATCCCTTAGTCGTCTTTTATAATACCCATGGGTAAGAGAGGGGGTGGTGAATTTTATTCTTACTTCGTCACCACACAGATAGTATACATAATATTTTATATATTTAATTTTGCCACCGGTTACTCATAGCTTAGTATTATATTACCCAATAGTCTGTTTTAAAACGGACAGGTAGAATATGGTTGCCCAAACTTTTCTATTGTCTACATGAAACACAAAGCAACGTGCGATAGTAGCGTTTTTCGTTAGAAAAGGAAAAGCTTCTTGGCCTCACGTGTATAACTTCGAGCACTGTCATGCTCACAGAAGGATCTACTTGCGGTAGCTGCGTGGAGTGGGTCTCTCCCTTCCCTCCATAGTGGTTGAGGGGAGCGATGGCTGCTCTAGTAGTTAACTCGTGATCGGGTGTCGCTTGTGGGATCTGGTCCAGCCATAATCGTTTGAATTATATTGTCTTGCGGTTCGAAGGGCATCACACTGGAGCTAGTTCTTACAAAACATGTACACAACTGTATATCTAGTAAGAAGAAAAAAAAATTCAAAATAATAGGCAAGCCCGCTGAGTTTCTTGACGGATCTTCTCAGTAGCGGTCGCGTTCCGATCATGTGGTAGTATATTTTTTTTTTTGGAAATTGTAAACCTGACAATATGAATTTGACTGTCTTTAAAATAAAAAACTGTAGAATAATATTCTCGGGTATTATTACTTACGTTTAATGAAGTATTGATAAATCAATACCAGCTATCTTTAGACTAAAAATAACTAGAAACCCTTAGAAGACAGATTTTATATTCCACCTTGTTAACCTTTAAAGTCTAAACAGCGATGCTAATCAGATTTACTTGGTAAAAATCTTCCCTTTAGATAAATGCCTTACGTACAAAAACATCAAAGGGAAAATTCGTGGAAAATAATTTACTACGAAATTGTAAACCACGATATCTCAACGCAACTAACAGAACTCAAGTACACAAGGACCCTTAAAACAGCGATATCAATCACGGACTTAAATAAACAGAAATTGTACATAAATTTACGTATTATTCTCCATTCGCTATTCATCCCTTAGGATTCAACAGTGCAAAGAAACCTCGATACATATTAATGAATTATTAATGTTATTTCTCTATATTTTTATAGTAAAACTGTTATTTGAGTAACATAAAGTTTATTATACTGTCTAGAGTTATCTTACTATGATTGGAATTGGTTTAATTTTCATGAATATGAAACTAAGTTTGAATTTCTTTACATGATAAAAGCTACAAACATGGATAGTAAAATGATATAGAAATAAGAAAAATGTACATGTTTTTTCTGTATTTCTCTTCATCTAATAGCATATATGTGTAATTGGTGAATAAAAGATTGCATAGTCAATTATTTCCAATTTATCATTCCATATCTCACCCATGGGAATAGTGAAAAACGATTAAGGGATGTGGTATGCATAAAACATCTGTGCAAGAGAAGAAAAACTCGAAATAAAGCCTTACGCTTATCTCAACCTTATATCAACCCTTCTGAGCAGCGTAATATAGCAAATCAATTACCTTCCTATTTTGGGGAAGGTTCGAGCCCACCGGGACAATCTAAGATGATGATTATAGTCAATTCTAAGTAATAAGCATTGACATAGTTATCAACCATCTAGGATCATAAAATATTTTTATGTTGGTAGGCTTTACTCTCATCGCCCTTTAAGTCTCACGGGTGATAGTGGAATACTATGTGACGTCAGCAGTCTATTTCTATACTATATATAAGGTGTATTTCAATTAACTAAATTGTTCCGTATGGAATAGACTCACGTGCAATAAAATAACCAATGATACAATATATACCAGCCACCTACGGTGATATTTTTCTAGTGGAAATTTATCTTATAAGAAAGAAACTACTTTGTTGACGGACCTTTCATATTATTCTGCACAGATGGCGTAGTGGTTAAGATAGCGACTTACAACGTCAGTGTCGGGGTTCGAATCCCACGCGGGACAACACTTTGTGTGATCCACAACTTGTTGTTCTGAGTCTGGATGTAATTTGTGTCCGTTAATTATATGTTTGTAAAGTTCCCAGCAATACAAGGATTATTTCCTTAGTGCATGGTGTTGTGTTAAAATTATAAAAAAAAAAAATTAAATTAAAAAAATTATTCTCTCTATGGTCATTTATACATACATACTACTGCACCAATAGTGTAGTGTTTACAACACAATACTTTGTATGATCCACAAATTGTTGTTCTGAATCCGAATGTAATTTGTGTCCGTTACTTGTATGTTTGTAAAGTCCCTTGTAATATAAGGATTATAGTTAAATTCGTCTCTTAATCATTCATAATTAAATTCGTATCTTAATCATCATTATTATTCCTCTTTTTAGCTTATATACATTCCATAGCTGGGCTCGAGCCTCCTCCACAATAGGAGGGAAATTCACCTCACTATACCATACTGGACAAACAGGTTGGTATAGGGTTTTGTTTTGAGGTTTTCTTCTCTTACATAGATGTTATAAGCACATTGTATCCCTAAGTCGTCTTTACGACATCCATGAGCAAGATAGGGAGTGGTAAATTATATTCTTATTCCGTCACCGCGCGCCTTCGCGTCTTTTAATATTAACTTTGAATCCAGATTACGAGAACAATTACAATAATACACTTCAAAAACATGTCTCAAACAGTTATTCTTCATCAGAATTTCAAACAGTTAGCCTATTTTTCAAAACTAACGATGTAACTCTTACACAAATGAAATCGGTAAATAATGAATTTTTATCATGTAATTTTTATAGTTAGTATAGTCATTTATATTGCATAAGAGTTGTTGTGAGCAGCTTTACGTGTTTGACACAATCGCCTAACGGTGAATTTGAGCTCATAAAAACCTTTTCAGTTGTTCATGTTAATATCCTAGATTGCCGAGTGGAGCGGGTCGCTCTCTTCCTGCCAAGGTGGTTGTGGAATGTGATTGCCTGCTTTAGTAGTTAATTCGTGAACCCATGTCACTTGTGGGATCTGGTCCAGCGATAATCTCTTGTATTATATTTTGAGAATTATATTGCATATTGGACCACCAAAAGGGCTTCACACTAGAGTTAATAATTACTAAATATGTTCTATTTGATTTTATAAATAATAATAAGTAAAAATAATAAAAATGTAGACAAACTCACAAAGTTTGTTGCCGAGCCCTCTCAATGGTTATCGTGTTTCCATCCAGTAGCAGTTCATTGGATTAATTAAAGATAAAATGAACAATATATAACCAATAAGCCAATAAAAAGCAAACCATCCATTGCGGATGACTATAAATCACTTGTTTTGTTTTTTGGAGAAGAAAATAATAGCATATAGCATATAATAAATATATATAAAAATACCTCAGTATATGCATGCATTTTCTCCAATTTAAAAACACTGTAATGTTTATGAAATTTCGTATAACAAAATATGTGTCCATACCAAAATTATATTTTTTTTATAAAATTATAACCTTAAATGGTATTATAATTGCAGCTCTAATAATAGAGATTTATCATAATATACACATGTACAATTTACTTAATATTTTAATGAAAATAGTGTACAGAAAAGGAAAATGATAATTTTTCACACTGTCTGTTCCATAAAGAGCGTTATGATAGAAATAATGGGCAGGGCTTTGTTAGTCGGTGGAATGAATGGTGCTCTAATTAACGCTAGAACAATACAAAGCTTGTGATATGATAACAGAATATTTAACGAAAAATAAGAGTATTAAATGAAACCCCAGCTACCAGTTGCTGAAGTATAATTACATTAAATAATGTATCATCCGTGTGGTGACGGAGTAAGAATACAATTCACCACTCCCTATCTTGCCAGTGGATGTCGTAAAAGACGACTATGGGATATAATATGCATATAACATCTGTGAAAGGCAAACTCGAAATGAAACCCTATACCAACATGTCTGACCAGCATGGTATAGTAGATCAAATACCCTCCCATTGGAGGAGGCCGGAACCCAATAATGGGACGTATGTATGTGAGCTACAAGTGTTCCTTCTCTTGTATTGATGTTATTTACATATCATATCCTTTTTTTTTGGGTGGGTTGCGGTCGGCGCACTCCTCGCACCACCCGCCCGTTCGGGGCGACAGAGGGGCGTAAGCACGCACACCCGAAACCCATCCGAACACCACGTCGCCTTCGTAGTTGGGCCGACCACCGGAGCAGGGTTACCTGTCATCAGTGGTCGGCCCGATGGAATACCCCCTAGTGGGGTACCCTCCCACATATTATATTCCTTAGTCGTAATGATTTCTGATGTTTACACGAGTATTACACATTTTAAATAAAACTACTTTACGAATTTTATCGCGTTTGTATTTGATTTTTGATTGCCCGGCGTTTCGAACACTTTGCAGCGTTCATGGTCAAGGGCAGACTAAAATGTCTCACGTCCAATAAGTCATCATTATTGCAGAAAATTTATAATTATCTACCCGATACAGAAAATAGTTATTAAATATTGACCCACATTTTGATACAAATTAATTGCCAGTGTAAGAAGAAAATGATTCTGTGTGAAAAAATTAAATTGTTTATGGTTAGTAATTATTTATGTTCGAAACGTCGCGCAATCAAAAGTCAAATACAAACGCGATAAAATCCCTTAGTCGTCTTTTACGTAATCCACGGGTAAGAGGGGGGTGGAGAATTATATTCTTACTCCGTCACCACACGAAAAAATAACGTATACAAATCTATAATGAAATAAATAATATATTAAGTTAATGTGTGCTAGAGTAGATCAATTCTCGCCCGCTGTGAGTTCAGCGACTAACCACCACTTTTCAACTGTAGATTATTTTACCCGAGATCAGTCCACTACCTGCGAAAAGGCGGCCCGCGGCCCCATAACCCATCGTATTTTCCCTCCTTTGCCATTATGTTGACCATCGGTACCGAGTTTCTTGTCGTCCGTGGGCAACCTTGGAGTGGATCAACACTTTTTTTTATGTGTGGGCTATGGTAAGCGCACGCGCGGTCTATTCCGTCTGGAGCGACGAAAGGACGGCGCGTGGGCCCATAACCCACTCGTACCCACGTCACCTCGTTGTTGGGCCGACCACCGGAGCCGAGTGACTTGTCGTCAGTGGTCGATCACCACTACCGATTATTTGACATCCGTGGCCTTACTTACCTTTTTGGGTATCAGGTCTACATTTTAGGTCCACACAGTATCGATGCGTCCCCTCGTGATCTTACATGACACTCACACTACAACTAGACGAAAAACTTGTGTTATGTGTAAAATAATTCCATATTGTCGTCTCAGCGCATACACGTCCCACAGCTGGGCTTGGGCCTCCTCCCAAATAGGAGAGAAAATGACCTATTATACCATGCTGGTCAGATATGTTTTTTCTTTTTTAGATTTTCTCCTCTTGATCAGATATTATATGCATATTATATATCTGAGTCGTCTTTTATGGCATCCACGGGCAAGATAAGGTGTTGAATTGTATTCTTATTCCATCACCACAGAGAAATAATACCATATACTACGACAATAATAACTGGGATACAAAATTACGTGCATTTTCAAATATGCCAGCGAAATGTCGACAGGCGTTCTAACTATCAACAAAGTTTAATACTTGTGTCTAGAGAACTGGCAAGTTAAATAATGGCATGTAATTTCTAGCACAGTATGTTTTCGTACCAACTTAATCTGTGGATATAATAAATAATTGGATTTCTGGAGAATTTATTTATCTGTTTCATAATTCTGTAATCTTTTGAGAAAAATGTATATTATTATTGATGTGAAACATTTATAAGCGAGGTTAAACCTGATCGTACAGTATAAGTATTATTACAGAAATCACTGTTTAAAAGAATTGAGTTGTCACAAATTGAAATTTTTTGAATTTTTAAATTAATGAAAATAAATGTTTATTGTGGGCTGGAGTGAGCTATGTTCGGGATTTCTATGCGAGATAGAATCCGAAATACGGAAATCCGCAGAAAAACGGGTGTAACCAACATAGCACGAAGAATCAGTACGCTGAAATGGCAATGGGCAGGCCACATCGCTCGACGAACCGACAACCGCTGGGGAAGAAAAGTTCTCGAATGGCGACCATGTATCGGACGACGCAGTGTAAGACGCCTCCCCACTAGATGGACCGACGACCTAGTGAAAGTTGCTGGGCGTCGTTGGATGCAGGTGGCACAGGACCGCAAATTGTGGCGTAACATGAGGGAGGCCTACGTCCAGCAGTAGACGGCAATAGTCAGCCTATTGCCGTCTACTGCTGGACGTAGCCCTAACGGCGTCGGATCGAATCTCGGTGTTATTACTAATCTCTTTTTGTAATTTTTTATATAATTTTCATTATTTATTTTTTATTTTTTATTAATATATATCTAAATAAATTCGACAAAAATACAACAAAAATATTCCGAGCTTCTATTCCGAGCTTCTATTCCGAGCGAAGCTCGGTCAACCAGATATTTCTACTAAAAAAGTGAGGCGTCGCTCAGAATGCCTGGCAGATGTGAAAATTTTGTATAAGTATATATGCATAAAAGAAAAGATTATGACGGAAACTAATATGACGTACTGTATTAATAAAATATTACGATTTTATCCAGAAACTGATGATTTTGTTCAATAAACATTTCATTATCATCATCATCATCATTTCAGCTCATATACATCCCACTGTTAGGCTCGAGCCTCCTGCACAAAAAGAGAGAAATCGACCATACTGTACCATGATAGTCGGACAGGTTGGTATAGGGTTTTGTTTCGAGTTTGCCTTCTCTTACATAGATGTTATATGCATATTATGTCATTTAGTCGTCTTTTACAACATCCACGCGCAAGATAGGGAGTGATGAATTGTTTTCTTATTCCCTCACCACAGGGATTTTATAATTATTATAGATATGAGTGTAGTTTTAGCCACTTTAGTGTCGATATTTTGGATAGCTTATGGTAGTTTTGTTGTCATCAAACACCAAACTAATGTAATTAATATACATAAATTGAATACTTACAATACACAAATATTTAATAAGAATTATTATTATTTTCTCTTCTAGAATACTATGAAATGATTATGTTGATTCACTCAGAGAGAATTAATTAAGATGTTTACTTATTTTACCAACCCAGTAAAATGTAAATTTGTTATACAATGTGTAAGAAAATTTTAATAAGATTTCTAAACGTTGTGTTTTTATATCTTTTACCATATTATAATTTTAATTATTTTAGTAATTTTGGCATAAAATTGTATATTTTAGTCGGTTACATAAGTCCCACTGTCGGGCTCGAGCCTCCTTCATAATGGAAGGGAAATTTACCTACTATACTACCCTGGTCAAATGTGTTGGCATAGAGTTTTATGTCAAATTTTCCTTCTCTTGCACAGATCTTATGTGCATATTACCTATATCCCTTAGTCGTGTTTTACGACATCCACAGGCAAGATAGGGAGTGGTGAATTATATTCTTAATCCATCACCACACGGCATCTTTAAATATAAATTTAAAAAATGCGTAAATAAATTCAATAACTAAAATATATTCGAACAGTAATATTAAAATTAATATGGCTATTAAAATTAAACGTTCTAATTAATTGAATGTAACAGATAGATCATAACTATGAGCCATTTGTAATTATTATTCGCTAACGTTTGCTTTCAGAATGTATAAATTATTTTATTCAATACTTTTAATTTTATTAAGTAGTTTTAGGTTTATTCAGTTGTCTACACAAATAAAATTGAAGTGTCTCTTTGTAATGTCAAAACAGTAGGTTCTTTTTATGCTCAAACGTTTATTTGCATGACACCTATGCCAACAAATCTGTTTAAATATTTTTGCCCGTCTATCGGTTTCATCGCATTCATTCATCGCAGCCCGCATACGTCCTACTGTTAGGCACAGGCCTTCTCCACAATGGGCGAGAATTTTACTTACTACACCATGCTAGTCAAACATGTTAGTGTAGGGTGTCATTTCGAGTTTTCTTTCCCCTGCACAGATCTTATGTGCTTATTATATCCCTTAGTCGTCTTTTACGACATCCAAAGGCAAGAGTGGTGAATTCTACGTCACCACATGGAAATCTATCGGTTTGTTCTGGGTAAATATTATCAAAATCAGACCAGCCGGTTTTATTTTTTTTTTCAATACATCTGGGCTGACCTTGATTTTATTTTACTATCAGCTGTCTATATGAAGAGTAACTTGGGCCATTTTTGCTCTTGAAAAACCTTATAAAATTTTGCCCAATCTGGGAAACGAACCCTCGAGGCCTCATACAATCGCGTACCATAATATCGTAAAGCAACTGAAAAGGAAGTGAATCGAGGGCGAGTGTCTATTAAGTGAATAAACGACAATAATATGAAATTTCAGAATAATACTAAATGGAATATTATCACAGCCAATATATGTCCAACTACAGACCAGCTCCACCATGGCGGGATAATTGATCAACTATACCACGCTGATCGTCATATCACATGTCTATTTTAGTAGGTTTTATGTCGAGAATTCCTTCTCGTCCAGTAATATTATTTGTACGTTAGTTGTCTATTACGACATCCACGGCCAAAACGGGCTGGTGGCACCACACGAAAATTTATTAAACGGCATAACATTATATACTAAATAGACTATTATTGTATATAATCGATATCGCATAGCTTATACCATAAATACATAGATTGAATAAAAAAAAATATCAGACTAAGCTGTGAACACAGGTTGTAGAATACAACATCCAAAGTTTACATTCAAATAAACCTCTAAATTAATGTATTCCGTGACTGTATCCTATATTTTTCTGATTGAATTAAAACCTTTTACATAAGCTAGTAATAGCATACATGAAAAATATTTATGTATCGAACTAGCTATAACCTTTAGCTATATACCGAAAAACAAAACAAACAAAATATATAATATAATAATACAAAAGATAAAATATAATAATATAATATATACAAAAGACATACCGAACGTAATTTGATAACTAAAAAACTACGAGGTACAAGTTGATAAAACTTGATATGAAGCCAGTAGTTAAAGCCCCCATATGCTACTTAATTCTATTGTTCTCAGGAATAATAATAAGGGGGTCAACGAATACTGTTATGCGGGTTTTTGGAAAAATATGACCAGCTTATTTAAGGGAATAATTCTTAAATATAATAAATCTATAAAGATTTGCTCTTGTTTTTTAATAGTGAGATGAGACACGCATAAAACGAAGATGCGACGAGGATCACGATTATTTCACAGGCTCCATAATGATTCAAGCTGCCAATGCTTCAATCACTGCCAAGTTCTTCGTCATCAGGATCCAGATCTGAAATATTTGAACCTGCATTTGTGAGACAATAATGGATCGGGTCAGGATCCAGATCTAGATGAAATACTTGAACCTGGTTAGGCAATAATGGATTTAGTCTATACTCTTCCCTTACCGTACATATTGCACAAAGTTTTGGCAACTGTTTTATGGCCGACCGCCCGCCTGATGTCAATCCTCATTGGGAATGTAATTGTTGACCACCACATGGAGTTGGTTCAGGTCGATGTGCAGCTGTTAGTCGTCCTTAACGACACCCGCAAGCAACATGAGGATTGGTAGTATTCGTAGCCGCTGCTATTTAGCACTCAATTCTCTTTCTCCTCCTTTTCTAATGATGCTTTATTCTATTTTTCAGCTTCAATTAGAAAAAGCAATGATATATTTTATTTTTCATCATCATCGTCATCATCGCAGCCCACATACGTCCCACTATTGGGCTCGGGCCTCCTCCACAATGGGAGGGAATTTGACCTACTATACCATGCTAGTCAGACATGTTGATATAGGGTTTTATTTCGGGTTTTCCTTCTCTTGCACAGATGTTATATGCACATTATATCCCATAGTCGTCTTATACGACATCCACGGGCAAGATAGGGAGTGGTGAATTGTATTCTTACACCGTCACCACACGGAATTTTATTCTTACTACAGGTATATATAACCTTTGAAAACTGACATAATATATCAGAGCATTAATAAAACATGTTGAGAGAAGCTGCTTATGCGACAGATTTACTTCGATAGGTGTAAATTTTCCCGTGATAGCCTATCATGATCTACTATGCATAATCTTTACCCTTTCTTAGATAAAACTTATACCTTATAGGTATAACATAGAACATAGAACATCCGAAAACCATTTATCGGTCACTCTCCTATAGTATAATTGATAAGTACAAAAAAGCGATTATAGTATACATACAAATATATTTTAAACTGGTTACAAAGTCAAATACCAAGCGGAACTGTTAAGTAAATACTTTTGAAGTTCAGTTAAACCTTAGATAATTACATCATTATCGTTTTAAGTATCGAAGTTTTAAGTATTCTTACAGAAGACTTGTTAGAGTGGTATGAGAATAAGAAAAATGATTTAGCAAATTCAAATATTTTTTTTACTCCGTGTTATGTTGGAGTTAGAATATAGTTCACCACCTCGTTTCTTGTCCATGGATATTATAAAAGATGACTAAGGGATATGATATGCAGGTAATATATATGCAAGAGAAAAAAAACTCTACGTAAAACTCTATATCAAAACGTTTGACCAGCGCGGTAAAGTAGGTCAATTTCAGTTCCATTCTGGAGGAGACCTGAGCCCCACAGTGGAATTTATATAGGCCGAGATGAATGAATAAATGAAAAAAATATATCTATGATTTTAAATGTACTTCCTTATATAATGCGCTTATGTATTTAAAAAGTAAGTAAGAATACAATTCACCACTGCCGTTGTCGTATAAGCCGACTAAGGTATATCTTGTGCATATAACAACTGCGCAAGAGACGGAATACTCGAAACATAATTCTATACCAAACCTAACCACCGTAGTATAGTAGGTCAATTTTCCTCCTAATGTGGAATACGCTCGAGCCCTGTAGTGAGACGTATATGAGCTGTGATGAGTTCTAAAGTTTTTGATTTCTGTTAAACTACTTTATTTAAATAAAATTACTTCTTGTGGTAACAAATAAAAAATAAAACTTTCCGCTAGCGTAGTAAAAGACGTTAAGCCTGTAGGTAACTGACATCACTGTACGGAAAAAACTCTAAATAACGTTACCACAAGAAGATTTAAGACACATATATATTTTTTTGACATTCAAATAACCCGCTGTTATGTAAGGTAAATATACGATTCCTGTGATAATTCGCTAAGGTGTGTTCTTGTTTCATAAAGAATAAAGAAAGGCTAAGACTTTTACAAATATGGTTACTTTTATAGAACATTTGGAGTGTTGCCAGTTATGCTGTAGAAGCTATTTTGAAATCCTGTTTCCCGCGTTATCATAAAGTGCTGGCATTATGGAAAATGTTCACTGTAATCTGCTGTGAAATAAAACTTAAATTTTATGCCAATTTTCAAAATTAAATATTTGGTTTCTTCACCATCATCATCTCAGCCTATATACGTCCCACTGTTGGGCTCAGGCCTCTTCCACTATGGGAGGACCACACTGGTCAGACGTGTAGGTATAAGGTTTTGTTTCGAGTTTTCCTTCTCCTGTATAAATGTATAATCCCTCAGTCGTCTTTTATGATACCCACGGGTAAGAGAGGGGGTGGTGAATTGTATTCTTACTCCGTCACCACGCGGGAAAGGTTTGGTTTCTTATTTTTGAAATAGAATTAGGAAAAGAAGTGTAATGGTAAAAAATACATATAACCTAGATCCATGGACAATTAGCAATTTGATAATATACCTACTGGCAGTTTATCAAGACTAAATATAATGCATAAAACTCAAAAATACAACTGACTTGTTTATCTCAGTGAAGTATATAACAGTAGAAAGTATATAGTCAGGTAAATCAACACTTTTGTTTCTACCAGTACTTCTTATATCTGACAGGGCTGTCATTTATAAAAGGGATTCGTACGTTTATTACACAGTAAACATTGGCACGTTGAAATACTTACATATAAATATATATATATATATATTCAATAACGTTCATTTTGACGTTACTTAAATTTATATTACGGCTTCATTTTGAGGCTAAATAAATTCAAAGAACAAACTGAACCCCGGCAACAATGCTCAATTTTCATTGCGAGGTACTCTGTCTTAAATTCAAACGACAGTGTCATCAATGAAAATTATCTTTAGAATTAAGAGAATATATTATTGCTTATAGAAATTATAATGAAAATGAGGGATGAAATTATAACATTCGAGTAAATTGCAATTAATTCATGTCATCGTCATCATTTCAGCCTATACACGTCCAATTGTTGGGCTTGGGCCTTCTCCACTATGGGAGGGAAATTGGTCTGCTATACTACGCTGGTCAGACGTATTAGTATAGGATTTTATTTTCAGTATTCCTTCTCTTGAGTGAGTGTTATATGCATGTTATATCCCTTAGTCGTCTTTTACAGACAGAAAATCTAATTTAATATCTATTTTTACGGCTTTTATCCCATTTGTATTTGATTTTTGATTGTCCGACGTGACGAACACTTTTCAGTGTTCATGGTTATTGGCAGACTAAGATGTCTCACTTCCAACAACTTTCGACAGCAACTTTCAATATACTTATATCTTGAAAGTCTTGCGTTTACTTTTTGTTGCTTTTCTACTTTCATTATGTTAATATGGCAACATGAAAAATTTTATATTTATAATATTTTACTCACGTAAAAATAATCCACATGATATTTCGCTTATACGGGTGGTGTCGGAGTAAGAATGCAATTTAACACCCCTATCTTACCCGTGGGTGTCGTAAAAGACGACTAAGGGATACAATATTCAAATAACATCTATGCATAGAGAATAAAAACTCTAAATAAAACTCTATACCAACACGTCTGACTCGCGTGGTAGGTCAATTTCCTTTTGATTTGGAGGCTTAAGCCCAGTAGTAAGACCTGTATGAGTTGAGATGACGAATGATGATATTTAGCAGCTGCAGATCTGTAAATCTACATTTTTGCACTATCATCCCATCATATAACACAGTATGTAGTAGAAAAATAATAATTTAAGTGGAGCGTGGCTATTAATAATAGAAAAGTGATGATGAAATGATACCGATACCACATAATTAACGTAATTACTACCATAAAAGCTATCAATTAACTGATATTAATTGGATGTGTAACGTTTCATATACCAATACTTTGTAGGTCTTGCGTGATAGCGCAGGTTATTTGAAGAGAATAATTTGTGGGTTTTAAAAATATCAGTTGATAAAAATATCGATGCGTTCCTTTACAAGGTAACCGTTTGGAAATATAATGTGTCAAATGTTGTGAATTTATGACTAGTCTAGGTTTAGATAGGAATTTCTTCATTTTTCTTAGAATTTCTCAGATTCTCACGTTAAATTTTGTTTTTAAGTTTCCTTTTAAACAGTTCTGCGATATTAATCATATATTAATCATATTTAAAAAATGAATAGTGTGTGGGTGTTATACGTTTAAACTTTGAAGAAATTACATGTAAAAGAAAGTATTATGTGCATTCTGCATAATACTTTCTTTCTTGTTCATTAATTTTTGCAAATACATTAACATTTACATACTTTCATTTAGTAATTATATTTATTTAGTTTTAATATTAAAGGATATTAGTGTCTATTTAATTTCTTCCCAGGCTCGGACGCTGTCTGCTTATATGCCATAGACGAATGTTACGATAACTGAAGAAAAGGAAGATGTGGCCAAATGTGTTCTTAATCTTAGGACATCTTAGGAGTGGTAGGACCACACTGTCGACAGTTATCTGTCTACAGCCGCGGGCCGGTCCGTCCGGGGCAGTACCATGCTCTCGCAGAAAATCGACGTCTGAGTAGTAGCAATTTGTTACTGCGCTTCATTCAGTGAGCGAGAGAGCCGGAAGCCCAACTTTCTGAGGGTGATTGCGTGTGGAGGGTTTTGGTGGTGCCCTTGGTATCACCAAGCCTCAACGCACGCATTCACACTCCCTTCGCTTTCTTCGCGGTAGGCAACAGCCTTGTAAAGGTCCATGAGCGGCAGCAACACTTACCATCAGGTGTACTGTTTGCTCGTTTGCCACCGTTTGCAATAAAAAAAAAAAAAAAAAAAATCCGTCACCACATGGAGAAAAAGAAAAATAAACTTTAATTTTTCTGTCTCCCTTTCCACCATAAGGCAAAACTTATTCACGAAGACTACAAAGATAGCGTAGTGGTTAAGATACCTACAATGGCAGTGTCGAGGTTCGAATGTCGCTCAGGACAACACTTTGTGCGATCCACAAATTGTTGTTCTGAGTCTGAATGTAAATTTTGCCGTGTCCGTTAATTATGTTTGTAAAGTCTATCGCAATACAAGTATTATTTCCTTAGTGCAAGGTGATGTCATTAAAAAAAAAGGTATTTAGTTTACGCAAATATTACACACATATTATTTTAAGACCACACCTATCATTGCTTCAAGTTTGATACCACAAACAAAGAAAAATATCATCATCATCATCATCATCATCGCAGCCCACATACGTCCCACTGTTGGGCTCGGGCCTCCTCCACAATGGGAGGGAATTTGACCTACTATACTATGCTAGTCAGACATGTTGGTATAGGGTTTCATTTCAAGATTTCCTTCTCTTGCACAGATGTTATGTGCACATTATATCCCATAATCGTCTTATACGACATCCACGGGCAAGATAGGGAGTGGTGAATTGTATTCTTACTCCGTCACCACACGGAAAAATATAAATCAGAGATATTACTATCAAACTTGAATCCTGTTATAAATCTAATCAAAAGAACTACTACCAGACTGCCAGCACTTATTGCATACATTTGATGCAAAGTAAGCCATCTATTAAAAGTCAATTATTAGTATTACCATAGTACTTTTAATTCTTTTGTTGGATTTTGTCAGTGTGGCCGCGTGCTAAACTGGTGATAGCATATTAGATCCATTAAATTCATAAAGAAATTCATAAATTATGATAGTATAATAATTACTATACATTTTATAATAATATTCCTTTATTTTACCAATATACTTAGTCCATATTACAATGTTAACTTATGCTAGAATATAGATTCAGTAAATTTAATATTTTATCATAACTGATCAAAGTTATATCTTTTTAGATGAAATATTTTTTTTTTTACTGTCGGTGAGTTTGTGTCCAGAATTTGTATCAAAATTTAATAAGCGTAGATAAAAACCTCTGTAACAACGATGATATGTTAGACGTATGACACCTTAAGCCTCCCGTAATTATAAGAACTGCTAAAAGTGTTCGAAACTTCGGGCAAGGTAAAGTCAAATACGGTATGGAATCGGAAATAAAAATTATCCAAACGATAAAGGGATTATTTTATTAGGGATTAGTTGACTATTTAAACATATTTTCCGTGTGGTGACGGAGTAAGAATACAATTCACCACTCTCTATCTTGCCCGTGGAAGTCGTAAAAGATGACTATGGGATATAATATGTACATAACATCTGTGCAAGAGAAGGAAAACTCAAAGTGAAATTCTATACCAACATGTCTGACCAGCATGGTTATAGTAGGTCAAATTTCTTCCGATTGTGGAAGATGACCGAGCCCAACAGTGGGACGTATGTGGCCTGCGATGATGTTGATGACTATGTAAAATGTCTGTCACCATTCCAATGAACAATGTAGGGAAAATTATCATTTTCACCATCATCATTTCAGCCCACGTAAGTCTCACTATTGGGCTCGGGCTTCTCCCATAATAGGAAATTGACCTACCATAAGCACGCCAGTCAGATGTTTTGGTATAGCGTTTTATTCGAGTTTTGCTTCTCTTAATAGATGTTATGCTGACGACAAGCACGATATATGTGCTCAATAATAATTGTCCCATAGCTATTGTCTTATAGTTTTAGTTTCATAAACATTATCTTCTTTCATTTTCATCTAAACTCATAAACATTTTACAATAGAAGGAAAATTTTGATACTATACCATGCTGGTCAGACGTGTTGGCATAACAGTTTATTTTGAGTTTTCCTTCTCTTTGTATATATGTCACTAGCAACCTGTCCTCGCCTCGCTTCGGTTTCAGTCACATTACCCGGGTAGTTCCCGTTTGAATATCAGGTTAAAATATAGCCTATGTTACTCCCTGATATTATAGCTTTCCATTGGTATAAGAATTTTTGGAATCGGTTCTGTGGTTTAGTGTGTGGTTAATGCCTTATAAGTCTTGAGTTATAGATAATGTCTGTAGAAATCAGAAAATTTAGTAAGTCTATTAAGATAATTTGTAAATAGACTGGAGGTAATTTAAGCTATGAATCCGAAAGTATATAATATGGTAGGATTATGTTTAAAGAAATTCTTCCTGCTTAGCTAAGATAAAGCAGTTTTATTATCTACTTAACACGCTTGCAAAAACAGGTCAAATGACTCGTACTTACTCGTAAATCCAGGGAGAAACGTTTACATAAACAAAATGTATCTCATTACTACTAAGCATGTCATTTAGCTGGGGTTTTTTACCAACCAGCTAAATATAAAACTTTTTGTTGCTGAAAACTTATTTGAAAATCTAGTAACAGAATATTTAGCAATATATTTGCTATTTCCGTGTGGTAACTACTAATGCGACGACTTAAATATATAATCTGAATATAACAAGTATGCAAGAAAGGGTAAACTCGAAATAAAACCAGCCTATCTGATAGGGTTTTATTTCGAGTTTTCCTTCTCTTGCATAGTTGTTATATGCGTATGATATCCCTTAGTCGTCTTTTACTGCATCCATGGGCAAAATAGGGAGTGGTGAATTGTATTCTTGCTCCGTCACCACACAGAAAATCTTTCTTCTCTTTTTTTACTATATAATTCTAGAATTTGATTGTCAATGTAGCAGTAAGATCTTATAGATATCTTACTCGCACTAACGATAAAGAAAAATAATGCAAGTGTTTAAAAAAGTACAAAGCTTCCATATTTAAAAGTCAAAGCTCTTTTGAAGCTATAAACCTAAATCATCAAATAATAATTATTATCTATATCAGCAAATGCGATGCATTGCAATGTATCGATGTATGTATATATATATATATATATATATATACACATTTCAATTAACAGATATACCATTTTAATTCAGGGAGAAAACAGTGCAGCAGAGATCAGTAGCAGCGGATCACCCATCATAAAGCAAATGATCTGTATAACAATTTTCTATATAAAATTTAAATCTGTATAAAATTTAAATCATACAGCCATGAATATAATTTCTATCGCAGTAAGTATATATTTAAAATATCGCTTTAAATAGAAACTTTAAATAGAACAGTCGTATATAATAAAGGGATGCTTTTGAATATTTATACTAAGTCCTTTTTTAGGCTTTTGAATTTATATTCGGACGTCTATTTCCATTTGATGAATGTGTAAAATCTGATAAGAGATTACATATAGGTAGAAGCTTAAATTGCTTCTGTCTCGCACATTTTTAAAAAATTTTAATTGACCATGCAGGTAACAGTTTATGTTTGATCTAAAATGATTTATGACTATGTTAGTTTCTTATTTAATTTTATTGCTATTAGTGATAAATAAGTTAGCAGCTCACTATTGCGTTGTAATTCAGTATATATTGTCAAGCTATTTCATGAGCGCATATACGAATCCCCTAAAGGCATGGACTTCTGCACGTTGGACGGGCACTTATTATATCACTTGCAGCTCAAGTAATTTACATGAATATTATCAGGTTATTTTACGTATGGTAACAGAGCAAGAATACAATTTCCCAATGCATTACTTACCAGTGAGTGCTGTAAAATATGACTAAAGAATAATATGTAGATGACATCAATGCAAGTGAAAGAAAGGTCTCTAAAGTTGGTACTGCCAAATGTTTAAAAAAAAAACAAATATGAGTATTTGTTACCGATTTTGTTGCTCGAGCCGATCTCCAAAGATCGTGATCTTTCCTAACTTTATGTAAAGATAGCAAAAAACTGTAAAATATAGACTTTTTTTATATTCTGAGTGGTATTATTGAGGAGAGGCCTAAATTCAGTAAATTTCTATAGTCTGATAGATGAATGGTCGGTCATATTTTGAATCTTTATTTACACAAGTGTTATATATTCCATTACTAGTAACCCACCCTCGCTTCGCTTCGGTTTTAGTCACTTCACCCGCGTGGTTCCCGTTCCCGTGGGAATATCGGAATAAAATGTAGCCTATGTTACTCCCTGATATTATAGCTGTCTATTGGTGAAAGAAGTTTTGAAATCGATTCGGTAGTTTAAGCGTGAAAGCGTAACAAACAAACAAACAAACTTACTTTCGCATTTATAATATTAGTAAGGATTGAGTACGAGTTGGAAATGGAATGGCAATGGAAATTTCTTTGAAATTCTTTCTCTTGCAGTGATCTCTTCTCTTGCACATTGTATTATTATTAATACACGTAGGAAAATTAAAAGTTTATTTACTAGTACATAATTTAATAATCAAACCTCTCTTTAACCTTGCCGGAGTCTGATAAAAGATTTATCCTCAGATCCAAATATTTTCCGCGACCTTTAATTTTCTCAAGAATTCTCAAGGACCGGTTTATCATCGAGCTATGTCGAGGTTTACTTATCATGACCCAAATATCCTTTCTAGGGCTTTAGAAAGGTACCGCGTTATTACGTTGAGCTTACCCGACAGAGGTGCCAGTACAAAAAATGTTTCACATTTTTTCTTTTATACATTTATACTATAATCATTAAAACTACATTTCCGTGTGTTAGTAAGAATACAAATCACCACTCCCTAATTAGCCCATGGATGTCGTAAAAGACGACTAAGGGATATAATACACATATAACATCTATGCAAGAGAAGGTAAACCCAAAATAAAACCCTATATCATCCTGGCTGACCGGCATGGTATAGTAAGGTCAATTTCTCTCCTATTGTGGAGGAGGCTCGAGCCCAGCAATGGGACATATATGAGCTGAAATGATGAATGATGATGATGATGATAATTTACACGCTGAACTATAAAATAACACATATATATATATATATATATATATATATATATATATATATATATATATATATATATATATATATATATATATATATATATATGTGTATATATACATATATATATATATATATATATATATATACACATATATATATATATATATATATATATATATATATATATATATATATATATATATATATACATATATATATATATATATATATATACATAACTCCTAATACCTACATTTTAATTCAGAAAAAATTTCTGGCCCAAAATTAACCATCAAACCACGTATTTCGCTTTCAAAGCTTCATAGCTTCGCTAACGCAAATAATTGAATTCACATAGCGCCTATATAACTTAAAAAAAACTGAAATGTAGTACAGTAACATTTTTTACAGTTAGTTTTTAAATATATTTGTAGTGTTAGACTATTAGTGGGACACCAATTATTTTTATTTTTTTGACGGTGCCGTATAAGCTAATTGCAATAAACTCTTGATCTCTTGCATTAAGGCCCAGCTGCAGAATTTCTGCTAAAGCTTCAGTTATGGGTTTGTTGAACTACATATCTAGAACGCTTGCACAATACATATTACCCAATTTGGTACTTAGATGTATTCTAAAACTCGATGCTAGTGTTAGTTTAACTAGGATTATATTGGCTTTTGTTTTTTTATCAAGCGACTTTGCATCTAGAAGTAACCCCTTTAGATTAAAAAAATCTTTGCCTTATTTTCTTACTTTAAAAGTAAAATGGATTGTTTTGTTTTTGCGGTGGCAGCTGACAGCTAACTTTTTTATTTCATCGTGGCCTGAATGTGAAAGGGTTAACCAAAAAATTAAACGAGACGCTTTTAATGAATACTTTTTGCAGGTAAAATGTCTACAGAGATTACTGTGAAAGTGGACATTATTTTAATAACAGCATCATTACGATTAGTATTTTGCTATCTTTATTTTATTTGATACTTTATTATATTTGCAGCCCCTAATGGTGTAAATAAAATGGACGTGTTTTTTTATAAATAAATTCTTGTTATACAATATAAGGTTCAATAAAAGGGTAACTTACGATAGAGAGAGAAATATTTCCAAAAACACTTCTACTTGCTGCTTTTTTTTAATTTAGCTATAGGCTAAAGCGATGTTCTGAAGTATATTAAGATATCGCTATGAGAATAGCACGAGCTACTAACATGATTAAAAAGTTCACACGGATTATGCAATTCCTATGCGAATGTAGGGATAAAAATTGGGTATTCTGCCACACTGGACACCAAACTGGGTACGATAATACTCTCTTTTTTGGCAGGCTATGGTCAAATATAGTATACCATCCGTTCGCCGCCTCAGACCAACCGTCCGTACCAATCGTCGCATCAGACAAAATAGACGGGATGTGTCTGCCATACACATCTATCTACTCTTTCTGAAGCGACAGCAGGGTAATGCGCAGCCCCATTGGCCACCTCTGTTCTCTTTTTATCGCCTTTGGACTGACCCCTGGTACCGATTCCTTGACATCTGTGGCCGACCTAGCAGGTCACCCCTTCGGTTAACATCGCCTTTAACGCCCTGGAAATGGACACATGTACGGCCTTTTTGCTGGTGGCGAACTAACCCCTTCGACTTCAGATATGATGGAATCAGGTAGGTAACGACCACACTCCCTGGAAAAGCAGACTAATTAGTAGGTTAATTCATCCATCCCTCTTTTATGCTCTATATAAGTATGCCATCATTTTCGGTCTTGAGAGACAGTTTGGTGATTTTTAGTTTCACAAAAGATTGCTGCTGCCAATTCTCATAGTCATCCCTCAGCTAGTTCATATGACTTCAATGAGAAGTAATAAATATTGTATTCACATACTATCTCCGTACAGGGCTATTGTAAATATATAAATATAATCAAAATAAATCAGATTGCTGCATAATCACAAAGTGAGAACACAATTCACCACCGCAAGTCCTTACTCGATAGCTTACCGAAGTGCCGTAGAAAGCGACTAAAAGATATACAGATAAGAAAAGAAGAAAAACTCGAAATAAAGATCTATACTAGTCTGAACAACCTGCAGTAGTAGGTCAATTTTCCTATTGTGAAGGAGGCTACATTCTAGCAATGGGACGTACACTATACCTACATAGTTTCAACTACGGCAGTTTTAATAGAATGTCAGTTGTGGTCTTGTGACTTTCCAAGTAATACAAACTGCAAATGAAATTGCAAACATTTTTAGAAACATAAGCTAAAGAAAATGGAACTTTGCTAAAAACATTCAACCATTTTCTATTTTGTTTCAGAAAATGATAGAATGTCCAGAAGTTGCAGTAAAATTGTTAGTGAACATAGAAAATATGCAACGAAACATTGCTTTTAATTCAATTAAGATTTCTTGCTGTTGTTGCATTTTAAAATGAATACAATTTTTGATATTACATTGTCAAAAGGGCTTTGAACGTTGTTGCCAAGCTTTTATCTCCGAATGAGTAAGCTGAGAGGTAGCCATCTAAATTTTACAATGTAATTTTTAGTTGCAATTAATAGAGGTTTTTTTCCGTATGTAGTAAGTTCGTTCCGTGAAGTAAGAATATAATTCACCACTTCTCATTTTATCCGTGGGTGTCGTAAAAGACAGCTAAGGCATATTATATGCCCGTAAAATTTATTCAAGAGATAATAAACTCGATATAAAATCCTATAGTCCTACACTATCTCATCTAATCAGCCTATTGTAGTAGGTAAATTTCTATCCCATTGTGGTGAAAGATCAAGCCCAGCAGTGGGACGTATATGAGCTGTGATAATGATGAGACTTATTATATATTAGAGCTTTAAAATGTAGTATGGTGAACCCATCAGGTAAACTAATGATATAGTAAAAGTTGGAAGGAAAAATTTAATACAATTTCTACAGAACTCTTGAAATGGTATTCCGATGACTCTCGCCAGGATATTTACAGCCACATTTCCGAACTCTTTTATAATTTAAATATTTATTAATATAATAAATAAAATATTTTGGCAACAATTACAATGCCTGTCATGGTATGAATTCAATTCTTATCGCAATCAATAGCTATTCAGAAAATACATGTTTTATTCAATTTGACGTTTGGTAAGACTCGCGATGTGCAATGGAGTGCGGTAAACCGTAACGGAAGCAATCAAGCGTACAACTTGAGGGTTAAATCCCTTTTGATTTTTCATAACCATAATAAGGTGGAAACAGGCCTCTTATATCAAGATGGATATATGTTTTCGTAAGGTATTCCAAATTTTAATCGTGCCTTTTATCCGAATATGCATTGATTAAAAAATTTGATTCACGGCTAAAACGGTTAAGATCTTGCTTATTATGTTATAAGAAGAGATAATTAATGGGAATAGTGTCTCCTTCAATACCAATGGAATAACCTGGAATAGCTGGAGGTAGCGGATACCAAAACGTGATATCAAGCAAATTCATCAGCACATACTCAAATTGAGATGCGGCGTACAAATGGAAGCTTACAAAAGGAATATGCCATCATCATCTCAGCTCATATACATTCCACTGTTGGTCTGGAATCATGTGCATAATATGAGGGAAATCGACCTACCACCATGCTGATCGGACAGGTTGGTATAGAGTTTTTTTTCGAGTTTTTCTTCTCTTAGCAATATATATTACACTCGTTATTATAATATTTTATCGATGCTCCGTTCCTATAGGTCTAAGCATGATGTTATATATAATAGTCCTAGATAAAATCTAAAATTAAAGGTATTTTTCAATACCAAGTAGTAGCTCTTGAGATTAGCGCATTTGACCAAACAAACTCTTTAGTTTTATAATATTAGGTAGTATAGATTGGACCAGACCAGACCACGTCAGCTATAAATTGGATCTGTGGTCGTTAAAATGTTACGTCAGTTCCAATTTATTGCCTACAGTTTGTTATCGAGGTATACTATCATTAGTATATTCAACATAGTTAACTGTATTGACAGAGTGACATGATCGAGAATGGACGTCTACAATAGATTGATAGAAAGATCCTTTATGTTTAGATGAAACAATACATTCCTATTGAGTTTTATCTAATAAAGTATCACTTCGTTTTTTTTTAGTATTAAAATTAATTAATATCTTAAAATTAAATTTTACATTATCATCAACATCGCAGCCCACATACGTCCCACTGTTGGGCTTGGACCTCTTTCACAATGGGAGGGACTTTGACCTACAATGTTGATATAGGGTTTCATTTCGAGTTTTCCTTCTCTTGCACGTTGATGTTATATGCATATTATTTCTCACGGTTGTCTTTTACGACGTCCACGGACAAGATAGGGAGTGAATTCTTACTTAGTCACTACACGAAAAATATATGACCACATATGTAAAATTATTTCCGTGGTGATGGAGTAAGAATACAATTCACCACCCGCTCTTTTGCTCGTGGATGTCGTAAAAACAACTATAGGATATCTTGTACACACACATATATATATATATATATATATATATATATATATATAAAAAAGAAAGTCGTGTTAGGTAAGTACACTATTTATAACTCAAGAACGGCTGTAGATTTTTGGCTGAAAATTGGTGGGGAGGTAGCTTAGAACCAGGAGACGGACATAGGATACTTTTTATCCCGTTCTTCTCCTTTTTATGCTTAGTGGCAATGTGCTACTTTTTACCCGTTCGATCGCGTTCCCGTGTGACGTGACATAAAATTACAAATAGATTTTTTTTGTTTCTCTTCGTCCATTCGGACAGGCAAAGGGATCAAAGCGCATACAGCCAGGTCTGACACATTTCTTTTTTCATTTTATTTAACATTTCTTTATATAGATTAGCTTATTTACAGTCATGTCCGTCAGTAAGTCAAGTCGTTACCATTAATTAGGCGCTGAAAACCTAATTAAATTATTTCTCTGGGAATTTCGGTAGAATATGAAAATACACGTGAACCCACTCTCAGATCACATTCAACACACTTCAGCACCTTAACTGTATTATATTACATAAAATATCAGCCAAATTATTCAATATAACACTGTAAAACACTAAAAAAAATGAATATAATACAAGAGCTTAACATGACATTTCCATATTCGCGCCAAAACTCATGTCAAAGAGAATACAAGTCACTATGAAACGTAGGATAACAAAAACGCATTTGATTTTGATATGTAATAACAAAAAGCAAATGATATCTAAACCTAATTTTGTCTATAGTCAAGTTTGGTTGAAAATTTGATAATTATAATTTTGTCAGAAATCAATAATCAATAATTTGTATTCTCTTCGAATCATATATTCGGCAATTTTGAAAATGTATTTACGAAATAAATTATCGCGGTAGGAAGTTTGTCGGGTCAGCTAGTATAACAATAATTGTTACATAATGATCACTTAAAACGTACAGTTGAAGACTATAACGCTTCCAGGTGAAACGGATGAACCCTATTAAAATGTCGAGTGTTACGTTAATTAAACGGTGACAGTGTTACCTTTTTCAGGGGAGTCAAGTGCATCTAATTGATATTTAGGCGCGCCTGCCCAGAGATATGAGCCGTATTCCTCTTGAGGACAAACTTGTGCTTTATATAGCACTTGACGTTATCTCTGTTTGAAATAACTATACGTACCAGCTATAGTTTTCTTTTCTATATTAAACACAACAAATCTACATTAAGAATTACTAATACCACGGCGTATTCATTAATAATTAATGGACAAATAATTCAGTCTGAGATGCAGAATAAGCATTACATTGCAGATTCAGATTGTTGTTATCTTGTTGTTATCTTTGAAATGTATATTTAAATATAGCTAAAATATATATTTAAGTATTCAATATAATATTAAACACAATAAAAAATAGCTTCAGCCGTGCTCAAGACCGTACTTCATTTTAATTTAATATTAAATTACATAGTAAAGCAATGTTTCTCTCATTGTGAAGGAAACTTCTGGTCATAATTGTGATTTGTATGGGTTGTAAAAAAGTAAACAGTCCCCCGCTTCTGTGAATAAGTTATATAAATTTTCTTTTATATTAGAAAAGTGGTAACTTGAAAAGTTTACTAATTACCGGATTGAAGTACCAGTATTATTTGAATTTATTTTATAATAAGCAAATATTGAAGTGATCTACCGAATTGAAATTTCTGTAATATTTCGTTAGTATTTAGGTATTTAGTTTTTATTGCGCCTTTGTGTTTTCTGCGTACTTATATAAAACTTACCATCGAAGTTTTATATGAAATATTTTGTCATCGTCCACATTATTTCAGCTCATATGAGCTGAAATAATGTGGACGATGACAAAATATTTATACATATATATGTCCCACTGTCAGGCTCGATACTCCTCCTCAATAAGAGGAAAATTGACTTACTATACCACACTGGTCAGACGTGAAATAAAAAGCTCTAAATAAATTTTTCTTCTCTTGCATAGATCTTATATGCTTATATAATCCCTTAGTCGTCTTTTACGATACCTACAAGCAAGAGAAAGAGTGATGAATTATATTCTTACGCCGTCACAATGGAAAATGTAATATTTGCTTTTTAGTAATTAAAACTCTATCAATTTCAGCATTCTTTCCTTTCTTGTGAATGATCGTAAAAGACGACTATGAGAGGCAAGCAGATAACACTACTGCAAGAGAAGAAAACTCAAAATAAAACCCTATAACAAACTGTCTGATCATAATGGTTCATACAAAAAGTAAATTTTCCACATTTTGCAGAAGACTGGAGCCTTTTTTTTTGGGGGTGGGTTGCGGACGTCGCACTCCTCGCACCACTCCGTCCGGGGCGACAGAGGGGCGTAAGCACGCACACCCGCAATCCACCCGAACACTACGTTGCCTTCGTCGTTGGACCGACCACCGGAGCAGGGTTACTTGTTGTCAGTGGTCGGCCCGATGGAATACCCCTGAGGAGTACCCTCCCATCGACTGACGTCCCCTCCTCGGGGAGGACGTCGGTCTTTCCTCACGCGGTCAGCCTCTCGGCGGATGACGGGCTAACTCCCCGGTCCAGTTACCCGCGGCCTCAGCTAGGGCGGCATCAGGCGCAGATGATTGCGCCTACGCCGCCCCAGTCGCCGGCGGCGGCTCGCGTCGTCGAGGATACGCTCCTCGCGCACGACACTACTACCTCGCAGAAGGCTGCGACCGCATCCCAGTTCCTGACGCTGTCAAGCATCGCCCTGGCGATGGTCGGCAGCGTCAGGAGAAGACTGGAGCCTAACAGTGTCACGTACATATATGTATAACCAATGAATTTGTTGACAATAATTGATAAATAATCAAAATATTACACTCTGCAGGATGAATATGCTTATTTTGTAGGTAATAAAGCCGTGTGGTAAAAATTGAATAAACTAAAAAAAAATCGAATCCCTTTGCCAAATCATAAGGCCACTGTAATACAGTAGGCCAATTTCTATGTCATTTTTAAAGAGAATTCCTACTGAATAGTGATAGATGTATAGTCAATCTCTGCGAGATAGAATCCGGAATACGGAAATCCGCAGAAGAACGGGTGTAACCGACATAGCACGAAGAATTAGCACGCTGAAGTGGCAATGGGCAGGCCACATCGCTCGACGAACCGACAACCGCTGGGGAAGAAAGGTTCTCGAGTGGCAACCACATATCGGACGACGCAGTGTAGGACGCCCCCCCACTAGGTGGACCGATGACCTAGTGAAAGTAGCTGGGCGTCGTTGGATGCAGGCGGCACAGGACCGCTCATTGTGGCGCAACATGAGGGAGGCCTACGTCCAGCAGTGGACGGCGATAGGCTGAAATGATGATGATGATGTATAGTCAATACATTAAAGAAGGTTTATTATAATATATAGGTATATATTTGTTATCATTTGTATAATAAAAATAATTAATAAATTAAATTGAAAAAGTACCATTCAAATATAGTAATGAAATAGTAACATCTGGCACTAGGAGCGCTTATTAATTGCGACTGAATCGCGCTAACGAAGTTTTCAAGCATTTTTTAATATAACTAATGGCTTTTCATATACTATGTACGAGAGAATATGTCAATGCAAATAGTATAGGTATTCGTATAATTGTTCTATTCACATTTTTGAAGTGGAAAGTTCTATTGGCTGGATTGGATAAGGATTAAAATTCATGTCCTTCATGCCTCCTCTACAGTATGAAGATCCTACTCCACCATGCTGATCAGACGATAATATGACTTTTCCATAATATGCCGTTAGAAACAAAGATATTGCCTGACTTTTAATAATAGCACTAACTAAAAAAATATTATTTTACATAGAATTTGTTTCCATATAAAATGCTATGTTATTGTCATTGAAATTAAACGAATATTTAGTACACTAGCACATAAACGTCAGAAAATTACTGTTTCGTGAGAATATTCGAATGTTGCCAAGTAATGGTTCCCGCAATGCGACTATCATGTAAATATTAGTGTGACTGCATTATAGATCCTTTGTGCTATTTTGTAGTACCTAATGCTCTACAAAGTATTGGCGAAACGAAGTAGATAAAGCTGAAGGGGTAAATACATCAAAGCTAATATCTGATTTGAATCTCATCAATAATCTGATTTGAATGCAAATTGACCTCTGAAATTAAATATATGCAACGTACCTTACCGTATAATAATATTATGGAGTAGGAATATAATTTACCACCCAGTCTCTTGCCCGTGGATGCCGCAAAAGATGACCAATAGATTATATGTGAACAACATCTATACAAAAGACGGAAAACTCAAAGTAAAACCCTATATGAACCCGTTTGATCAGCGTGGTATAGTAGGTCTATTTCCTTCTCTTTTTGGAGGAGGCTCGATCCTAATAGTGGGACATATATGAGCTGTGATGAATGAGTAAAATTTATATTACAGTTAATTACTGTAATATAAATTTACAATTGTAAATAAAACTACTTTTACAGATTTTATCGCGTTTGTATTTGATTTATGATTGCTCGACATTTCGAACACTTTACAGCATTTATGGTCACTGGTGGACCAAGATGTCTGACGTCTAAACAAGTTAACGTTATTACAGATTTTATAATTATCTACTCGCTACAGAAAATTAGTTATTAAGTTTATGACCCACATATTTGGTACCAATTTATTACCAGGATAAGATGAAAACGATTCTATATGAAAAAAAATATATTGTTTGTCCACCCGTAATCATGTTGCTGTAAAGTGTTAGAAACGCCGAGCAACCATAAATCAAATACAAATGCGATAAAATCCATGAAATTAGTTTTATTTACAACTAGCAACCCGCCCTCGCTTCGCTTCGGTTTCAGTCGCTTAAACCCGCGTAGTGCCCGTTCCTGTGGGAATACCGGGATAAAATATAGCCTATATTACTCCCTGATATTATAGCTTTCCATTGGTGAAAGAATTTTTGAAATCGGTTCGGTGATTTAAGCGTGAAAGCGTTACAAACAAATAAACAAACATCCTTACTTTCGCATTTATAATATTAGTATGGGTATATAGTGCTCGTGTAAACATCAGAAATCATTAAGTAATTAACAATGTTTGCGTGGTGACGAGTACAATTCACTGCCCCCTATCTTACCCGTGGGTGTTGTAAAACGCGACTAAAATAATAAGCATATAAATAATCCATGGAAGAGAAAGCAAACTCTAAATTCAACTTTTACGATACTCACATGAAAGAAATGTGCGAGCAATTAGATAGGTAACTGTACTTTAACTCCGTCACCACATACCACCAAGTATGGCATAATGTAATTGTTACTATAGTTGCGGCACGCTATGATGGCCGTTTTGACATATTACAATAGTGATGTGAAATGTCGATTTATTCTCGAAAAAAATATAGGTAATGAAATCTACAAGTTTTTATTGCAAGTAGTACCTGATTAAAAAAATTTAATAAAATAAAAATATAAATGCTTACTTAATATATTTGATCTGAATATTGGTATGAAAATGAATATACTTACTTACATGCACACGAAACATATTAATACAAAAAGAGACCAAAAAAGGTGCCACAAAAGGCAATAATACAGTAATATAGTACGCCAATAATTATAATCTTATAAAAATAAAAAAAATAATGTTCGCGGGACCCTAATATATGTAATAAATAAATTTTATGTCCTAAATAATGATTCGATAAATTTTATGACTAACTGCACGTCACTATTGACTATAAAGAACAGCAATTTGCTCCTTCAAATGTAATTACTATAAATACAAAACTTCATGAGTGGACAAACGTCAAAACGGCCATCATAGCGTGCCGGTAATATAATGTATGTTACTATCGTCTCAAGATTGTGGAGCTCCTAAGATTTTCATTCATCATTACATCTCAGCCACGTAAGTCCTACTATTGGCCTCGGGCCTCCTACACAATGGCAGGGATATTGACTTACTATACCGCGCTGATCAGATATCTTAGCATAGGATTTTACGTCGAGTTTTCTTTCTCTTGCATAGATCATCATCATCATCATGGCAGCCCGCATACGTTCCACTGTTGGGCTCGGGCCTCTTCCACAATGGGAGGGAATTTGACCTACTATACCATGCTGGTCAGACATGTTGATATAGGATTTCGGTTTGAGTTTTCCTTCCCTTGCACATATGTTATATGCATATTATATTCCATAGTCGTCTTTTACGACATCCACAGGCAAGATAGGGAGTGGTGAATTGTATTCATACTCCGTCACCACACGGAAAAGATAGATAGGTAACATAGATAGGTTGCATAGATATTACCTGCATATTATCCCTTAGTCGTCTTTTACGACACCCGCGGGCAAGGAAGGGGCGGTGATAAATTATTTTCATACTCCACCACTATACGGAAAATGTGACTGATGGAAAACCATTGTGTACCAGTGGAATTTTCCGTCAGGCCGACCACTGAAGACAAGTTACTCTGCACTGGTGGTCGGCCCAACGAGGAAGGCGACGTACCACGGGTGGGTTACGGGACTCCGCGCTGCCCCTCTGTCGCCCCGAACGCAGCCGGGCGGTGGAGGTGCTGACCGTAGTCCATCCAAAAAAAAAAATCAGTTGAAGTTCTTGCGAATATGGAATATTTTTTTTAACATGCCGTTGCATGTGTTCATTACTTTTAGATTTTCATTAAGTTTTTAATAACTATCCACATTATGCTATGCTATTCCATATTACCAAAGTTACTCATTTACTGCTCTTTAACCGTTACTTAAAGTCGACGTCTAGCGTCTACACGAGTGCACTTAGTGACGTGGTTATCTTATTTCTATTAATATCTTGAGATCATTTTATGAAAATCTTTTTCTTTTTTCTATATAAAAGGTTCACATTATTTCAGCGACTCCATTTCCTGATTTACTTCTCTTGCAAAGATATTGTCTATTTCCATTCTTTAATTATTATTTATATTACACAGTTACAAAGATACAAGTATATGTGTTTTGATATTACATGTTATTTGGTCATTACACTTGGGATTAGATATATCACAGCCTTTGTCATGAGTTGAAGGCTAGTTCTAAATCTTGTGTACATGTGTATGTCACTGAACGCCCCCTAAACGGCTGGACCGATGTTAATGAAATTTTTGTGCATGTTCAAGGGAGATTCTAGAATGGTTTAGATTCACAATTGGACCCGGTTGGTGGCGCTGATTTAAACAGAACTACGTCTGTTGGGTCAGCTAGTATACTATGGGGCGGCGCAGGCGCAAATACCTGCGCCTGATGCCGCCCTAGCCGAGGCCACGGGTGACTGGACCGGAGAATTAGTCCATCACCCGCTGAGAGACCAACCGCGAGGAAAGAGTGACGTCCTCCCCGAGGGGGAGAGGGAGACGTCGGTCGAGGGGAGGGACGTCGGTCGAGGAGAGGGTACTCCTTCCGTCGAACCGACCACTGACGACAAGTCACCCTGCTCCGATGGTCGGTCTAACGACGAAGGCGACGTGTCACGAGTGGTTTACGGGTGTGCATGCTTACGCACCTCTGTCGCCCCGGACGGAGTGGTGTGAGGAGTGCGCCGACCGTAACCCACCCCCCAAAAAAAATTAAATCTAGTATATTTTACAACTTAGAAGTATAAGCAGGGGATAGAAAAATATTTTTAATAATAATTTAACTAGCGACGTGGAGTGCAAGACAAGGAAATTTCTAAACAAAATCCTCTGTTAGTGATTAGTAAAGTTTGTATATTCACAATAAAATTCACTTATAAATCATATAGAGTGATGTCCAAACCAACTCATATACTTAAATAAGTTCAGTATATAAATGAACTTAACATTTATAAACATCTACTGTTAAGTAAAACTAGGTCATCAAGAACAAACTTCAGAAGTACTAGTTGCTCATATTGAGTCTTTACGCGTCAGAATGGAGCCCAGTCATGCGTGTTTAGCGGTAAAATTGAATTACTCTCAAAGTTACAAGATGCAGACAGAATTTCTATGTCAGACTCAAGTTTCACAGTTAATTAACTCGATACAATACAATCAAATTGTTTTACATAACTTGTTATAGAATTTGAAAATTGCTTAGCTATTTTATTTTACTAAACCATTTGTTTATATATTGTAAATAAAACTATTTCTATAAATTTTATTGCATTTGTATTTGATTGTTGATTGACCAACGTTTCGAACATTTTTCAAAATTCATGGCCACGTGTGGACTAAGATGTCTATCGTCCAACAAGTCATCATTATTACCGAGATTTATATATATTCGCTATAGAATTAGTTATTCAATTTGAACCCACATTTTGAAATAAATTTATTGCTAGTACAAAATGTAGGTCAAAATTTAACAAGGCCTACAAGCAGTGGCAGTTTTACTATTTTAGTAGTAGAGAAATTTCTACTGACCCCTGGACGGCGGAAGCCGCGAAAGCGTCGATTAAGACGGTACGCGGAAAGACAACCCGCCTGAATGGGCCACTGATGATAAGTTTGGATACCCCCATTTGACGCTTGAGAGAGGTAAGCGCGCGGTTATAGCCTCGCCCGCTGCTCCCTCCGTCGCCACGGACGAATTGGACAGTGTGTGAAACACCAAGGTCTACCGCCAAAATAAAAACAAAGTTTCCTATGATATCATTTCATCATCAACGTCATCATCACGTCACAACTTATTTAGGTCCCACTAGTGGGCTCGAGCCTCAACCACATTGGGAGGGAAATTGACCTACTACACCATGCTGGTCATGCAGGTTGGTATAGCGTTATATTTCGAGGTTTCCTTCCCTTACATAGTTGTTATATGGAGCAGATATTCCTTTTATGTCACCCACGGGCAATAAAGGAGGTGGTCAATTGTATTCTTACTCCGTCACCACACGGATATGACATTTTTTCGGGCAATATTATGAATAATAAAATATGTTTCACATCACAATTTTGTTGTCGCACATTTTTATATCCTGAGCAATCAAACGTTAACATCTTTATTTACCAATTTGTTAATTCACACTCGTAAATATTTCAAGGGATTCAATAAATTATGGCGCCGAATGGAATATTTGGTACGATGCCGCACAAAATAACAAAATTATTTATCATCCCGTTTTGTATGTTAAGCAAAATTTTAGTACTCTCCCCAAACGCAAACTCATTGGTAGCTTTATAAATAATGCTCTTAGTATCCATTGATAATCATCATCATCATTTCAGCTCAATCCCAAGCCTCCTCCACAATAGGAGGGAAATTGACTTTACTATACCATCTCTTATCCATTGGTAATATCGGACTAGAATAAAATATTATAAAATTAACAAAAAAGAATGATAATAGCTTTTACTTGGTGTCGATACAATAATATGTATTCTCCTTCCATCGTATATATTGTAATCGTTTTATGGCTGGACGCTTATCTTTTTTTTTCTTTTTTGGGGGTGGGTTACGGTCGGCGTATAATATGCATATAACACCTATGCAAGAGAAGGAAAACTCGTAATAAAATCCTATACCAACACGTCTGACCAGCGTGGTATAGGCTTGAGCCCGAAAGTGGGATGTATTTGAGCTGTGATGATGATGATGAATTATTATGGAAGTTTACATCCATATCTAAACTTTACACAGACATAGATTACTATAAGCATCGTTTCTATCGTATTTGTCCCCATTTTATATGTAATTTTCTGTTAAATTAACAAAATATTACTCCGTAGTATAAACTAAAACTAATTATATGTCCAAAACAACACTATGATTCTATCTAAGATCAAAGGTGTAATTATACGCTGGTTTAGACAGAAATATTAGTAGAATGGTTACCTAAACGTCCCGTGAGATTTAGATATGCTATTTCAC
The DNA here is from genome assembly GCA_032191425.1 of Lymantria dispar. Lineage (NCBI taxonomy): Eukaryota > Metazoa > Arthropoda > Insecta > Lepidoptera > Erebidae > Lymantria > Lymantria dispar. The sequence goes on from CM063446.1 coordinate 7,127,251, forward strand.
GTATAGTTGCGTAGTAATTACGTTTTTTCAACCTCTTCCGCAATGAGGCAGGGTAGTCTACTAAATCAAGCTGATCAAAGGGTTGTTAATGTGAAGTTTTTCTCATGCAATGCTTAGCTGCTTTTATCTTTAGTTAAGTTTTATTTTCCTGCGTGATAAATGCTAATTATCATTCGTATAGACTATAACTATCTGGCAAGAATAGGTACGGTCCAAAATTTGATAAGACACTTTTTAAAATTGTGTGGGGGTTTTTAACAAAAATACGCGTATATAGACTTTGTATAATGTCGTGTTGCAGTTTCATTCAAATTTCCACTATTTTTCTAGGGTTTTCTCCATTAAAAAACTATAATATACTTTTACAATACAATGAATATTAAAATATATGTAATAGTAGGTACCTACGTAAGAATAGAATTGCCTAACGAAATACGGGTAAAAAAAAAACATCTTTGTTTACTCAGTTATTAATAAAGCTATTAATTCGTATAATTCTTTTTGTAAAGCTTTGTTTGTCTAAATCATGTAAGGAAACTACTTTTTTTTATAACATAGGGCATGTTTATGAACCTCTACTGGAAAAAGTTTTTGCCTTCATGACATTTCTAAGAATTTTCTTAAAATTTAACTCATATCTTTATAATGAAGAGTCGCATGTTCATACCAGTACAGTTTTCAAGAAAATTTTTGTGAGACCGTAACTAATATACGATTTTTTTTTATTACACTTTTAAACTTTAACTACTCCATTAACGATAATGAAATTTGGTGCATCCATATTTTATACTTTACCAAACTTTACTAAGAATTTAAGATATATTTGATCAAGAAAAATCTATTGTGCCCGAGGGATCGAAAATAAGGTTTAGGTGGTCGTTCTTTGTAACAACTCCGCCTACTAACATGAATATATTGTGTGCATACACAATTTTGTACAGAAATATATAAAAAAAAAGGGATGTGTGGTAATCCCAAAGAAAATTATATTACCAAAAAAGAAGGGAAGAGAGCCTGCGGCAAAAAAGTTAGCAAACATATTATATCTTAAGATATATCTTAGTCTCTATAACATTTTCGTAATATAGTGTAGGCTTGTTGAATAATATCGAAATATCGATATTTTTAATTTCATGTATCGATATTTTCATCCAATATATTTATACAAAATACCTAATATCGATAATTGTATGAATAATGATAGGTAAGATTAAAATTGCGAGAATTATTAGTGGTAGGACCTGTTTTAGTTTCCAAGTCATTGGGGGCTTGGGCTAGTAAGACTCCTCTGACATGATCAGATACCTTAATTAGCATATAGATTAGTAGCAAGATAGATTAATGTAGGAGGAAAATTTGAAAAGTTATTGAATTAACAAGTGATGTTAGAGTATGATGTTATTGTGTTATATTAGTTTTAGTTTTAGTGTAAAATGAGGTGTAGAGATTTGGTGATAATTGAAGCGTGATGTATATTAGGGTAATAAAATAGACATTGATATAATTATTATTAAGCAGATGGGGGTGATTATACAAAGCGAATATAGAAAAGGTAATGAACATAGATTATAAGAAAATAAGATTAACTAAGAATAAGTTATAATAGTACTCACTAAAATATGTATACTTTTTTTTTTATAATTTTTTTATTTTTATTTTATATTATTTTGTATTTTTTTTTATATATGTATTTTTATATCTTTATATGCTTTTTTCTTTTTTTTTGTTATTTTTTTTAAAAGACCTTTTTGTATTTTTTTTTTTTTACTTAAAAATAAATTAAATTAAGTTAACTAACATCAATAGTAAGGTACAAAATATTTAGTTAGTATAAGACATTATGAGGGAAAGGATATAAGAAGTAAATTATAATCATGTATTTAACATATATTGTAAATTAATATGAACTAATGTTAGCTTATTACAAGTACTTCTTGTTATAATAGAATGATAATATGTTTAAGATGGGGATAGAAATATAAATTAGTATAATTGTTAATTTATTACATGTACTTGCAATCATAATATTTTGAGTAAGGTTTATATATAAGATAACAGTATTACAAAGTAGAGCAATTGACTAGTATATGTATAGGATAACAATCTAGATATTAATTAGCACCATCTATATTATAACATTATTATTAAGACAATTAATAAAGTATAAAAGAAGAAAGAAAGAAAGAAAAATACAAAATTTATATATAACCGGGTATATAATGATGAATATATTACAAGGTATATGTTAACATTTGTATAAATATGAACCTTCTAACCTGACCTAATCTGATTAAAATTAAAAATAAAAGAATTCGAATAGATTAATGGTAGGATTAGTGGTAGGACCACATCATTGACAGTTGTCTGTCTACAGCCACGGGCCTGTCTGTCCGGGGTATAGTAGTACCACAATCGCAGAAAATCGACTTCTGAGTAGTAGCAATTTGTTACTGTGCTTCTTTCGATGAGGGAGAGAGCCGGAAGCCCAACTTACTGAGGGTGTCCGCGTGTAGTGGGTTTTGGCGATACCTTTAGTTTCACCGAAACTCATTGTACGCATTGACGCTCCCTTCACTTTCTTCACGGTAGGCAGCAACCTGGCAAAAGTCCATGAGTGGCCTTACACTTACCATTAAGTGTACCTACTGTTGGGTTTTTGCCTCCGTTTGTATTAAAAAAACTACCAAAATCGCAAAAAATAGGCACAAACGGAAAACAATAATCTTATTGTTTGTGATTAGCATGTTTTGATTGTGTTACGTTTTCTGTCATTTCTACGAGTAGTAAGGGTAATTATTAGTTAAAATGACAATCTAATTATTCCATTGATTTGTCGCTTAATAGTTGAGTGCTAATTCGTTATTGTTTTTTTTTTTAATTTTTTTGACATCTTTATGATTTTTGCCTAATAAAAGTGTACTGAAAAAATACCTTATACATTAAATTAAACCTTTACATTAAAATGATACCTTTTTACATTAAATTAATCCAAATTTTGCACAAAAATTTCTGTTGATATTTATGAGCAAAATGCATTGTTTTTATTTCATTGTATTTGGCCGATTTATCGATATTTTCCCTCAAAATATCGACGTCAATGTTGATATTTTAATAAATATTGATACATCGATATATGGATATTTTTTACTCGTCCAACATCTCTAATATAGTGGCAGCTATAAAAATTGGAACTTAAAATCGATGACTCTAGAAAATTTTAAAAGGTTATGAAATATCTAGGTTATGTGTTTATTAATATGCTCATAAAATATTATCATATCTCTAGATAAAAGCCTCGTTATATTTAAGATAATATATTTGAATTATTTATGTAATAATATATCTTCATAAATAAACTGGCTTCTGCCCGCGGCTTCGCCCGATCATAATTAACTTTGCTAAAATCGAACCGTTATCCCAGGAGAAAATATTACGGGAATAAAAATTATTCTATGTATTAATATAGGAAATACACTAAGTGTAAATTTTCCTCCAAATCTGGTTACCGGTTTACGCATAATTAGGTAACAAACATCCAAATATCTGTACAAGCTTTCACATTTATAATATTCCACGGGCGTAGTACATAGTAGATTTGCGTAGAAATACAGTGATAAATATAACCTTTTTAATCAGTGATAATGTAGTAAATAAATAATAAGCTTTCTGTTTATTTATTTTTACTAGCGCACGAATGTTTAAAATTGTTCAAATTCAGCGGCTCACCCCCCTAGGTCCTGTTTCCGTAGGAATAGCTGGATAAAATACGTTCGAGTCTACGTTACTCACTGATGATATAATTTACCATTGGTGAAAGAATAATTAAAATAGTTATTTTCTCGTGAGAGTACTCATCCTTACGGCTCGTATTCGTCTTACTGCTGGGCTCAAACGTCCTCCCCAGTAGGAGGGACATTGACCTACAAAACCATGCTTACCAGACATGTTGCTATAGGATTTTATTTCAAGTTTGCCTTCTATTGCACATATGTTATATGCACAATATATCCCGTACGATATTGACGGGTAAGATAGGGAGCGGTGAATTGTATTTTAACTCCATCATCACACGGAAATTGCTAAATTAATAAAATCGAATTAATATTCGCGGTTTCACCGACGTTGTGCTCATTCCCGTGGGTATTGCAGGATGATATATAACCTATATTAGTTTCTAGTAGTATAACTTTCCAATAGTGAAATAATGTTTAAAATCTGTTCAGTAGCTTAAGCGAGAAAAGCTGGCAAATAAACCAACAAATTTATTTTCGCATTTGCTTCATAGTCCGTCATCACCCTGTTAAGAACTTAATGATGCAAGTACATCCTTAAAGTAAATTTTCAATATAAATATTAGGTTTATAATGAGTATACTTGTTTATTATAATATTAGACACTCGGCCCCGCTACGCTTCAGTTTCGGTCACTCCACCTCCACGTTTTTAAATCTTCTTTGTAATATGTTAAAGATAAAATTAGATCTTGTCAATTATCCTTAGGAAATATAGATATACCCCCACAGACGTTATTTTTAAATATTTGTAAGATATATAAATCGGAAATACAATACTTTGATCCATGTCATAAGGTTTAGCCAGCGTTAGCAATGTGCTTTCAATACACCACAAGCACAAAGATATTTTTCACGAGATCACATTTCAAATCTTTGAAATGTTCAACATTTCTTTGCTGCAATATAAGCATATGATAAAAATCTTTCTTTTGAATCACTCTTTATATTGATGAAAACCGCAATAAAATCCATCGCGTACTTTAAAAAATCTAAGTTTACAGACAGCCAAAACGACTTCATTTTATACCATGTACTACATAATATAAGTTAAAACTAGATCTTATTATGACTAAAGTGTGGGGGTTCGTTAAATTTTAACTACATAAATTATTAATATTATATGAGGTTCTTTCAAATCTCTTTACAGATTAAATTTGGTTTGACCTACAATTTTAATATTCCACAACCTTTGACGTTCTCTTTTAAGGTTTTCTTCAGAAATCTCTAATATATTCAACGTTATTACTAACACGTATAACCGTGAATACATATAAAATCTTGATGTATACATAGGAGCCTTATCATTATATTTTTCTTATCCCATATTGATGTGTTGGGATAAGAAAAATATAATGATGAGTGGTGAATTATATTCCCTTCATTACACAAGAAAAACAATTGTGTTTACAAATCTACAGATAAATATATTTTTTTCATTTAAATTCTGTCAAACCCTTCAGTTGATAAATCGTTAATCTGATTAAGCGTATTTTCTTGAGCAAGTTATATTTATATTTGTTTATTTATTTATTTTAATAAAGACAATATTCGGCACTAAGGCAATAATCCACGTGTTCCAACATATATAACTTAAAAACTGAAATTAATCACATTAGTCACAAATTACATCCAGACTCAGAACAACAATTTGTGGATCCCACAAAGTTTTATTCTGCGTAGGATTCGAACCCTTCGACACTGGTATGGTAGGTCAGTCTCTTCACTACTACGCCATCCATGCAGTAATATACTTTTGTGATTATTATATAACTAGCAACCCGCCCTCGCTTCGCTTCGGTTATAGGTTAGAGTCGTTTTACCCGCGTAGTTCCCGTTCCCGTGGGAATACCGGGATAAAATATAGCCTAGTTTACGCCCTGATATTATAGCTTTCCATTGGTGAAAGAATTTTTGAAATCGGTCCAGCCGTTTTGTAGATTACCCGGAACAAACAGACAGACAGACAGACAGACAGACAAAAATTTTTTAATTGCTATTTTAGGCATAGGTGTCGTGCAAATAACCGTGTGAGCATGAAAAAACCCTATTATTTTGACATTACAAACAGACACTCCAATTTTATTTATTGGTATAGATATGAAAATTTTGAAAATTTATTTGCATGCTTGATCTTAAACATTGAACATGAAAGAGATATAAAAAAGTAGAAAATGAAATAAGCAATACAATTATAGCAATGGTCGTTAAACCCTACTAAAAATCGCAGGGATCTGTTGGACTCAAGTGGTATATGGTTGAGGGTTGGATAGGTGACCCCTATTATTTATTTTTGATTACGAAAAAAATTTATTGTTTATCCCATACGCGATAAAGAGGGTTAATAATACAAATAATACAAGTTAATAAGGTAAAACAATGTTCAACAAAAATTCGGATTATATCTTCATGTTCTATATATAGCGACAAACGCGATGAAATTCTCAAAAATAGTTTTATTTCAAGTAATAATACTCACGTAACTATCGGAGTCAATATGATATTATTAATCATCATTTCAGTTCATATACGACCAACTATTGGGCTCGAGCCTCCTCCACATTAGAAGGAAAATTGACTTACTATACCCCGCTGGCCAAATGTGTTGGTACAGGGTTTTATTTCGAGTTTTCCTTTTCTTGCTATGTTATATGCATATTTAATCTTTTAGTCGTCTTTTACGACACCCACGAGTAAGAAAGGGAGACGGTAAATTGTATTCTTACTTCATCACCATACGGAAATTATTAATCACTAGCAATCCGCCCTCGCTTCGCTTCGGTTATAGGTTATAGGTTATAGTGGTTTTACCCGCATAGTTCCCGTTCCCGTGGGAATACCGGGATAAAATATAGCCTAGTTTACGCTCTGATATTATAGCTTTCCATTGGTGAAAGAATTTTTGAAATCGGTCCAGCCGTTTTGAAGATTACCCGGAACAAACAGACAGACAGACAGACAAAAATTTTTTAATTGCTATTTTAGGCGTAGGTGTCATGCAAATAACCGTGTGAGCATGATAAAAGCCTATTATTTTGACATTACAAACAGACACTTCAATTTTATTTATTGGTATAGATTATTTTAGTTTTGAAAGGCTATGATATTATCGATGCAAAATGAATACTTCCGCATCCAAGCCACAGTTTATTCAATACAGAACTATACATTGTATATAAGTGTTGGATAAACAATATGCTCATTGGAGTGTGTTCGACGCCTACAGTTGATGTTTGATCGGAACGCGTCGAGGCGTGCAGAACCCTGACAGCTTTCATTCGGTACAGCTACACATTGATTTCACAGCGAGTTAGCTGTATATTGAATATTTTCACCTTATTTAGTAAAATGTTAATTCATTTTTAACGCTTCATCGAGGGCGTAGTAATATGAATATATATAATAAAGGTGGTTAAATGTCACATCATCATTACAGCTTATAGCGACCCACTGCGGGGCTCATGCCTCCTCCACAATTAGGAAATTGACCTACTACACCACGCTGATATAGTCACCGGTTAGATGGATTGCTGTAGGGATTTATTTTGAGTTTGCCTTCTCTTGCATAGATGTTATTTGCGTATTCTCTTTAGTCGTATTTTAGAGCACGAGTAAGAAAGGTAGAGATGAATTGTATTCTTATTCCGTCGCCACAAGAAGTCATCATCATTCCGCCGTCTGACGATTAACGTAGGTCTCCCTCATAGTGCGGTCTCGTGCCCATGACCTACACTACATCATCTGAGACGTGGTCGCCTCTTGAGAGCTTTTCTTCCCTAGCGATTGTCTGTTCGTCGAGCAATGTGGCCTGCCCTTTGCCACTTCAGCGTGCTAATTCTTAGTGCTGTTTCGGTTACATCGGTTCTTCTAGAGAATTTGAGCTTGGTTATGAGGCATACATTTAAGGACCACGTTTCCGTGCCGTAAGTCATCACTGGTAATAAAAATACACTGAATACATACAAATGGAATATAACATTTCTAATATATTTAGAAACTCTTTAAAATGCTTAAATAATAAGCAATATGTACTCAATAATATCTTGAAAATAATTTATTTCACAATATTGTTAGAGAAATATAGCATAATCATGAAAGCTAGGTAGACAACAAATAAAATTTCAATTTATAAGATAAATAGACAGCGATTCGTAGTAAATTTTACAAAAAAAAAATGGATGAGTTGCTTATAAAAAGTTCTATTTGACACTCCCTACTTGGGTAAGCATTATTAATTTGGTGTCAGAATAAATTCAAAGGCTGCCTAAATTACAGCGGACCAATCCTCAGAGGATAATAAAAGTTTTTCATTTCCCATTGTTCCGACAATGACAGTATTAGATACTTGAATATTCTATTTCGTTTTTACTTAGAATTAATTTTAGACGAGCTAAAATAATAAAACTAAAGTTACTATTTGCTAATGTAAAGAAAAATATCTTTAGTCACGATGAGGCCACGTGGATTATTAAAAATAAAAAAATATCATTGTGTTATTCGTTATGGTTCACGTTAACCCCTGAAGCAATTTTGTCTATTTCAATTTGCCACTGGTGACCTTTTTGAACGAGCCAATGACATAACTATTCATTATTCTACTACCCTTATTGGGATATATTGTTTCCTTAACTGTTTTTAGTACTTTCGTTAAACACAAGCAACTTACCTCACCTTTTTTTTTCGGTAGGCTTGCTCACACCCCGTCCAATCTGTCCAAGGCGAAGGATCCTCTGAGGGGTCTTGGCAGCAAAACAGTAATGATACAAATTAGTCTCGATAATGTTACGAATACTCCGACGCAAATATTTGTGTTAAACAGGTATTGTATAATCTTCTTCACTTCCACGGTGCCTACTTAGTAATGAAAGGTTATTACCGCCGCCGATCGTGCCCTTCAGTAAGATTGGGGTCACGGTGAAGTCACTGTCTAGTGTAACAATAAAGGGGACAGGATTGAAGGAAAAAGAAAGAGACCAATAAAGAAGGAGGATAGATTTTGGATCTCTACCTCTCTACGTCACATGAAGTGGAACCTGATGCTACTTAGATATACATTTTCTTTCAGAATCTGGTACTACCCTAGACGTGGCGGCCTATTAGCATGAAACTGTCCATATCATAACTACATGTTAATTTATGAAATAGTTAAAAGGTAAGGACATTGGAAATATTTAAAAAATCTTTTAACGCTAGCTTAATACTTATAACCTAACCTATCTTCAAATTTTTCACACTATTATTTTAACCCCTTCAATCATACCCCAAACTTCATCGAAAATCAACGTGTTTTCATATCAACACACAAATGACGTCCTTAATTTAAAAGGCGTACAGTCCATCCCATATGTTTGTCATTTAAATACAGCTCACGTAATACGACCATCGCCGTACGTGACACACCCTCTGTACATATTAGATTTGCGTCTATTATATGGACATTATATGCTATGTCATGAAGTGGATTTGTCAGAATTAAATTACTCGGATGGAGTCTGTCCATTTCATTTTATGCAGAGTGGATGTTTTATTAGAAAAAAAAAAGGATCGCTGTCAACAATACAGTGTAAAGGGTTGGATTAATTCAACAAAATTAAAAACGGTATTAAGTGTTATAAACCCTCGAGGTAAAAGTGCGTGTTAATTTTCCGATACGATGTCACAAAAAGTTATATTAATTTTGATTTTAATTGAGATCTTTCTAATACAAAATATTGCCTTATTTATCGCTTGTGGTCACGAATTAAATATACAATTGGTCATCGCCTTTAACTTTCTCATGGGATGGCTTTTACGGCTCCCATGGAGCTGAGAAAAAGCAATATTCTTCTAATAAATTTTTGCAACTACCGTCACCGACCCACCTTTCAACGGAGAGAGCTATAGCATTATCTTCGCTTTAGTTCTAAGTCTAAAATTGGACCTCAACAGTCCGGTGGATGAACGGACTGATAGTACTTAGCATTATTATTTAGCATTATTATAGCATTATCCTCATCGTGAGGAGGCGTATACTTGCAGTATAAGTCGATAATCATCATCATCACAGCTCATTACTGAGCTCGAGCCTCCTCCATTTTAGAATGAAAATTGATCTACTCTACCACCCTGGTCACATGGATTAGTACAGGGTTTTATTTCAGGTTTATCTGCTCTTGCATAGATGGTATATCTATATTTATATTCCTTAGTTATCTTTTATGATACCCACAGGCAAGATAGGGGATGAATTGTATTTTTACTCTGCCATCGCACGGATAAGAATACAATTCACCGTATTAAAGAAGTCGATATACTGATGTGTAAATGATTACAGACAAAGATGTAGGTCATTTTGTCGCAAGAGATTTTTCAAATATACCATTTTGTCATCATAATTACAGCTCATATTACATGTCACCTTACTGGACTCATCACACGCATTCTCTACATTAGGAGGTAAATTGATCTAGTGATCTCACTTATCGGCTGTGTTAGTGTAGGGTGCTTTATAGTTTGGGTGACCGGACCGAGGATTTAGCCCGGCACCCACGGAGAGGCTAGCCTCGCGACGGCGATCGGTGTCCCGGGAAGGGGACGTCGATGGGAGAGGGCCGGAGTATTCCGTCGGGCCGACCACTGAAATCAAAGAACTCTGCACCGGTAGTCAGCGCAACGCCGAGGGCGACGTGCTAGTGGGTGGATTACGAGGCCGCGCGCCGCCCCTTTGTCGCCCCGGACGGAGTCGGGCGCCAGGTGCGTTGTTCGTAGCTCACGCCAAAAAAATAAAGAGTTCTTTATAGTTTTCATTTACAGTTTTATTATCTGCTTGCAGGAAAGGAGGGACTAGTGAATAGTATTCCTAGCCCATCACTACACAATATGACATACAATTTATCTCAGATATGCAAACGCCGGTGGTTTCATCCGCGTAGTTCCCATACCCGTGGCAATATCGGGATCAAATATCCTATATAGCCAATAGCTATGTAGCCAAAGTTACACCTTATATAGAGAGCTACGTGATAGTAAAATATAGAAACACAAACAGACAGAGACAGAGAGGCAAACAAAAATATTAAGACTAATTTTTAGGCATAGATATCGTGTAAATAATCATGTGAGCATGAAAATAACGTCTTACATTGACATTACAAACCGGCACTTCAATTTTATTTATTTGTATAGATAATTTAAATTTAAATAAAACATAAAATAGTCAGGGAACATTGTGGTATAAATGTTGATGTAGTGACAAGGATTGAGAAAGGTATATTAAGTTGATTTGGTCATGTAGAGAGAATGAATGGAGATTAACAAGAAGAAGTTATAAGGCGAATCTGAGCGGAAGGATTAAAAGGGGAAAACCAAGGCGGACGTTCTACGACCAAATCGGGGACGTTCTTAAGATAGGCCAGGTTAGAAGTACCCTAAACCGAAGAATATGCATGAAGAGATAATGAATGTGGAGGAGGAAATTGGTATGTCAAGATCGTAGCAAGTGGAGAGAAGTGGTCTCTGGTTACTCCTATGGAACAAGGTGTGAATATGTATGTATAAAATAGTCATATACGAGTAAGTACTTTCTCTACTTCTATACTATATAGTAACATATTTACCGTACTTACTTGAATGAATTACACAGACCGTCTGGATCTCATATAAAATTTATTAAGTGGTCATAGTTAACACGAAACTATGACTTCTACCTAACATAGGAAGGTTAATATCTACACTCATGCATTATGTATAAACATTTGTTGTTTTCAACCCTTTTGTCTGAAAGAACCCCACCGTTTCCTCATTATTTTTTAATGAGACTAGAAGAGGCAAGTTTTATAAAATGCTTTATATTTGAGAAATATTTTATATTTCTCTATTATGATGTTAGAAAAGACTTTAAATTTATTTATAATATATGTTTTTATAATAAAAGATCTTAAAATGTTTTATGCGTTTGTGAGCCTTCTTACATTCCTACTTTTTCAAGTTAGGTATCAAAAACTAATAATGGTTATTTATTTACTGCCCATTGAATAAAATAACGTATATTTTGTGTGTATAATAGCTCGGCGCGATAATAGGAGAATGAAACTGACCTACAATGCGGCGCAGACCGGTTGGTATAAGATTTTATATCTTGTGATTAACAATAATCTACAACTATTAATTAGTGATTTATGAGAGTATTTTTGGGCGAGTATTATATTGGGCGACTATTAAGTGAAACTGTTTTTACAAATTTTAAAATGATAAAATTATTTTTAATGTACATTCTATCTCTCATTTCGCTTCATTCACTATATCAAAATTGAGAATAGATTATACCTACCTACCTTTTGTAATAACAAGAAACCCGTACATTGATGGAACACAATATATTATCAACCCTTAGTTTCTCGTGGGAGTCCTAAATGAGCAATAGGAAATTAGATTCCAGCGCTCTACTGTTAAATAACAACTACGATCGCTAAACCTTTTGTCAAGAGTGATATTTATGACAATGATATATTGGCGTAAAAGAAGTAGATTATGGGGTCGTGCGAAGCCTTTTCTCCTCCTCCAAACGGAACAAGGAGGGTGTAATCATATCATAGCCTGTCCTCCTAAAAAAAACAAACGACTAAGCATTCGGTTTTATTTCAAGATTTGGTTATGTAGGTACCTACTTTTTGGCTAGACAATCAAATGAAATACATTATCGAAAAGGTCAAATTCATCTTCTTTATATTTCGATTACCATGCCCGGTTTATTTACACAAATGAGATACGTCAATTTTAATTTAAAACTTTAAATGGATTTCAACGGGCGGTCTTTTGTTCTAAGATCTGTCATTAAAGTTATCGTTGCCGACGGATATCGTATTATCATGGCCTATATCAATAATGTCTATATACAGAGTACACAAGATCTTTTATTAAGGCTAGAATATACGAGATCAAATCGCCTAATCACGTCTTATGTTTACGCGAATATTACATATATACTCACGCCTTTTTCCCATAGGGGCAGGCAGAGACCACTTCTCTTCACTTGCTACGATCTTGACATACCTCTTTCGTCTCCTCCACATTCATTCATCTCCTTATACATTTTCTTCGGTTCAGGGTACTTCTAACCTGGCCTTTCTTAAGAGAGTCCCCGATTTGATCGTGGAACGTCCGTCTTGGTCTTCCCCTCATTATTATAAGAGGAAGATATGTGAATAATTCAAGAATTTTTTTTTTTTTTGGTGTTGGGTTGCGGTCGGCGCGCTTCTCGCACCACTCCGTCCGGGGCGACAGAGGGGCGTAAGCACGCAACTCCCACAACCCACCCACGATGCACGTCGCCTTCGTGGTTGGGCCGACCACCGGAGCAGTGTTACTTGACATCAGTGGTCGGCCCGACGGAATACCCCATAATTCAAGAATTAATAATATCTTAAGAGTATTACAACATTTGGTATAAAAAAAAACTGTACGGTTATTTATCGATACGATAAAACCGTGTTTTATTAGTAAACCCCGCCGCACGTGCCCACACTCGCATTGGCCGTCACGAGCCGTGTGCGAGTGGCAGTATTTAAAACCTATGGCGCAGTACCAAACTCCGTCACCGGGTTGAGAGCCATCAGCGCTCACCCATAGTCCGGGCTAAGCTGTGAATGCCAAACCAAACCAAACTGCGCATTTGCTCTCACGTGTCGACGTAGGCACGTACATGAACGTGTACGCCATACGCCATAGGTTAAATACTACCACTAAACACTCACACACGGCTCGTGACGGCCAATGCGAGTGTGGGGGCATGTGCGGCGGGTGTAACAATGGCTTTTCGGATGTTCAACTACCTGAGGCTCATTTCAAAGAATATTGAATAGTGTTTGAAACCTCGTTAAAGTAAAAATTAAATACAAACACGATAAAGTAATAAAAATAGTTTTATTTCATGAATTTATTCCAAGTATAATTCTCATTATCTAATGATAATAAAATTAATTCAACATATCGCCGTCTACTATTAGACGACGGTCTGCTTCATTAATTATGTGGTAGGACTACACTGTAGAACAGAGATTCCTAAAGTATGTTCCATGGAACCTAGGGATTCCGTAAAATAGTCATTAGGGTTCCGTTAAAATTAAATAAAAGCTTTTAATTATAACACTTTGGCTAAGAAATAATACCCCAGCGTTAAAGCGCAGCGATGGGCTGTGGGTCGCTTAGACCGGGACCAGCTGGCGGAGACAGCCATCGTTTACTCGTGGCTGTCCTCTGCCAACCAGTCGGACGGGGTGGACGCCGAGGCTGGCCGCATCCGCAGTGCGTTGACGCAGATCTGCGATGCGGCCATGCCCCGGGTACGGCGTCCGCCCCCGAGGAGGGCGGTCCACTGGTGGTCCCGGGAGCTGGCGGATCTCCGGGCCGCGTGCATTCGCGCCCGGAGGGCCTACACCCGCAGCCGGCGGCGGCAACGCGACGCGGAGCGGGAGGCCTTGCTGTATGAGGGCTACCGCAATGCGCGGTCGGCCTTCAGGCTGGCCGTCCGCTCCGCCAAGGACGTCAGTCGGCAGGAGATGCTGGACGGTCTCGACCGTGACCCCTGGGGACGCCCCTATCGCGCGGTGCTGAATAAGCTCCGCGCGCGGGGCCTTCCCCTCACCGAGACTCTCCAGCCCAGCCTTCTCACCCGGGTCGTCGAGGACCTGTTCCCGCGGCGGGCGGAACACACGCCCCCGGTCATGGCTCCGCCAGACACTGACCGGGAGGCCGACGACGACAGTGTTCCGCCCATCACGGAACCCGAGATGGGAGTGGCGGTGGCGCGCATGTGCGCAAAGTCCACCGCCCCCGGGCCCGACGGTGTTCCAAACCGCGTGTTGGGCCTGGTCCTCGACCACCTGGGTCCCCGCCTCAGGGAGCTGTTCGACGCGTGTTTAGCGTCCGGACGGTTCCCTGGGTGCTGGAAGGAGGGAAGGCTGGTGCTCCTGCCGAAGCCGGGACGGTCTCCGGGGTCGCCTTCGGCCTACAGGCCTATCGTGCTGCTTGATGACACGGGCAAGCTACTGGAGAGGGTGGTAGCTGCCCGCATCGAGCGGCACCTCGTCGGCACGGGGCCCGATCTGTCGGACGCCCAGTTTGGGTTTAGGAGGGGTCGTTCGACGATCGCGGCTCTGTTGCGCCTGAGGGCCGTGGCGACTGAGGCCGTCACCGGTGGGGGAGTGCTGTTGGCGGTGTCCCTAGACATCGCCAACGCATTCAATAGTCTGCCATTCAGCTGCATCAGGGAGGCGCTCCGGTATCACGGAGTGCCAGCTTACCTGAGGCGGCTAGTGGCAGACTATTTGGTGGGGCGCAGCGTCCTCTGTACCAACCGAGCAGGGGACGTTGTGCGAACGCCCATGACGTGCGGTGTCCCACAGGGGTCGGTCCTCGGACCCACCCTGTGGAACATCGGCTACGACTGGGCGTTGCGGGGGAGCCTCCCGCCCGGGCTGGGCGTGATTTGTTACGCCGACGACACGCTCGTCACAGCCCGCGGTGGGACGCTAGAAGAGGCGGTAAGCCTGGCGACCTATGGCACCGAAGAGGTCGTCAGGCGGATCGAGGCGCTGGGGTTGAGGGTCGCCCTGGACAAGACGGAGGCCCTCTTGTTCCATGGGCGCCTTATGAGCCCTCCCATCGGCGTCTCGATCACCGTCCGATCAGTTGACATCAGCATCCGGGCCCATATGAGGTACTTGGGCTTGGTGCTCGACGGGCAATGGTGGTTCCGGGAGCATTTCCGCAGGCTCGTTCCGCGGCTCGTCGGCGCGGCGTCCGCCCTATCGTGGCTTATGCCGAACGTGGGCGGACCGAGCGCTACGTGCCGACGGCTGTACACGGGGGTCATCCGGTCGATGGCCCTGTACGGCGCACCGGTGTGGGCGGGGTCCTTGACCGTCCGACTTAGGGCCCTTCTGTGGCGACCACAGAGGGTCATGGCGGTCAGGGCCATCCGCGGATACCGCACGGTGGCGACGGAGGCAGCGTGCCTATTGGCCGGGACTCCCCCGTGGGACCTGGAGGCGGAAATGCTCGCCGAGCTGTATCGGCGGGTGTCGGGGGTGCGCGGGGAGGGCGGTGTGATCTCGTTAAGGGATCTCACCGCCTGGCGCGTCGACGCCCGCCGAGACGTCATTGCCCGTTGGGCAGTCCGGCTGGAGAGGCCTCGGTTCGGGGTGCGAACCGTGGAGGCCTTCCGGCCGGTGCTGATGCAGTGGTTGGAAAGGCGGCACGGGGTGCTCTCCTTCCGACTAGTGCAGGTGTTGACGGGGCACGGGAGCTTCGCCAAATACCTGCACAGGGTCGTAAGGAGGGAGAGTACACCGTCCTGCCACCACTGCGATTGCGACGAGGACACGGCGCGCCACACGCTCGAGGCCTGCGCGGCTTGGGCAGTGCAGCGCCGTGAACTCGTCGCAATCATCGGTGCCGACCTGACGCTGCCGGCCATCGCTAGGGCGATGGTCGACAGCGTCGGGAACTGGGACGCGGTCGCAGCCTTCTGCGAGACAGTGATCTCGCAGAAGGAGGCGGCGGATCGTCTGCGCGTGGAGCGCAGCCTCGATGAGGAGATCCGCCGCCGGCGACTGGGGCGGCGCAGGCGCAACTATCTGCGCCTCATGCCGCCCTAGCCGAGGCCGCGGGTGACGTGACCGGGGATTAGTCCGTCACCCGCCGAGAGGCCGACCGCGTGAGGAAAGACCGACGTCCTCCCCGAGGGGGGGACGTCGGTCGACGGGAGGGTACCCCGCGTAGGGGGTATTCCGTCGGGCCGACCACTGACGACAAGTAAACCTGCTCCGGTGGTCGGCCCAATGACGAAGGCGAGGTGGTTTTCGGGTGGGTTGCGGGAGTTGCGTGCTTAAGCCCCTCTGTCGCCCCGGACGGAGTGGTGCGGAGGCGCGCCGACCGCGACCCACCCAAAAAAAAAAAAAAAAAAAAAGCGTTAAAGCGCAAAATTAGTGATGAGAGAAACTCATTAAATAATTAGATAGATAGTTAGCAAGAATTCACATCAGACTATGGCACAGCACCGCAGGTAGCTAAAGGGAATGCGTGACGTTGCGCGACGTTCGTCGTCCCCCATTCTTTTATCATATGATATGGGATTCCACGAAATAAAAGGTATTCGGTTGGTGTTTCATTTTCTTTAAAGTTTAGGAACCCCTGCTGTAGACGATGTTCTGTCTACAGCCGCGGGCTGGTATGTCTAGGGTAGTACGACTCTCTCCCAGAATATCGACGTCGAAGACGACGCAACGATAAAAATTTGTTACTGCACTTCGATCGGTCAGTAAGAAGCTTCTGAGGATGTTTGCATGTAGTTTTGGTGATGTCTTTAGTATCACTGAACCTCATTACGTGCATTCACACGCCCTTCACTTTCATCATGGTAAGCAGCGGCCTAGTAAAGGTCCATAAGCGGACAGCGACAGCAATAAAAATAATGAAGACATTGCCATAATTGTTATGCTTGTCAATTGGGTTACTGATCACGGTTATACGTTTCCCAGAAGAGAGCTACTGCCGGCTCTCCTGAGAAATTGAACACCCAATTTTACGAATTCGACGAGCAAGTAAGGGTTGGCGACAATTGTAATGCTATCCTGTCACCACAAGGAGATTTATATCCATATAAATTTTATTAAATGTCTAGAAATATTATTGCTTTAAGCGATTCCACTTGAGAGTGAAAATAATTATAAAAATCTTGAAAGGTAATGAAAAACATTGTTTACACCAATTCTTATACCGATTTTCCTGTACAGGATTTTATCTTGTATAGAAATTTTAAGCACAAATCTCTATGGCACGTTATTTAACTTTGAGCATAATATTATTTCCTAATACTAAAAAGCTGTTTTCCTTTATTAATGCTTAAGTTCATGCGAATAGCTTTGGTCACCGAAGGACTATTACCCTTCAAGTCTCCGCATGCCTACTTCAAAATGTTTCTCTAAATTCTTACTCTATTGTCATCCAATTCATGATTGTTATTCGAAAACATTCCATCCAAAACCATGTTAATTTCATCGCCTTGACATACAGCGCCTTTTGTTTTTTTTTTCTTCATCACATTTCCTATTTTGTAGGGCAAAGTCAAATATAATCCTTCCATATAATAAATACCAAGCAGCTTTCTGCTTATAATCAATTCGTCTGACCAATGTAGTAGATCAATTTCCCTTCCATTGTCAATTAAGCTCGAGTCCAGCAAATTACCTTTTCTATGATATAATAACTATTTTATATATTCACGAGATAGTAAATTAAAAAAGCAGTAAAAGCGTAATAAATTGAAAACAAATATTTGACTCAACCGCAAAACGACACGTATTTAAATGTACTTAGTTATGTTGTAAGATAGTAATATTATTTTTTAGGAAAAGGATACGAATAACTCTCAGTATAAATACTCTTATTTTTTATTAAAGAAGCCAGCTATACTAAATGGAATCGTTATTACTGTTTATAATTTTGAATAATTCATTATTTTTAGGTAGCTACTGTGGGCGTATCGAAAAACAAGACCTTTCTTATTTTGTTCGGTATATTTATTTTCTTGAAAACAATTTTCACTGCCTAAATGAAGCGTATCTACTATTCATAAATGTACTTTATAAAGATTATTTAAATAGCTTTTTATAGTTAGACAAAATTGACTTGAAAGCAATGCCTTTAGATAAGAAGCAATTGAAAATTTCCAAGCTCAAAGTTGTTCAACGTGCCATGGAGCGAGCTATGCGCGGGATTTCTCTGCGAGTTAGAAACTGAAATACGGAAATGCGTACAGGAACGAGTGTAACCGACCTAGTACGACGAATTAGCACGCTGAAGTGGCAAAGGGCAGGCCACATCGCTCGCCGAAGCGACAACCACTGGGGAAGAAAGGTTCTCGAGTGACGACTACGTGTCGGATGACGCAGTGTAGGACGCCTCCCTTACTAGGTGGATGGGAGACGTGGTTCACGTGGTGGAAGTTTTTGGACGTTGTTAGATGCAGGTGGCACACGACTGCACTTTGTGGCGAAACATAAGCAAGGCCTACGTCCAGCAGTGGACAGCGATGGGCTGAATGATGATGATGATGAATGAAGTTTGATTCTATTATTAATGATAACTCGATCATTATCAAAATATTTGCCCGAATCAAATAACAGTGTATATAACGAAACTTTAATATAAATTCAGCGACTGCAAAAACAATTCTTCTCTCAATGATTTTAGGTAATGGTATAAATTGAAATCATCAACATTATCAAATACATTGATGATGATTTTTATAATAATCAAACAACAGAATTTAACATCAAATTGCATTTAAATTTTATTTCTTTGTGTAATTTTTGCTAATGTTAACAGAGCACTCAAATACGCTTTTAGGATTGAAAAAGTTTTTTTTTTTCAAATTCTGTACACACATTAAAAGTCGTGCAAGTTAATCTAATTAGTAAGTCTGTCTGTAAATACATATAGCGAGTCGCGTAGGTAAGAGTCTGTAATGAGTTTAGATGAAGCAATTAAACATGGCAAGTGGGTCGACTGCCTCTAATTCGTACCAAGTTATTGCCAACTGAATTAGATTAGATTCATAAGGAACTAACAATGTTTTCGTAGATTAAGTAGGCTATAAACTCGTGTGAGATTTAAGCGGGTTTGTGTTTATAAAAAAATATATTTGTATTTTCATAGTTTTTATTAATGATGGATGGATATTCTTATTTTTACAACCGCAAGCCACCCTTTCGTCACTCTAGATAGTTTATTTCTATCAAAAAAGGAACACTTTTCTAGAAGTATTGATGTAAATTCGTAATTTTAACTCTCATTCTACCTAGTTACAACTTTTAAAGTTTTGTATATATAATACTTTTAGTCCACTATTATAAGGGCAAATAGATGTTGTATCGAAATTTACTAGGCGAACATTTTGTGAAACTTCAGAGCTTCACAAAATAAATATATAGATGAACAGAATAGAAAATAATAAAAACAAAAATCTGAGTTTTAATTACACCTAATAACAATCCTCTTTCTTTCCTCATTTTAATTACTTCTAAGTTTTGTTTTTGTCACAATAAGTAACAAAACAAAAAAAATAACTGAAACGTGATTTAATGTTATAAATGCACATAAGCCGTAGACAAAGGATTCTGGCCTATTTTTTTTATGCTTCTATTCAACTTGGTAAAATATTCTTTCATATAAAAGCCCTATTAGGAATTTCGTAGAACAAAAAGAAATGTAAAGTTACCATGGCAGTCATTTTCGAGTAAACCCAAAGAATAATACATAACTTCTGTTTCATAATTTTAAGCTCATATACGTCCCACTGCTGGGCTCGAGCCTCCTCCTGGATAGTAGTGAAATTGACCTACTGTAGCACGCTGGTCAGACGGGTTAGTATATGGTTTTATTTTGAACTTCCCTTCTCTGGCATACATAATATATGCGTATTATATCCCTTAGTCGTCTTTTACGATAACCGCAAGTAAGAGGGGGTGGTGAATTATATTCTTACTGCATCACCATAAAGAGGGAATATTTTGGTTAATTAGTTTTTTTTATTGCAATCAGTGGCAAACGAGCGGACAGCACACCTGACCTTTGCAAGGCCGCTGCCTACCGCAAAGAAAGTGAAGGGAGCGTGAATGCGTGCAATGAGGTTCGGTGATACCAAAGGCATCACTAAAATCCACCACATACAAACACCCTCAGAGTTGACCTCCCGGCTCGCTCACCGAACGAAGCACGTTTTCTTAATATGAATCTATACCAATAAATAAAATTGGAGTGTCTGTTTGTAATGTCAAAATAATAGGCTTTTTTCATGCTCACACGATTATTTGCACGACACCTATGCCTATAATAGCAATTAAAAAATTTTTGTCTGTCTGTCTGTTTGTTCCGGGTAATCTTCAAAACGGCTGGACTGATTTAAAAAATTCTTTCACCAATGGAAAGCTATAATATCAAAGAGTAACCTAGGCTATATTTTATCCCAATATTTCCACGGAATTGAGATCTATGCGGGTAAGGTGACTGAAAGAAACCGAAGCGAAGCGAGGGCGGGTTGCTAGTAGATTATAAATCTACCGTCATTTTAAAGTCATTTAATGCCAATATTAATAATATCGTCATCATCATCGCAGCCCACATACGTCCTGCTGTTCGACTCGGGTCTCCTCTACAATAGAAGTGAATTTAGCCTACTATACCATACTGGTCAGACATGTTGGTATAAGGTTTCATTTCGAGATTTCGTTCTCCTGCACAGATGTTATGTGCATATTATCTTATCCCTTAGTCGTCTTTTACGACATCCACGGGCAAGATAGGGAGTGGTGAATTGTATTCTTACTCCGTCACCACACGGAAATAATATTGTACTTTAATTATAGTCAATTCATTAAATAAAAGGTTATACATAACGGTACTGTCATGTGAACAAGCACTTAAACGAGTAGTAACACAAATTGTGGGCACTCCTTATCACACATCAGTTATGAGGGCGCGGCATCTGTCACATAATATCGAATACACAAGTGTTTTAAAAATATTCTTCTTACACTTTGTCTTATATTTATATTTTTAAAGAGGATATCTAACAGTACCGGAATAAGAACACAATTTATCATTTTTGTTGTACGGTGCAACCGCACATTGTATATTTGCGCCGTCATCAATATTGCATTATATAAATTGGCATTCATTTACTTTATAAGAAGTTCGTACTATCGATTCATAGCAATCATATTAGCATTAGATTATTAGTTTATTTTGACGTGACAACGTCTTATAATTCGATGGAGCCGGCTGCACACATGAAAAAACATACATGACGTATGCGGCGTTACCTCGCTCTGAGGCGTTCCATTTAAGGCTTGATCCATACAAAATATCTATCAAACAAATAAAATTAATATTTTCTTTTGAAAAATGAAACCATTCCATCAGTATTTTCTTATGACGTTGTCACGTTCAACTATCGTCAGTAAACCGACTTTACAGACAACCGATTTTTTTACTAATATACGGTAACTGTAACAACTTATCGTTTTATTCTTATCATTTAGCATATCAAAAGGTTGTACGAAGCAGCAGCCCGTACACTTGTCTTGCCCACGGGCGTCGTTAAATATGATTAGGGGATATAATGTGCATATAACGTCTCTATATGTCATCTGTTTTGACATATTGCAAAAAGTTTCGGCAATGACTTTTATGACCGGCCGCCTGCCTGACGTCAACCCTCCTTAGGAATGTAATCGTTGACCCAAATGGTACCAGATGGAGTTGGTCCGGGTCAATCTAGGGCTCTTAGTCGTCTTTTACGACACCCACGAGCAAAGCAAGGGTTGGTAGTATTCGAAGCCGCTACCACACAGCATGTTACAGGGTGTTTATAGAAATTTATTTAATTAACACAGATTACACCCAGATTTAAAGAAAATGCTTGCAAATCACAAAAGGAATTTACTTGCTTTGGAATTTAAATTATGATATTCGAAAGGGAAATCGCCACTAAGATTACTTGTTTTAGTTAAGTTGTCTGTGGTCCGATCGTATTTAGTGCATTCGTTCATGACAAAAAATTATGGTGAAATCATCATCCAGTTTTTATCCCAATTACTTACGCTTGACTCAATATGTATTTTTCTTTCGATATTTTCTTTTCTGACCAACCGCCTGCCTGACGTCAGTCTTCCTTGGGAATATATTTGTGAACCAGACGGCAACAGATGAAGCTAATCCTAGTCTATATAAAGCTCTTAGTTATATTTTTTCTTTTCTTTTTATTGCAAACGGTCGCAAACGAGCAAACAGTACACCTGATGGTATGTTTTGCTGCCACTCATAAACCTTTGCAAGGCCGCTGCCTACCGTGAAGAAAGTGAAAGGAATATGAATGAGTGCAGAAGTTCGATGATACTAAAGGCATCACCAAAACACCAAACAATCACAAAAAGTTGGGTTTCCAGCTCTCTCACTCACCGAACGAAGCGCAGTAACAAATTACTACTACTCGGACTTCGATTTTCTGCCAAAGTGTGGTACTACTCTGGGCAGACCGGCCCGCGGCTGTAGACAGACAAATGCCAACGTTGTGGTCCTGCCACAATTATATTATACCACACCCAAGAGCAATGTAAGAGTTGATAATATTCGTAGTCGCTACTAAGCAGCAGAAAATGACTGTATCTATCACTAATTTCAAACAAGTTTGCAACTTATTCCAAGCTTACATAAAATATGAGTACTGGCTTTAATGCCACTCTGATTATGAGCATAGTATTTAAACTTTCGAAGGTATAATTAATCGTAATCGCTTAAATTTAATTTTACTGTCATTATGTACTACTCAAGAAAGTTATGATTTGAAGTTAACGAATCTTGTAATTAAAATTTGAAATGATTTATTTTACGGGCTTGCCATAAAATTGAATGAATTTAAACACTTTAATTTTGAGTACATATGGTAGTAGTTGTAGTTTAAGATTAGTAGTTTTGTGGAGTAATAATACATGCGACACTGCCTATTTTAAAATTATATATGTTCTAAAACACAATCGCTAAAGAGGAAATACGCTAAAGCTAAATAAAATCAGGATGTAAATAAAAAAAGTACAAAAACCGCTCATACCAAAGTAGCATAGGTCAACTTTTTCCGTGTGGTGACGGAGTAAGAATACAATTCACCACTCCCTATCTTGCCTGTGGATGTCGTACAAGACGACTATGGGATATAATAGGCACATAACATCTGTGCAAGAGAAGGAAAACTCGAAATGAAACCCTATACCAACATGTCTGACCAGCATGGTTATAGTAGGTCAAGTTCCCTCCCATTATGGAGGAGGCCCTAGCCCAGCAGTGGGACGTATATGGGCTGAGATCATGATGATGATGGTAGGTCAACTGCCTATTATAGAGGAATCACAACAAAGGGACGTAGGTGTATAAAATAAAATACAAAAGAAATATAAAGAAGAATATACATTCTCAATTTCTCACCTTACAATACGTTTTTAGCAGGTCTACAGAAGTTCCAGTTGGAAGAGAATGGACAACAAACAAAGGCATAGGGAATCCAGTTGGGTAATCAAAAATCAAATACAAAATTCGTAAAAATAGTTTTATTTATAACTAGCTTCTGCTCGCGACTTCGTCCGCGTGGTATAGATATTTTGGGTTAACGCTAACTTTAACCTAAGACTTTATTTACGTAGAAGGTAAAAATAGTTGTTAATAATACGATTCTGTCGCACATAATTTTTGCGAAAATTTTGCCGTTTACGCAGTGGAAGCTCTCAAAAGAAAAAAGACCCGATTTTGAAACATTCTTCACTGGTACTCCGCTTCTGTTGATCTTATCGTGATGATATATAGCGTTATAGTCTTCCTCGATAAATGGGCTATCTAACACTGAAATAATTTTTCAAATCAGACCAGGAGTTCTAGAGATTAGCGCGTTCAAACAAACAAACTCTTCAGCTTTATATATTAGAAAAGATATGATTTTATTTTAGTGTGGAATCGAGAGGTAACATGTGGGCGAAAATATGTTACACACCTATCTCATTGTTACACAGCCTGAATCAGTCAGGCTAACTGTATAAATATCTGGTTGATCGAGCTTCGCTCGGAATATTTTTGTCGAATTTATTTAGATATATATTAATAAAAAATAAAAAATATTTAATACAAAAAACTACAAAAAGAGAATAATAATAACACCGAGATTCAAACCGCCCGCCTCCCCACCTGAGCTATCAGAACTCATGACGTTGACAACGAAATTTGAATTCATATTCTTTTAAAATTTAATGTCATTGTTTGTTTTGCTAAAAACACGGACAAAACAACATTTTCTATAAATAAAACCTAGCTAGATCGATTTTTTGGACCCGAAACCTCTAGTATGCCAAGTTTCAACAAAATCGTTGGAGCCGTTTCCGAGATCCTGAATATATATATATATACAAGAATTGCTCGTTTAAAGATATTAGATTAGATAGATATACATCATCAAGGCTTCTGGCTAGAACAACGACTATGAATCGCGTATCGCTAGTTTCATTCGTGTCAACTTTTTCTGCTGTACTTATTATCCATATGAACCGTAATTTGTTTTACATGTTTAAATAGAAAGCGAAGTTCTGTAACATTTATAATCCTATAATAAACTAAATTAAAACCTATTTACTTCGTTATGTTCACATAGAAAATGAAAGGTCAATTAATTAAATATATTGTGAACAACTGTACTAATTTCTTTTGATGGTAATAACAACGGCTATTTCGATATTTGTTTGATTATGTTTTACGTAAGTGACTCAATTCAACACTGGTTATACATCAATTTATTTAACACGAGTATTATTAAACGTCACTGTGTCATAGTAATTGTACTATTGTAATAAAGAGAACGATTTCTTTATATACTAGAGTATATCCTCTATGAGTGACTAACTCTATAGATTTATATGTCTATACTAGCTGACCCAACAGAAGTTGTTCCGTTTAAATCTAAAAAGATAGTAAAAGGAGTCCTCCTTTAAATCGATCTCAGCGCTACCTACCGGGTTTAATGGTGAATCTAAACCATTCTCGAATCCCTTTGAACATAAATAAAAAAATTCGTCAATATCGGTTCAGTCGTTTAGAAGGAGTTTTGTGACATACACACGTACACAAGAAATATCTACATCTATACCAATAAATAAAATTGGAGTGTCTGTTTGTAATGTCAAAATAAGAGGCTTTTTTCATGCTCACATCGTTATTTGCACGACCACCTATGCTTAAAAATAGCGATTAAAAAATTTTTGTCTGTCTGTCTGTTTGTTCCGGGTAATCTTCAAAACGGCTGGACCGATTTCAAAAATTCTTTCACCAATGGAAAGCTATAATATCAGGGCGTAAACTAGCCTATATTTTATCCCAGTATTCCCACGGAAACGGGAACTACGCGGGTAAAACGACTATAACCGAAGCTAAGCGAGGGCGGGTTGCTAGTATATATATAAAGATGATGATATGAGTTTCTAAGCAACAAATGGCTGCATATAACTGCATAGATGGCGTAGTGGTTAAGATACCGACTTATAGTGCCAATGTCGTGGGTTCGAAGTTTGAATCCTACACAAGACAACACTGTGAGATCCACAAATTGTTATTCGGGATATAATTTGAGTCCGTTATTTATGTTTGTAAAGTCCCCTGCAATACAAAGATTATTGCTTTAGTGCAGGTGGTTGTTTCTTCACACTCACACTTCAGTTCTTATACGTCCCACTGTTGGGCTCGAGCCTCCTCTATAATGGGAGGAAAATTGACATACTGCGCTAGTCAGACGTGTTGACTGTTGGTATAAGGTTTTATTTCGTGTTTTCCTGCTCTAACATAGATATTATATGCATATTGTGATCCCTTAGTAGTCTTTTACGACACTCATAGGCAATAGTGGGGGCCGATGGGGGAAATTTCTTTTAATAAAATAAATCTAAACTCAAGAACACTTTCATTCGATGTATTCAAACCTATTTCGTGCGATAAACCCTAACAAACTTTTCTATATGTCTGCCATATAATCCAATCTTTCATAATATACAGTCGCATGCATATACCATTAAACTAACTAGATATTCTAAACAAGGCATAATCAAATGTGAGATATAAGCATTCCTCATGAAACCTAATAAACTTACAACTGTAAGCTCTTACCTATACGATGTCCAAAGCGTAATGATCCATTTGGTGTTCAATGCGTCATTATCAAGTAAATGACCGTTCATCTTAGGGATGTGACTTGGAGGGAAAATAATCGAAATTTTAGATAATCGATTTTTTGTTCTTTAAAATAAATCGATTATAAAATAATCGATTAATTAAAAATAAATAATCGATTATAAAATAATCGATGTTTTCAGCCAACAGGATTATGACCTTTTTTTTTTAGGAAATATGAGCTTTATTTTCTAATTTTGTATGAAACAATCGTGATGACCTTTTTTTTAGGCAATCTTGCGGTGAATAATCGATTAATTTCGATCAAATATCGAATAATAAAAAATCGATTAGATCGATTTTTTTATTTTGATAATCGATTATAAAAATCGATTATTTTTTCACATCTCTAGTTCATCTAATGTATTAATAATTAAGTGCTCACGCGGTAATGCAATAGCAGATAGATATTGTATGTATATGTGTACTACTTAAGCTTAAAATATCCTCATCGTCATTATAGCTCATCGTTACCATGAACGCTGTAAAGTGTTCGAAACGTCAGGCAATCTAAAAGTAATACTATTAAAAATTGGGCTACTTGCTAAAATTGAATGGATTAGAAATACATTCAATTCATTAGAAAATGCATTACGCACACTACAACGCAATCGCTACACACACACACACACACGTGCGTTTGTGTGAGTTTATATATTAGTTATTAGTGAAATACAGCTTGCTCAATTTACAATTATACATAAATAAAATTAAAGAAAATTGTGTAGCAGAAAAATTAATTAAAATGAATTATGGCCGAATTTCAACCACACGCCGACCACTAGTCTATTTAAATTCATCAGCCTATCGAGGATGTTGGATAGAGATCCCAAAGAAATTCGGTCCAGAGATGAATTCCCATAATAGTTTTGGAGATGAATTCCTGATCACACTTCGTTTTTCAGTTTTTCCAGAAAAGTGCTGTTGCCCATTTAAATTTAAGATCATATTTTTAAGACTCCTACGGGGAAGTAATTGGTGATATTTTTCACTTGTTACCACATACATAAATATTCAAGGTTAATCTATCTATATATAAAAAGAAACTTGTAAATTGTCATATCAACACCATAGTAAAACTACTGGAACTAGAAACATGTAATTTTCATAGAGGTTTTCATTTTTTGACGTGGAGTTTCCTGTGAGTAAATTTCCTTGCGTACGAATATTAAAGCATAAATTATAAACAAATAAAATTAAGCGTCATAAAAATCCTCCAGATTATATAGCCAGAAGTATGGCAGCATTACTTTCTTATACGTTAACGCTTTACAATTTATTGAATCCCATAGCGGCTTGAAATTGAAACGGGCAATTTAATTGCCCATAAACCTCGAAAGCTAGTCCTCAATAAAAACCACATTTATAAAGAGAAAAGGTTTACTAAGAAAAATAACGTAAACTGTGTCCATCACTGAAATTCTTCGCTCGTCAGTGTGATAACAAGGTGCTGAGATAAATTTACGAGCAGAGCCTTTTATGGCTCGTTCCGACCACGATCCTTACTATCTACAGAGTGATAATGTTTATATTGGGGGTGAAGAAGATATGTTACGAGGAAAATGGGTCGACATTGGTTAAGGTGAATTAGAGGTGAATCGATATATTTTTAGAAGTGATAACGTAACAATAATGTCATTTACAAAGTTATTTAATATATTGTTAATAATGTAAAGAGCCTATATATAAGACATAATTAGCTTCTAATTTACGTGTTGTGACGGATTAAGAATACAATTCACCACTCCCTATCTTGCCTGTGGATGTCGTAAAAGATGATTTAGTATATGATATGCATATAACATCTATGCAAGAGAAGGAAAACTCGAAACAAAACCCTATAACAACCTGTCTGACCAGCATGGTATAGTAAGGTCAATTTCTCTCCTATTCTGGATGAGGCTCGAGCCCAGCAGTGGGACGTAGATGAGACGAAATGTTGAATTAGCTTCTTTCTAATTAATGACAACATACATATCTATATCTATACCAATAAATAAAATTGGAGTGTCTGTTTGTAATGTCAAAATAATAGGCTTTTTTCATGCTCACACGGTTATTTGCACGACACCTATGGCTAAAATAGCAATTAAAGAATTTTTGTCTGTCTGTCTGTCTGTCTGTTTGTTCCGGGTAATCTTCAAAACGGCTGGACCGATTTCAAAAATTCTTTCACCAATGGAAAGCTATAATATCAGGGCGTAAACTAGGCTATATTTTATCCCGGTATTCCCACGGGAACGGGAACTACGCGGGTAAAACGAATATAACCTATAACCGAAGCGAAGCGAGGGCGGATTGCTAGTATAGCAATATAACAATTAAATCGCTTGAATGGACGAAACTGCAAAAATGAAAACTTCAAACTGCGAAAATGATAGATTTTTTACGATTGTTATTAATTTGGCAGAATATTTAGTTTTGTCCCTGTAATTTCAGATTTCTAAAATATAGTTTATACTTACCATTTTATCAAATACTAGCAACCCGCCCTCGGTTCGCTTCGGTTTTAGTCATTTTACCCGCGTAGTTTCCTTTCCCGTGGGAATACCGGGATAAAATATAGCCTAATTTACTCCTTGATATTCTAGTTTTTCATTGCTGAAAGAATTTTTGAAATCGGTCCAGCCGTTTTGAAGATTACCCGGAACAAACAGACCGACATAATTTTTTTAATCTGTATTTTAGGCATATGTGTCGTGCAATTGTCGTGCCTCACTCGACATAGATAGGTATAGTGTGTCGGGGACTTTTTTGTAGATATAAGATCTACAATTAATTAGAACATTTTGGGGTTCTATCTTTTATAGTTTAGGCAGCGTACGCATAATAATTAACTTTTCTGGTTGATTTTTTACACCTTATGTCCGAAAAACCCAAATATTTTACGGAACCCTATATTTTTCCAAAATAAAATTTAGCCTATGTTACTCGTGGATAATGTAGCTTTCGAATGGTGAAAGAATTTTTAAAAACGATCCATTAGTTTTTGAGCCTATTCATTACAACCAAACAAACATACAAACAAAGTTTTCCTTTTTATAATATTAGTGTAGAAGTGTAGATATCGCCACCATTTTCTTTAAACAGTAAAGGGTAGTGCGCGTAAGAGGAAGCAAAAAAATATGTCACTAAAATATTGTTCGCCCGTCCTAGAACTGAAAGCCCGTTCTGAATAGCGTTCTCTTGTCTCTCCAATCCTGTGCGGCCTGCACATCCAACGGTTTCCTGCGACTTTTAAAATGTTGCAGATCACCTAGTATTATCCCACATTGTAGCATCATATATTACATATAGTAAGTATTAGCAGCATGCATAATATTTGGGGCGGCGCAGGCGCAACTATCTGCGCCTCATGCCGCCTTAGCCGAGGCCGCGGGTGACGTGATCGGGGATTAGTCCGTCACCCGCCGAGAGGCCGACCGCGTGAGGAAAGACCGACGTCCTACCCGAGGGGGGGGGACGTCGGTCGATGGGAGGGTACCCCAATAGGGGGTATTCCGTCGGGCCGACCACTGACGACAAGTTAACGCTGCTCCAGTGGTCGGCCCAACGACGAAGGCGACGTGGTTTTCGGGTGGGTCGCGGGAGTTGCGTGCTTAACCAACCAACCATTAACCAACCAACCATCAACGAACCTTAACCATCAACCAAACCAACCAACCTTATTTATTAGGGAAACCAACGAACAACAGCACAATTTCTTGTTTTAGTGATTTTTTCTTATATAAATATTTTTGGATAGAAAATCAAGAAATAGCCTTATAAATTTGAATAACAATATTATGCATGCTTTTTTTTTTTTTTTTGTGGGTGGGCCGCGGTCGGCGCGCTTTCGCACCACTCCGTCCGGGGCGACAGAGAGGCGGCGCGCGGCCCCGTAACCTACCTTGCCTTGGTCGTTGGGCCGACCATCGGAGCAGAGCGACTTGTCATCAGTGGTCGGCCTAATGGAATACCCCTTTGAGTATCCTCTCCTCGACCGACGTCCCCCCACTGTTCGGGGTCGTCGGTCGTAAATAAAACCATCTACCAATCCGCCTGATCGAAGTCGTATAGTAGTTCAATATCCCTGTTACAGTGGAGGAGGCCCGAGCCCAACAGTGGGACGTATTTATGCTGAGATGATGATGATGAATAGAAAGTAGAGAGGATAGTGAAACAATATACCTAAGCCGTACTTAACGCTAAATCACAATACTTGGTTCTAATACTTTATTTATTGCAATTGATACGATAACAAAGCAGTTGAGTTACCGTCACGTAAACTAGGATTTATTTTCCATCTGGACTTATATATAGCGTGTGTTACTTTTATACTTAAAACCACTCGCAGAAATAAACCGCATTGTATTTCTAATCTATCTATATGTCGGTAAAGTCGGCAGAGTAGTGAGAGCGTCTTCTCCCGAATGCATAGCGTGTGGGCACTGCGCAGGTCACGAGCAATAGAAACCATGTTGTCACTATCACACTCAATTTATTACTGAAGATATTAACAGTCACAATATAGTTGTAAGTTAATAACACAATGGTACGTAATACACTCAACGAGTCGTAGACAGTTCCTAGGCCTATGTTGTCCGCTCGGAGTCTCGACTATGTGTGAATGCCCCAACATCTTTTTTTTTTTTTTTTTTTTTGTTCTGACAAGGAGTGTTAGCCTCAGATGGCTGTTACACCCTTACGCGGACTAGTGGTGAGCGCTGAGGGCTCTCAACCCAAAAAATTTAAGCAACGTGGCGCAAGGGCACCCCCTGTGGGGTACGAACCTCGGCTCGGGGCGTTGCTGAGGGCAATATGGGAGGTCCCACTTTAGATTTATTTATTTTTGCGCGGCACGGTTTCGCACCTCGACGGCGAGGACGGAACCGTGGTCTTTTCTTTGTCGCGGCTTCGCGGGCCGTGTATGCTGTATTCTGAGCTATCGTGATCTCGTCGTCGGGCTCGTCGAGAGCAAGTCTCGGTCGAGTGACCTTCGAGATGCGGGACGGGATATAGTTGGTCGCAGCGACCACTAAGGGGTTGGGGTGTGTTGTGGCAGAATCAAAATATCTACGGGCACACTGTTTCATATATTGCCTGATGGTCGGCAAGTGCAAGTCGATGTGGAGATCGGCATTGCGTATGAACCACGGTGCGCCCGTAGCCTTACGCATGAACCTATTCTGAAGTGTTTGTAGCCTATGGATCCTGTGTGGCCTAACGTGAGCGAATACTACACTGGCATACAACATGATGGGGCGTATGCAGGCAGTGTAAAGACGGATTTTGCATTTGAGCGACAGCTTACTCTTTGGGTTGAGTAAGTTGTGTAAACGACCCATAACGAACGCTGCACGCGAGCGCACAGTGGTTATGTGTCGAGCGAAGCTGAGACGATTGTCAAGGGTGACGCCTAGGTACTTGCCATTTGACGCCCAGGGGATGGGCTTGTCAAAAATGCGGACTGGAGTGAAGCTATCGGGGGGGTGCAGGTCGGCACGTCTCCTGTGAAACATGACCGCCTGACTCTTTTCTGGGTTAATGTCTATTCTCCATTTCCGGAACCATTTGCCAAGGGCAGTAGCTGCAGTTTGGAGATTACGAGTGACGGCGTCCGGGTTAAGCCCGGATACGAATATAGCTGTGTCGTCAGCGTAGAGGGCTGATTGCACGAGCTTAGACTTGGGGATGTCGCTAGTATATAGCGAGAATAGAAGGGGTGAGAGGACTGAACCTTGCGGTACGCCAGCTCTGATCGGGTGCGGGGAAGAGAGTGTCCCTTCTACTCTGTAGCGGAAGCTACGATTTGTTAGAAAGTCTCGTATGATAATTACGAGGTAGTGGGGAATTCCTAGTTGGAATAACTTAAAGATAAGGCCATTATGCCATACCTTGTCGAAGGCTTTGGCTACATCGAAGAAGAGTATCCCCGTAAAAAGGTTGCGTTGCAGTTTTACGTTGATGCTTTCCACGATACGATGGACTTGATGGACACACGAGTGTTTGGGTCTAAAGCCAAACTGCTCGTGTGGTATGAGGTGGTTTTCCTCGGCGAAGATTCTTAGTCTTTGGTGGATTACGCGCTCGTACATTTTGCTAAGACCGTTAAGAAGACTTATCGGCCTGTAACTACTGGGTTCGGATCGGTTCTTGCCGGGTTTGTGGATTCCTATTACCACGGCTTCTTTCCACTGAGCGGGAAAGATTTTGTTATTGAGCGCTGCGTTGAAAATGCAGGTCAGAAGGACCAGTAGGGACGTGGGAAAAAGTTTAATAACTCTATTGGTTATGCCGTCCGAACCGGGGGCTTTCCTAGGGCGTAGTCCCTTGACGATCGAAACTACTTCATCTATGGTGACTGCTGGGATAGGCTGACTTGGGGCGTCGTCCCTACCTAACTCTGTATCTAGCGGCGGTTGTGGGAGAGAGGCTCGCCACACCACTTCCCTATCGACGTGGGCGTGCTGTTTGGCATCGGGGTATGTGGTACTTGGCGTACATTGTTGCTCTAGGCTGTCGGCCAGGCATTCGGATTTCTCCTCGTCCTCAAAGGCGGGGGGGAGGTTGGGTCTCTTTAGAGGAGACATAGTGGAAACTATGTCTTTCTTAAGGGATCGGGCGAGTTGCCAGTAGGCTTGATGGTTAAGTTCTAGTTCGCTAAGAGTGGTGTTCCATCTCTTTTCGCGGACTTCTGCTACTGCGGATTTGACCGTCCTCTGCAGGAAACGCATACGTATGCGGTTTTCCTCGCAAGGGTAACGGTCGTATGCCCCAACATCGTCCGCAGCCTCTTTTATAACACTCGCGCGAACGCAGGCTAGACTCTGTCGAAGCGCAACTGTCATGGCGCTTTCGTCTCGTTGTCAACGCAGCTCCCGTACTAATGACCATTCCGACATATATATATAAAAGGAGAAGCTGACTGACATATCAACGCAGCGCCTAAACTATAAGGGATAGAAATTTGAAATTTTGCACAGAGGTTCCTTTTATAACCTAGGGGAGCACTAAGAAAGGATTTTTGAAAATTCTCTAAGGGGGTAAAATGGGAGTGCAAATTTAGTATGAAACTTTGGCGTTTTTGAAGTTATTCGAATAAAATTCAGTATGAAGGTTCTTCATTAAAAGTTATGAAACACATCATCCCTAAAGGGGGTAAAAAGGGGTTGCAAATTTAGTATGAAAGTCCTCTAATTTTCAAAATTATTTCAACCACTATCACACAGGACTTTTACGCGAACGAAGTCGCGGGCAAAAGCTAGTGTATACATATAAATAAAATTGAAGTGTCTGTACGTACATATGAATTGAAAAGGTGAAAACAGAACTCAACATAAAAACCTGTAACAACCCGTGACCGTATCAATATCTCTCTCGTAAGTTATCTATAGGGCCAATAGAGAAGGGCCCAATAATAAGTTTTAATAGGCTGATAAATAAGAAATATTAATAAAAAATAGTTCCGTGTGGTGACGAAGTAAGAATACAATTCACCACTCTACTATGGGATATAATATGCACATAACATCTGTGCAAGAGAAGGCAAACTCGGAATGAAACTCTGTACCAACATGACTGACCAGCATGGTATAGTAGGTCAAATTCCCTCCCTTGTGGAGGAGGTCCGAGCCCTACAGTGGGACGCATGTGAGCTGCAATGATGATGATGAATAAAAAATATTCTCCAGTACCAATATTATAAATAATTCATATCATTCAATTCATCATATGTTGAAATTTTACGTAATGTTGCTTATTTCATAAAGTTTCACGTGCTTATGTGAACAAGTAAGTTTTCCTCGGAAACTCACATGTTTATGAAACGAACATGTGCATATATTGTCGTCTTAAGACCTACTTCCTAAATTTTATATATCAATACGCCCACCTTTGAATTTTACTAAGTACATGTACGTAACACGTGAGAAACCACGAAGCCTTCTCAGTCAATTATTGTTCAAATCACTATGAGTTTATTCTCAGAATATAGAAATATTCTCTTTGTTGTGCCACTATCTGTTTATATTAACATCCTTCTTCTTTTCTCAGCTCACATTAGACCCTCTGATAGGCTTAGGTGTCCCCTACAATGGAAGGGAAATTGATCTACTATATCACGTTTGACATAGTATTTAAGGTTCAATTTTCTTTCTCAAGCATTGAGTTATATTCAGCAGGAAGTGTCGCATTGTGTTAATATTCCGTTTGGTGACAGAGTAAGAATACTATTCACCACTATCCTTATCCTGACTGGGAATATTATAAAAGACAACTAAGGGATAAAATATGTATTTAACAACTATGGAAGATAAATAAAACTTAAAACAAAGTACTTGACTTGCTTGACCAGTATGGTATTGTAGGCTCAAC
The DNA here is from genome assembly GCA_032191425.1 of Lymantria dispar. Taxonomy (NCBI): domain Eukaryota; kingdom Metazoa; phylum Arthropoda; class Insecta; order Lepidoptera; family Erebidae; genus Lymantria; species Lymantria dispar. The sequence continues at coordinate 7,162,190 of CM063446.1, forward strand.
TGCCTTCCCATTGTGGAAGAAACTTGAACTCAGCAGTGGTGATGCTACTGGTATCGTCACTACATAGATTTAATCATCACAATTAATCTTATAAATTAATATGGTACTTATAATTTATTATTTCTGTTATATGAATAAATGATCGTCTGAACTTATTTAGTTTCCTCTCGAAGCCGAACCGAATAGTACCTATAATAACAAAATAACGTCGAGGTAATTCAGCCAACGTCTATCAACACGTCACCACAAAATACATATTGGTACATTTCATATATAAACGTCTGCACCGGTAATAAATTATTCTCTGAATATTCTAGTAACTCCTTTCTCCTAATTGCGGAGCTATGTATGTTTTCTTTAATAAAGCTTCGGGAAACTTGGTCTATTACCCTCATATAGTATTATCATTTGCCGAGAGTAAATAGCTTGTATAGAACTTTGTATCAATAAATGGACCATTATGTGTTATGAGGAGTCGTTATATTCGAATAGGGGCCGTTATATTTCTGTTCAGGTGTTATTTAGCGTAAAGAAAATATATGAGTTAGAAACAAAACGAGTGCTATTAAATTTGAGTATTTATAAAATGTTACGTAAATTGGTTTCTATTATGCTCACAGCTGGTATAAGATAGTATGTTTTTTAAAAGCTTTTATTTAACTTGCCCTGTTAGTATGGAATACATCTTGCAAGTTAAATTAGAACCACTTCCTGTCGTTAGATTAGGTTGAAATTTGGTTTACTTACGTAAGTTTGGTAACAATTCAATAATATGGTACTATGTTTTTTTTTTGAGTGTGTGCTGCGGTCGGCGCGTTCCTCGCACCACTCCGTCCGGGGCGACAGAGGGGCGTAAGCACGCACACCCGCAACCCACCCACGATGCACGTGGCCTTCGTCGTTGGGCCGACCACCGGAACAGGGTGACTTGACGTCAGTGGGCGACCCGACGGAATACCCCCTATTTGAGGTACCCTCCCATCGACCGACGTTCCCCCCTCGGTGAGGACCTCTCCTCACGCGGTTGGCCTCTCAGCGGGTGACGGATTAATTCCCCGGTCACACGCGTCCTCGGTTAGGGCGGTATGAGGCGCAGGTATTCGCGCCTACGCCGCCCCAGTTGCCGGCGGCGGATCGCCTCATCGAGGCTGTGCTCCTCGCCCAAGCGATCCGCCGCCTCCTTTGGCGAGACTACTGCCTCGCCGAAGGCTGTGACCGCGTCCCATTTCCTGACTCTGTCGAACATCGCCCTGGCGATGGTAAGCAGCGCCCGGTCGGCACCGATGATTGCGACGAGTTCACGATGCTGCTCTGCCCAGGCGGCACAGGCCTCGAGCGTATGTTACGCCGTGTCCTCGACGCAATCGCAGTAGTGACCGGACGGTGTACTCTCCCTCCTAACGATCTTGTGGAGGTATTTGGCGAAACATCCATGCCGTCAACACCTGTACCAGTCGGAAGGAGAGCACCCCGTGCCGCCGTTTCAACCACTGCATCAACACCGACCGGAAGGCCACTACGATCCGCACCCCGAACCGAGGCCTCTCCAGCCGGACTGCCCAACAGGCAATGACGTCTCGACGCGCCAGGCGGTGAGCTCCCTCAAAGAAGAAGAGAGAGAGAAGCTCCCTCCCTCAGAGAAGCTCCCTCCCACACTGCCCTCCGCTCACACCCCCGTCACCCGCCGATACAAACCGGTGAGCATTTCCGCCTCCAGGTCCCACGGGGGAGTCCCGGCCAACAGGCACGCTGCCTCCGTCGCCACCGTGTGGTATCCGCGTATGGCCCTGACCACCATGGCCCTCTATGGACGCCACAGAAGAGCCCTGAGTCGGGCGGTCAGGGACCCCGCCCACACCGGTGTGCTGTACAGGGCCATCAACGGAATGACCCCCGCGTACAGCCGTCGGCACGTAGCGCTCGGTCCGCTCACGTTCGGCATAAGCCACGATAGGGCGGACGACGCGCCGACGAGCCGTGGAGCGAGCCTGCGGAAATGCTCCCGGAACCACCATTGCCCGTAGAGCACCAGACCCAAATACCTCATATGGGCCCGGATGCTGATTTCAACCGAATGGACGGCGATCGAGACGCCGATGGGAGGGCTCATGCGGCGCCCATGGAACAAGAGGGCCTCCGTCTTGTCCAGGGCGACCCTCAACCCCAGCGCCTCGATCCGCCTGACGATCTCTTCGGTGCCTAGAGTCGCCAGGCTTGCCACCTCTTTTAGAGTCCCACGCGGGCTGTGACGAGCGTGTCGTCGGCGTAACAAATCACGCCAAGCCCTGGCGGGAGGCTCCCCCTAAACGCCCAGTCATAGCCGATGTTCCACAGGATGGGTTTGTTCAGAGGACCACCTGCTCGGTTGGTGCAGAGGACGCTGCGCCCCTCCAAATAATATGGTACCATGAAGCTGGTCTCAAGATGGCGTCGGAAGGTGGCTATAGAAACTCCTAAACAAGATAAAACCGTCGAGTTCGGACTTGTTTGAATGGTCTTGACAAGCACTATTGTGCTACATGATAGCGAGGGTCTCAAGATGGCGTCGGAAGGTGGCCATAGGAACTCCTAAACTAAACGAGATAAAACCGTCGAGTTTGGACTCGTTTTAATAGTCTTGACAAGTTTTGTTCCTTTTAGAGCATTTCAATAAAAGCTAGTTTTAATTTTTTTTAATTAATATTTTATGTGTAATACCATATTTTTATTGCCCTCTGTTGCATAAGCATCCAGTGATGCCCTCTGCAACTTATGTAGATCAGCTTAGTAATGGAAGCTGGTCTTACGATTCTAATTAGTTTTGTAGGTTCATTATTCGTTGGCCAAACAGTAAATGAATACGCACACAATACGTACCACAAGACTGCTAGTTACTACGCTCTGACTTGAATTCACGCGATGTCCAACGTTGGGCTTCACTTACGGGGATTAAGATTAATTAACACGTTTTGTGTTTAGCAAATTATCAAGCAGTCTCTTCTTTCGTGCGTACGCGTCGACTGCCGGTAGTTCTACGCGTCGCGAACCCCTTTTTTCGCGCGCTCTTGTCCTTTGACCAATACCATTATGTGACGTCAATAAGTGTCTCCATTTTATTGGCTGCGTTAGCGAACAAAATATGAAAGAAATATGAATATTAAGAAAAATTGACCAATTAATTAAAAATTAAAATAATGAAAAATTTATTTTGTTTCGTTATTATGAAAACGAAACACCCTCAATAAACGTATAATGTAATATATTTAGATATTTAAAAAAAATATGTTATGAATCTGTTTTTAAGGGCATCTGCATAGCATATATCAAAAGATTTGAATTTAGAATCCATCCATCGGCTTATCGAAGTCTACTGTTGGACTCCTTAAAGGCGGAATAATGCTGTAGCCGCTAATTTTGTTAGAGTGAATGATTGCAGTTGGTGTTAAGTTTCCAAAAAGACTTCACATTCTCCTGGTGAAGTCTCATTTAAATTTTACCACTCGAATGATAAAATAATTATATAACAAAATAATTTTCTGTATATGAGCTGAAATGATGATGATGATGATGTTATACAAGGTCAAATCTTATGTTCGAATTTTCCTCCTCTTGTATAGATGATATATGCTTATATTTATCCAGTCGTCATTTTTGGTACATCCACGAACAAGAAAGGAGGTAGGTGAATATGCCACTCCTGTCACGAAACGGATAGTAGGTACATAATTAGATTCCACCAATAACATCGATAAATAACAGGTTAATAATTTGTTATTGTTAAATTGCTTTTTAGGGACTATGTACTGGAATCATCATCATCATCTCAGCCCATACACGTCCCACTAGTGGGCTCGGGCTTCCTCCACAATGGATACTATATACGAAATTATATCAAAATCGTTGTTATTGTTTCCAAGTTTCTGAACATAAAGAAATAATATCTGGTTGACCTAGCTTTGCTAGGTATATTTTTTTTTTTTTGTAATTAAATGGTATTTTAAGGAACATATTTAGGATATACATTAATAAAAAACTAAAAATGATGAAATAATAAGAAAATGTCAAAAATTAAAAAACATTAATATCGAGATTCGATCGCACGCTGTTTGAATGCGAATGGACAACTTTCCAACTGAGCTACTGTCACGCTTGATGGCCACGGCTAAATTTACATTACTATTCCAATGATATTTTATGTATTGATGTATGTATTGTGTATGTATGTATTGATTAGCTAATAACACCGACAAAACAACATTTTTTATATATGCTAAATTTCATAAAAGTGTTGGAGCCGTTACCGAGATGCAGATTATATATATCTATACAAGAATTGCTCGTTTAAAGATATGTACTGCTAAGATACGCGATTCCTTATTTAAAGATAATGTCTTCAAACGAGCAATTCTTCGGTATTGTTAGATATTCTGAGGTATCACTCTGCGAGCATTCTTAATGATATTTGCTGACATAAAAGTACATAAAATATATTACTAGAACTATTTATAGACTACCTTTTATATTGTGAAAATAAGTTATTTCCCTAGGAAGACAGAACCACTCGTGTATATTATCTACAATGTCTGTGTAGTGACGGAGTATAAATACAATTCAACCCCTCTCTTGTCCGTGGGTGTCGTAAAAAACGATTAAGGGAATAAATATTCTGATAATATCGATGCAAGAGAAGGAAAACTCGAAATGAAACCTTATGCCAACACGTCTAACGAACACGGTATAGTAGGTCAAATTCCCTTTCAGAACGGAGGAGGGCCGAGCCCAATAATGGAACTTAAATGGTCTGAGATGATCAAAATGATATGATGAATATCTATGCAAGAGAAGGAAAACTTGAAACAAAACCTTATATCAACACGTCTGAACAGTGTGGTATATTAGGTCAATTTGCCTCTGATAGTAAAGGAAGCATGAGCCCAATAGTGGGCCTTCTATGGGCTGAGATAAATCATTATCTCATATTTCATCAGATAATTATGACTATCTAGATATGAATACACTTGTAAGATATAAAATCTTTATTTAACGTTTTTCTTTTCATAACCGACCTCTCCTCGTCTTTTAAGACCATTGGTATAAGGCAAATTTTCCTTCAGTCGCCCGCTTTAATCCAAGCCATGTAGTTAATCTTTTCAATTTACAGGGTCCATGGTTTCACAGAAATAAATCCACTTCTAAATTATAATGTAATAAAACAAAAGCTCGGGCGGATTAAATAAAATGAAAATTACTACAAAAGGACGAAGTAACAAATGAAATATTATTATATATTTAATTGTTGTATGAATGATTGTTTTAGTCTAAATTGTATTTTGTATTTGTTTCAGGTAAACATCTCATTATTTCGACCTTGTTAATTTGTAAGTAAAAAGGTTTTAAGGTGAACAATACAAGAGGCCTCGGGCAACAGGTCGTCACCCGCAGGGAGGCTGACCGCGTGAGGGCGATGCTGAGGGTGTCGGGAAGGCTGCGGGCCAAATAGTACTCAGTACCAGTGGTCGACACAATTGCGAATGCATACGGTGGGCTTTGAGGTCGCGCGCGCTGCTCTAGCGTCGCCCCGGACGGAATAGACAACGTGCGTGCTGACCATAGGCTGCCAAACAAAAAGAAATTACGAAATTAAGTTAGTTTTCTATTTTAGCAATGTAATCTTATATCTTTAAACGAGCAATTCTTGTGTATATATATATATATATATGTAAATAAAAAATAATCATCATTCATCATCATCATCATTTCAGCCTATTGCCGTCCACTGCTGGACGTAGGCCTCCCTCATATTGCGCCACAATGTGCGGTCCTGTGCCGCCTGCATCCAACGACGCCCAGCAACTTTCACTAGGTCGTCGGTCCACCTAGTGGGGGGGCGTCCTACACTGCGTCGTCCGATGCGTGGTCGCCACTCGAGAACCTTTCTTCCCCAGCGGTTGTCGGTTCGTCGAGCGATGTAGCCTGCCCATTGCCACTTCAGCGTGCTAATTCTTCGTGCTATGTCGGTTACACCCGTTCTTCTGCGGATTTCTGTATTCCGGATTCTATCTCGCAGAGAAATCCCGAGCATAGCCCGTTCCATAGCACGCTGAGCGACTTTGAGCCTTGATATGAGGCCTACATTTAGGGACCACGTTTCCGTGCCGTAAGTCATCACTGGTAACACACACTGGTCGTAGACCTGTGTTTTCAGACACTGAGGTATGTTGGACGAGAAGATCCTCTTAAGTTTCCCGAACGCTGCCCAACCGAGTTGGATTCGTCGGCTGATCTCTTTCTCGAAATTGGATCTACCTAACTGGACTGTTTGTCCTAGGTAAACATAGTGATTGACAACTTCGAGAATCGCATTGCCAACTAGGACCGGTACAGGAATGACATGGGTATTTGACATGACTTTCGTCTTGTCCATGTTCATTCGTAGACCCACTAGTTGGGATACCCTGCTGAGATCATTGAGCATAGTGACAAGGTCCTCCATGGATTCTGCCATAACGACGATATCGTCTGCGAATCGAAGGTGAGTGATGTATTCGCTGTTAATGTTGATGCCGAGTCCAGTCCAGTCTAAGAGCTTGAAGACATCTTCCAGTGCAGTGGTGAACAGTTTCGGAGAGATGACATCTCCCTGTCTCACGCCTTTCTGCAACTGGATCGGTTTCGTACTCTTATCCCGGATACGGACTGACATTGTGGCGTTCCTATACAAACACTTCAGCACTTCGATATAGCGATGGTCGATTTGGCACCGCTGAAGGGACTGCAGCACCGCCCAAGTTTCGACTGAATCAAAGGCTTTCTCATAGTCCACAAACGCTAAGCACAGGGGCCGATTATACTCCTCGGTCTTTTGTATAATCTGCCGAAGCGTGAGGATATGGTCTATGGTGCTATAGCCTTTTCGGAAACCGGCTTGTTCGGGCGGCTGGAAGTCATCGAGCTTGCGCGTGCGTCGATTGGTAATGACCCTCAAAAACAACTTATAAACATGGCTCAGGAGTGAGATGGGTCTGTAGTTCTTTAAAAGAGCTTTGTCACCCTTCTTGAAGAACAGCACCACCACACTCCTGGTCCACGACTCTGGAACGTCGCCCCCGAGGATAACGGAATTAAATAGCTTCTGAAGGGCTATTAATACCGGCTTGCCGCCCGCCTTCAAAAGCTCTGCCGTAATTCCGTCATCTCCCGGTGCCTTACCGTTACGTAGTTGTTTGAGAGCCATTCTGATCTCGTACAAGCTGATGTCCGGGATTTCTTCGGTATAGTGCCGAGTTAGCTTGGATCTGGGATCTTGGACCAAGCCGACAACAGGATTTCGGGATGATTTGTATAACTGTCCATAGAACCTTTCGACCTCTCCCAAGATCTCACTTTGGGATGAAATGACAGTGCCGTCATCGGTCTTCAGCTTAGTCATTTGGCTTTTCCCAATAGACAGATCTTGTGCGAACACTTTCGAGCCACGATTCCGCTCTATCGCTTCTTTAATACGGAACGTATTAAATCGGCGAATATCGCGACGCACAGACCTGGAGATCTGTCTATAATAATAATATATATATATATTATTTTTTCAGGATCTCGGAAATGGCTCCAATGATTTTGATGAAACTTGGCATACGGTTTCGGGTCCAAAAAATCAATCTAGCTAGGTTTTATTTATAGAAAATGTTGTTTTGTCGGTGTTTTTATCAAAACTGTGTTTTTTTTTGTTTTGTTTTGGCATTCAAACAGCGTCGGATCGAATCTCGGTGTTATTATTATTCTCTTTTTGTATTTTTTATAATTTTTTCATTATTTAATTATTATTTTTTATTAATCTAGATACCTATATCTAAATAAATTCGACAAAAATACAACAAAAATATTCCGAGCGAAGCTCGGTCAACCAGATATTAAAACATTAACCGATTAAAATGTTATAATATTATAAAAATATTAATATCGTATTAAAGAAAACTCTATACCAAGTAAGTCAATTTACCCTATATCGTGGACCAGTCGAGTTCGGGTTTAACAATGGGAAGAAATTGGAGAAATTATTTCTAGAAAAATTAAATTTATCTAATCACTCCAATTAAATGTTCTGTGCCTAAACTATAGTTTGTGTTTATTTAAGCTTTTATTTATAAAAAAAGCTATAGGCAACGATAATTTTATTTTAGAATACCTACCCCAGAGTGATACAAAATTTTATTTAAATTTAATATTGTTTTAAATTATATACACTAAAACTAATTAAGATTAAAAGAACTGATTATTTGTAGAACATACTATCATTATTCACGAAATATATTGTATACAAGATATCAATCTAAATGTATCTAGGTTGAACTTCTTTTCGGCGTGCTTTGAACTAGCAACACAAATGAATGCTTCGCTAATAAATCATGTTGCAACAGAGCTCAGCTGTATGCACATGATAAATATTGCATGGCGGGCTATTAATAGATATCAACTTGCAAGTTACCGATACACGATAAGTTTAATAGTTTATTTATTCAAGCTTTTTTTTAGGTTTATTAAATTTGTATTTAATATTGGTAACTACTCCCCTCCGTGTGATGACGGAGTAAGAATATAATTCATCATCTCCTTTCTTGTTTGTGGGTGTTGTAAAAGACGACTAGAGGCTATAATATGCATATAAGATCTGTGCAGGAGAACGATTTTATAATATTTGTGGCAGAATTACACTGTTTTTTTTTTTTTTTGGTTGAGCCGCGGTCGGCGCTCTCCTCGCACCACTGCGTCCGGGGCGACAGAGGGGCGTAAGCACGCAACACCCGCAACCCACTCGAAAACCACGTCACCTTCGTCGTTGGGCCGACCATCGGAGCAGGGTTACTTGACATTAGTGGTCGGCCCGACGGAATACCCCCTATTGGGGTACCCTCCCATCGACCGACGTCCCCCCATCGGGGAGGACGTCGGTCTTTCCTCACGCGGAGAATTACACTATTGACAGTTGTCTGTCAACAATCGCGGGCCGGTCCGTCCACATTCTCGCAGAAAATCAAAGTCTGAGTAGTAGAAATTTGTTACTGCGCTTCGTTTGGTGAGCGAGAGAGCCGGCAGCCCAACTTTTTGAGGGTATTAGGTGTGGTGGGTTTTGATGATGCCTTTAGTATCACCGAACCTCATTGCACGCATTCACACTTCCTTCACTTTCTTCACAGTAGGCAGCGGCCTTGTAAAGGTCCATGAGCGACAGTAACACTTACCATCAGGTGTACTGTTTGCTAGTTTGCCACCGTTAGTAATAGAAAAAGGAAAATTCGAAATAAAACCTATGCTAACATGTCTGACCAGCGTGGTAAAGTAGGTTATTTTTTCTCACATCGTGGAGGAGGCTTAAACCCAACAGTAGGATGTATATGAGCTGTGATGATGATGAACTATCCAAATGGTCATGTCTTACCTTAAGGACATCACTTTCAGGCAATTCCTATGAGATAACGACTTCAACCTTTTTAACCTTATTTTCTCATAGATGCCATTGTCAAAACTAGACATAATTAAAATTGGACTACTCGGAAAGTACCAGCTTTCAATTAAAAAAAGAATCATCAAAATTTATTCATCCAGTCGAAAGTTCTGCGGTAACAAACATAAAAAATACAGTGGAATTGGGAACCCTCACCTTTTTTGAAGTCTGTTAAAAATCTAATGGGCTTTAAAACGATGAGACTACATATTCGAACTGGCTTTCAATTCCGTAGTTATATTAATTCTATGACACCTTACATTATCTTCGATGTTACTTACACGTATATTGTGGAATAGCCATCTAGTCACTTTCCGGTCAACTGCTTTGCAAGTATAATCAACATGGGCATTTGTATTTTCTTCTCCGTGTGGTGACGGAAAAAGACCACCCCCTTTCTCGCCCATGGGTGTTGTAAAAGACAAGTAAGGGATGTAATACGCATATAACATCTATGCAAGAGAAGAAAAACTCGAAATAAAAAACTATACCAACATATCTAACCAGCTTTCCCTCTCATTGCCGACTAGGCTCGAGCCCAACAGTGGCATGTATGTATAACCTTGAATCATCTTCGGTGATTTGCACTTTACACTGGTTTTTAGCCTACTGTACTTAACATCGGCTCACAAAATGAGACTAAGTTCCCAATATTGTCATAGGGTTATAATACACGGGCAAGCTACTGGGAAAGGTGGTAGCTGCCCGCATCGAGCGGCACCTCGTCGGCACGGGGCCCGATCTGTCGTACGCCCAGTTTGGGTTTAGGAGGGGTCGTTCGACGATCGCGGCTCTGTTGCGCCTGAGGGCCGTGGCGACAGGCCGTCACCGGCGGGGGAGTGCTGTTGGTGGTGTCCCTAGACATCGCCAACGCATTCAATAGTCTGCCATTCAGCTGCATCAGGGAGGCGCTCCGGTATCACGGGGTGCCAGCTTACCTGAGGCGGCTAGTGGCAGACTATTTGGAGGGGCGCAGCGTCCTCTGCACCGACCGAGCAGGGGACGTCATGCGAACACCCATGACGTGCGGTGTCCCACAGGGGTCGGTTCTCGGACCCACCCTGTGGAACATCGGCTACGACTGGGCGTTGAGAGGGAGCCTCCCGCCCGGGCTGGGCGTGATTTGTTACGCCGACGACACGCTCGTCACAGCCCGCCGCCCGGTGGGACGCTAGAAGAGGCGGTAAGCCTGGCGACCTCTGGTACCGAGGAGGTCGTCAGGCGGATCGAGGCGCTGGGGTTGAGGGTCGCCCTGGACAAGACGGAGGCCCTCTTGTTTCATGGGCGCACTATGAGCCCTCCCATCGACGTCTCGATCACCGTCCACTCGGTCGACATCAGCATCCGGGCCCATATGAGGTACTTGGGCCTGGTGCTCGACGGGCGATGGTGGTTCCGGGAGCATTTCCGCAGGCTCGCTCCACGGCTCGTCGGCGCGGCGTCCGACCTATCGTGGCTTATGCCGAACGTGGGCGGACCGAGCGCTGCGTGCCGACGGCTATACTCGGGGGTCATCCGGTCGATGGCCCTGTACGGCGCACTATGGGCCCAAACAGTATTTGCCATCTCATAAATGGTTTTGACAAAAGTCGTAAATCCATAGATCCTTTTATAGTTTTATACCCTCAAAGGATGCAACTTTCGAATTAATTCCAAAAAAAATTAAATAATTTAGTTTCATGTTTATAAAGTGAACCTCAAAACATTGAGCATAAATATTTTCATGCCAATTAAATTACCGTTAAGGAAGTTCGACACAAAATTATTCGGATGTTTTCCATGGAAACATATTAGTGTAATACATCATTAGATAGATCAGAATGTACACTTTGTATTCACGTTCAGTTTTGTAAAAAAAATAATGATATATATTTTTTTTTAGTAAAGTAAAGAAAATTTTGATTTTGTTTATTTCAATTGGACTTTTCTATATTGCCGAAAGCTGCCAGTGTCAAGTTAATCACTCTATTTGAGACCTTACCTATTCAGTAATACGAGGATCAAAAAAAAAATTGCGCGTTTTTTGCGCGAATGGTGATTTCAAGGCAATATGTCAATCGGGGGCAAAAAAAAATCTCGAAACTTATGTTCGGTTCTTCTTTTTTACTGTGATATATTATATTTGATGTCTAACTTGTCTTTTTTTTCATTTCTATGATAGAAGCATACATTAACAAATAAATAGACTACAAGAATATTCACTTGGTACTTTCGATAGCGGTAATAAACCACAAGTATGATAAACTATATTGTTGCGGAAGTTCTATTTATCTGTTGCGGTAATTTATTACAACCAGTATCTACTGATTACACTATTTCGATGACAACTATCACAATCAATTACCCTGCGGTTTTTGCACAAGGCACCAAAATATTGGTCCTTTATATACGCGTGTTTTCAGCATACTATTCATCAAAGTATGCAGATACTTCTTTTCGATAACAATTAACAGAAAAAAACATGAATGAATTCGTTTGTGTTCGACGCGATCTTTGTGATCAAATAATAAGAGGGAAGAGTACTTCAGACCTTAGACAATATTTGTTGAACAACTTTCAACTGTCGGAAACTGACGTTATCACTGTAATAGAAAGTATTCAAAAAAATTTAACATCAAGTTGCAACCAGAAATGGACGAAAGCTCAAAGAAAGCCAGACAGGTTCGAGAGTCTATACTCAAATTGGTTAAACGGTGAATTTAAAGTACCATTGAATTCTTGCAGTACCTCAACCTCTGAAATATCTGGCTTGAATACTTCTGGTGATCGTGGTAGACCAACAAAACCATACGACGAGTGTTCGGAAAACACAAAAAAACGAAAAAATATGGAACTGCTCCAGGAGTATGGAATGGGACATGTCCGTAACGCTTATGTGCAAGGTTTACGATCTATGGGTGAAAATGACGAAGCGTCAATTGTGTCTATTATCAGAAACAAGGAAAAAGACGAGAAGAAAGCAATTCTACAAACCATAATCAGTCCAGATAGTGCAGTTTCTTTTACAAAAGAAGAGGCATTGAGCATGTGTATTGAAACGGATCTAACGAAAGCCCAATATGGGTACCTAAGAAAAAGGCTCGTTGATAAAAATTTAAGTTCTGTTTTACCTTCGTATCAAATACTAAGTGAAGCAAAAAAGGTTTGCTATCCGCCTGCATTTAGCATAACGGTGACAAATATAAGCGCAAAAATTAATCTGCAAGATCTCTTAGACCATACAGTCTGCCGTATTATAAAGATAAAGTCAGGTTCGACAAACTACACTCGTCTCAAGCTGTTCACTAAATGGGGGTGTGATGGATCTTCCGGGCAAAGTGAGTATAAACAAATTCTACCGGAAGAAAACGAACAAATATCGGATGCTAATTTGTTTATAGTGTCCCTTGTACCACTGCGACTAGTAGACGAAGAAACGTCTACAGTTATATGGTAGAATCCTACTTGCTCATCTGTTAGATATTGCAGACCAATTTCATTAGAATTTGCAAAAGAAACACCCGAAAAAACTACAGCGGTTGTCAGTGAAATTGAAGCCAAAATTAATCAATTGATTTCAACTCTTGTGTCTATAGACGACAAAGTCATCGAGGTTAAACATGAACTGTTTATGACAATGATTGATGGGAAAGTTGCTCAAGTGTTAACGAACACATCATCCAGTGCTACCTGCACTGTTTGTGGAGCAACTCCCAGACAAATGAACGATCTTTTAAAAGTTACATCAAGAGTTGAAAATGAAGATGCATTTAAATACGGATTGTCGACACTACATGCATGGATAAGATTTATGGAGGCGATCCTCCATATTTCTTATAATTTGGGTTTTGAGAAGTGGTCAACAACAACTCCAGAAAACAAGCAACTTAAAGAAGACAAGAAAAAATATGTCCAAAAACGTTTCCGAGAAGTGCTTGGTTTGCACATTGATAAACCACGTCAAGGTTCCGGTAATAGCAATGACGGAAATACAGCAAGGCGATTTTTCCAAAATTACGAATGCTCTGCAGGGATAACTGGAATTGATGGAGAATTAATTAAGAGATTTTATGTAATTCTTCAAACCATGTCATCGGGATTCCCTATAAACGCAGAAAAATTTGGTCAGTATACATTGATAACCGCGCAATTATACGTAAGCAAATATAACTGGTATTACATGCCATCTTCGGTCCATAAAGTACTTATACATGGTGCTAAAATAATAGAGCATTATGCAGTTCTGCCTATAGGACAATTATTCGAATATGCTCAGGAAGCCAGGATTAAAGATTACAAAAAATATAGGTTACATCACGCTAGGAAGTGTTCCAGATCAGCAACAAACGAGGACGTTCTGCATATTTTGTTATATACATCTGATCCTTATATATCTAGTTTAAATAAACCCAGTTTTGTAATATCCAAAGAATTGTTTGACGAAGCTAAAGAATTATTGGAAATAGAAGGTTATGAATAGGATCGCAATTTTTTTTATGGTGTCATTTTTAGCATGTTTGTTTGATAATAATAATAATAATTAAGTCTTAAACTTATTTTAAGTAAAAGTGTTACTTTTATTGTCATTTTATTATAACTGTATAATTTTTTGTATGTAATTTCGTATATCGTTATCATTGTCATTTTTTTATGAAAATTATATAACTTTTAAAATAATGATGTTAAATTTATTTTATTGCCTATATATTCATTAATACATAAAAAAAAATTCAAGGGGAAACATCACAAAACAACAAAGTTATCGATTTTTGAGATGAAATAGGAGTGGTAGGACCTCACTGTCGACAGTTATCTGTCTACAGCCGCGGGCCGGTCCGTCCGGGGCAGTACCATGCTCTCGCAGAAAATCGACGTCTGAGTAGTAGCAATTTGTTACTGCGCTTCGTTCGGTGAGCGAGAGAGCCGGAAGCCCAACTTTCTGAGGATGATTGCGTGTGGAGGGTTTTGGTGGTGCCCTTGGTATCACCGAGCCTTAATGCACGCATTCATACTCCCTTCGCTTTCTTCGCGGTAGGCAACGGCCTTGTAAAGGTCCATGAGCGGCAGCAACACTTACCACCAGGTGTACTGTTTGCTCGTTTGCCACCGTTTGCAATAAAAAAAAAAAAAAAAAAAAAAAATATACCGATCGGTCCCACAGTGCGGCGCACCGGTGTGGGCGGGGTCCATGACCGTCCGACTTAGGGCCCTTCTGTGGCGACCACAGAGGGTCATGGCGGTCAGGGCCATCCGCGGATACCGCACGGTGGCGACGGAGGCAGCGTGCCTATTGGCCGGGACTCCCCCGTGGGACCTCGAGGCGGAGATGCTCGCCGAACTATATCGGCGGGTGACGGGGGTGCGAGCGGGGGGCGGTGTGGTCTCGTTAAGGGATCTCACCGCCTGGCGCGTCGACGCCCGCCGAGACGTCATCCCCCGTTGGGCAGTCCGGCTGGAGAAGCCTCGGTTCGGGGTGCGAACTGTGGAGGCCTTCCGGCCGGTGCTGATGCAGTGGTTGGAAAGGCGGCACGGGGTGCTCTCCTTCCGACTGGTGCAGGTTTTGACGGGGCATGGGTGCTTCGCCAAATACCCGCACAAGGTCGTTAGAAGGGAGAGTACACCGTCCTGCCACCACTGCGATTGCGACGAGGACACGGCGCGCCATACGCTCGAGGCCTGCGGGGCTTGGGCAGTGCAGCGCTGTGAACTCGTCGCAATCATCGGTACGGACCTGACGCTGCCGGCTATCGCTAGGGCGATGGTCGACAGCGTCGGGAATTGGGACGCGGTCGCAGCCTTCTGCGAGACAGTGATCTCGCAGAAGGAGGCGGCGGATCGCCTGCGTGAGGAGCGCAGCCTCGATGAGGAGATCCGCCGCCGGCGACTGGGGCGGCGTAGGCGCAACTATCTGCGCTCTATCCGCCTATCCGCCTAGCCGAGGCCGCGGGTGACGTGACCGGGGATTAGTCCGTCACCCGCCGAGAGGCCGACCGCGTGAGGAAAGACCGACGTCCTCCCTGAGGGGGGGACGTCGGTCGATGGGAGGGTACCCCAATTAGGGGTATTCCGTCGGGCCGACCACTGACGACAAGTTAACGCTGCTCCAGTGGTCGGCCCAACGACGAAGGCGACGTGGTTTTTGGGTGGGTCGCGGGATTTGCGTGCTTAAGCCCCTCTGTCGCCTCGGACGGAGTGGTGCGGAGGCGCGCCGACCGCGACCCACCCACAAAAAAAAAAAAAAAGGGCTATAATATACTTGATTTTGTGTGGAGTGCATTAAAGTATATTTTATATATTCTATAAAAGAATAAGAATAAAATGTTTTGATAAAGGTAAAGAAAGAAAACAAATCGTTCTTAAACTTATATCGAACAATTCGCTCGCAGATATAATTGAAATTCAATAACATCCACACAAAAAGCTATTATTACCCCAGAGCCAAGATGAAATTTGAGAGTTACTTATCTCGTAACACGTTAAAATAATACGACTATTGAATTTTAACAACAAAGCAAACGCTTTCGGACAATGATTATTGGAAATGAGTTGGCAAAGGACAAGAAACTTAAATTGTCCGTATTCCTTTTTTAAGATATAACATTTCGGAACATCTTGAATTTATAGTAATTCTATGTAGATTTAAGAGAACATTATTAAATTCTATTATATATAATAAATAAGCCTAATTTTATTACATATAATAAATAATATATTATTAAAATAGCAATACTCGCGGTTCATCAAGTACTAATTCTCCCGCATTAATTTTTTCGTAACCTAAATACTTCTACATTATTGTATCTCTACGTTTCCTCGGTGAATAATACTAATATTTTTGGTGAATAAATTGTTTGGAAGACTTTAAGTTAATTGGTTTCTAATCTTTAAAAATTATTTGAAGGCCAGGCTCTTTATAGTTAGATAAATCTGTACAAGTATTTGATTGCATGGATGGTATATTGGTTAAAGGTACTGACCTACTTGCCAGCATCGTGGATTCGATTCGTTCCGAAATACAATACTTTGTCCGATCCATAAATTATTGTTCTGAGTTTGGGTGTAATTTGTGTCAACTAATTATATGTTTGTGAAGTACCCAGCGAAATAAGAATTTCTTAGTGCAAGTACTTCTAAAAAAGCAAAGAAAAATAAACTTTTTAAAATTGTTACTATTAATATTCCTAATATAATGAATTTACTCGCCAGATACGCCTCAATAATTGCAGCGTCCATTTTCTATTTTTACAACACACGTGGGGAATGTAGGGTTAGCAAATTATATTCCTACTCCGTTATGCAAAGTCCCTTAAACACGAGTATTAGCATTATAAACATTTCAGTTTTATTATAATAATATGTATTTTCGTGTGGTGACGGAATAAAAATACAATTCAACGCTCACCGTCTTACACGTGAATATCATAAAAGACGACTAAGGGATATAATACGCATATAACAACTATAGAAGAGAAGCAAAACTCGAAATAAAACCCTATATCAACCTGACTGACCAGCATGGTATAGATAGGTAAATTTTCCTCCTTTTGTGGAAGAGGCCCGAGTTCAACAGAGGTACGTGTATGAGCTGAAATAATGATACTGATGTATATGAATTTTATACTGATAATTATTATGCCTAATAAATTTAGTTCATTCTGAAATAATTTGACGAAATTATCCTTACTAATATTATAAATGCAAAAGTAGGTAAGTTTATTTGTTTGTTTTGCTTTCACGCTTAAACCATCGAACCGATTTCAAAAATTCTTTCACCAATGGAAAGCTATAATATCAGGGAGTAACATAGGCTATATTTTGTCCCGGTATTCCCAAGGAAACGGGAACTATGATGCGGGTAAGGTGACTGAAACCGAAGTGAAGCGAGGGCGGGTCGCTAGAATATTATAAAAACATAAAACTGTTTTATGGACTTTATCACGTTAAATAGTTTTCCTTAAAACAGCAATTCGTAAAATAGTTTTATTTACAATGTGTAATACTCGAGTAACATCAGAATTCATTACACCGAAACAACTCAAATTAAATAAAATAGAGAATTTCAATAAATTTGTTTTAGAAATATAATAATAAATACAAGAAGTAATATTGAGAAATGATAAGACAAATTAAATTTAACCATCAAAGCCTTTCGATAATATTTGAGTCCAATCATTCGACAGACATTCAATTCTCCTTCATTTCAACTCAAAACAAAGATATCAATTGATAGTTGGTAAAATTTCTCAACTGTCCTAACTTAATACAATATTAAACAATGTACTAATTATAACAAGATTCAAAGGGATAGTTGATCCGTGAGATAGAAACTCCGTTAGACGAGATATAATGTGATAAATCCTTAGATGGAGCTTTTTGATTTGATCGAATAAATTTCACTCGAAATTGCATTATACGTCCATATTATGTGAAAAATCCCTTTCTTGCCAGTGGATGTCATAAATATGTTATATGGAGATACCATCTATGTAAGAGAAGGAAAACGTGAAATAAAAACCTATATCAACACGTTTAATCCGAGCAGCATATTAGGTCAATATTCCTACCATTACAAAGGAGGCTTAAGGCCAGTAGTGGAATAAGCTATAATAATGATGAAATTGAAATAAAAATATATACATATGACTCTCGCCATTAATTTTATTCAAATGTTTAGAGGAATTAAAACCTACACTGTAAAGTAATAAACATATCCACCAATTTTCACATTCATACTGTTTCTGAATTATTAATTTTTATGCTATTGAATTTTCATTTAAACCCAAACCAACCTAGCTCAACTTTCTGAGGGTGTTTTCGTGTGGTGGGTTTTGGTGATGCCTTTGGTATCACCAAACCTCAATGCATGCATTCACACTCTCTTCACTTTCGTCGCGGTAGGCAGCGGCCTTGCATAGGGCTTCCAATCCCGGAGCCAATCTCGGTATTTGCGGGATTACGAATTTTCAATCCCGCGGGATCTCGGTATTTGCGAGATCCCGCATATTGAAAATATTCACATTTATATAAGGCAAATAAAACGATGAATTAATCAACTCCACATTTATTTACGTACTTATTACTATTCAATCAAATTATCATCAATCAAATTACAACGTTTATTTGTAACAATAAAAGAATGAATTAATTAACTAACTACACATTTATTAAAGTATTAGTATAAAATCAATGAAATTACTCCGTTTATTTATCACAAAAACCCTATGAATTATTAACTAACTCCATATTTATTTAAGTACTATGAGATGAATCAAATTACACCACAAAAAGAGTGATTTAATCAACTAACTACATATTTATTTACGTATTACTATTAATATGATATCAATCAAATTGCACCGCTTTTTTCTTCATAAAAATAGTAACAAATACTGAATATAAAACAAAACAAATCTTCTTCAAAAATACACAAAGAAAATTAAAAAATCAACCAAATAAACCACATCTTAAACTGTAAATTTATATAGGATATGTTAAATTTGAGGATGCAAACACGCTTTTTCTTCAGTCCCACAAATCCCGCGGATCCCGTGCCCGTAATCCCGCATCATGCGGGATTGGAAGCCCTAGTCCATGAGCGCCAGCAACACTTACTATCAGGTATACTGTTTGCTCGTTTGCAAACGTTTGCAATGAAAAAAAATTACTTACTTAATGAATTTAAACGAATTACAACTTACACAAAAAGTATTTTAAGTCATCTATTATATCTGTTAACGATTACGGAATGGTACGTTATAGAATCTATTAATTTTTCTATATATTTTAGCGTTTCATATTTATCCATCTCTACAAGTTTTCGATGAAGCTATAAAAAAATAAATCACAACTTTAGTTCAAATGATAGATTGTGAATTGTAATCCCCACATTTGCTA
This sequence comes from Lymantria dispar, assembly GCA_032191425.1. Taxonomy (NCBI): domain Eukaryota; kingdom Metazoa; phylum Arthropoda; class Insecta; order Lepidoptera; family Erebidae; genus Lymantria; species Lymantria dispar. The sequence goes on from CM063446.1 coordinate 7,181,541, forward strand.
CCAAGTTGCCAAAATTAAAAAAGAATAAGTATATCTTAGGACGTTTCAAAGAAAAAAAAAATTTTTTCTCGGAACAAGGCTCAAATGTTTCTTTTAGATGCCAAAATTGGCCCCTGAAAATATGAGCTCTTAATATTAATGATGTCCGCATGTTTTGAAAAAGAGAAGTTCTAAGGAATAGTTCCTTCTAACATGTTAAGCTGATCTAACATCAGAGAAAACAGCTTTAAATTAATTCTTGATAAGAAAAAAATGTAATTTAAATTATTTAAAAAAAATATATTATTTTTATTGAAAATCGTAGAAATGAAAAGAAATGGATAAAGTAAATGTGAATAAGCTCATATGTCAGTTCAAGCAGAAAAAAATTCCTCAATCACCAGTTCCAGATTAGAATACTCCAAGTGAAGGTTATTTTGTATCGGGAGAAGCCTCGAGCCCAGTAGTAGTGGTCTAAGATCCCGCTATACAACGACCTTCACTGAGATGCTTATTTGATGAAACTTATTTTTTATGTAATTTAATATGTCAATAAATATATTGCATATGGGTTGCCTAACAAATTTTAGTCCAGATTAATTAATAACTAAAAAAAAATTTTTTTTTTGAACGGTGCACCGGTTTGATTATTAGATAAATTCTATACCAATCGAAAGTATGAAGCCTATAGAATATGCAAACGTCGATCAGACCGGTGCAAAATGCTAGTATCGATTTATCTGTTTGTACCTGGCTACCCGAGAGTTATGACCGGAAAAGAATAGGCGATCCTATACTATAGGACACATGTGAGCATAGGAATGGAATGTCATAGGAATGTCATAGAAGAAATGATATTCTTCTTCTCCTCCTTAGACATTATACGTCCACTGACCACGAACTTCTTTCATATTGAGAGTGAAAAATATATCACGTCAATGAGGTGGGCTAAGGTTTTCTTTCTCTGCGCGTGTTGTGATGGCTACATCCCTTAGATGTCTTGCATGACACCATCTGGAAAGAAGATACTAGGAGTGTTGTGAATGCTATTCTTAATGCATATTTTTTTTGTTTATTAAACATCATCTTGCTCTTATCCCAAATACTTGGAGTGTCAAAATTACTCGTTAAACTTATTTGGGGTGTCGCTTGGGATGTTCCTTACATTATATGACATCTATGTCGCCACCATATTTAACACGCCCTACATCTTTCATAAAAATAGGCCTTATCTTAAGCTAGCATTATGTATTCTGCTAAAGCAAGGCTAGCATTATGTATTCATATAATAATGTGTTAATTAAATGTACTAAAGTAAGCTAAAGACAATATATGAAATTAAACAGAATGCTAGATTCTGTTTAATTTTATATATTGTTAGTAAAATGAAGAAAATTTAACACAATGAAATTTTGCAAGATCGTCGCTACTATAGCCATTTGGTACAGTCCTTAGACTTTATCTACTTATTAGTAAATTATATAGATATATCTTGTCAAAAAGATACCAGACATAGATTTTTATGATCTCAAAAGGACGAAGGTTCTTTAAATGAAGAAACAAAATCACGAAGTTGTGGTCTTATCATCTAAAATACTTATTTTGAAGTTTAATGTAAAAATTACTTTTCTAGATACATATTATCCACCAATTTTTTTAATTTTATTTCATGACTTCATTGGCGTGGTTTTCTTTTCTTCGAGAAATTTAAATATTATTTTAAAATAAAAGGCACAGGTATTAATGCCCTTAATAAAAACAATATCTAGAATATAATCAGTAGTTATAAAGATAACCCATTTTATCCAAACTTAGTTCCACCTTTTTCTGCCTTTTTCTAATATTAGTAGGGATAGCAGTTACCCCGTTAAAATGCTTGATGATATTATTGCATTATATAAGTTTATAAATTTCCGTGTGATTGATGGAGTAAGAATGTAATTCACTACCCTCTTTCTTGGCCGTGGGTGTCGTAAAACACGCCTACTGCAAGTAAAATCGATGCAAGAGAAGCAAAACTTGAAATAAAGCCCTATACTGTCTGACCAGCGTGGTCAATTTCTCTCCTACTGTGGAGGAGACTAGATTTCAACTGTGGGACGTATATGAGCTCTGATGATGATGAAGATGATAAAATTCATAAAAATTATCGTCAATGTCCATTTATATAGTCTTTTTTTTTTGGGGTGGGCTGCGGTCGGCGCGCCTCCGCACCACTCCGTCCGGGGCGACAGAGGGGCTTACGCACGCAACCCACCCGAACACCACGTCGCCTTCGTCGTTGGGCCGACCACTGGAGCAGGGTTACTTGTCATCAGTGGTCGGCCCGACGGAATACCCCCTACCCGGGGCACCCTCCCATCGACCGACGTCCCCCCCTCGGGGAGGACGATTTCCATTTATATAATCTTACTCCAAAAGTTAATATTTTATAATATCTAATTGTTCTTCTTGTTGTTCACATAGACTTATGAGTATAATAGAGTTTTAATACGCTTGAGGTCTATTTAAGGGCTTAGAAAAAGAAAAATGTAGGATGCAGTGTACGCTATCATAAAATCATGCTACTACAATCAAAAGCTTTCAAAACGCGGACTTTGCTTAGTAATTTACAACAATATCTACAGCCCATCGAAGTCCTATGTTAGACGTACGCCTCTCCGAAATTGTATTCTTAACCTCTCACCACATAGAAACATACACAGAAATATTTAATATGTAATCAGAATTTATTTTGACTATGGCATCGGACTATTTGAATAGACAATTTTTGTTCAACGTTTCGCACCAAAACTGCACCTAATAACAACACCACCTAGTTGGGGTGGTCGTTTTATTGCGTTCTCAAGGAGTTTCGATATCAGGCAAATGACTAATGGTTAAAGTGAACCAAAACCCTATACAGCCTGTTTTGCCTTTTTGCATCTATTAAAAGGAAGAAATTATGCTGGACGAGCCCATGGTAATAACACAGTAGAACAACTTCACTAAATGTATATGAACAAAATGCGCGTTACTAAATAATTTACGTACCTTCGTTAATCTCTCAAGTTGCATCGTTAATCGTACTGGAGATTAATCCTTCTCCGCTATAAAGGTCTGCCGCGAAGTACCGGCAACACGTAATGCCGGGGCATCGACAGGGGATGGTTCTCGAAACGTCCACCAAGCGTACCACATGAAAGAATCAATATAAATAGTCGACCGTCGCTTATTATTTTTTTTTGTTTGGACTTGGTGTGTTAGCCTCAGATGGCTGTTACATCCTTATGCGGACTAGTGGTGAGCGCTGAGATCTCTCAATCCAAAACCGGCGCCTACTCACCTTGCAATGCTCCTCATCCCGGCTGGGATGGAAGAAACAGTTTCAGGGCATAAGCCCTCTGCCCGTGGCTTCTTCTCCGGTACTAACGAGTAGGTACCGTGTCTTCGGGTTTATGATGGCCGCGGTCCCTTCCGCTCTTCACACCCGGAGACGCTCAGCCTCAGCCGGACGAGACCCCCGGTTACCCCAGGGGAGGTCCAGCTTAAGGCGACCAGTGACAACCGGGTGACTGTTCGCGTGAGAGACCGGGCCGCTGCCTACTCTGCGCGCGGACTTATATTTGTACCTTACGTATTTGCCGTCCTTTTTCATTTAATAAGGATTTTTATTGCTTTCAGCGCGAAACTATATATGATATTAAATTCTAAATATGATGAATGGTTGATGTTGCAGTGGCGAGTCCACCAGGCGGAGCAGGCGCACCGCGGGAAGATGTGCCTCGGCCTCCACAGCCCCCCACGCCCCGCAACGGCACCCCTCCCAGTAAGCACGCTATAGAACAATGGCGGCTATGACGATGGAATTATATATTTTAATATTAGTTCTATATATTAAACGACACTCGACCCGTAAAACGAAATACACTACCAACACGTAAAACTAGCCTTTGAAACTTAATCTTAAATTATTATTAGATATATTAATTTGACTATTTCTTATAAACTTTATTAAAGACGAGCTAGCCTGTTAACGTCATTATAATGCGCCTCAAATGTCTTTTGTTCTATAAATTTAATATTGGTTTCACAAAAACGGTTTTTAAATCTAAAAACTGTATATAAAATTCTAAATAAATTGTATGACAGGTTTATCTTGATAAGTTTATTATTAGTCATTTTATTCTTGAAGCTTAATAAATTGCTTTCAATATGGGATAATATATATATAAGTTTAAGAAGAAGGCACCATGCCTACCGTAAGATTTTGGTTTCCGCTTGTTATCTTGGCAATTAAGAAATATCTGCCATAATCGTATAAAAAACTACCATGAATAAATGTAAATATTTTTTAATACATTTTATTCAATTTTAAATTTAGCCAATTCATTTGCATGTAGTTTCAGAAGCGTATATTTGTCGATCATATAAACATACCGTTACCAGGTTACAGTTATAAACATTATAAATTCTTTACTAATGACGCGAAGTAAAATCACACAGGTTTCCTAATTTTCATTTAAATATTATAAATATAATATAGTTTACCTATAGGTATTATTTTTTAAATTTTAATTATATATGAATTGAATCTACAATTAAGAAAACCATCGCCATAACCGTCGTTGTTTCGTGCACGTTCCGTCAATACATTTCAAACTCCCGCGCATCCAACTGAGCACGCTTCTGTCTTGAATAATATTTCTTTGTAAAATTATTACTATATTATTCAATAGTTTTAACAGACTAATAACTGGACCTCATATAATTTTGATGTTAAAATACAGCCACTATAATATTTCTAGTGCACCATGTATTGGAAATATTCGCATTTCTATTGAATCAACTTTCTTAATCCAATACCTGATTCATTTCTTATTAAACCACAGTAATCTAATCTATGATCAATGATCTATATAGAACTAGTGACCGTAATATTTAACACAAAATCCAAAGCCATAGATTCCAAGTAATTTTTAAAGATCGAGGTAATCAATGTCTTTACAAGTATTACCCCAATATTGTCATTCAGTATTAGTCTGTTTTAAACTATGTTCTTCTTAGTTTTTATGGGATCTCGTCTTTTTTCTAGCTATTCTATTTTCACACCTACCTTTATATTTGTTCAACCTCAATTTTATATCTTTAGCACGTTATAAACTTATTTTTAATACGTTCTAATTACTTATCCTGTAGTTTAGTTTACCCTTGAAACTATAATAGTGATTATAAATACATTAAAATTTTGTAGCTAGATTTTTCTACATACAAAATTTTATGATATTCTGTTAACTATATAATTATAAAACATATATTTTTGATAAAGATGAAGCTAGCTATAGCTATGTTGAGTATTAATTAATACAATTAATACTACAGTAACTCATCGTAACAACTTGAAACTAAAAATTATGTCAATATACACAAAAAAAATATGTAATAAGAAATTTCTCTTCAATATTTAAAACGTTTTAATCTAAATACACTTTGTATCATTTGCATTAGTTACCGCAAATACAAAAATATATATTTGAAAATCAGTGTAATGCTAACATTTGCATACAATGTTTACTCAAAAGCTGTTACCAACTTTACAGGCTCGTAAATAAAGGAAAACAATAAAATATCCCATCCGAATATACAGTAAGCACAGAATATAAATGTCGAACTTTTAAAAGTATTTATTTTCGGATGATGTCGATGTGGAAATAGTATTCAAGTTTATTTTGTGGCTATCGATCCTAATGTTATATATTTCCTCTTTTTAATGGAACGTAGCTCTTTTAAAATAGAAGAATAGAACCCTCTCTTACCTTCATTGCAAAATAATGATGGATTGCCGCGCTATATCTCCTAATTCAATTATTTATCTGAAATCTCTTTTAAATCTATTATTTGCAGCATAAAATTGTCTTCAAACTTTTTTGTGATGACATAGTTAAAATACAATACAAGTAAATCACGCCTTCTCCTTGTAGTGATGGAGTAAGAATTTATCACACCCTCTCTTGCCCGTGGGTGTCGTAAAAGATGACTAAGAGACATTCTACACAAATAACATCTATGCAAAAGAGGGTAAACTCGATATAAAACTCTATACTAATACGTCTAACCGGCGCGGTATAGTAGGTCAATACCATTGTGGAGGAGGGCTGAGATGATGATGATGATGATAAAATCACGCCTTCCTTTAACCTATTATAATCAATGTCCACTAGTGGGTATAATTGTTGGTTTTAAAATGCAAATGTTTACATATTTCCCGAGTGGTGACGAAATAAGAACTCATTTCACCACACTCTGGGCCGTGGGCATCGTAAAAGACGACTAAGAGATATAATATGTATATAACATCTATACAAGAAAAGAAAAACTCCAAATAAAACGTCAACACGTTTGAACAGCTTGGTACTTTTTTTTTGCACGCTAAATGCGGACGCCCGCCGCCTGTCCAGTCTGGGTTGACGAAAGGACGACACGTGACCCCATAAACTTTTTTTTTTTTTTTTTTTCATGGTTGGGCTATGGTAAGCGCACGCGCGGTCCAGTCCCACGATAAAAGGACGGCGATAAAAGGCGGGGCGATAAAAGGACGGCGCGCGGGCCCATAACCCACCCGTACCCACGTCACCTCGTTGTTGGGCCGACCACCGGAGCAGATGTGACTTGTCGTCAGTGGTCGGCCCGACGGAATACCCTTTCGGGTACCCTCACCTCTCGACGTCCTGGGACGTCGGTCGCCGTCGCGCGGTTAGCCTCTCCGCGGGTGACGGACAATTCCCCGGTCCGATCACCTGCGGCCTCGGCTAGGGCGGCATTAGGCGCAGATACTCGCGCTTGCGCCGCCCGAGTCGCCGGCAGCGGAACGTATCGCCGAATAGGATCTCTACTCGCACACGATCCGCCGCCTCCTTCCGTGAGATTACGGCCTCACAGAAGGCGGCGACCGCGTCCCAGTTCCTGACGCTGACGAGCATCTCCCTGGCGATGGTCGGCAGCGCCAGGTCGGCACCGATAATTGCGACGAGTTCACGGCGATCCCCCTCCCATGCAGCACACTCCTCGAGCGTGTGCTGCGCCGTGTCCTCGTCGCAACTGCAGTGGTGGCAGGACAGTGTGCTCTCCCTCCTGACAATCTTGTGCAGGTACTTCCCGAAGCAACCGTGCCCCGTCAGCACCTGCACCAGTCGGAAGGAAAGCACCCCGTGCGTCCGCTCCAACCACTCAATCAGCACCGGCCGGAGAGATTCGACGGTCCTGACACCGTACCGAGGACTCTCCAGCCGGACTGCCCAACGGGCAATGACTTCTCGGCGGGCGTCGACCCGCCAGGCGGTGATCTCTCTGATGGAGACCATACCGCCGCGGGCGCGCGTCTCGGACACCCGCCGATAAATATCGGCGAGCATCTCCGCCTCCAGGTCCCACGGGGGAGTTCCGACCAGGAGGCACGCTGCCTCCGTCGCCACCGTGCGGTAACCCCGTATGGCCCTGACCGCCATGACCCTCTGTGGTCGCCACAGGAGGGCCCTAAGACGGACGGTCAGGGACGCCGCCCACACCGGTGCGCCATACAGGGCCATCGACCGGATCACCCCCACGTACAGCTGTCGGCACGTAGCACTGGGTCCGCCCACATTCGGCATCAGCCGCGAAAGGGCGAACGCTGCGCCAACAAGCCGGGGAACAAGTCGATGGAGATGCTCCCGGAACCAAAAATGCCCGTCGAGCACCAAGCCCAAGTACTTCATGTGGGCCTGGATGCTGATGGTGACCGACTTCACGGTGATCGAAGCGCCGGCGGGCGGCCCGGTGGTACGGAGGCCATGGAACAAAAGGGCCTCCGTCTTTTTCAGGGCTACCCTCAACCCCAGCGCTTCGATCCGCCTGACAATCTCCTCGGTGCCGAGAGTTGCCAGGTGTGCCGCCTCCTCTAGCGTCCCACCCCGGGCTGTGACGAGTGTATCGTCGGCGTAGCAAATTACGCCCAGCCCGGGTGGGAGGCTTCCTCTCAACGCCCAGTCGTAGCCGATGTTCCACAGGGTCGGACCCAGAACCGACCCCTGCGGGACACCGCACGTCATGGGCGTTCGCACAACGTCCCCTACTCGGTCAACGTAGAGGACGCTGCGCCCCTCCAAGTAGTCTGCCACCAGCCGCCTGAGGTACACGGGCACCCCGTGATATCTCAGCCCCTCCCTGATGCAGCTGAATGGCAGACTGTTGAAGGCGTTGGCGATGTCCAGGGACACCGCCAACAGGACTCCTCCGCCGGTGACGGCCTCCGCTACCACGGCCTTCAGGCGCAGCAGGGCCGCGATCGTCGAACGCCCTCTCCGAAAACCAAACTGGGCGTCCGACAAATCGGGCCCGACCCCGACGAGGTGCCGCTCGATGCGAGCAGCCAACACCCTCTCCAGCAGCTTGCCCGCATCATCGAGCAGCACGATGGGCCTGTAGGCCGAGGTCGACTCGGGAGTCCGTCCCGGCTTCGGCAGGAGAACCAGCCTCCCCTCTTTCCAGCACCCAGGGAACTGCCCAGACGTCAAACAGGCGTCGAACAGTCCCATGAGGCGTGGTCCCAGGTGTTCGAGGACCAGGGCCAGCACACGGTTCGGAATACCGTCTGGCCCGGGGGCGGTGGATTTGACTCGCCTACGCGCCACCACCGCCCCCATTTCCGGCTCCGTGATGGGCGGAGCACTTTCATCGTTGGCCTCCTGGTCGCTGTCCGGCGAAGCCATGACCGGGGGCGTGTGCTCCACCCGCCGTGGAAAGAGGTCCTCGACAACTCTGGTGAGGAGGCTGGGCTGGAAAGTCTCGGTGAGGGGGGGGGGCCCCGCCCACGGAGCTTATTCAGCGCCGCGAGGTAGGGGCGACCCCAGGGGTCACGCTCGAGACTGTCCAGCATCTCCCGCCGACTAACGTCCTTGGCGGTATGGACGGCCAGCCTGAAGGCAGACCGCGTACTGCGGTAAGCCTCGTACAGCTGGCCCTCCCACTCAGCGTCGCGGTGACGCGCTCGATGACCCCATAACCTGCCATTTTTCTTCCCTTTCACTATTGACCTCACCAACGGTATCAAATCCTTGATTTCCCTGGCCAGCCCGGAACTTGGTATAATAGGTATCCCTCCCATAGTGGAGAAAGCCCGAGCCCAGGCAATGCAAATGAAATGAAATATCTATGAGCTAATATCATAACGATGATAACATGTTTTCACTCTCGTAAATTATTTATTAGATGTAAATATATTTGCCCGTATAGTGACGGTGTAAGAATACAATTTACTACTCCAGCTTCTTTATCGCTTATAAATTTATTACTCAGCTTTGGATGTTATCTTTACAAAAAGACAATTATCTTCAGAATTCTTTAAAAGAATTGAAATAATGTATGAATAAATAAAATAATATAACGTTATACACAATTTTCATCAGCATAATCATTCTACTCTTCTTTCCGTGTGATAACCGAGTAAGAATATAAATCACCACTCCCTATCTTGCTTGTGGATGTCGTAAAAGACGACTATGGGATATAATACGCATATAACATCTATGCAAGAGAAGGAAGACTCGAAATAAAACCCTATACCAACCTGTCTGACGAGCATAGTAAGGTCAATTTCCCTTTTACTGTGGAGGACGTTTGAGCCGGGACGTATATGAGCTGAAATGAAGATGATGATGAATCATTCCACTCTTATCCCTATTATTAGGCGTCGAATCAATATGAACTTTTATTCCGTAGTACATATTGCAAAAATGTTGGCTATATATACCTTTATGATTGGCCATCTGCTTGACGCCAACTCTCCTTAGGAATGTAATTATTAACCATAAGGCATCATATGGAGTTATTCTCATCATCTTATTTTAGCCTACATATATCCCACTACTGGGTTTAGGCCTCCTTCATAATGGGACGGGAATTGACCTACTATTCCACGCTGGTCAGCCGTGTTGGAATAGGGTTTTGTTTCGAGTTTTACTTCTCTTGCACAGATGTTATATGCTTATTATATCCCTTAGTCGTCTTTTACGACATCCACGGGCAAGATAGGGAATGGTGAATTATATTCTTAATCCGTCACCACACAGAAAAGAGTTATTCTGGGTCGATGTAAATCTCCTAGCCGCCTTTAAAACAACCACGAGCAACGGGTTGATAGTATTCGTAGCCACAACCATACAGCGTTGTACTCAACTATTCAATATATATTTAAATTTTTCATTATTTCAGATCACATTCGTTCCATTATTGGGCTCGGGTCTCCTTCACAATAAGAAAGACATTGATCTACCATGCTATATAAACGTGAAGATACCTATAGGATTTTATATCAAATTTTCTCTGTCTTACATAGATGTTAACTGCATATAAGAGTGGTAGGACCACACTGTCGACAGTTATCTGTCTACAGCCGTGGGCCGGTCCGTCCGGGGCAGTACCACACTCTCGCAGAAAATCGACGTCTGAGTAGTAGCGATTTGTTACTGCGCTTCGTTCGGTGAGCAAGAGAGCCGGCAGCCCAACTTTCTGAGGGTGTTTGCGTGTGGAAGGTTTTGGTAGTGCACTTGGTATCACCGAGCCTCAATGCACGCATTCTCACTGCCTTCACTTTCTTCGCGGTAGGCAGCGGCCTTGTAGAGGTCCATGAGCGACAGCAACACTTACCATCAGGTTACTGTTTGCTCGTTTGCCACCGTTTGCAATAAAAAAAAAATATATATATAATATCATTTAGTCGAGTTTTACGACACCCACGGGCGAGATAGGCAGTGGTGAATTGTATTTTTACACCATCATCACACGGTAATACAACTAGTTGCTCCATAAATATGTATTTAGTGATCCAACTAATTACTATTCCGTGTGATGACAGAGTTGGAATACAATTCACCACGTCCTTTTTGCCCGTGGGTGTCGTAAAAGTCGACTAAGGTATGAAATATGCATATAACATCTATGCAAGAGAAGGAAAACTCGAAATAAAACCCTGTAAAAAACTGACCAGCGTGGTCTAGTAAGTCAATTTTGTCTCCTATTGTGGAGGAGGCTCGAGCCCAACAGTAGAACGTATATAAGTTGGCATGATGATCAAACTAATGCCCCCATGATTGATATTTGAAATCGGTAAATATTACAACGTCTTAACTTCTTTATTATCATCTTATCGGTCAATGAGATATTTTAGAACATTATAGGGACAAAGTCACAATAAAAAATTCTGCATGAAAACATTTGCGCCATCCCGTTGGGCGAATTATGTCTACACATAAATTACGTAAACGCTATTACGGAGCAAATAATCGTTGTAAACTTACAATACTTACATGTATTGCAAGATATTCTTAGAGATAAAAGGGATATTACACTATACGGTATTCAGGCTTTCAGGTCTTGATTTAGGGTGGTGCAATAACAGTAAGAGAGTTAGGGTTACTAATCAGGGCGACCGGAGCGGCTCTGTCTACCTGACTCCCTGACACCCTTGCTAACGTGCAATGTTATAGCGTTTAGGGAACTAGGGAGCTACAGTCATCGCAAGACAAGAAGAGTGAATGGACGTTTCGAGTACGTGACTCGGTTCTACGTGTGGTGACGGAGTAAGAATACAATTCACCACTGCGTTTCTTGCCCACAGGTGTCGTATAAGACGACTAAGGGGTATAATATGAACAAAACATTTATACAAGAGAAGGAATAAAACCCTATACCAACACGTCTGACCAGTGTGGTATAGTAGATCTATTTTCCTTCCGTTATCACCGATATCGGGCCCCGATATTAAGAAAATAGTCATTAACCCAAGTCATTGAAAATTATAAAGATATGTCGTACCTATTTATGACAGAAAGAACATAAACATTACAAAAATAAATATACGAGGATTAAAGGCATCAAAGTTTTATTGGAAATTATTATAAAAATTTTAATGAAGCGGCTGCGACGCCACGAAACAGAGCGGCGTGGACAGCGGTGTAGCAATGACGTACTCAGCGGCGTAGATAAAAACAAAAAAAAATAGACAATTTTGTGGCGGTAGTTGATACCGATTTATGACAGAAATTTAAAATTGACCGCCTATATGAATGTCAAACCATTCCCAACATAAATATAAAAACCTTCGCATATGTCACAAAATTCGCCATTTAAATATCGATCTTTAATTCGTGCACTCCTTCTTTCATATTAAGTATATCAGGTTTTAAAAATGTACTGCTTTCTAAACAGAAAAAGGATAATTATGATAACGCCATGATTTTGAACACGTTTTGACTACCTCAATACGTCCACCGCGGCCGCGGCAACTAACCGCTGCTGAGAGTACGTGGCGTGCAAAACGCACCGCTTACCAACACCGCACCGTACGCCGCGCCGCGCGCCGCTAAGACCAATGTCGTGACCAGGCCGTAACCGCGGCTGCGATCTTGTTTCATAGGTCGCAGCCGGGCTAAAAATATTTGAACATCGACACATGAAAAATAAAAATACAAGAGTACTGTATTATTAATATCATGATGATACAATTATGTCCAATATTTTTAATATTATGTCCAATATTTTGTAAGGCAAAAACTGAACATGTAACTGAAATCAAATTCGAAATAAAATGCTGCGCCAACCCATCGTAGTATGCTAATTTCTATTGTAAAATATGCCAACTCATTTGATCAACGCGATACAATAGCACAATTTTTATTACGGAGATAGCTCATGCTCAACACAGGCAATATTATTATTGCCTGTGAAAGATTATTCTTTCAAGGTATATTTTATTCTTCAGCTGTTTATAACCATAATATAACACTACAATGTCTAAAGATTGATTGATGCAGCTTTGGTTTACAAGTATTCTTTACTCTTGTTGCACATATTTCAAGTATTTTGTGACCTACATTCCTATATTCTTTCTCGATGAACTGTTTAATGTAAAGTATAGTTAAAATTGACGACACATTTCAAAGATTAGAGCTTTCCAATAAACTAACTCATCAACTGTTATAATAATAATTTAAATGTATGTAATATATTGGCATTAGAAATTTTCCTTTAATTTTTACTAACATTACAACATACATCAAAGCAACACATTTCTTAAAGTATTCGTTGCGCTAAAGGAATTCTCGGTCGCTACAAAAATTGCCTATTTTCTTTACGAAAAGCGGTGAGAATATATTTTATGTAGTTCACTGGGCGTTTTTAGTAAAGCTTCTTTGAAGTCTGACTATACAATAAGTAGAACAACTAAGCTACCTTGATTGGTTACTAAGGCAACAAGAACGACTTACACAAACAAGAAAAAACAAATATTTTGTCAATGCGATCATGTAACAAAGAATATATATTTGCTCTAAAAGGCTTAGAATAATAACGTATAGAAGGTAAGTTCACGCACAAAAAGTGAGGCATTTCAATTGGAGCCTAATGGAGCTTACACCGGAACCGTTCCGTAATGTACAAGGCATTGTACTGCACGAACGTACGCAACTCTTAAAAAATAACTAGGTAATTATGACGGTTTGTGCATTCAAATGGTGTCACAACACATTTGTAAAATATAAAAAGATTATTAACATTACTTTTAAAGGTAATTCGACGATTTATGTTAATAAAAACAATATTTGATTTCATAATTTGTATAGTGGTGTGCGTGTGTACGTGTATAATCGTCTGCGCGCCATTAGTATTTTTAGATTAAAATTTTGAAAGTTCGAAGTATTGACACTATCCGTTATTATTCTAAGCTAAAAGGATTAGATTTCAGTAAAAGTTTGATATAGTAATAATATTATATATTTTTAAAAGCTACTAAACGGCATCATTATGTTGCTCTAAACCCATTTACTTGAAGTCGACTCAATATGTACTCTTCCTCCACAGAACACATTGCAAAAATGTTGACGATTGTTTTATATCCGACTGCTTACCTTGATGATGTCAAACTTCCTTGGAAATATAATTGTTGATCTGATGGCTTCAGAATTGAATCAGGAATTTTGCCACGGTAAAACAATTTTTCGTCTTTTACGACATCCATGTGTAATGTGAAGATGAGTAGTATTCATTACCGCTACCGCACAGCAAAACTAGAATTACTAAACTGAATGGATGATTAATTGAATTAGGAGATACATTACAGCAAATCCATGATTATTTTAAAATGGAAGGAGGGGAGATCCACCACTTTCTCACGGTTGACACGTTGAGCCCGTTGGGTGACACTAATATAGTATGTATTTTGACCCCCTCGGCGTACGTCGTGTTAATCAATATACCGCACACCAATGGAATGGGAGGAATATGAGATAGGATTAAGGTAGTCTAGACAGTAAGGAAATCTTACTCTCACGTGATGAGAGATAAGGGAAGATCCCTTAAATGTATAATATAATGACATTTTAGGCGCTCGGGTCGGTTTAGATGTGAATATTTGTACCATAATTGAAAATACGTCATGAAACCTTGTCAAAAATCCAAATCATTAATAGCTAGCTGGTATTACAAAGAAACAAAAATTTAAAAATCTTTAAAATGCAAATTATCCTTGTTTGATGTTTGTTTACTTTATAAATATAAAATTACTTCATGTAACGTGTGGGTAGTAGTTTCAATAAGTAATGACAGTATGAAGGTAATAAATTCATATCCATTTTTACACTTCGATGCATCAGCGTACTAATATCTATTTCGTGCAGCACGGAAACTTGATAAGAATCCATAACCATTACAACACCCAGTAATAATTACACATACATTACCACCATTCATAAAAATACTTTCACGATTTTATTTTCAACATGAATTTTCACAATAACGTGAAATAATATTCAAATGCGCAATGAAATTAAAATTTCAATATGTCTCGCCATGCAATACTAGAGGTAGAAGCTTTCTTGGTGTAGTTGCGTGGCAACTATAAGCGTCAACATAAAGAAAAGTACAAATTGATAAGACTTCCGTTGAAAGAATTGTTTGCTTGGAAAGTAAAATTGCAATACGTAATAGTTTTAATTTAAACTTTGCGATAAAGCAGAATAACCGAAGGCAGACTGAACATTTTTGACGTGACATCGTCTAATAAATCGATGAACGCTGGCTGCATGCACGAAAATGTGTCCCGTTACGTTCATTGTCCCATTACGCCAGTTGTCTCGTTACGCTGATTCAATTTTATTCATAAAAGTATGCAGTCATTTCATCAATGTTTTGTTATGACGTTGTCACATTAAACTATCGCCCGTAAACCGACTTTACAGACAACCATGTTTTGAATTTTATTTGTATTTGGTTTAATAGACGTTATTCTGTAGAAAATTTTAACAATATTATTCATTTTAATGCATATCTATAAAGTTTAACAAAATGTTACATTAATAGACGTTATACTTAACTGATGAATTTCTTTATAGCATAACGCATTAATTTGTAAATTATTGAAGTTATACTTCTTTAGGCGCGTTATGAAAAAATGATGAGAGTGAAATTTTAATTATGTGACACAAAATTAACAGTATGAAGTTGTCTGCTTAACCGCTCATTAAGTCTCGAAAAAAAGCTACCAACAAAATAGAAATTGAACCTCGATATTAGTCGCGCATGTTGGTACGCTCGTCACCTCTGATCACTGTTTTTTTTTTCTATTTTTTTATTTTTTTTTTATTTCTTTTTACTTTTTTTTTATTTTTTTTTATTATTTTTTTATTTTTTTTCTTTTTTCGTTATTTTTTTTATATATTTTTTTTCTTTTTTTTTATTTTTTTAATTTTTTATTTTTCTTTCTTTTTTTTACTTTTTTTTTATTTTCTTTTCTTTTTTTTTCTTTTTTTATTTTTTTTATTTTTTTTTGTTTTATTTTTCTTATTTTTTATTTTTTTTATTATTATTTTTTTTTTATTTTTTTTTTATTTAGGTTATTCTCTAAATTTGGTTTTTAATAATTATATATATATATATGTTTTAATGATGCCAAAGAAGTATAACTTCTCACGCGCGTACATAAGTACACGCACCCATTTTTTTTTATCAGAATATTGCAGACTATGTATTAATTCTAATTTCAAATAAATCTAGTATAATATTATAATAATTTCAAATAAATCTAATATAATATTATAATAATTTCAAATAATAATTATTTTTACGTGATGCTTCATTCAACAGAAAAATAGATAATAAAATTTAAACCTTTGTTTTTATTATACTTTTGACAAAACAAATTATCATCCTCATCACAGCTCCTTTAACTCTCCGTGCTGGGCTTGAGCTTACTCCATAATAGGAGTCAAATTAACCAACATCATTATAAGAAACGGCGACATATTTTAGTACTGCAGCTATTCAAATTAATTTATAATAAACTCCTTTTAAAATGATAATATCATAAATGGTGAATTTGCCCATTTTCCCATAGTTATCTTACATCAGGCGGACGGCTGGTGGCTAAGTTATAAGATAATTATGGAGAGCTATGTAGTAAATTTTGTTTTTCCTACACCTATGTAATGTAAAAGAAGAAATGCTGTGCTAATTACAAATGATTAGAATAAGGACTGGGCAGATAATCTGTGTACCCTATAAAAATTAAATAGATTTGATTATTTTCTAATTAGTCACTTTATTAATAAAATAATTACATACAATTTAGTGGTTACTATAAACTACTTTAAGTTACTGTCATCACCCGTCATTTTGGTTTCAATTAGACTAGTATAACATCGTGCATGAGAAGGAAAACTCGAAATAAAACCCTGTACCAACTCATCTGATTAGCGCTATATAGTAGATCAATTTCTCTCTTATGATGAAGGAGGCTCGAGCCCAACAGTGGGACGTATGTGAACCAACTTTGAGCGTTAAACTAGAAACCTGTGTTACGTGTAACTTTATAATAGAGAACTATCTATTGTGGATCTCCCAAATATTTCTCCTGCGTGGGAATTTACCCAACTATCGAAGTACTAAGTTGTAAGACTACTAATTTCAGTCTATTTCAACAATCGAAGTTAAAATGTACTTAAATATTTAGTCACAAAGTAAGTGTAAATGATTCATAAGATAAGCAGCGATAACTATAAATATAATGGTGGCAGATCCTTATAAAATAACCAAGCAATTTCTATCGTGGTTAATATTAATAATGCCACAATATTGACCCACTTGCATTGAAATTTAAAAACCAGTATCATGCTACATATGCTTTATAGACTTACAGATATGCATAGGAAGAATTTTCCATGTGATGACGGAGTAAGATAATATTTATATTATTGCAAACGGTGGCAAACGCGCAAACACCACACCTGATGGTAAGTGTTGCTGCCGCTCATGGACCTTTGCAAGGCTGGTAGGTAGTGGCGAAAGCGTGAAGAACGTGAAGGGAGTGCAAATGCGTGCAATGAGATTCGGTGATACTAAAGGCATCACTAAAATCCACCATACGCAAACACCTTCAGAAAATTGAGCTGCCGGCTCTGAAGCGAACTAATTGCTACTACTCGGACGTCAATTTTCTGCGAGAGGGTGGTTAGTACCAGTAGACTACCCTTGGTAGTCCCCAGACGGACCGGCCCGCGACTGTAGAGAGATAACTGTCAACAATATGGTCCTACCACTATTATTAATACAATTCACCAGTCCATTTTTTGCCCGTGGGTGTCCTAAAAAACAACTAAAGGTTTAAATAACATCTATGTGAGAAAAGAAAACTCCAAATTAAACCCTATATCAACACGCTTAACCAGCGTGGTATAGTAGGTTAATTTCCCCCTTATAGTAGAGGAGGCTCAAGCTCAACAGTGGGACATATATTAGCTGAAGTGCGATAAAAAAGAATGAGTTAACGCAAGAGTTGTTTCCTTTTTTTTTTTTTAAAGAGTTGTATCTTTGGACAGATAGGTATATAAATATTGTTGTGAAAATTTTGAGACATGTTTTTACTCCTATGCGATATTTGTCAGGTGTTGAAATCGAACCAGCGACATTCCACACAAGAAAACGCAACTTGATGTATCAAACCATTTATGCAGTCAATTTATTAAATATGAATACTTTACTTCATAGTAATTTATAATCCAGATGAAATAACTGTACAAGTAACAAATATATATATATATATATATATATATATATATATATATATATATATATATATATATATATATATATATATATATATATATATATGATATCTATATCAGTACCAATTTCTGCTATTATTTACTACAAACTCTTTAACAATCAAGACCTGAGCGATGACAGGCACAAGAGAATGCGTCACTTGACGGGGCAATATCTATCGTCTAATGATAATCTCGCTAAGGCGGAAGAACTCTCGGTTCAGGGGGCAAAATGTAGAAGCCTGTCGATGGTGATTGAGTGGATGCGGCGGCAATTCGAGGACCTTCTCATCCGATAGATTGCTTTAATAATAACTCAGATACTACTGCACGGAGAGAACCGACTTCAATCTGCCTATACTATTGGAGATAATGATTGATCTTCCTAATGAGGCAGCGCACCGCTGTGAATTCACTACAATAGCATTTGGAACCAGGTGTGATTCCGACCCTAAAATTAGCTGTGACATGCTTCGCTTCAAAAAATCTCTTAAACTGATTCGAGCCCGATGCTAGTACGAGGATCAATATAGACGCGAGTATTTGTAGCATATTCTAAACTAGTTGAGGCATTTAATTGACGGACCAATAAAGCCTGCTACTGCTTAGACATTCGGCAAAATATCCAGACGCTCAGAAAGTGAAAAAGTACTACTCAAATGAAATACCTACGATGCCATTGATATGTTTAAAAAGCAAAAAGCCATCACACACTAGGTTTTTATGCCGAATAGCCCTAAGTTATCACAATATATAAATGATAATATTTTAGGAAAATATAAACAAATACAAAAAATTACAACAGTTGCTGTGAAGATTTATGCTTCGATTCCTATTCTTGCTATGAAACAGGCTTTATTGTGATATAAAACAGGGATAAAGCGAATTGTACTTTACCAGTATAGGCATCGCCGCCAATCGCCGTGTACAATAAAAAATAATGATCATCGTCGCCTATGCTGAAAAGGATGTAAGCCATTGCTTCAAAAGAGATAGGTGGAAGGCCTACGTTCATCCTATTGTCAGTCTCGCCATTACTAATCAGAGACACTACCACGACCTCCTCCAGCCTGTCGTACCTTCTACTGAGTGGAGACCGCTAGAAAACCTTTAGTGACCAAATGAAGAATACATTATAGGATTTTTTTTAAACGTGAACTATCTCTATAATTAATTGTTGGTGGCGGCTACGAATACCACCATCACTTATGCAATATAATCAATGGGTGGGATGGGTGTCCTAAAAGACGACTAAGAGGTTTATATCGACCTTAAAAATCTTCAAATGATGCTGTCAGGTCAACAATTACATACCCATAAAGAGTTGATCAGGCAGGTTGTAAAACTCTTCTATAACTTATGCAAAATGTACTATAAAAGAATAGTACATATTAAGTCGACTCCCAAGTAATTAGCATAAAAGCAGGGTGATGATGATGACAAAAAATTGCCGCGGCACACGTTACACGTTTAAAATCCTAATCCAAATAAAATGATTATATTTTATTGATAAATTAAACCCTCTATTTTAGATGTAACTCTAAAATATTGTTAACATAATAGCTTTAATTATTGTATTTCATTCTAAATAAATAATGATTACTATTCCCTAGAATATAATACTTCATATAATAATATATAAATTATAATTATCAACGCTAAATTAAGGAAGAATAATGAAATGGAGATCTTTTGTAATTAAGTGTAGACCCTTCTAACGTATCCTGATTCCACCCTTTTTCTTTTCCCAGGTCAACATGGAAGTCTTATAGAAAATCGTGAGTATTCACTTCAAAGGATGTAAAATAACAAAACATCTCATCTTTAATTAACAGTAATTAATAATTGTTTGCACTAGATACAGCAAATGTAAAAATGCATGAAGCTTGGAATCGAAACGGTAAACGGAATAAGTAATTAAATAAAACATACAATTTTTAATAACGAAAATAATATAACGGATTGTCCACTAAATATTAGTCTTTGGTTTAATATTTCGAGTACAATTCGTGGTTATAATTTTTTACCACTATGTGGTTACAATAACATGATTAACTGGTGTCGTGATTGTATTTAAAATATATACAGCTATCGTAAATTAACATTTTCTTTTATTAATACCCTGTTAATAAAACCCCTAATTTGACAATATTGTTATTTTTGAAACGGAAGAAATTCTATGACACCGTGCTATCTATTAAACGATCGGTATAGTATTTGATAAACATGAAACAATTCGCCTTTGTTGAATCGAATATCTGTGGAAAGCATTCATGTGAGAAAATCTTGTGTGCATTATTTGAAATTTATGTAGGTATGTTTATTTTGAATTTAAATATCATACTATTAATTTCACGAGTTACATTATGAAGAATTTATTTATACATACATATTAGTTTCTGTGTAATTGCAATTACGGAGACTAACAAAGACTAATAAAACTTAATATGAGGCATGCGGCTGGTTATAAAATCATTTTATACTAGCATATTTACTAATTGATTTCTTGTGAGATTTTTCAATAAATAGAACTAAGGAATGGAGTATTGTAACTCGGAAAACTATGGAAATATGTATTGTATTATTGTATATGGGATGCACCCAAAATGTTCTTTTTTGTTTTCGTCTTCTTTTTATTAATAAAGCAATTAAAGAGTTTTCCCGCATTTTCACGCACACGCATCGCACTGGCAATACTGGCACCGACTAAATCTATTAAGTCTGCGGCTTGTTACCAATAAAATAAAGTTGGTCAACTAAATTATAAAAGTATGCAATTTAGTCGTTCGATAGTCGTGCAACTTGCAATTGTATGTCTGCGGGCTCTCTAAAAGTTCGCAATTTAGTCGTGCGATAGTCGCCAAACTTGCAATTGTATGTCTGCGGGCTCTCCTAATGAATTATAATCACAAACATTACTTTGAATCGTATAAACATTTCTTCAAATTTGAACACTTGGCATTTGATTACTGCCATCTGCCAAAAGAGCTCATCACTTAGTCATCGAAATACCAATTGCACATGTTTTTCTATATTCTATTTGGCATTCTATCTTAACTAAAATTATTTTATTTCGATTTAAATACTTAAACTATGTTATCCTGTTCTTGTTTTTAATTAATTAACTAAAGAATAAAACAAAGCTGTGTATTCACTTTTGTTTTAAACGTAGTTAACGAAATTTTCTTAACTTCCAATCTAGTTTAGAAAACTTCGTACAACAAGTCTGATAATCCCGCTTTTTGTTGCAAAGAAATAAGTTGCTTAAAACTATTGTACTAGCCGCATATTGTGATTTATTACTAGACCATTATTTTAGAATCAAATCCTAGTACGCTAAAAAGTTATTTAGTGGTCTGGATAAAACTAATCCGAGCACAGGCATATAAGCCATGGCCGGATTTTATTCAGAACATAGCCTACCACAAAAAAGAAATACAATCCAAACTGTCGGTATTTTTCATAAGATATGAATAATTTTAGAGAAAGTGCGTAAAAATTTTACAATTTATACTGTTTCTCCTTTCCACAACAAGCTAAATAAAATTTACTTTAAAAATTTCCCTTCATAATAAATTCGTGAAAATAAATTAACAAAATATTCTCATAAATCATACGCCATCATAATATTTAAGTGAAAATTGTTTTGAAACAAAATTCATTATAATATTGTGTAAGTGATTATTCTAATAATTTTAATTAAGAAGTAATAAAGCTATTTTTAATAGCTACTCGCGTTGAAAATTAAAAATAACGATGTTTAGTTTATAATTAAATTTCAAAGTTTTATTTGGTTTTCCTTCGTTAAAATATGTTCACCGTATCTATTAAAAATTAAATTAAATGTATTTATTGAAAGAACTTTCTAATATTATGGTGTTTCTTTTCCGTATGGTGATGGATGTAAGAACAATTCACCACCCCACCACATACTTTGCTCGTGTCATAAAAGACGACTAAGGGATATAATACGCACGTGACATCTACGTAAGAGATGGAAAACTCGAAATAAAATCCTATACCAACCTATCTGACCAGCATGGTACCTATAGTAAGGTCAATTTCCCTTCTATTGTGGAGGAGGCTCGAACCCAACAGTGGGACGTGAATCGCCTGGAATGATGAAAATGATGATGATGATTATGCCGTGTGGTGAGGAAATATGAAAAATTCAGCACCCCATCCTCCTCCCACCTATCTTGCTCATAGGTGTCCTAAAAAATTACTGTGAAATATAATGTATATAACATCTATGCTAGAGCAGAAAACTCGAACTAAAACCCTATACCAATATGCGTGGAATAGTAGATTAATTTCTCGTCGTTGTGGAGAAGGCTGCCCATCAATAGGTAGTGCATATTTGAGCTGAAGTGATGATTTTTGCTGCTTGGTATTAAGTAGCAAAAGTTTGGCTAGATTCGTTACTTATCTCCTTTTAGAAGTATACATACCTACTTAAAATATCACGCATATTCTGTATCTAGAGATCAAGAATTCACAAGAAAGTATCTATTCATTTTCCGTCTTTGGAATAGCACAGCTTACAAAAAAAAATTCACTTATGATCGTTATTTTCTTTGGAAATATTCCAAATTAAGGAACTATTTGCTTGAATTTAATTGCAATTGGAAAATACTTGACTATGAAAAGTTATGTGGCACTTTTGCATAAAGATTCCTTGCTCCAGAGGATTTTGTTAATAATTTAAGATTACCATTAAGATACCTACAACAATGCACTTAAAGCACGTTACTAGCAGGTTAGTTTTCACTCCAATCTATAGTACTATACAATGTATGAAAGCACAATGGCACCACTAGTTAGTGACACATAATAAATTTATTATAATTAATTAAATTATAAATTAACCTAACTAACCTACGGGTATCCAAGCATAGGTATGTGTGTATATATAGATATATAGAAAGAATTTGCGTAACATGACTAAAATCTTTGCGCTATAATTATTTGCCAACAGAATTAGAATACAATAACCGTCACAGTAGTAAACATCAGCTAAGGGTGGAAAAGTGAACTTCAAGTTCTCTTCTTGTCTCCTGGAAAACATATAAAACATCACTTCGATAACCAGTCCGCCTACAAATAGGGGTCATTATAATATTCACCCATTCCCCTAATTTATGAGAGAGGCTTACGTCTCGTAGTGAACGCCAAAAGACTGAGTGATGATAATGATTCTCCGTATTTAACATTAATTAATGAACACGGATTTGTAGAAATATTTATGTAACAATTTCATACATTCCACTCACAAATCGGTATAGATTTGCGATTGGAATGTATGAAAAACAGACAAGTCAAACAAATCTGGTTTCCTATCAAGACCTATAAAAATGGTGAAAGTTTTTAAATGCGATCGCTTTCCGTGATGCTCCAACTAAGCCTTCTTATTATTAAAACATATTCTTTCTGATAAACTAGTTATAGGATGAGCTAGAATATTCAATAAGAGAAAGATATTACATAGCAAGTTATATAAAATCTCTGACA
This sequence comes from Lymantria dispar, assembly GCA_032191425.1. Taxonomy (NCBI): domain Eukaryota; kingdom Metazoa; phylum Arthropoda; class Insecta; order Lepidoptera; family Erebidae; genus Lymantria; species Lymantria dispar. Next base: position 7,205,138 of record CM063446.1, read on the forward strand.
CTCATAGATTAGACAAGAACAGAAAATTGAGAAAATAATAATGTTAAATATATATCGAAAAACTAACGATAAATGTATTTTATTATTACTAGCATGAATGCATGTTTCAATTATAAATATTATAATACATTTCATTAATTATAGATTAACGTTTAATTAATTTCTCACTTGCATGAGTTAGAAATTATAGATAGTTGGTTTAATTAAATTATAAATTACTTATTAGTTGTGTATACTGTAAAATTTACTTTGAATGAATATAGTATAATATGAATGTTATATAAATTTTATCCGTGGAGTAATAATACAATTAAACAGTTCTTTTACCCGAGCGTGTCGTAAAAGGTGACTAATGGATATCTTGTACATATAACAACTATGTAAGAGAAGGAAAATTCGATTTAAAGTCTATACCAACCCGTCTGACCAGCGTAGTATAATAGGTTCATTTCCCTCTTAATGTGGAGAAAGCTCGGGCCCAGTAGTGGGACGTATATGAGCTGAAATGATGAAATCTACTTCATTTCCAAAAATTTGATCAACATATAACATGTTATTTAATTAAATAAAAATATTAATCTTTAATATACACACAAAATGAAAGACCTCAATGTTTCTATTTATTCCGCAAATTGTAAGCCAATATTATAGAGACCAGCGGTGGAGTAATTAGGAAATTGATATTGTACACAGCAGTATACCTACCTCCACATTCGTTTGTACACGCCTAAACAAACCAATTACGACTTATTAGTCGATGCATGTACCTACATATGTATAGTCTGTGGTTGTATAAAATCTCTATAAAGAAACGGTATTTTGTTATTAAAAGTAAATAAAAGAAAAGCTAATAATAATAACGATGATGCGAGCAATATTAAGTATATAAATATTTGCAAACATACTCCTTTTTAAGTAACAAAATAATCTAACAAAATAATATATCTTTAACAACTGGAATGCTTATGCTCATTACCTTTTTGAAATTGGGTTTGAAAATTTTGAAATTTGAATTTTAAATGTGCCATGTATTTATTTAATGAGAAGATTTTTACATATTTGTCTAGATATCATTTAGATACGTAAAAAGCTGTATTACATATTTAGATCAAATATGTATCCAGAAGATATATAAAGAATTGATACATTTTTTTTTAATATTCTTCAGATTTATGTTGCTTTCAAAAAAAATCTTTCAACGGTATTATCTTGTCTGTTAATGAAAAGTTAATATTTTTATTTAAATAGTAATCCAGCTATCTCTAGATAGGTAATACTTTATTTATCCTATAGCCCATCAGGCGGTATCAAACAAAAAATCTGTAATCTGTATAGATTATTATTAAAATTGAGCATTTTTGTGTCAAAATAAAACCAATTTTCTATCCCGTAAAAGTTAAAATATTTTCAAAAAATAATTTATAAATCTAAACCTCTTTTTATCTTTTTCCATAGAACAAGGCGCTCTCACAATAGTGCGTCGCTCTTCGAGCCGCAGTAAGGCCGAGAGCTGCTCCACGCCCACCGATGAACAACTCGATTCCCTGGACTTGGAAACCGAGCACTTGCCCGCCGTCGACACGCCCGATGCCTGCGACAAAGCCGCACTTAGGTAAGTAATAATTATGAGCATAATAGAAACTCTTTCGTCCTGAAAAAAAGTAGATGGGATATCTATTTTTTCTCGTCGTCCTTAAAAAGGAATAGGTGAAGCACTTAATGCAAAATAGCACATAATAAACGATATGACTGGGTTCGGTCACATAACACACGCGAGGTTGTCTGTCTTAGACCATATGGACTAGTCGTGTACAATTTGCCGAGTTTGATTGCTACTTAAAAGTAAAATAGAATAGATAAACATAAGTTTTGTGTTATACCTGTTGAACTTTGTTAACTATTTATTATTTAATAATTTGGACCAAAAGACAAAGAAGGAGTGCTACGTACTACCGTTCGAGGAATCAAAAATAACATGCCAAGAATGACATGAAAGGAATCCAAATTCAAAAATGACATAATGCCACATAGTTCTTTTAAAAATTAGCTTGTGTTTAATTAGGTTCATTAAATAGATAAAATATATTTCTAAGGCCTTGCTTCTAAATTCAACCAAAACATTTTTGAATCCAGTTAGTAATAATTTAAACAACGCTCTAGTAAAATAATGGAAGAAAAATATTATGTTTCTTCTTTTGTATTTAAAAATTGCTGCCTAGAAAATTGTTTATTTTATCGGAGCATCGAAGATTGAACAGATTATAGTAGATTGAAATATAACTGTATAGCACTAACAAGAGATTAATAGACTAAGGAATGACCTTCCATACCGAATATCGTTAGCTCATTTCCTACACAGGACATGGAATTCTTTGTGGGATTCACAAACGATTGCTATTGTCTTTGTTATTTTTTACAAATGATCAAGTTATTCTGAATATAATTATCTATGAGGCTTAGTAAACAACTTTACAGACAACCTATTTCAATTCTAGTCCTATTACAATTCAGTCCTAGTCTAAGTAATTCAATTGTATGACACGTTTGATTTCACAATTTAAACTATATCAATCCAATATTAGGGTTTCATTTTCTTTAAAATTACCTGATTAACATATTTTCAGATCATTAGATGAGTTAATATGAGCAAAATTACGAATGAATTGTTATAAAAGCGTATAATTCAATAAACTTGTGGGCGCATATATTTATATATTTTTGACACCTTTAAAATACATCTTTTTATGTTAATAATAAACTAACTAATAGACCAGTACATCGAACCTCCAACCCCATAATCATATATTAGATACCATAATCAACAATAGTTTAACACCTACCGTTGGCAGTCCACGTGTGTTATGTGCAGACGTGGAGTGTCATCGGTAGACGTCCCATCCCATCTTTAAATTAAATTTCTCCAAAGGCCTCTGCGTGTTGGATCCATATCCCCATGTAAGCCTTTCAAAGGACCCGGTAGCTTCCCTAGGAAGATCCCGTGAACAAGGAGATACATTATAACTAACTAATAACCATACATAAAGTTTGCGTAACTAGATACTTGTGTGTTGCGCAGTGACTATTATTATAACTAGTTACTTTAGTAACTCTAACAGTTATAAAGAACTTTTATATACTTTCCGGCAGACAAAGGCATTTGCAAAAGTTTTATCTTAGAGCAAAGACTAAGTTAGTTAATATAAATTTTTCTATCTGAGTAAAAAAGTATAGGCTGATAAATATATATTGAAAATGTTTAGATAAACTCGGCCTTAATAACTAAACTGCTCTAAAAATATTGAAACTAAAAATAAAATAAAAAATTTACAAATTATTTAAGCCCTATTAGAATTTAGGGAATATAGCTTCCATAAACCTCTTGCATATATTTCACGCTTCGATACCTGGGCTATCGTCGTGAGACTACCTTAGTTACAGCAGGATCCTTAGTTCTATTATACGACAACCGTTAGCTTCAGACGACCGTGACACCCTTACACGGAATAGTAGTGAGCGCAGAGGGTTGTCAACTCGGTCCACCCGGGCAGAGATACCGATACCCAGATAAGCGTACATTTGTTTCCCAATACAGGGGGCTCCAGGGACCCTGGCTGGGGGCGCGCTAACGACTGAACAACCCATCAGCCATCAGCCATCAGCCATGCATCCTCTCGCCGTGCACCAGAACTTAAGATTCTGGGTGATTGTTTTATAGAGGTTTTCTTCCTTACGGTCCAGGCGGTTAAGCCAAGACCCTCGCTCCTGTATCTAGGCCTCAAGACGAGTGTCCCGAAGCAAAAATCAGGTTTACGATTCGTCGCGGTTGGCAAATCCCCCCCTCGGGCCAGATATTTGCTACGAGCGACAACTCCAGAGAGTAGTCCAAGAAATTGTCGCTCGTGCTCAGGGTACACCACGCGGAGGTTTCTGGCGTAGTACCCCTCACTATTTTACCCTGAGGGACTTTAGGTTGGCCTCCAAGGGGGTATATTTTGCCCAACATTTGGTGTTGACTGTTTTTTGTTGAAGTGGTATTGTTACGCACCACTTGTTTTGTTGGCAGCGGCAGCGATTCTGCCTCAAAGCGTCCGTACATCTGGCAGTTATGACACTACGAGATAATCACGATTTGATAATGGGGCTTTACATAGATGCCATAGATTTGAATAAATTAATCGTAATACGGAAAATCTCAAGAAAAGGTAAGGACCTTTACAGAGGTACAGCGAAAGAGAGAGCAGATAGCGGATCTTTTCTCCACAGAATGATAAAAAATACAAATAACTTTATCGATAAAAGTTCTTAAGTACATCATTACAAAGTTAAACTTTCCATCATATTCAGATTTTAACACTATAAAAATTATGCACGGCGCTTTATCATCCCAAGTTATGTTGCCACTTTCCATCAAGTATGAGGGATAGGGAAACGAAGTAGAAAATATTTCTACTTCTAATTCTCTCTTCAGCGCATATACTTTACAGGTCTCCACCACAACGGCAGTGAAATGGAGGTACTATATATAATACGCTGATCGAACAGGTTCATTTAAGATTTTATAGTGAAATTTTGTAAAGAAAGGAAATCTCGAAATTGCATCTGGCCAGTATTTTTTTCCTAATCCTAAAGTTTCAAGTCTTATAGTGCGACGTAAAATATTTATAGTCTAAAAGTCATGTGCTAAAAATCTGAAAATGAATTTTCTTTTATTTTTAGTACCGTTCCGTGAAATAAAATCACATCACGTGCATTCGCAAATATAGGAGAACCTTTATTTCTTTGTATTTAAAACCAATACACGTAAAAAGCGATACGTCATTCAATGTCGAGATCGCTAAAGCCTAAACCATACATAAAAGAACTCGAATTCATTTCACAGCCTGCTGCATTGAAATTCATATATTCTCTCTATCTATAGCAAGCAGGTAATGGGCAAAAAGGAAATTGTATATTGCCTACTCATTTTTCAGTGCGGTAACGTATCAATGCACGTTTTGAACAATGACCTCTAAACTTAAGGGAATATAATTTTCTCTACGGTAAGAATGCAGTGAAAATACAATTTTCCTCACCCCATTTCTTGGCTATGGGTGTCGTAAAGTTGTGGGTGTGCGTGCTTACGCCCCTCTGTCGCCCCGGACGGAGTGGTGCGTGGAACGCGCCGACCGCAACCCAACCCCCCAAAAAATAAAATGGGTTCGTAAAAAAGGACTAAAGAATATAATATCCAGATAATGTTTATGCAAGAGAAGGAAAATTTGATATAAAACCTTTTACTAACTACTCTGAGTAGCGGGTATAATAGGTCAATTTCCCTCCTATTGTGTAGACGGCTTAACCACAGCAGAGGGACGTATACGAGTTGAAATAATGAAGAAGAAAATATAATAGGTATAAAAAATTAGTGTGGCATTTATACTGCCTTAAGTATCATATAAGTGTTAACGTCCGTTGATTGAAATGAGAATATGGATTGTTGCCTTAATTACGAGCATGCAACCCAAAGCTTTAGGTAATATTGCTTAGTTGAAGGACCAAACCGCTCTTAGTGTTCTGTTCAGCTCATCGCGGGACTTACAGAAGATCAACGTCTGAATAATAGCAATTTGCTACTGCGCTTCTTTCGATGAACAAGAGAGTCGAAGGTCCAAACTCATTATCTACGATAAAAAAAAGTTTCGACTTGATATTTTAAACCATAAAATTTCACCTCGCAGAAAATGCAGATTGATCTTAATTTTATTGCGTCATAACACTAAATTAATAATTCGATTATATACAAAGTAGGCAAGTTCAGTATATTCGATGTATGTACCTATTACATTGGTGAGATTTATGACGAAAAATGGGGGCCAGAATTATTATAGTCAATCGTGGATCTACTCCTCTCCCAAGTCCAATAGTAACCGCCATCCACTATTAAATTTAAAAGAGGAGTGAAAATTACATTATAGCAGATAGAAGGTGTGTTCTTCACGACGAATGGTTACTGCTTATCATAAAGTTGAGCAGTCACTCATTGTCCACAGGTAATAAAAAAGAAATAATTGTTTCGTGAATTCATGGCTGGGACGGGACTCCTTAATATTCGCTGATATATTTCTCTATTGAAGTATTTCGCCAAATGATTACGCTTACTGGGACAGTCAGACGACCACGGGACGGTGACCGGCGTCCCCGAGGGGGAACGTCGAGAGGAGAGGGTACCCCGTGACCGGGGTATTCCGTCGGGCCGACCACTGAAGACAAGTTACTCTGCACCAGTGGTCGGCCCAACGACGACGGTGAGGTGCCACGGGTGGATCATGGGACCACGCGCCACCCGCCCTCACCCCGGACGAAGTCGGGCGGCAAGTGTACTGACCATGGCCCACCCCTAAAAAAAACAAGGCGGCGAGAGATTGTTTGATTCGATGTCCCAGTTTTAGAAGAGCTTTAACCGATAATGATGTAGAAAATAGGTTAGAGTGTGTAATCTTATTATTCTAACAGATGCAATGTAGAGTCATCATCGTCATCATTATTTCAGCTCGTATGCTTACCATTGCTGGGCCCGAGCCTCCTCGACTTTTTCGTCTCTTGTACTGATATTATATGCATATTATATTTCCGTAGTCTTCTTTTTGAACACCCATGAGCAAGATAGAGAATGGTGAATGGTATTCTTACTTCGTCACCAAACGAATAGCATTTATCGGTTTTAGAAAAAAAACGGTCGAGTGTTGTTCAACAAATACGATCACATACACAGTCGCGAATAATAAACTTACTCGTGAGCTGTTATCATTGTGATTACAGCTGAAACATGGTACAGCACATCCTTAAAGACTGTTTGCTTTGATAAGAGAAGCGCAAAGAATAAAGCTCATATCAATAAAGCTAAATTGTCAGTTCCATCGATGTTAACCCTTAGGGCAGGGCTTACGACTTCTATATGCTCAAAAGACGAACAAAGTTGCATACTCTTTTATGAAAACATTTTTACCGTAAATAACCAAACGGTATGCACTCAGATCATAACTTGTCAAAATAAAAAGGCTTGTTGTGACGTCTTATATACTTTCACGATTGCTGAAGATTTTCTAAAGATTTTTTGTAGCTGGTACGTTGGCGGTTATCGCGCATTATATCCAAATCCCTGCTTCGTTAATTTTAAAAATCGTAGCTAAATGTGGGTGCTTATACGCCTACTTATCCCTTCGGGACCCCTTCAAATCGTGTATTTCATTAAAATACAGATATAATTTAAACCTATAAATTACACGATTCATAAAAGCAATCGGAATACAAATTGTACTTAGTCTGATAAAATAAAATAAATGGTGAACTGTAACATTATATGAATTTATTTTTACAATTTTTAAACAAATTATAGTCAGCACGAATAGATTATTTACTAAACTAGCTGACCCAACAGACGTTGCTCTGTTCAAATAAAATAAAATCGACAGTAGCGCTACCTACTGAATTCAATTATGAATCTGAACCATTCTCGAATCCCCTTGAACCCACACAAAAAATTTTATCTACATCGGTCCAGTCGTTTAGGAGGAGTTCAGTGACATACACACGTACACAAGAAATATATATATATATATAAAGATTATCAAATATCTCACTTGTAAAAAGTGTGATTATAATAATAACTAACGACCCGCCCTTGCTGCGCTTCGGTTCCAGCCGCTTTGCCCCGCAATTTAAATCTTCCATATTTTCTAAGATAACACTCGAGTTTGAGTCTCGGGCTGAGTAAAAATTTATAGTCTTTCTGAGATAACGAATAGTCTAAGCTATTCTATAGACAGCAACCTAATAATAAAATATTATCAAAATCGGTCCAGTCGTTTTGAAGATTACCCGGAATAGACAGACAGACAAAAATTGTTAAACAGGTTTTTAGGCAATGTACATTATAATCGTGCAATAATGAAACAAGCTAATATTTTTATTTATTTATTTGTATAGATAAATAAAGAATTAAGCATAACAAATAAAAGGTAATATATATTATCCGTGTGGTGACGGAGTAAGAATACAATTCACCACTTCCTATCTTATATAATTAGTTGAAACTCGAAACGCAGATGGTTCGACCTCGAGATCTTCTACAAGTGCGTTGGTCAGAGACGTGCCACAAGGATCAGTCTTGGGGCCTCTTTTGTTCATGTTGTACTGCGTAGATATAGTTACTAGAATTAAATATTGTCACTACCATATATATGCAGATGATATTCAAATATTATCTTTTAAGCCTAATAAGGTTCACGATGCAATTCACCTGATAAATGAAGACCTCAAAAATATATTTGATTGGGCGCAGCAAAATTCTCTTGTATTTAACGGCTCTAAAACAAAGTATATGATTTTAGGCTAAAAACCAAGTTAAATTAATAACCTGCAAAAATCCAATGATTTTTGTTGATTACAGCGGTTAAACGGGTACATGAAAGTAAAAATCTTGGTTTTTTATTGGATGAGGATTTAAGATTTGCAAAACACGTATCTGAAGTTACTAGGAACTGCTTTTATAGACTACAAGTACTATATAAACTACGAAGCCACCTTAGTACTGGTCTGCGCGTTCAATTGGTCGAATCACTAATACTATCTAAATTTAATTATATGGATGCTGTATATGGACCTAGAATCCTGGCTAAGACTTCTAACCGCATTCAAAGGGTACAGAATGCATGCGCGCGTTTTTGTTTTAATATCCCTCCTAGAAGTCATGTCACTCCGTTCCTGAACTCAAATAATATTCTAAAGATACAGTATAAGAGAAAGCTTCACTTTGCTACACTTCGGAATCGTCAAAAAGGAAACACCGGTGTACCTATATTCAAAGTTAATTTGGCTTTCGGAGGAAAGTCGGGTACCCTACTCGAGCTTCGGCATACGCTTTAAGTTTCCCACAACACCGGACGACAGCTTTCCGTGGGAGTTTCAGGTTCGCTGCTACTAAGTGCTGGAATGACTTGCCACCGCCGTTATATGGTATCCAAACCAAAAGTAGATTTGCTATTATTTTAAAACGGTTGTACTTTGATGCACAGATTTCCAGCACTCAGCAGAGTTATTAGTATCCTATACCGAATGAATAAATCTGCGCATGTAATATACTATAATTTATTGTAATTTTAATTAATTTTGAAGGTTAATTTTTTGTATTGTTATATATCTGTTTTTTTTTTGTCTAATTATTGTTACTATTATTGTTTTAATTCTACCTTTAATATTTTAATGATCTTTATATACACCTGTTTTTTAGTCTCAAATGAATGCCTATAAAATGTAAACGCTATCCGTTGCCCATCTAGGTTGCAGCTGAAAATCAGCGCTGTATTTACATGCAGCATACGCTGAGCTGTGGCCTTTTCGGTGCGGAATGCCACATCGAGTCTGCTGGTATAGTTTATGTACGCACAGGCAATAAATGTATAATGGATATATGTATATAAATAGTATTGGGTGCTATTCTCATTATGACTTGCAATGTCCATAATATTAGAGTTGTATTTGTTACATACATATCTGCGCTTCATTTAGCATGATAGCTATCGTTTAATTGTAGATAAGTGACGTATGAATGTCCTAATATTTGCAAACACATAGTGTCTTGACTACTGCACTCAGCAGCTTGTACCCCTACCCCGCGAACGTCTCAGGCCGCGATTTGATGATTGCAAAAGTGATGGGAACATTAATTAATTAATAATTATTATTTGAGAAATATTTATGAATGTTTTTATTACTCAGCATTTATATTATATTTTAAAAGTTCATGTACCCATAGCGTTCTAACCAATATTAGTGGGTGAGCGACGATCATTCATACGATTCCTCATATATGTACATAGTATACCTAATTAACGTGAGGCTGCGGCCGTCATGATCGCAGCTCCCTAGCCAACTGACTGTTTTGTAGGCGGACGAGTGGTATCGGCTGCGTTCATACACTTCAGCTATTGTCGTGATTCCTTTGCACATTAAGAATAGCACCTAATTACCTACCTACATATCTGTTCTGTTATTATAATATTTTTAATGTTTATATGAGACGTATGTATGCTTAACCATGTATATTGTGACGTGTGGCTCACCATCGAATAAATATGTTTTCTTTCTTTCTTTTTTTGTTACGATTTTTTTTCTTAAATTTTAATCTTTAAATGGCTCTCCTGTAAAGTTACAAAAATTTTGCTTAAACCAAATAGCCTTTCACTGGATTGCTCGTTTAAAGATATGCGATAAGCAAATAATATTACTGCAAGAAAAATTGAGACGGGAAAAAATTTAATCCAATCGGTTTATTGAGTGTGGGATAGTAGGTTACTTCCCTTTTATTATGAAGGAAGCCCTTAATCAATAATGGAACCTTTATGGGTAAAGGAAAATATAAGTAAGACCTGATTTCATTATATGAAATGGATGAATGGGAGCATGAATATTAAAACACTGTAAACTTGGGTGGCGACCACGAATCGGATGACGCAGCGTAGGACAACAAACTAGGTGGACTGACAACATTCTCAAAGTCACAGGGAACCGTTGGATGCAAGTGGTGCAGGACCGTTTCGAGTGGCATTCTCGTGGAGAGGCCTATGTTCAGCAGTGGACGTCTGTAGGCTGATGGATGGATGGAAACATGTCAGTCAGTCTGGATTATGTGGACTTATAAGTTATTTTCCTTTAATCTCGTATCCTCACCATTATGTGAATGTTCAACATTTGGCCACCAATATAAACAATCAGCATACCACATTCTCTGGGAGGGCGATCTCTGGCGTAACAAGCGCGACCATATGTTAAACAAATTGCAAGTGACCTCTGGAGTAGTATATTATATAGACCTTCTAGCAACTCGAGAAAATTGCCGTGCGTTCAGGAGTTTTTGCCATATCTACTATTGAAACACATCCTAAGGTTTACATAAAGATACCTTGTGTGGTGACGGAGTAAGAATACAATTCACCACTCCCTATATTTCCCATGGATGTCGTAAAAGTCGACTTAGGGATATGATATACATATAATAGCAAGAGAAGTAAAACTCGAAATAAAACCCTATACCAACCTGTCCCCGTCGGGCCGACCACTGACGACAAGTCACTCTGCTCCGGTGGTCGGCCCAACAACGAGGTGACGTGGGTACGGGTGGGTTATGGGTCCGCGCGCCGTCCTTTCATCGCCCCGGACGGAATGGACCACGCGTGCGCTTACCATAGCCCACCCATAAAAAAAAATACCAACCTGTCTGACCAGCATGGTCAATTTCCCTCCTATTGTGGAAGAGGCTCAGCTCACTTGATTTGATTTGATTCTTATCTACTAGCTTATTAGCCAACAATGCTTTTATGTTGCCCGCTTTGCATGGGAGTAGAATCTTTTCAACGCCTCCTGCTTTTTTTCTCTAATTAAATTTGCAGCGGGCCGCAAGACAATTAAAAGAATTTCCCGTGACTTCCTGAGGGTCAAACCTCGATGTCTTAAAAATGCACTGTAAAGAATATCGTAGAAGGTACTAATTTGATTCTGAATTTTACTCCCTCAAAAATAATAATAGATAATAAAAATAAATAATGATAATAATAAATGTTCCGTGTGGTGACGGAGTAAGAATACAAATTACCACTCCCTATCTTGCCCGTGAATATCGTAAAGGACGACTTAGACGTAATAATATAATACTCATGTAACATAGTTGCAAGAGAAAAAAACTCGAATTAAAATCTTATACCAACCTGTCTGATCAGCATGGTATAGTAAGGTCAATTTCTCTCTTATTGTGAGGGAGATTCGAGCCCAACAGTGGGACGCATATGAGCTGAAACGAAAAATAATAAACTTCTGCAATAATAAATTAACTTAAATGGTACAATTAAATGCTTATAAATACACTCGGAGAAGGGAGAAACAACGAGACTTCACTCAACCAAATCGATTGAGAACGATGCTGTGTCTGAATGAAATATGAGACTTGGAAAGCCTTTTAAAACATTTTCTTTGCGAACTGTTTTTGTTTGAAGATTCGAATATTTTCTTTGTTATTGCTTGTTTTGCTCCTTTGTAAGGAGTTCTAATCAATTTTACCATACATCAATCAAGAGATAAGCTCGTAATGTTATTTAATTATAAATATCGACAAATCATCCTCCTCCACTATGAGAAGGAAATTGACTTATTTTTTTTTTGCGGTGGGCTACGGTCGGCGCGCCACTCGCACCACTCCGTCCGAGGCGACAGAGGGGCGTAAGCACGCACACCCGCAACCCACCCACGATCACGTCACCTTCGACGTTGGGTCGACCACCGGTGCTGGGTGACTTGACGTCAGTGGTCGGCCCGACGGAATACCTCCTATTTGGGGTACTCTTCCATCGACCGACGTCCCCCCTCGGGAGGGACATCGGTCTTTCCTCACGTGGTCGGCCTTTTTTTATTTATTGCAAACGGTGGCAAACGAGCAAACAGTACACCTGATGGTAAGTGTTGCTGCCGCTCATGGACCTTTACAGGATCGCTGCCTACCGCGAAGAAAGTGAAGGGAGTGTGAATGCGTGCATTGAGGCTCGGTGATACCAACGGCACCACCAAAACCCTCCACACACAAACACCCTCAGAAAGTTGAGCTGCCGACTCTCTCCCTCACTGAACGAAGCGCAGTAACAAATTGCTACTACTCAGACGTCGATTTTCTGCGAGAGTGTGGTACTATCCCGGACGGACCTCTCAGCGGGTGACGGACTAATTTCCCAGTCACGTCACCCGTGGGCTCGGCCAGGGCGGCATGAGGCGCAGGGATTCGCGCCTACGCCGCCCCAGTCGCCGGCGCCGGATCGCCTCATCGAAGCTGCGCTCCTCGCGCAGGCGATCCGCCGCCTCGAAATTGACTTACTACCCTACGTTTTGGCATAGGATTTTATTACGGCTTACCTTCTCTTTCATAAATATTATATTCTCCTTATATTCCTTTTACGACGACTTTTACGACGTCCACGGCGAGGAGCAAGGGGGAGGTGAACTGTATTCTTATTTCGTCACTACGTGGACAATTATTTGTAAAATTTATTTCTAATAACAAATTACTACAATAAGCGGATAGTAATCATTCTGAATGAGGGACTCGTCTTAAGCGGTCTTTATACTACTACTAACAGCTTACTTGCAAGTAAGCTGTCTTGCCACCACACATATTACCAACTCTTACAATACTCGTGGATCGCTCGACAAAGAATTTTCATTGACCTGGGCCAACTCAATCTGATCAACAATTACATTCTAGAGGAGGGTTGACATCAGGTCACGGTTATAATCATAAGATAAATAAAAATCTAAAAAGCACTGCATTTTTCCAAAAAAACATAGCCAAGAAAATACATAATGATAAAACTTATTTACACACCGTGGAATCTAATTGGCTGTCCTGAAACGTACATACTCAGTTAATGATATAGAACCGTACTATAGCATTTATTCAGTAAAATAGAAACATAAATTCTTGTCATTTGCAATCGGACGTTTCCTTAAAATATCATGACCAAGGTCGCGCGACTCGGGTGCATCACAAAAGAAGAAAGGGGTGCAGGACGCGAGCGGGTCAGGTGCGACACCGAGCTCCGAGGTGTTATGACTTATACCTAAAATTATTTTGTTTTAACTATTGTTGCGATTTAATACGAATGCTATGTCGCAGGCATGTTGGGAACAATACCGTTGCATGACAGACAAACTTAAGAATGTCTAATTATCAGACTTTTTTTCTAAATGTATTATGTTTTCAGTTATGTGGGGATATTAAGAATGATTAACTGAGTACATACGTTTCAGTAAATCAGCCAGTTAGATCCACGGTGTATATAAGTATATTCAAGGATAAATAGAAAATTCAAAATAATTTAATTTTATGTGACTTCGTTGTTTTTGATGTAAACAAATGTACATATACCCTATAAATTTATGTATACTTATGGCAATTTAATCTAGCTTGCTTCGAAGCAATGGATTTACGGCCTATCTACATGGGGAATTGAGCTACTACGTGCTTAATGATTTCTCGAGGGACTCAATGTCAGGAAGCCGTTTTGAACAAACTACGCTTGCATGCATTTACCACATTTTGCAATTCAAGTGTTTAGATCTAGAGCACAAGGTTCAATTTTTATTTCTGATTTTGAAATATTGGTTTCAAATTACGTTTGTATTTTTAGTTATAATAAATCAATGCTCTTTTAGAAAATGGCGGCATCCTGTACTGTATTTTAACAAAAAAAAAATATTTCGTATGATTCATTAGTAGATAGAATGCCTAATAACAAATAATTTTAGAGAATGATGATCCTTTTGTACTTGGGTAACAAATATTCACTCCGTACTCAAAAATTGTTAAAATATATAAAGTATAGATTAAAACTTCGCTAAATTCACATAACATCTACTCTTTTAATGAACAAAGTTGGATTGTAAAACCAACAATTATGCGCTTCAACTGAACTAGGAGGATATGCATTTTCAAGAGGTAATAATAATTTTTAAAAAGATCTCAGCAATACAGGAGACAGTATATTTTGTTTCTAACATATAATATTTACTATACCTAATTGTATCTTGCGAATGACAGTGCAGTATATTACGAATGCTTTTCGCTTTGTTATTAATTATTCAATTCATTTTTTTCTGATGACAAGCGGTAATTAATTATTAGTAGTTTTGTGATCATAACATTGAATTTTATAAATTAATAATTATAATGCTCTGAATTTTAGGTTATTTCATATAAAATTACAATTATTTCTGCTAATGTGAGCATTCAGAGATGCATATAAATAGCAGTTATGAGGACAGCCGACAGAAGTGAAAACCTAGAACAATTAAACTTAAAACAGTTGTCGTTTTTAGATATTCTAATTATTTTTTGATCTTAAAATATGTAAATTAAAACCTTTAACATTTATCTGGCTTTGATATATATTGACACAGATATAATGGCATTGACATTCTCGTAGCTACAGATATAATAATAGCGTTACACGTTACGTGACCATATCGATGATGACTTATATGAATTTACTCCACATCCAAAACTGCCTATAGAAGATTATGTTGCAGAAATAAATTCAAAAGCTTGAATAAGAAAATATTCAACATTTCAGTATTTAAAATGCTGTAACATATATTGTTGTGTATACAGAGCTTCGAATACAAAGGCATGCAATACAGCAATGCTCTGAATATCCGCCATTCCGTGATTTATACTCTTAAGTAATACATATACTCAATGCGTCTGATATACGATATATCTGAATAATGCCAAGAGCTATAAAAACAACCAATTCGTGGATATGTGGGCGGTAAAATAAAAAGCGACAGTAACAATCAAAATTCAATACACAATAAAATCGAATAAGTGTACAGTAACATTCATGTAACTTCTTCGGAAAGTAAAACGATAAATGTAAGAGAATTCATTTTAAATAACAAACAATATGTTCAGCGATTATGAGCGTCATCATCATCACCTAAGCCCAAATAGATCCCAATATTAGGCTCAAATTTAAATCATTCATTATGCATAAATCCCGAGAGGGCACTTATATATTGTCAATTTTAACACAGTTAAATTAGTCCAATAAACTACCACTGGATCGGAACGCGACGGCTACTGAAAAGATCCGGCAAGAAATTAAACGGGCTTGTCTATTTTTTCTTACCAACTTCTTTTATATGTATAAAACTAGCTGACCCGGCGAACTTCGTAACGTCATATTTTTTTTTTTTTCGTAAATACATTTTCTAAATTTCCGAATATATATTCTCTAATGGAGGAACCATTACGGCTTTGTCGGGAAAGATTCGATCGTCTTGGTCTCGCCATTGTTAATGATGATTCAAAGAGAATACAAATTACTGATGATTGATTTCTGAGAAAATTTTAATTACCAAATTTTAAACCATACTTAACTATAAACAAAATTACGTTTAGCTCTCATTTGCATTTTGTTATTACATATCAAATGCGTTTTTGTTATCCTACGTTTCATAGTGACTTGTAGTCTCTTTGACATGAGTTTCGGTGCGAATATGGAATTTTATGGAAATGTCATGTTTAGCTCTTGTATTATATTAATTTTTTTAGTGTTTTATAGTGTTACATTGAATAATTTTGCTGATATTTTATGTAATATAATACAGTTAAGATATGTAAGAAATGTGATATAAGAGTGGTTTATGTGTATTTTCATATTCTACCGTAATTCCCAGAGAAATCAAATAATTAGGTTTACAGCGGCTACTTAATGGTAACGAATTGACTTACTGATGGACATGACTATAAATAAGCTATTCTATATAAAGAAATGTTAAATAATATGAAGAAAATTGTATCAGACTTGGCTGTATGGTTTTTGATTCCTTTGCCCGTCCGAATGCACAAACAGAAACAAAATAAAATCTATTTGACATTTTATGCCATGTCACACGGGAACGCGATCGAACGGGATAAAAAGTAGCTCATTGCCATTAAGAAGAAGAAGAACGGGATAAAAAGTATCCTATATCCGTCTCCTGGTTCTAAGCTACCTCCCCACCAATTTTCAGCCAAATCTGTACAGCCGTTCTTGAGTTATAAACATAGTAACTAACATGACTTTCTTTTATATAATTATATAGATTGTATACAACATGTCTTGTAAGCACTAGCTTCAGTGTGATTCGAACTACAAAATACGTAATATAATTCAGATATACAATTCAAACTATTATGGCTGGAGTAAAGCCCACAGGCCCGGGTCTCTTTCAAAATGGGAGGAATTTTGACCTACTATGCCGCGCTCGTCAGACGTATTGGCATAGGATTTTATGTCAAGTTGTTTTTTTAAGCTATAATATATATAAATGGGCGCTTAGTTCAAAATATATTTCGCTGACAAAACTAATCATTATTATTTGATGTAAAGTTATGCTTTGAAACAAAACTGAAAAAATGGCTAATTGAAAATGTATTTTATAATTTAAAAGAATACTTTCCTAAGAAAATGCTGAATTTCAACATATGTTTTATTTTATAAAGATAAATTATGGAATCTAATATGTCAATAAATTAACTCTTGTTAGAATTAAACTATTATTGCAATGCTCAATTGGGTCAGCTGTTGATACCAAAATTTTGTAAACATTCATGTAAAACACGGTTTCTGTAATAAATATTTTTGTATCATCTATTCTCATTTAATTTTCTTAAGCAATACATTTAAAGATTAAATGTTATATATTTTCTGTGAATATCGACTGTTTTTTTAAAGACAAAATCCTGCACTAAGAAGTAAATCCTTGCAAGGAGGCTGCAACAAATAAATAATTCATGATCTTATAATATATGATAATTCATGAAATAGATAATGCATGATACTGTTTTATTTTACGCCTTGTAAACACATAGTTATCTTTGTATGGAGGAGTATTACCGGCATATAATTAAGGGATACATATTTCATCAGGCTCAGAGCAACCATTAGTGGATCCCACAAAGTATAGTCCTGGAAGAAAAGCGAACCCGCGACGCTTAACGTTATAAATTTAAACCTTTGTGTCATATATGCTACCAACTTGGCACGGCAGATAGTTATTAGATAACGTTGTCATTTGTTTGTAAATTGTTTTAAGCTTAAAATTATTCATCATTATCATTAGAGATCATAAATGTCCCACTATTGGGCTCGAGGCTCCTCCGTAATGAAAGCAAAATTGATCTACCATACCACGCTGATCAGCCGTGGTAGTACAAGATTTTATTTCGAGTTTTCCTTTTCTTGCATAGATGTTATATGCATATTAAATCCCTTTGTCGTCTTCTACGACATTCACGGCCAAGAAAGGGGGTGGTGAATTGTATTCTTACTACGTCACCATCATCATCATCATCATCTCAGCCCATATATGTCCCACTGTTGGGCTCGGGCCTCCTCCATAATGGAAGGGTAATTGACCTACTATACCACGCTGGTCAGACGTGTTGATATAGGGTTTTATTTCAAGTTTTCCTTCTCTCGCATAGATATTATATGCGTTTTATATCCCTTAGTCGTCTCGTACGATCACCCACGGGTAAGATAGGGGGGGGTGAATTGTATTCTTACTCCGTCACCACAAGTCACCATATGGAGATAAAAATATAAAATAAGTTTTTTTTTTAAATGTACACATGTATATGACATGTACTGTAGGTACTTACAATTAACACTTCTTACAAGTTGAAAGAAGAATTATAACAAGTTGAAAGAAGAATTATAACAAGTTGAAAGAAGAATTATAGGATTTACAACGAAAAAATATATTTTCAATTTAAATACAGCCCTCGGTGTACTTTAGTTTATTCTTATTTTACTCTCTTATAATTAAAAATCAAGAGTGGGCGCCGTGATTGATGAATATAAAGTTAGTACCAAGTAATCTCATCATCATTCTGACTCTTATCCTAATTATTAGGAGTCGACGGATTTAGCAATAGTTTTATGACCAGTCGCCTGACGACAACATTCCTTAGGAATGTAATTATTTATCAGATGGAGTTGGCCTAGGTCGATGAAAACGTAACGACTAAGAAGTCGAGTGACCCATGAGCAATATAAGAGTTGGTAATATTCGTAACCACCTCTATGGTGGTTACGAATATTACCTTAGTTACAAGCGAACTATTAATAGAGTTGTATCGCTTTAACCAAGTTCACTACTCAAAATGCGTTTATTACATAGCAATAGCAACTCTTAAGTGCGCCAAGGTGTCGCTTATGTAGTAAATCCAATAAATAGAAAATCATACGGTAGGCTACTGTAATTGAAGCTGCTCAAATTGTGCTGTGTGACCGCTCGCTGGATTATGGACTCGATGTCTTATCTGCTATTAGGGAGACCTATGTCTAACAATTAATGTTGCTGTCAGATTAGAAAAAATGAGAAAATACTAGTGATACAGTATTATGTAATTCATATAACATAAAGTTTCGCTTTTGCTTTTCTTTTGAGCGTATGTGCTGCCCGAGGTGACGAACGAGCAGTGCCCAACATACCCCCAATGTATTCCCTGTTTTTTCGGGCCGGCCACGGAGGACAAGGAACTCGGTACTGGTGGCCGGCCCAACGGCGAAGAAGAGAAGACGGTGGGTTATGGGGCTACGCGCCGCCCCTTCCTCAACCCGGACGGAGCTAGATAGCGTATGCGCTGACCATAACCCAGCCCAAAAAAACCCTTCGTCATTGGGCCAATCACTGACAGGTCTTGACGTCTGTAGCCAGTCCGACAGTTACCGTTTCAAGTATCGTCCCATAGCTTAGCTTACGCTGGTTTATGAAAATATGTCGATCTAGTCAATAAATCCTTGGACTGAAGATTATAAAGACACCCACACACACAGCCACATAGAGCAATCTATTATTGATTTCACAAAGAATTAGCTTGAGTGAACATGGAGACCACGACACTCGTCATGGAAGTTTGCTAATCGCTATGATATCTGTCCAGCGTGATTGCAGATTTCTCAAATCATTCCCATTTAGGACTTCAATTTACTATAACTAACCATATACGTCATTATTTAGGTAATTATTTTGTAATAATATCTTCTAAATTGAATAAATGACAGACCACAAAACGTCTACATTCTCAAATAATAAATCAAAAGTCACCAATACATAAAGTAAAAACTCAATTGGGTCCAATCTCATAACGTTACCAAAGCTTTGTTCATACGATATAAAAGAACATTATTAGCTATCGGGAATCCCACATAAGTGCGTGTAACGCATTGGGTGAACAATCCAATTTATTTCGGGTTGGGTTGTACGAACTAATATTGAGTAACCCTTTAACACTCACGGTCGATTGTCCGCGCTTAAGTGCTTGAAGTTAGCAATTTAAATATATAGATTAACTAGCAATCCGCCCTCGCTTCGCTTCGGTTATAGGTTATAGTCGTTTTACCCGCGTAGTTCCCGTTCCCGTGGGAATACCGGAATAAAATATAGCCTAGTTTACGCCCTGATATTATAGCTTTCCATTGGTGAAAGAATTTTTGAAATCGGTCCAGCCGTTTTGAAGATTACCCGGAACAAACAGACAGACAGACACACAAAAAACATATAAAGTGATTTTTAGGCATGTGTGTAGTGCAAACTAGCAATCCGCCCTCGCTTCGCTTCGGTTATAGGTTAAAGTCGTTTTACCCGCGTAGTTCCCTTTCCCGTGGGAATACCGGGATAAAATATAGCCTAGTTTACGCCCTGATATTATAGCTTTCCATTGGTGAAAGAGTTTTTGAAATCGGTCCAGCCGTTTTGAAGATTACCCGGAACAAACAGACAGACAGACAGACAGACAGACATACAGACAGACAGACAAATTTTTTTTAATTGCTATTTTAGGCATAGGTGTCGTGCAAATAACCGTGTGAGCATGAAAAAAGCCTATTATTTTGACATTACAAACAGACATTCCAATTTTATTTATTGGTATAGATAAGTACACTATTCCCCAATACAAATACACCAACAAATGATTAGTTATGAGTATTTGTAATAGTAATTTCAATGTAGTACTCTGTAAAAAAACGATTGCTTAGAGAAAGAATATTCATCTCATCTCATAAACGTGCCACTGCTGGGCCCAAGCCTCTACCCAAATAGGAGAGAAATTGGCCAAGTATATCATGCTGGTCAGACATGTAAGATATAGGGAAAGAAAATTCGATATTTATTTCAAGCTTTCCTTCTCTTGCACAAATATTATACGCATATTATATCCCTTAGTCGTCATTTACGATATCCGCGGGCAAGATAGGGAGTGATGAATTGTATTCTCACTCCATCACCACACGGAAAACAAAGAATATATCTCTTGCTAATTAACGATCTACAAAAAAAATTAAGTTTCTATTATTAGACCTGATAACACAGATGTTATAATGGGCTAAATAAAGTACTTTATACCTACATGGTTATTTCTCCTCTGTTTCTCTCTTCTTTTATAGTATTACCAAAATTAGCTGCTCCAAAGTTAGCAAATAAATTTAACTAATTATAGAGCCCCTTCTAAAAAAAAAAGACTTACTATTATGAGAATAATTTTGTCTTTGCAGACGAAAAAGATTTACACAAATTTTCAAGAGTATACTGTAGAAACCAGTTTGCCTAAATATCGTACTCCATAATTAACTCCAAAGACACAGCCTGTTTTAATAATTGAAGCTACTAATTAAGATGTTTCTTTGTTCACAGATTACGCTATCTTCTAAGACAATTAAATAGAGGTGAAATATCCGCTGAAACGTTACAAAAGAACTTACAATATGCTGCAAAAGTCCTCGAAGCTGTCTACATTGATGAAACCAAGTATGTAACAAATAAAATGTGTTTATTTTGATTATAAATATCATTAGAAGGGCTGAGAAAGATCACGCTTTCAAATTTTGAAGACTTATTTAGGAATAAATGGAAGGGTAATACGAAATAGTGTACGAACCATAAGCTTTTAAATAATACAATAAATTAATTAATAAATATGATGATGCATGTCTAAGTTTGAAAGGTTTTCATTCAAAATGCGAATAATATAAGCAATATATTAATTTTCGACAAGGTAATAAAATAATACAGATTGTATATTATAACAATACTATTAAATGATTTAAGACTTATTTCTCTAAAACAATACAATTCATTTACAAGAGAAATACGAAATAAACTTATTACTAGAAAGTGCACTGAATTATTAACAAATCAAACTTGTAAAATGGAACAAATTGAAAAATTATATCTGATGTTTACGCGAGCACTACACATTGTAAATAAAACTACTTTTACGGATTATATCGCGTTTCTATATGATTTATGATTGCCCGACGTTTCGAACACTTTGCAGCATTCATGGTCACGGGCGGACTAAGGTGTCTCACGTCCAACAAGTAATCGTTATTACAGACATTTATAATTATCTACCCGATACAGAAATTAGTTATAAATTTATTAAATTGTTACCCACATTTTAGTACAAATTTATTGCCAGTGTAAGAAGAAAATGATTCTATATAAAAAAATTATATTGTTTATGGTTAGTAATTATTATTTAAAAAATTATATTGTTTATGGTTAGTAATTATTATTTTTCATATAGAATCATTTTCTTCTTACACTGGCAATAAATTTGTACTAAAATGTGGGTAACAATTTAATAAATTTATAACTAATTTCTGTATCGGGTAGATAATTATAAATGTCTGTAATAACGATTACTTGTTGGACGTGGACACCTTAGTCCGCCCGTGACCATGAATGCTGCAAAGTGTTCGAAACGTCGGTCAATCATAAATCAAATACAAACGCGATATAATCCGTAAAAGTAGTTTTATTTACAAATTGAAAAATTGTTAAATTATTATAAATACAAATAATTATTATTACAAATAATTGTAAAACATAAAAACTATACCAACATTTGTAAAAATAAAAAGACTTAACATATATTACATATTTTAGTTACATTTATAATTAAAATAAACGATACTTCAGACATATTTACACTCTAAATATCTCATTATTTATTACCACAATATATGTATATACTCAATCTTTTATATATGTTAATGGGTCTAACATATATACAGATATTTAAAATAAAATTCATGCTTACAAAATAACAAAGCGTGATCTATCTCTGTAAAACATTGCTACATTTGAAAAAGTCATAATTTTTGTGTTTCAGATTTATGTAGCGGTATTTTTTTACATCGTGATCATAAATTTTAATCATCTCATATATAAATTACATTTATAACGGGTTATGAGGACGTTCTGTTCGTTTTCAAAATCTTATATTTTTTATAATCTTATTTGTTTTTTCTTATGTGTCAGAGCGTTTTCGTTTCTTTGAAATGTATTTCGTCAGACGAATAATTTATCGCTTCAATAATTGCCCTTGTTATAATTTATTTTCTTAATATACTTCGTAACGATAAAAACCCTTTCAATGCAATATATTTATCACTCGCAGAGAGTCCGCTTATAAAATAAAAAGAGTAAAATAATTGTTTTAAAATTAATATAATATACAAACAATGTACTTGATGAATATAATGAAATGTAGATCATTTATATTCCTTCTCTTTTTTATATTATAAAATGTCCGTAACATATATTTTTACGTCAAATATATGTTACTGTGATATTGCGAATGAAATTTAAACAATTAAAAAAACACTCAAAGTAAATAATTTTGGTTAATCTGAAAAGTGGCACCCCTGACGCGCCTGTATAACTTTATAAAATACATTCTCACCAAACATATAAATGAGAATGTCATAAATGTAAAAAAAATCGTGTCTTATTTTAGATATGAATAAAAAAATCGCAATGAAAATAAAACTTAAGCAAAATTTATCTAATAACTACTAAAATAGTCATACTATTTTAAGCGGTTGTAGTTAACTAAAATCAATAGGGTATCTTTAGGATTTATCTGTGAGTTTTTTTTTAAAGTTCTAATTATGAACTTCGTTGCCAGACCAACTATAGATTGGCAAATTACAAATACTTTACGCCGCCGGCGTCTTTAAAAATGGCCAAGTAATTCTTGTAATTTTATATAGAACCAAAATAATCTAAGCAGAAGTGTGGTAGGTATCATTCTCAGTTTTGACATTCTATATTATATATGTATTCACAGATAAATACAGTTTATCTAGTTATATAACTTAACAAACAGTTCACAATAACAATTATTGCCATGAAATTTTACTTATATCATCGTTTTCATCATTTCGGCTCAGATATGTCCCCCTGTTGAGCTCGAGCCTCCTTCACAATAGGAAGCAAATTGACCTACTATACCATGCTGGTTAGACAAGTTGGTGTAGGTGTAGGGTTTTATTTCGAGTTCTCCTTCTCTTGCATAGATATTATTTACGTATTATATTCCTTAATTGTCTTTTACGATATCCACGGGCACGATAGGGAGTGGTTCTTTGTATTCTTACTCCCTCACCATACGGAAATAACAGCTATATAAGCTGCCTATCTAACTTAAGAAACATTTCACAATAACTAACATGAAAATTTACTTGTAAAGCAAACTTTGAGAATGAATACTTTACATTTACAAATTTACTACTCAACAAACACCTTTTTCATTAAAATAAATATTTATCTATACAAGTAGAATTTGAGAATTGTTTGCTTCAATAAAAATCCCAAACTCATTCAAGTATTCCTTCAAGAAACGCGTCAAAAATTCGCCTGTTAACAGCGCTGTAATAATAACGACATAAATCAATACTTATAACATTCCTAATTTACATTTGCTGTTCGTGTTATAAACCTTTTGTATACATATTTAAACGTTATGGCTCTCAATTTCCTTGTAAATTGTCGAGTTTTTATATTGAAGCTATCACCTAACTTGTAATATTAATAAATATCTAAATATATAATATGTTTTGTCTTGAATAACTGATTGCCTAACGGATCAACGCACAACCTAAACCTCTAATTGAAGAGACCTGAAACTTGGAGGGTGTGCTCTTTGTATAATGTAAATGTCCGATAAGAAAGGATTTTTTAAAATCTACCCATAAAGTGGTGAAAAAAAGGTGGCTAAGCTTGTATGGGACAACGTGATGCGTTGGTCTAATCTACTTCAAATTTTGCATAACCGTTCACTAATAGAATCGATTTAGGTCTTATTTCGTATTTTATTGAAATTCCCTTCATTAAACATAAAAAGAAAAATATTTTATTTTCATGTTTATTTATATTTAACCTTTAAATCCCCACATTATGAAAAACTAAAAAAGATTGTAATTGATTGTTATATTAAGTATTCAAACATTTAAACATGTTATAACAAATTAATGTACAAAAACCAATTAAAAATATTTTAAGAACCATATCAACCTCTACGTGGACGAAGTTGTAAACAAAAGCTAGATTTAGGTATATTTGTAAGCTCTAATCAACATGCCATCAAAATTATAACTTGTAAAAAAAAACAACTCAGTTCTTCTACCATAAACAAGTGAGAGTTGTGATGAATAAATTTCACCCGTCAATTAGAATAGAATGCAATATGTCATTCATTTTACAGTGGAGAGTTGTAAAAGCTGACGAAGGAATCACCTAGGGAATTGGCAGCACTCTCTTAGGAGCCTCAAAACACCGACTGTGATCGCTAACTCGCCTCAAGCGTGACAATTGTGGTAGTATATTTCTTATTAAAAGACCTATGTCGGATTGATATGTTGAAAAACTAAAAAACATGTAGTAATCAATTAAAAAGTATATTTTCAAACAGTTACTAACGATATTTTAAAATGAAAATTATGAACTGTGATGATGTAAAATTATGAATTAATTTTATAACAACAGAATGATCAAAAACTCATGAAATATCTGATTATATGATTGATTCTTGAGTAAAGTTCTCTTTGAAGTATGAGAAGGTTTAAGTTTATTGCCCTTAAGGATAACAAGACAGGACATCAAAGTCAATGAATAAATAGAAAAAGTTTCAGTGGCTTAACCAATTGGACAGCAAAATTAGGGCAGTTTATTAGCCACCATCTGTCACCCCGAGCGGTTGGATAGAATGTGACCAAACCATAATTAGCCAAAAAAGCATTGCTCTGGTATCTATTTTGTGAAAAAACTGCGATAAAACTTACAATTTGTTATTAATATAGTTGCGTATTAAAAATAAAATAAATCCTAGAAAATGGCAAAGAGAATTCAGCTGAAATAAAGACTTGTAATAAATCATCTCTAACTGACTGGCTGCCATCATAGGTTAAGATATTTTCCCTCCCATGTTAGAGAAAGCAAGTCTCTAATCGAGAATTATGAGTTGCAGCTAAATATATTTGCGACCACCCGTCCACCAGCTTTTTGACCTTCATTATTAAACGTTAGCTTCTCCATCAGATCGCTATTTAGAACAATGCTGTACTGATTGTATTCAACATTTGGAACGTTTATATCTTTTTTTTTATGGTTGGGCTATGGTAAGCGCACGCGCGGTCCAGTCCGTCCGGGGCGATGAAAGGACGGCGCGCGAGCCCATAACCCACCCTAACCCACGTCACCTCGTTGTTGGGCCGACCACCGGAGCAGATGTGACTTGTCATCAGTGGTCGGCCCGACGGAATACCCTTTCGGGTAACCTCACCTCTCGACGTATTGGGACGTCGGTCGCCGTCGCGCGGTCAGCCCCTCTGCGGGTGACGGACAATTCCCCGGTCCGATCACCCGCGGCCTCGGCTAGGGCGGCATTAGGCGCAGATACTCGCGCCTGCGCCGCCCGAGTCGCCGGCGGCGGAACGTGTCGCCGAATAGGAGCTCTACTCGCACATGATCCGCCGCCTCCTTCCGTGAGATAACGGCCTCACAGAAGGCGGCGACCGCGTCCCAGTTCCTGACGCTGTCGAGCATCTCCCTGGCGATCGTCGGCAGCGGCAGATCGGCACCGATAATCGCGACGAGTTCACGGCGCTCCCCCTCCCACGCAGCACACTCCTCGAGCGTGTGCTGTGCCGTGTCCTCGTCGCAACTGCAGTGGTGGCAGGACGGTGTGCTCTCCCTCCTGACAATCTTGTGCAGGTACTTCCCGAAACAACCGTGCCCCGTCAGCACCTGCACCAGACGGAAGGAAAGCACCCCGTATGTCCGCTCCAACCACTTCATCAGCACCGGCCGAAGGGCCTCGACGGTCCTGACACCGTACCGAGGACTCTCCAGTCGGACTGCCCAACGGGCAATGACTTCTCGGAACTTTTATATTATAGGCCACCTTTTCGCCTACACTACGTGGTCCTATTCATAGTGACCATTCAAAAATTCAAATTTCTCGATGTAATAGGACCTATCACACTGTCGACTATCATCTGTCCGAAGGTCCAGGCCGGACCGACCGGGGTAATATCACACTCATGCAGAAAATCGACGTTTGGTAGTAAGTAGTCGACGTAGCTAGTGGTAATTTGTTACTGCTACTTGGTTCTGTGAGCGAGTGAGCTATCAGCCCAACCTTCTGAAGGTGTTTGCGTTTTTGTATCACCGAACCTCATTCACAATCCCTTCACGGTAGGCAGTGGCCTGGCCTGGTTTGCTTAAGAGCAGGTGTAAGTGATATAGCGTAAAAAAGCACGCTCATGTGGCATGCTACTGAGCTCGTCGAGAACTTCTTCTATTACTCTTGGTGGCAACCAGCCTCATCATCATCATCGCAGCCCACATACGTCTCACTGTTGGACTCAGGCCTCCTCCACAATGGAAGGCAAATTAACCTACTATACCATGCTGGTCAGACATGTTGGTATAAGGTTTCATTTCGAGTTTTCCTTCTCTTGCACAGATGTTATATGCATACTATATCCCATAGTCATCTTTTACGACACCCACGGGCAAAATAGGGAGTGGTAAATTGCATTCTTACTCCGTCACAACACAAAAAATATAATAATCTTTTAAAAACAGCGTTTTAGATATTTTAAGACCGTTTTATTATCATCCAAATCCTTTTCCGAGATCAGTATAAGTATTTTTAATGGTATACTTAAATTATAAGTAACAATAAAAGCTAACGTCATTCCCTGAACGGCGTCTTAAATCTCGTGACGTGCTTTTGATGTTGTTTGTGAAACGTATGAAATATAAGCAGCTTCTCGTTTACAAACGTTATACGTCAGCTAGGTATAAGAGTCAAAAGTTATATTTATATAATATCTCAATAAGATACCTACTTATTTTCTTTCTTCATAACTTACATAGTTTTCTCCCTAAAGAAAAGATAATTTGCAGTTGAAGCTTTTATTCAATACTTCTTTTGTAGTTTCATCATCATTCATCGTTTCGCCATAAAATGTGGTTCTGTGCCGCGCGCATCCAACGACGCCAAACAACTTTCACCAGTTCGTCGTTCCACCTATTACTTCCTTGTCTTTTGTTAATCCTATCTGCTTAATTGCCTTATATATCTAATACATATCGATAAGGAAGAATTACGGGCTGATGTTATGTTTTTATTTATCCTTTTTACTAAAAGATAAACTTGGTGCAGTCACTTTACATGTGAATGTCTAGTGATTGTCATTAATGCTATTACTTCCAATTTACAATAATGAAACTCGTACTTTAGATAGCCTTAGATTACCTTTAATATATAAATCAAAGTTTATTTCGAACAACAATCTTATATCTTTAAACGAGCAATTCTTGTATATATATATATATATATATATATATATATATATATATATATATATTCAGGATCTCGTAAACGGCAGCAATGATTTTGATGAAACTTGGCATACTAGAGGTTTCAGGTCCAAAAAATCGATCTAGCTAGGTTTTATTTATAGAAAATATTGTTTTGTCGGTGTTTTTAGCAAAACAATACTAAAAAATTAAATTTTAAAAGAATATGAATTCAAATTTCGTTGTCAACGTCATGAGTTACTATAGCTCAGTCGGGAAGTTGTCCAGTTCTGTTTTTGTCATGTTTTGACATTTAAACAGTGTCGGATCGAATCTCGGTGTTATTATTATTCTCTTTTTGTAATTTTTTATATATTTTTCATTATTTAATTTTTATTTTTTATTAATATATATCTACATAAATTCAACAAAAATACAACAAAAATATTCCGAGCGAAGCTCGGTCATCCAGATATTATTCTCTAGGCATCATCGTCATATATAGATCCCACTATTAGACTGGGGCCTCCTACGCAATGAAAGATTACACTACTACACAAGGAAGGTAAATTGACCTTACTATACCATACTGGTCAGACAGGTTGATATAAGCGGGCCGTCAATTATATTAAGAACAAATAATGCGTTCGTATATATATAAAGTAGTTTTCTTTACATAAGTATATAAAGCTCACAATTTTAATTTATATTACCAAAATTGCAAACGCTTTTTTTACCCTTTAACGTAATAAATTCGTCGCCGGCTAACTATGTTTATTTTGGAGTGACATCAACTTTGTGTCAACAAAAGAATGTAGCAAGATTTATCCGCTCGGTAAACAAAATCGTAGGTGAATACCATTACGCCATCTCCACACATACTCAATATGAATATAAACGTCGAAATATTATTGAAAAAATCTTGGAATTGATAGAGTCGTTGTATGCTTAGCCATTAGATAAAAAATTTTGGAGACTGTTCTTGAAAACCAGCGAAAATGAATACCTAGTATTGCTTAAAGTCCTTCTTCTAGTATCATCATCATATCGGCTCATATATATCCCACGGTTAGACTTGAGCCTGCTTCACAATGGGAGAGAAAATTGACCTAACTATACCATGATGGTCACACAGGTTGGTATAGGGATTTCTTTGGAGCTTTTCTTCTCTTGCATAGATGTTATATGCGTATGATATCCCTTAGTCATCTTTTACGACATCTACAGACAAGATAGACAGTGGTGAATCGTATTTTAATTCCTTCACCACACGAAAATTCTAAAATAAAATCTTCTAATACAATTTCTGTATATCGTCAAATAGATGCTACGCTTATCGTACATCTCTCCTCTTCTTTATTGGATGATAAATATTTTTTTTCCATCTGGTGAGGGAGTAAGAGCAAAATTCACCACCCTCTCTCTTACCTATGACTGTCATAAAAACAACTATAATAATATGCAGATAATACCTATGCAAGAAAAGAAAAACTCGACATAAAACTCTATACCAACACGACAGAACAACAGACAACAGTAGACACAACTCTATACCATCCTTCCATTTGGCATAGGAGAGAAATGAAAACTTTCCAACTATTCCTATTTTATCTTTTTCTAATTAACTTTGTTGCTGGTCCCCAGATAATTAACAACAGTTACCGGAACTGCCCGAGTGGCAAGCGTCGATTTTATTTATGAGAACCTTTCGTGGATTGTAGACTAGCAACCCGCCCTCGCTTCGCTTCGGTTATAGGTTATAGTCGTTTTACTCGCGTAGTTCCCGTTCCCGTGGGAATACCGGGATAAAATATAGTCTAGTTTACGTCCTGATATTATAGCTTTCCATTGGTAAAAGAATTTTTGAAATCGGTCCAGCCGTTTTGAAGATTACCCGGAACAAACAGACAGACAGACAGACAAAAATTTTTTTATTGCTATTTTAGGCATAGGTGTCGTGCAAATAACCGTGTGAGCATGAAAAAAGCCTATTATTTTGACATTACAAACAGACACTTCAATTTTATTTATTGGTATAGATACTTGTGCTGAGATCAACCCCAAAACATAAATAAATCTCTCATCAATAAGTAATACTATAAGAAAATTCTAAACAAAAATGTGTTTAATTGAAGCACAATGTTCCAATTAAATAAAAGTATAGTTTAATGTGTATATCTAGTATTTTTTTATCGGTATATTAATGGGCTAAGAAATGCTTCTACTTCCATCTGCCTAAAAGCAAGCTTCGATTGCTAGAAACGCTATCAAATATTTATTTATTAAAAAGAAGAACAGACTGATATGATCTTTTCTGCTTTTTGATTTCTTTAAAATTTAACACATTAAGTGACGGATTTTAACGAGTTATGGTGTAGACACAAGCCATTCATTCCGTACAATCTGACGAAAGGGCTTCGCGCCACCCCATAACATGCCATATTACCTCCCCAAAGCCACAGGGCTGATCAGTGGTACCGAATCATTGACGTCCGTGGCAATTAAGTGGCGATTGAGTTTTAAATATTTTTTATATGCCACTCCTCGTCGTTTTTGTCACTCAAACTATGAGGCTTTAAGCGTCTTAAATTAACAATTAAATCTCGTAGGTATTTGCAATCTCTAGAATTGGAAAAAGGGGGCCTTTAGTGGACCGAAGATGTTGAAGGTAGGCATTAGTACAGGGTTTTATTTATAGTTTTTTTAAATATATGCTTCTTTACCGGTCTTGCATGATTAATAAATGTATTTCCATAAAATATATAGTAATATTGCAAAATGATTTTGACAGATAACATAACGCATGTTTAATGTATTTCAAAACTTTAATTATACACTAATTCATCTAAAATAACATAAATCAAAATGCTTACCATAATGCCGAGGATTTTCGTTAATTCAGCATAGTGTTGGACTAAACACGACAACATGAAGCGCACTGATTGAAAATTGTGGTCACCGTTCCACACCACAATACAATGGCTTTGAAATGGATTAATAGCCATATAGAAGCATTTTTTTACTTACGTATTCTAATATCTATCTTAGCTCATATGTCACTAGAGCTCTAAAGCCATTTTTTTTTTTCAATAAACTAAACAACAAACCGGGGTTTATATTTACCCCCACGAATTTTTTTTTACTCGTGAAATTGTTATCAATGCAGTACACTTTTGAGTATAAATTTTCCGTGTGGTGACGGAGTAAGAATACAATTCAGCACTCCCTATCTTGCCCGTGGATGTCGTAAAAGACGACTAAGGGATACGACATACACATAAGTTCTGTGCAAGAGAAGGAAAACTCGAAATGAAACCCTATACCAACATGTCAAACCAGCATGGTATAGTAGGCTAAATATCCTCCCACTATGGAGTAGGCCCGAGCCCAACAGTGGGCTGCGATGATGATGATGATGAAACTTTTGGGTAGTTGATTTGTATTTTGTTTTTCTTTTCATATCAAATCAAATGATGAAGAGTAAATTAAATTTAGTCATTTCATCATTATCCCATATATGTATGTCCCAGCTTTGGGCTCGAGCCTCCTCCACCAGGGTCATGGCTTTATTTTAAGTCTTCCATCTCTTGCAGAGATGTTATCAGCATATTATAATTCTTTGATCGTCTTTGCAACATCCACGGACAAGAAAGAGGAGTTGTGAATTATACTCTCAGCTCATCACCACACGGAAAATGCAGATCAGTTTGAGAAAAATCGATTTGAATAACTAAAAGAATGTCACTGCCTAAATTCGAAACATAGTTCAAAGTTTATCTGGGGTGGATATTTATCCCGGTTTGTAGTTCTAGGAATATATCTCACTCCGCAACTGGAGCAATATAGAAGAGTGGTAGGACCACACTGTCGACGGTCTTCTGTCTGCAGCCGCGGGCTGGTCCGTCCGAGGCAGTACCACACTCTCGCAGAAAATCGACTTCAGAGTAGTAGCAATTTGTTGCTGCGCTTCGTTCGGTGAGCGAGAGATCCGGAAGCCCAACTTTCTGAGTGTGTCTGTATATGGTGGGTTTTGGTAATGCCTGAAACTTGCGCGCCTATACTAACTTTCCTACGTTACTAATAGGGTTCTATCTTCGTGGAAGGTAGCCCATGTCCACCCGATCCCTAAAAAGGGAGACCGTTCTGACCCATCGAATTACAGGCCAATTGCGATAACATCCTTGCTCTCCAAGATAATGGAGAAAATTATAAACCGCCAGCTTCTGCAGTACCTTGAGGATCACCAGCTGATCAGTGATCGCCAATACAGCTTTCGTCGTGGGCGATCGGCTGGTGATCTTCTTGTGTACCTCACTCACCGTTGGGCAGAGGCCTTGGAGGGCAAGGGTGAGACGCTAGCATTCAGCCTAGACATCGCAAAGACGTTCGATAGGGTCTGTCACAGGGCACTTCTATCGAAGCTACCATTATACGGAATCCCCGAGGGACTCTGTAATTGGATCGCTTTGGATGGTCGGAGTATAAAAGTCGTCGTAGATGGCTCCTGCTCCGATACTATGACCACTAATGCTGGTGTACCAGAAGGCTCGGTGCTCTCCCCGACGTTGTTTATCCTGCATATCAACGACATGCTCTCCATCGAGAATATGCGTTGCTATGCAGATGACAACACGGGTGACGAGCGGTATACCGAGCTACGGAATATCCCTCGGAGTATAAAGGAAAGAAGGGTTCAACTTGTGTCTGAAGTCGAGCGCTCTCTGGAGCGGTCCTCAGAATGGGGTGAACGGAACCTAGTCCAGTTCAACCCCACAAAGACACAAGTTTGCGCGTTCACTGCAAAGAAGGACCCGTTTGTCATGGCGTCAGTTCCAAGGAGTAACTCTCCAAACTTCCGACAGTATTAGGGATCCTCGGCGTCGAAATATCGAACAAAGTCCAGTTTGGGAGTCATTTGGAGGACAAAGCCAAATTAGCCAGCAAAAAGTTGGGCGTACTGAACAGAGCTAGGCGGTACTTCACATCGAGACAGGGTCTTGTACTATACAAAGCGCAAGTTCGTCCTCATGTGGAGTACTGCTCACATCTCTGGGCAGGCGCACCCAGCTATCAGCTAGACCCACTTGACTCTCTCCAAAGGCGTGTTGTTCGAATCGTTGGGGATCCCAATCTTACGGACGGATTGGAGTCGCTGGAGCGGCGGAAAGACTTTGGGTCACTCTGTGTACTCTACCAACACCGTCACCGTTTTACCAACGTACCACTCGACACCGCAGCAGGGTTCATCCATTTCACCTGGAAACGATATGGTCTTCAACTGTACGTTTCAAGCGATCATTTCTCCCACGTACGTGCAAGCTCTGAAATGAACTACCTGCTGCTGTGTTTCCCGAGCGCTATGTCCTTCTTTAAACGAGGTTTAAGAAGAGTATTTTCTTCACGGTAGGCAACGGCCTGGCTGTGCCCCTGCTATTGCAAAGGTCCATGTGCGGCAGAATCACTTACCAACAGGTGTGCTGCCTGCTCGTTTGCCACTATCGGCAATAAAAAAAATGTAGACATTGAGAGTGAAATTGGCGTACTATACCATGCTTGTCAGGTGGTTTTCTTTAGGATAGTCTTTCTATTAAGATTGATATTATCTGGCTGCGTCTCATAATCCTCTTCAACGATCACCAATGTTATCTTAGTTATTTTAAGTTTTGAGAGTTTGTAAATAATATGTCACTATCTTTTTCTGTGAGTGTCGTAAGAATTGCCTATCTTAATATATATATGTCGCAGCATCACTACCTCTGGCACCATATCTTGATAGTTTTTAAGAATCAATCGATTACGGAAACGTCAAGTATTATACTTGGGTGTTTTGATACAACGTTGGCAATGATTTTTGATGTTTGTCGTTTGACCGTTAACGTTTAAAATATTACCGAGCTTTCGTTATTGAGAGCGGTCCGTTGAATACTCAGTGGGGAACGAGACTCGAGAGCGATCGGTCGTTGTTGCTGCCACGTGGTATCAAATTCACCGCGTTTCCTGCTGCCACGTGGTATCAAATTCACCGCGTTTCCCTAACTTGTAAGTTAGCTGTCGGCAACCGCGTAATTAGTGGTTATGATAGAAAAGTGTTAACGCTAATTGTTGAATACAGTTTAAAAGTAGCCATCCGAAGTGTTATTTTATCCCACCACGATGTGTGACCGATCTGATAGTAATGCAGCACGGCTTTTATTTTTATTATTTTTTTTTTTTTTTGTGTGTACAGCTGTTGGCCGCAAATGGCCTTGACAGCTTGACGCGGACTATGGGTGAGCGCTGAGGGCTCTCAACCCGGAGAAAAGTATGCTAAGCGACATCGCCCAAGGGCTCCCCCTGTGGGGAACGGACCTCGGCTTGGGGCGTCGCCGGAGGCAAAGTGGGCGTGCCCACGTTTTTAGTGGTGACTTTTGCGCGGCGCGGTTTCGCACCTCGACGGCGAGGGCGGAACCGCGGATATTTATTTGTTAAGGCCTCGCGGGCCGTGTAGGCTCTTTGTTGAGCGAGTGTGATAATGTCGTCCTCTTCGTCGAGGACGTGACGAGGACGTCGGATGGAGGAGATTTTGGAGGGTCTATAGGAAGCCGCCCCAACCACTAGTTGGTTGGGGTGTGTCATGGCAGAGTCAAAGTAGCTCTGAGAGCACCGTTTCATAAACTGCTTGATGGTCGGCAGTTCGAGGTCGATGTGGAGATCGACGTTTCGTATGAACCACGGTGCTCCCGTAGCTCGGCGCATGAAACGATTTTGTAGTGTCTGTAGCCTGTGGATCCTGTGTGGCTTAACATGCGCGAACACCACGCTGGCATAGGTCATGATAGGCCGTATGCAGGTGGTGTAAAGTCGGACTTTAATGCAGCACGGCGCCCAACCCTCGATATATAAACCTTCTTTCTTTGTAATTGAACTCCGTCTAAACGGCCTTTGTGGCTATTCCGATGGATATGAGAATAGATTAACAATTGGAACCGGTAGGTGGCGCTGTGATCGATTTCAAGGAGAATTCTTTTTACTTTTTTTTTTAGATTTGAATAGAACAAAGTCAGCCAGTAGTTAGGTAGTATAAAATTTCAAATTGTTATTGTCACTAATATTAGGGAGTTTTATTATGTATATTTTAGGTTCAAATCCCGCGTGTGGCAATTATTTTTTACTCGTAAATATTTTTATAGAAATGCATGCAAGTTAAATCTCAATCATTTCAATGATAGCTACCCTATTGTGTCATGTAGGTACTTAGTATGTCATCATTTAATACAATTCTAATTGAAATTTAGATTATTAGATCGGAACAGTGAGTAAACATTTTCTGATAAAAGACGCACGTCTGCAATGAAGACGACAAATGTGAGTGACAAATTCAATGGCATACGTTAGTCTACACGGAAATGCCTGAACGCAGGGATTTGTCACGGATTTGATGCCAGGTCCATATAGTGGACTATTCCAAATGTTAAACTTGTGGTCAGATGTGGACCACAATAAATATTTATGCTTAAATCAAAATAATAGCCGTTCTTATTTAAGAGAAAAATACAAAGCAGTTAAGAGGACTGCCGACAGAAGTGAAAACTTAAAATTATTTGGTGTTTAAATCATAATTTTTTGATTTGTACGATGTCTGTCTTTTATTTAAGATTCCATAAGATTAAAATATTCAAACAAAAGCGCTATTTTAATAATGCACTGTATATTAAAATTTAATTTTACTAATCTATTCAATTTTACTTATAACTAGCAATCCGCCCTCGCTTCGCTTCGGTTATAGGTTATAGGTTATAGTGGTTTTACCCGCGTAGTTCCCATTCCCGTGGGAATACCGGGATAAAATATAGCCTAGTTTACGCCCTGATATTATAGCTTTCCATTGGTGAAAGAATTTTTGAAATCGGTCCAGCCGTTTTGAAGATTACCCGGAACAAACAGACAGACAGACAGACAGACAGACAGACAGACATACAGACAGACAGACAAAATTTTTTTAATTGCTATTTTAGGCATAGGTGTCGTGCAAATAACCGTGTGAGCATGAAAAAAGCCTATTAATTTGACATTACAAACAGACACTCCAATTTTATTTATTGGTATAGATACACAGCGCTATACGTCAGCTGTATAGCTACAGATATACTACAATAAGCATGCCAGTGACACGTACGAACGAGATTTCATCCATACAAAAGTATCTAAGGCGCATGGCACACTGCACATGTACCAGTCATGAGCCTATCGGTGCCGCGAACCCGTAAGATTTTCCCCTACCAAAAAACGCGGGTAAATAATTTTTCACCTTAAAAAACTACAAACATTATCATATATGATGTTTACGCGAGTACTACACATTGAAAATAAAACTATAAACAACAACTAAACGTTTTTGGACGTCAGACATCTTAGACTGCCCGTGACCATGAATGCTGTAAAGTATTCGAAACTTGGTGCAATCATAAATCTAATACAAACGCGATATAATTCGTAAAAGTAGTTTTATTTTAATTTTTTAACATCTACAAACATTATCTAATAGGTAGCAACATATTATAGCAAGCCACTATTAGTAGCAATATTGTAACTAAACTGAGAGTAATAACATCCCTTACCATTTCTTGTGCGCAAGTTATAAAAATCTGAGTGAACATTGAGTTATAAAAAAAGCTGAAGGTTGTTAAAATACTTCATAAATTTCTAATATTCAGCACAGCAAATTACATAAAATAATTACGATACTGAAATGATATTTTCTTTATGCAAAAATAAAGTTATGAGAACATTAATTTTGTTGTATTTCTGACATTTTTAAACTGTTTTAACTTGACCTGCTTTTTATTGCTTTTTTATTATCATCATTACAGCCCATAGAAGTCCCAATTAGGACTCAGGTTTCTCAGCAATGTCCGAAAAATTTACATACTAAAATGCGCTGGTCAGAGGTGTCGATAGAGAATTTTATGTCAAGTTATCCTTCTCTTCATAGAATTTATGTACATATAATATCCTTTAGTCGTCTTTTACGACACCCACTTGCAAGATAAGGGGTAGTGAATTGTATTCTTACTCCGTCACCACACCAATAGTTTTTCTATCAGGTCAAATTAAATAAATACAATTTTACCGTCTTCTTGTTGATAAATTGATCTGATATTCCACACACATATATTTATATATTCAATATTTGTTAACCCAAGATGGACGATTTCAGGTAATAACAACTTTTCACAATCCTCTGAATACGTGTATCAAATAATGCAATTTCAATAGCAGATACACTATTAAAATATTCTAAATCTAATATGGCCAGCAATGAAATGGTAAATTAAAAAATGTTTACCACCCCCTCAATCAAATTACTTTTCTGTTCATAGTGCTTGTAAATCATAAAATTTAGACAGTTTAGTTACAGTAAAACTTAAATCTGGGCTTATATAATGAGAAATATTAAACAACGAAAAACAAACTAAAAACTTAAAAATAAGATAATTTTAACCACATAGGTATTTTCTACTAGCTTGACGGTTGGATTTTTTATTGCAAACGCCGGCAAACTACCAAATACTACCAAGTACTAATGGTAAGTTTTGCTGCCACGTGTCATGGTTCAGTGATGCTAAAGGTGCCGTTCCAACCTCGGCTGCAGGCTGCGAATGCAGGCAGCACATGCAGTGGCTGCACGAAGCCGGCTGCGGCTGCACGACTGGTTTTCTATGTAGTAGTATGAATTTCTATGAAATACATTCCGAACGCGGCTGCGGCTGCACGTGTTGCCGAGCCTCGGCTGCAAGTGCTGCTGCGACTTGCAGCCGCAGCCGATCGCAGACCAGTAGTGCT
The DNA here is from genome assembly GCA_032191425.1 of Lymantria dispar. Classification (NCBI taxonomy): domain Eukaryota; kingdom Metazoa; phylum Arthropoda; class Insecta; order Lepidoptera; family Erebidae; genus Lymantria; species Lymantria dispar. Next base: position 7,243,187 of record CM063446.1, read on the forward strand.
GCGGCTGCAAGTCGATGCGCACGTAGTTACGTCACTCCAACGTGTTGAGACAAGTTCCAAGTAGTCGCTACTCGGAGCCAATCTCACCAAACTTTAATTTGCCATAAAATTAGCCCACATATTGGATAGAGTCACAGTTTTTATCGACTCTCGATATTTAGATTTAACATCAATATTTGTTTCAAGAAAATGAGATATTTGAAGGCTGAAGAAGATCACTTAATTAATCTTGTAACAAAATATCCTGTTCTTTTTGATATAACCCACATGAAATATAATAATAATATGGCTAAAGATACCGTCTGGAAGGAATTAGCCGCTGCTTGCCGCAGCACGTGCAGCCAGCCTCGGAATCACTACCGGCTGCGAATGTAGGCAGCGGCTGCGTGTCATGCGTGTGCTACCTGCATCCGCAGCCTGCAGCCGAGGTTGGAATGGCACCTTAAAGGTGCTAAAAAATTAGGTCTCCTCAGCAGTCTAGGGCATTGATTGGACTTAAAATCCTAGGGTGTAGCATAAATTGATTAAATAAGTAATTATCATGTATACCTATATTCTATGTATGTATTTGTATAAATATTAATAGAAAAATGGGAATTACAATTCATTATATATTAGAGAAACTTAAGTCATGGTTTCTTTTTTCACAATGTACTTGACATTGAATCAATAACTCAAACACTATTACACAGAAGATTTTACAGAAGGCAGACAGGCCAGACAGTAATAGAAAATTAAAAATAAAGTTGATATAAAATACAGCTACAAATTACTCTCTAGTATTCAGATCACTAATTTTATTTTAGCTTCTCAAAGCACATCATAAGTTAAGGTTTTTATTATATAAGCATATACTTACGATATACTCGTACATTACCTTCGAGAAAATAGAAACAGTTGAGCTACAATATCCCTTAAATTGAAATTAATTATGTTGTCTTTTGTAGTACAAATTGCTCCATTTCGGGCGTGTGATAGCCTGTCTCGAAATTTATTATTTAAATTATAAACATCAGAAACCAACATGTTAAATGTACTGTAATGTTGTGAACGATATTTATATATTTTTAGAAATGTGGTGAAATATACTATCGATTGTGACTGTATGTTTTTTTTATATTACTCAAAAACAGCTATTATATATGTTGCTGCAGGTCTTACATAACTTTGTGAAATCTCTGATGTTTACGCGAGTATAATATATTATTAACTAGCAATCCGCCCTCGCTTCACTTCGGTTATAGGTTATAGTCGTTTTACCCGCGTAGTTCCCGTTCCCGTGGGAATACCGAGATAAAATATAGCCTAGTTTACGCCCTGATATTATAGCTTTCCATTGGTGAAAGAATTTTTGAAATCGGTCCAGCCGTTTTGAAGATTACCCGGAACAAACAGACAGACAGACAAAAATTTTTTAATTGCTATTTTAGGCATAGGTGTCGTACAAATAACCGTGTGAGCATGAAAAAAGCCTATTATTTTGACATTACAAACAGACACTCCAGTTTTATTTATTGGTATAGATAAATCAATTTTTACGAAAGGACTCTCTTATCCTCTCGTGACCATAACCGTTAAAAAGTGTTCATAACGTTGAGAAATCAAAAATGTCTAATCTCAAACTTTTTAAATCTGTTCTAAATGTGTTGTTTATCTTGCACATCAACGACATGCACTTCGTAGAAAATATGCGTTGCTATGTAATTGACAGCATGAGTGACGAGCGGTATACTAAGCATCAGTGGCGGCTGGTGGGTCATCAAAGTGGTGGTGCACTTTACTTGCTCACTAAGCATTAAGATCAGAAATTGCAAGGGAACAACAATTTACGAAAAAAAAATATTTTTTTTGAACGCATTACCTTTTGTAGGTGTACTTCGAAGAAAAATATTTTTTTTTGATTTTCACGCTTCAAAAAATATTTATAAAGGAGGGCCTCAGCGAGCCCGCCAATTGATATCAATTTTATTTTGAAAAGTTTTGTTATCGTCTTGAATATAGTCTATATTTATACTCATTTTCACTCACACCACACATACGCAGTATAAATAGAACTAAGATCAAAATATAAAAAACTATTACTTAATGTAAACAAACCATATTTAACTCGTCAAAGATACATCGAAACTATACCTACTTACTGTACTACACGTCATCGGCGAATTTCGCCGAAAGTCGAGTTCTCTCGGCAATGTTCGGTTCGTTCGTACGGCGCACGGGAACAGATTCATTTATCAGTATTTCTATGAACTATCTTCTGTCTCACGCGTCAGGCATTTTAACTCATATCTAATACAAGTTGTATGGGCAGTCTCCATGCGCTCGCCTAAGCGCACGAGAATTTTTTTACAAAGAGAAAATAAGTTTAATAGTTTGGTAGAGGGCTTAAATTGTTTCGTCATAATTTGAAATTTTATTTGTTATATGTTTTTGTATGTTCAAAGAATAAATATTAATATACCTAGTAATTTAAAAATAAAGATTACATTTGTAATTTTTAAATATTTTAATTTGGTGGTTCAGTGCACGAGCACACTTAAGGTACAGCCGCCACTGCTAAGCATCAGAATCCCTCGAAATAGATTACAGGAAAGGGATTCAACTTGTGTTTAAAGTCGAGCGCTCTCTGAGGCGGGCCTCGGAATGGGATGAACGGAACTTTTTCAATCCCAAAAGACACAAGTTTGCGCGCTCACTCCAAAGAAGGACCCGTTAATCATGGCGCCTCAGTTATTCTTGGCAGTCTTTCAAATTTTTGAGATCCACAATTTGAGATCATCCGCGTCGAAATATAAACCAAAGTCCAGTTTGGAAGTCATTTGGAGGACAAAGCTAAATTTGCAAGCAAAAAGTTTGGCGTTGTGCATAGAGCTAGGTGGAACTTCACGCCAAGACAGCGTCTTATGTTATACAAAGCACAAGTTCATCCTCATGTATGCGTGCTACCATATCTGAGCAGGCGCGCCCTAATTTCACCTAGACCCACTTTACCCTTGCAGGGGCAAAGACGTGCTTTTCAAATCGTCGATGATCTCAATCTCACGGACAGGTTGGAATCGCTAGAGCGGCGGCAAGAATTTGGGTCACTCTGTGTATTTTAACTTCTACCTTGTTTAAAGTAGGATTAAGAAGAGTACTTTCTATACAGTAGATAGCAGCCTAGCTGTGTCCCTGGTATTGCAAAGGTCGATGAGCGGCAATATCACTTACCATCAGGTGTGTTGCCTGCTAATTTGCCAACATCAGCACTAAAAATGACACAAATTACAACCAAGTGGTGATGCAGACCCTTTAGCCATTTTTAATTGATTGTCGGTATATGTGAACTATTTTAAAGCGTACCTATATTTACAAATTCTAGCAATATAGTGAGAGTGAGTGAATTATTAGACCACATCACACAAATGACCGATAGAATTGTTAGGTAAGAAACATTATCGAGCAGCAGCCAGACGCGTGATGATGACTCAGTTGGTCTGACATTAATAAAAGACGCAATAAACGTTCGAGATGACATTCAATTCGTTAAATTTAAAGTTTGAACTTACTTTTCGGCTTTTCTTGGTAAAAAAATCAACCTAGCGTGTGTAGAATAAATCTCAACCCTAAAATATCGCTGCTATACATTTGGCTAGTACATCAAAATTTAACCTCAAATGTTTTTAGAGAAATGTCAAAAGAGACGAACGTTTTCGCTTTCTTTATGTGGAACATTTTAATGATGTTGTAGAAAATAATGTTAGGTCGTCAACAAGTTGAAGTTTTAATAAGGGTCAAGTTTGTTTCAACGTATTTTAACCTTTGTACTACAAGATAGATATATATTTCGAAAACTACATTTTTTGGATTCCATTTCCAAAAGAGTTGTTATGTGGGAGGATCACACTGTCGACAGTTGTCTGTCTACAGCCGCGGGCCGATCTGTCCGAGGTAGTACTACACTCTTGCAAAATATTGATGTTTGAGTAGTAGTAATCTATTCCTACACTCTGTTCGGTGAGCAAGAGAGCCGGCAGCCCTGCTTTCTGGGAGAGTTTGGGTGTGGTGAGTATTGGCGATGCCTTAAGTAGCACTGAACCTCATTTCACGCATTCCCACTCCCTTCACTATCTTCAGGGTAGGTAGCGGCCTAGCATAGGTAGCGGCCCAGCAGTATCACTTACCATCAGGTATGCTGTTTGCCTCCAATAGCTTTAAAAAAAAGAAAGAAAGAGGAGCCAGCGGAACATTTACTGCGAGTTTTAGACTTCTTTTACATTAGTATTATTCAACATAGCACAGCATCGAGTAAGCTCTAGTGATATAGAAATATATGTATACGTATTAAAAGAGTAGCCCTCTTTAATTCCTTTCATTCGATAACCAATATGGCAATTTTAAGAAAAAAATTGTATTCATAATTTTGTAAATTTTGACATAGGCTATAAAAATGAAAAATAATGAATACAATTTTTAGGGTTCCGTACCCAAATAGGGATATAATATACAAAATTAACATCTATTTGAAAGAAGGAAACCTTGAAACAAACCTCTATATCAATACTTCTAAACAGCGTATAGTAGGTCAATTTCACTACCACTTTGGAAGAGGCTCGAGCCCAGAAGTGGGATATATATAAGCTGAAATGACGATGATGAGATGACCTTACACTCATATACATACAGGGCAAATTCCTGGCAATAAATAAAATAGTTTAGTTACTATTTGGGCAAGGTATTTTAGAGTTTTGTATTTAAATATAAACAATGATATACCTACATTATATACTATAGCCTTAAACAAAACTTTGAAAACTCATCCCCTACCCTATCTATAGTAAATCTTTTCCAACCGCTTTACAAAGTTAGTTAGGGTATTTCATCAAAATTACTAAAACAAATTTGGTACTATAGGTATCTGTTCAGGTTCAACCAAATTTGTCGTTTAATATTTTCGTCGTTATAAAAGACGTCTTACGTACTATGTGTTCTATTAGAAAATGTTTACACTGTGTTCTCATTCAGTACTCTAATTTTACAGATAGAATTGTTCTGAACAATGACTTGACCCAATAATCTAAATTATTCATATAAACATTTTCTGATAGTTGGCGTAATAAAACGTCTCGTCATCGACAGCTCTCAAAGCTATACTCTTAGAATTAAGGTCAGATACTTAATATCAGCCTTCTATTTATACGACAAAACTAACGAATAAACCTATTTAACTTAAATTTGTATAGCTGTATGAATAAAGTATTAGCTTACTAAAATAAAGCAAAGGAAAATTCCTTTTAAGATTTTCTCACAGGATCCAATGAGAGTCAATTTAAATTTAAAATTGAATGAATATGTAAAATGTTACATTCGTATGTAAATAGTTGCCTGCTTCTCTACTGCAAGTTAGTGCTACAGAAAATGTAGCTTATGAGAGTAAACGTTTATGAAAAGAGTAATTGCATGAAGAAATTGAAACAGCTCTTGTACTTGCTCCTCTCGGCTGATATAATCAACGAGTTACTGTGGGCATGACCTTTATATTGGGAGGCAATATTCACAAATATAAGTAAGGTTAGGTAAGTTTTCATGGTGCAATATATGAGCGTCTAAAATAAACTACTTAAATATATACAAAATATATCTGGAACGTAAATGGATATAAATTAATAAATATATTGGGAACACGTGAGTAAATAAACTTAAGAAAGCTATCAAGAGTTAATAAATTTTGAATTTTCTGAATAATTACTCAGACTGAGCAGTTTCTCATTCAGTAATTTGTCTATATTATTTTAATTAAACTGTACATAAACCTGTTTTATGAAACTAATTCTAGTTGTGTCCTAAACCTAGTTACTTTTGTGATATAATATTATAATTGTAAGGTGTAGCGTATTTTATATAACAAAATAAGATTTTTATTATTTTAATATTTGGAATATGGTTTGCCTTGTAGTTTATACTTTGTCATTCTCACTAAAAAGTTTCTGCTTGCGGTAGCTGTGTGGAACGGATGTTGCGTTTCATTTCATTACAGTTGATGACAGGGATTTTTGCTCTAGTAAGAGATTTAATCCAGTTATAACCCTGTATCAATTTCATAATAAAATTATATACAATCTTGGATAAAAAAAAGTAATATAAAATATAATTCAAACCCGCCTAGTCTCTTGTCGAATCTTTTCAGTTACGGACGCTTTCCGATTCGATAATAGATTATTGGATTAATTTTAGGTAAAATATAAAATTGATGATATGTAAGTGCTCTCGTAGGGCTTAGGTATACATAATAAATGAACTTTCTGTTATAGAGGGGCCCATGGCCAAAAGTCGACGTCGATTAACGGATAGTAAACTGTATATTCAACTTTTTGAATTTATTTCTTACTAATATTATAAATGCGAAAGTCGAGACGAGTCGAGTGTGATGATGTGAAGATGTTTGTTGCTCTTTCACGCAAAAACTATTGGATGGATTCGAAATGGATTTTAATGAAACTTCACAATAATATAGCTTACATATCAGAATAACACATAGGCTATAATTTATCTCGATATGCCATGGTAAAAGTTTGCATTACAAAAAAAAAATAGCAACATTTACATTAAACTCTGATAAAAACAAACAAATAGCGTGGAGCACTGGCACAAATGAGTAATATTCTATACACTACACAGTCAGCTGATGCGAATCATAAGCGTCGCCATATTGGCCTCGGCTGCTCTTTCGAGCGCCTTTCACTTTACCTCTACTCCGCGGCCGACCATCACGCGACATGCAATAGATGGACGAAACGACCTGCGCCTCATGCCGCGCTAGCCAAGGCCACGAGTGACGTGACCGGGGAATTAGTCCACCACCCGCCGAGAGGTCGACTGCGTGAGGAAAGACCGACGTCCTCCCCGAGGGGGGGACGTCGGTCGATGGGAGGGTACCCCAAATAGGGGGTATTCCGTCGGGCCGACCACTGATTACAAGTAACCCTGCTCCGGTGGTCGCTCCGGACGGAGTGGTAGGAAGAGCGCGCCGACCGCAACCCCCAAAAACCACCCCAAAAAAAAAAAAGGACGATGTAATAAAAGTTTCACTTTAAATATAAATTATGTTTCAGTGACAAAGAGGTTATGGGTTGAACGCTTGAGCTTATGGATATGTGATGACATGGTATAACAGTAATATTATTAGGAAAGTTTTAAAAATAAATGTTGAAGGGTGAAAGCAAGACCAAATAAGACATAAATTGAGTGCGTGAAGCATAAAATAGATAGACAGAGAGTAGCCACAGTTTAACGTCTCGGAAACCCAACCGAGTTGGTATCCAACTCGGTTGGGTCACCTGACCTCCGAAATTGAATCCTCCCCCGAGGCTTACGTCTGGGATTTTGCCGGTATAGTGCCGAGTTAGCTTGGATTTGTGATCTTGGATCAAGCTGACAATAAAGTTTCGTGATGATTTATTTAACTGCTCATAGAAGCTTTCGACCTTTCCCAAGTCACACTCAGAGATGAAATGACAATGCAATCATCGACCTTCAGCTTAGTCTTTGGTATTGCTCAGTAGATAGTTCACGTGCGAACACTTTAGAGCTATGGTTCTACTGTATATTGTGTCACACAGACCTGGAGATCTGCCTATTTAGCTATTCTGGTATTGAACAGATGTAGGTTGGAAGGTATACTTCATCAAGCGTGGTGACTTGACTTTTATGTGGATACTAAATGGACCTCGTTACATACGTATGCAGTGATTGCATCAGTTTTAATTCTGCTGATCACTGAAATATCTGTCGTTTGTCCAACAAGATGAAATAATTTCTTGTTGAACTATCGTGGCTAATCCAAGTACATTTCTTTTGTGGATACGTCTCGAAGAACGTATTCTTCATAAAGAGGTTTTCCCTCTCCAAGAAATAAGCCAGTTTCTCAGCCTCTGGTTTTTTTGTCTATATCCGTGATGCCCCACCCTCAACGATCCATAACTCCGTTTGCTCAATTTTGCGTTAATGTCTCTCATAAATATCGTGAAGTAGAATTTAGACGAGTATACGACTTTCGAGACGTCTTCGTAAAAGGCCTTCATCTCGTCGTCGGAGTATGCCGAATAATGCCGTAATTGCCACACTTGACAGTCGGGTTGGTTATCGCAGTGTTACACGTTTCCCTGGAGAGGGCTGCTGCCCGCTTTCCTTATGTACCCTTTTTTTTGGGGTGGGCCATAGTCAGTGCACCTGCCGCCTGGCTCCGTCCGGGGCGACGGAGGGACAGCGCGCGGCCCTATGACCCACCCGTGGCACGTCACCTTCGTCGTTGGTCCGACCACCGGTGCAGAGTTCCTTGTCTTCGGTGGTCGGCTCAAACGGAATACCCCAGTCGCAGAGTACCTTCTTCTCTCGACTTTCCCCCTCAGGGAATTAGGCATCATTAGGCTCAGATTCTCGCGCCTTCGCCGCCCGAGTCGCCGGCGGCGGATTGCGTCGTCATGGAAGCGTTCTTCCCGCGCGCGCTCCACCGCTTTCTTCCGCGAGACTATTGCCTCGCAGAATGCAACGACCGCGCCCCAATTCCTGATGCTGCCGAGAATCGTCCTAGCGATGGTCGGCAGCGTCAAGTTGGGACCGATGATTGCGATAAGATCACGGCGCTACTGTGCCCACGCGGGACACACCTCGAGTGTGTGCTGCGCCGTGTTTTCGTCGCAATCACAATGGTGGCAGGACCATGTTCTCTCCCTCCTCACGACCGTGTGCAGGCACTTGGGGAAGCAACTGTGCCCCGTCAAGACCTGCACCAGTCGGACGGAAAGCACCCCATGCATCCGCTCCAACCACACCATGAGCACCGGCCAGAAGGCGTCGACATTCCTGACACCATACCGAGGCCTCTCCAGCCGGAATGCCCAACGGGCAATGACGTCTTGGCGGGCGTCGACCGCCAGGTGACAATCTCCTTGATCGAGACCATGCCGCCGCGGGCTCACGTCTGCGACACCCACCGGTAAAGTCCGGCGGTCTTGTGGGACACCGCACCCCCCCACCGGTCCCCTAGTCGGTGGGTGTAGAGGACGTTGCGCCTCTCCAAATAGTCTACCACCAGGCGCCTCAGGTAAATGGGCGCCCCGTGATACCGGAGCGCCTCCCTGATGCAACTAAATATCAGACTGTTGAATGCGTTGGCGATGTCTAGAGATACCGCCAACAGCACTCCTCCGCCGGTGACGGCCTCAGTCACCACGGCCCTCAGGCGCAGCAGGGCCGTAATCGGGGAATGCTCCCTCCTAAATCCAAACTGGGTGTCTGACAGATCGGGTCCGGTGCTGACGTGGTGCCACTCCCTACCCTAAGTCGACTTTTATGACTCCTACAGACAAGCGATAATTGTATTCTTATCCCGTCGCTATACAGGATAACACACATATAACATATAGGTATTTATATAACATAAACTTAACAGGCTTCTTCAACTTCAACCTCAAATCTAGAAACGAATCCTTATAAATACTTTATTCAATCAAAATTAACTTGAAGCTGAATAAACATGTTATTATTAAACACGTAATTTGTATTCATTCATTCTATACGAAAATGCTCCGACACTGTTACGAGTTCATGCTATTTTATTTCTCAATACATATTTTCCATATTTTTGTTATGACGAGTTTGTTAAAAGGCTAACGATTCTAGGATATGTATATATAGCTGAGTGAGCGGATTTGTCGTCGCGCCGCCAGTGATAATGTCTAACGCAGGGGTAGGAGAGTCGCAGAGCAGCCGCGAGCGCAGCAGACTACACTTCATATGCGACGCCTGCGCACCCCATGCTGGGCGAGATGCTCAGTAGAAAAACCGAACGAAGCAAAGTTAATACCGTTACAACACCGCCGACAATGGCCAAGTAGTCGCGCCTCCCTTCTGTCCAATCTGTTTGATTAGGTCTTTCTGTTCTGTTCAAGCTTCAGTTTTAACAATATCTTTGTTACTTTTCCTCCTGTTAGTTTAGTTTTTATTTGAATTTTTTTGTTATCTATCAGTGTGGATTGGTCTACACTGATGATTCTTATAAAGGTTTACACGTAACTTCTTTCTATGTTAACCTTTTCTATAAGTTTAAAAAAGTTACACAAAACACATTTATTGTTTCATATAAATACGTGATGCTTGATGTGACTTGTTACCAAGTAGCATAGTATATTTTTATTTCCATCTAGATTACGTTTAGATTAGATTGGACTATAATGTCGTGTGCCGTTTGGATCCTGTGACTCGTTTTTGTAATTGTCCCATCTTCTATACTCGTCTATGTTTGTCCTTCATTAGGCATGTACTTTTTATTTTTGTGTCCCCTTGTTACGTCACTTTGATATGCTTATCCTTTATACTTTCAAAAACAATATAGTTACTATCTATAAAACATACCTGCGGTTTCGCCCTTTATATTTCGTTAGACCTTTAATTTTTGTTCATAATGACTGTCATATAGCTGCTACCACTGCTTTCATATTTATATAAATGTTTAGGATTCCTTATTCTCGGTATTTTTTCATAAACAGCTTATATTTTGTTACTCTTTTGTATTGTATCTATTATTTAAATTGTGTATTTGGTATTCGATTTTGCAGGTTTCTTGTGAAAAAATGGCAAACCAGTGCGTTCATTGTTTTAAAAATATATTATAACCTATAATTTCTATTTTTTAATATTATAAATAAAAATGAACAGCTGGTTCCCATTTATTAAATCTCATTTATGACTGACCCATTCCTTGTATACATCCCTAACTTTGTCCCAATGACGGCGTGTTTTATTTTAGACCGGCAGTGGCGCGTCAGCAGTCGGCCCCAACCCTGGTGTTTAGGTGTGTCGATGTTATCACTTATTATGCCACTCACAGCACTTGGATCAAACAAGAATATATCATTATTAAAATTGAAAGTAAATAGTAAATAGTAACATTTTCAGAATTCTCGTTTTATTCAAGTTGTAATAACAAGTCCCACGAGCATCCCCTGAGAATCGCTTGTATTGTCATGCTCTGTCGTATTGCTTTCCATTGTTTAAAAGCTTCGTATAAAAATTATATTAAAAACATCTCCTTAAATTGTTAAGTCTGGTACAAACCAATAAGATACCAAACATTGAATGAGGGTTTTGATGTGAGGAAAGGAGCAAAAATTTTACAAAGTAAACTCTTTTGAACGATGAACGAAATGAAATTCACTATGTTCAAGGTGAAAGGCATTTATTAATCGAACCTTTTACTTTAGATAATAATTTGTGTTATCCTAAAACTAATAATTCGCAATGATTACACGAGTTTATACGTTTTAAATTATCAAGTACCTATCAAATCTTTTTTTTTTTTTATTGTAAACATTTGTTTGTCCTAAAAATTGAAAATACTTCAAGGATTCGGTTTTTAATTAGGACAACTCTATATGCGATCTACTATCTGAACATTTGAAAAAAAAATTACTACATCAAGGAGCGCTTCTTAAAATTAAAAAGCATCATTAGTAAATGGAGATCATATTTTTATATTTCATGTAAGTATTTTTATCCAGCAAAGATGTTTAAAAGTTAAAAATATTTAATACTCATATTAAAACTAAATTCATACAAACAAGCTGTTATAGAAAACATATTTTAATGTACAATGAAGAATATTTAAGATAAATATAACGATCCAAAATTTATTTGCCTTAAGCATTACAATGTTAGAAAAACCTTTGTGAACAAAAACTTATGTACTGTCATTAAAGTGAAATTCGACAACTTCGTTAGTTTATTATCTTAAAAACCAAATGGAAAGCAATGTCCTAGCATTAAGAATTTTAAAGCACGTTGCATGAAACAGATGTCTCTCATTGTATGCATAGGTAATCATATTTAAAGCATGCAGCTCTGGTCTTCCAATTATCTATAACGTCACGTTTCTTTCAAGATGCAAATTCAGTTTACACGTCAGTTCACAATGTCCTTCGAAAAGGTTTTTTTTTCTAATTTCAGGTGCGTTTTAATTATTCTCTTTTCAACAAGAGTTTTTTGAGAAGATTGAGAAATATTAATACTCTATTATTGTTCTACAAATACCTACTTACAGGACTATAGGACTTATTACGTTTTTACATAAACCTTATTGTCTTCTGGGTAGGATTTTGTATTTACAATAGTTTGGTTAGAATACTTTTTTTAATATTCGAATGTTCTACAAAAGGAATTCACTTTTTATATTAGTATAGTAGTTAAAATTCAAATCAATTTATTCTAATTCACATTTTTATATCAACAATTTAGATACGCATAACTAGTCGTAGCAATTAGACAACTAAATAAATATCACTTTGTTGAAATAACAATTAGAATTTAGATTTATTAACCTTAGCTATATCAATTAGTATTCAGAATTTGCTTAGTAAAAATGTTCTATTAATAAAGTCTTTTAAAGCATTGTTATTTACAATTTGTTCATTAGAATTTAATAAAGCTAACTTGTTTCGGATAATTTTAGTTTTTATTAACTATGTATAGAAAATGAAATTAAAATTTTTATATTTCTAAACTTGTAATTAAAAAGCTATTAGTGAATTATATAAGCGATTAGAAAATTCAAGATGTATAGTTGTATGGACTGCAGCATTTGTTGGTGTAAACGATGTTCTAATAGCTTGACAGCTTTCGATGGTAACTGAAATTCGTAAGAATATGAGTAGAATTTCGAAGAAATTAATGCTAATTACTATGAGGAGTTGAAGAAGCTTAATCGTTCTGCTTATTTTTGGTTAAATTCAAGATGCTAATTCTAATTTGGGATCTGCACAGGAGGTTGGCTGACGAGGATGACGAACTCTCTGAAGTGCAACCTGATGCTGTACCACCTGAGGTACGAGAATGGTTGGCGTCCACATTCACGAGGCAGTTGGCGACAGCAAAACGAAAGTCAGACGAGAAACCGAAGTTTCGTTCGGTAGCCCACGCAATCCGAGCGGGTATTTTCGTGGACAGAATCTACAGGAGGGTTACCAGCACGGCGCTTATGCAGTTTCCTCAAGATGTCATAAGAGTACTTAAGGTTGGTAAAATCATTTTATTGCATTGTATTCCTGATGGCCTTAAGATTACATACTTGTTTAATAAATTCTACTTCTAGTCTTACCTACTGGATTGAGCGCTTTAAACTATATGGCATGTTCCAAATTAGTGTGAACCCGAATTCCAGGCAAAAGGCTTCTTACATTTCTCTTAGATTTTCTGAAGAGAATAGGAGCTAGACGATTGAAAGTATGGTCAGTAAATCATAAAATACTGTCCTTATATTAGGGATGTCTAAAATTTCAATACAAGATGTGGATGAATTACGTCTCTATAAACATAACATTAACATAACATTATGAACAAAATTATAATAATGACAATATTTCTCAAATAATTTTTAAATTCTTTATCACAAATTAATTTTGTTTTAATACGTTTCGTATTCTTTCTTGGTAACTGAAACGATTGATTATTAAAAACGGCATGAGGTCGACGCCCTGGGTGGCATCGGGGAGGGATGATACCCGAAAGAGTAACCCTCCAGGCTGACCACGGACGTCAATGATTCGGTACCAGTGGTCGGTTCCATAGTGATGGTGGAGGAATACTGTAAGTTCTGGGGCCACACCCCACCCTTCTGTCACCCCGGATAGAATAGACAATGTGTGTCCAAATCATAGCACGTCCAAAACAATAAAAACCCGCTACTTTGCTTGCGTTGATTACTTAGACATTCATTATTTTAAGATTTATAGTTATTTTATCCTAGAAGACACCATTTATAGCACGTTTAGATTAACATGGTTTAAATGTGACGGAATTTAAAGCTTTGCAAGATCGATGGTAATGCAATAATTTAAATAGTTTGTCTCAATATCCTTATAAAATTTGCGATCTCTTTATGTCCATGGCTAAGATTTTCCCGTGATTCGATAAATATTGCTATGACTGTTTCTTGCATCACACTTTTTAATTCGGTGACCTATAAAGGCGTATTTTCCTTTTTTTTTAATTTTTAAGCTTTCATTTAAGTTGGACTTTTAGTAGTACAAATTTGAAAGCTACATTGAATTTCATGCAGTATTTTTTGTGTGGTGCATCTGTTTAGAGTCTATAATGTTCTTACGATTAAAATATTATATATGCATATTTAAAAAATTATAATAAGGCATATTTGCTATTTTGTTTCTTAGTTTATACAACGCACACATACAAAGTCAAAACAAATTTCTACAGCACTGACATGATACGGGACTACATTCTCAATTGTGTATAATTTTCGTATGTTATCGTAGTGCGTGTGTGATAGAACTTCTAGATATAGGTATATCTTTTTGAATATATGTCTTTTGCCACGTTTTATCTAATTTATAGCTGCATACGTTCAGACGCAAACCTACTCGTATTGCTTTCTAGACGTGAATTGCCAACCTCATTGTTTTAAAAATGAGTAAATATTACTTGGCTGAAAAATCCAATAGAATCATTGGCTCTAGTCAAGATGTGAATCTTACATCCGATAATTTTATCCTGAAGCCAATTTAGCTACCAAGCAGTTGAAGTGAAAGTGTTCATAAAAAACTTTTAAAATTACAAAAATTCTCAATTGAAACATTACTAAACAACTTATACAAGTAGAACTTTACTCGACACACACGAAGTCGTGGGCGTATAAACTTTTTTCATTATAAACGGGAAGGCATGTTGGGTTGCTTTTTAGGCATCAAATGTACCATTTCTCTAGACCAGTACGAGGTAAGAGCCGATAAATTTTCTTAAAATTATTGAAGTGAAATAAGCAAATAGCCCATTATGTTTCCTCACACCGTCTTCTCCTTTTTAAATATCATAAAGAAGCACTTAACTATACTCCGATGATGTTGGCGATATATAACAAACAAAGGTGAATTACATTGCCTCTCTTTTGGGATAGTCTATAGTCCTGTCACACCCAACCTAAACCACCCGAAGCGGTGGAAAGGTCTTTACACCTCTCTATCAACACATGGGCTTGTCACTGACATCGTATACTTGTCTTCAGTGGCCTGACCAGCAAGCAGTGGCGGCTGTACCTTAAGTGCGCTCGTGCGCTGAACCACCAATTCAAATGATTTAATAATTACAATGTTGGTTCATCTTTATATTTTAAATTACTATATTAATATTTATTATTTAAACACACAAAAACATATAACAAATATAATTTTAAATTATGACGAAACAGTTTAAACGCTTTACTAAACTATTCTAAACTATTAAAACTTATTTTCCCTGTAAAAAAATCTCGTGCGCTGAGGCGAGCGCACGGGGCTGCTAATACAACTTCTATTAGTTAAAACGCCTGGCGCGTGAGACAGAAGATAGTTCTTAGAAATATACCGAAAAATGAGTCTCTGCTCGAGCGCCGCACGGGTGAACCAAACATAACCGAGAGCACTCGACTTTCGACGAAATTTGCCTGGCGGCGGCGACGTAAGTAGATATAGTTTCGATGTGTCCTGTGATGCGTTAAATATTGTTTGTTTACATTAAGTGATTGTTTTTTTTATTTTGGTCTTAGTTCTATTCTATACTTCGTGTACCGTGTGTGGTGTGAGTGTAAATGAGCCTAGCATGATAAAACTTTTCAAAATAAAGTTGATATAAAATTGGCGGGACTGCCAAGGCCCTCGTTAAATTTAATAAAAGAGTTCAAATCAAAATAGTTTTCATTTGCACTCTTTTATAAATATCTTTTGAAGTGTGAAAAGCAATTAAAACCACAAGTTTCTTCACATGTATACCTACAAAATGTAATGAGTTCGAAAATAATAAAAAAGGGTTTTTTTTTTATAAATTGTTGTTCCATTGCAATTTATGATCTTAATATGTAGGTACTTAGTAAGCAAGTAAAGTGCACCACCACTTTGTTGACCCACCAGCCGCCACTGTCAGCAAGGTGAATTACCCTAATAAAAACCTATTCACTCTTCCTTTAAAAGCACAGGCACAATGACTGTGACATAATAATTGGTTTACCTACACAGAAGGCTGAGTGGTTTAACTACCTTCGATGTTAAGTATCGTGACTTCGAATCCACAAGCTTGACTTTGTGTGATCCACAAATGATTGATAGTCTTCAATCTGAGTGTTATAGTCTAACTTTTTATTAGCTGCAGTAAAATGACGTTTTGTGGGTTGCCGGTTTTTGAAGAAAAATAAATAGGGATGTAGCTAAATGAGTGAATCATAAATGAATAATCAGTTTGGTTTTTTTTTTGAGATTTAATAAACTCATTTGCAAAAAAAACGGGCGGTTTTGATTTTCATTCATATTTAAAAAGATACAATACCAAAAAGGTTTCAATCGTTTGTACACGTTACTGGCCGGTTTTAAAAATGCTGTGGTATTTAAAAAAGTACGTTCTAAATTCAATTTTTCATTTGATGTTCATTTTTACAGAAAACCCCTTTTTATCCTACATTTTTGGCGTGAAGTTCCAGAAGTTAACATCGACTTTCATGACTTTTATTCAATTTTTATCGATTAATTTTATATCCTTGACTATCAAAGCTTTATTTAATGCTGTTTGGCTGTATCAAAAATGGTAGATAAAGTGGTAAAAGCTACCAAAATTATCGCGCTGCTTGAAGAGGGTTGCAGCCAATGTTTCGTGGCTAGGAGGCTAAATGTTAGTCGCTCGACAGTCCAAAGGACCTGGCAGCGATATCAGGAGACTGGTTCCGTCGAGAGAAGGCCTGGTTCTGGAAGAAAACCATGTACCCAACCACGTGATGATCGTTTTCTTGTGAGTCGCGCATTGAGAAATCGCAAATCTTCGTATGTGGATCTTAAGAACAACCTCCAAGAAGTAAGAAATGTGCATATTAGTCTATGGACGGTCAGGAGGAGGCTTCTCGCTGCCAATATACGCAGTCACCGCCCGGCCCGCGGCCCCAAATTACTCCGTGAGCACAGAGTTCACAGGCTTAGGTTCGCTAGAAATTGTGAATCATGGACTCAAGACGATTGGAATAGGGTTTTGTTCTCTGATGAAGCCAGGATATCTCTGTTCGGTGAAGATCGACGTCGGCGAGTGCTAAGAAGACAAGGAGAACGCTTTGCAGAGGCATGTTTCGAAGAAATCACACCTTATGGTGGGGGCTCTGTTATGTTTTGGGCAGGAATAAATTCAATGGATCGTACAGAGTTAGTCTTCATTGAAAACGGCTCACTGACTGGGCATCGATACATAACGGAAGTTCTAATTTCTCATGCACAACCCGCATTGGCCGCTCTAGGTGAAGACTCGATTTTTATGGACGACAATGCTCGCGCCCACCGATCCCGCGATGTTAATGCGTATGTGCAAGAGGTTGGCATTCGTCGTTTGGATTGGCCAGCTCGAAGTCCCGACCTCAATCCCATAGAGCATGTCTGGGACGTTCTGAAACGGCGTGTGAGATCAGTACACCCGGCTCCGCAGACCATCAGAGAGCTGAAGAATGTGATTACTGCGGAGTGGGAACGTATTCCGCAAGCAAGTATCCGGGATATACTCGCTAGCATGCCCAGACGAATTCAAGCTGTGATTTTAGCTAGAGGGGGTCACACTCGATACTAAACATTTATCTGCTTTTACTTTATTAAAGAAAAACAAACAAAAAATCTTTTTTATTTTTACTTCATGAGCATATGCACTACTAGCGAATATACACTACTAGCGAGGTTTAGCATTATTTCCCATAAATTGTATCTAAATTTTATGAAATACTGATGAAAACGATTATTTTCTTATTAATTTAGCAAATTGTGTGGATAAAACTACCTATAATTATCAAACAAAGAAATATTAACATTTGAAATGGTTCATTGCTTAGGTGCCCGTTTTTTTTGCAAATGAGTTTATTAAGTTGTAATGTATTTTTTTAACCTATTATTATTACTATACTAGAGGATTGATCTTTTTTAGTGGAAGTATAGGGAGGTACATTCAAAATGAAACAAAAACGTCATAATAATGTTATTTAATTAATCTTTTTCGAAATCACTGTCGCTGTCGCTTTCGGTCACACTAATAACAAATCTATCTGTCACTTCATCTATAATATGATCGAGGTGGCACATTTTATCTTCCTCTTTAATAGTGTGAGACACACAGTCACTCCACTTAGCCGGTGTCACTTTCTTGATTCCTTCTTGGAATAAAGTTTTCACTTCTTGCATTTTATACGTCTTATTATTGTTTGCGACGTGACTCTTTACCTGCGCCCATACCAACTCAATGGGGTTCAATTCACAGTGATAAGGGGGCAGTCTTAAAAGTCTTAAAAGTTATTACCTAATTGGTTAAGATTACACATGGGATGGGAGAAAACATACATAACGTATAATAAAAAGATGAGTGACGACATGTGTAAACTAACTTTTGCGATGGTGGGTATTTCATTTCTATGAAAGAACTGATGTAAAATTCGTCTAACAGCAGTGAATGTGAAATCATCAAGTTTATCTTTAAATGTAAATTTTGGGCCCGTTTTTCGGGAGGTTTTGGTGATTCGCTGTCGTTCTCCTTGTGCTCCTTTAAAACGGAATAAACTGTGCGGACGGATATTCCCAAGACTTCAGCCACCTTGTTAACGCATTCACTTGTTTTTGGAACTTCAATGTTTGATTCTGAAGATTTCACTTCAAACACATATTTGTAAACGTTTTGGACTCAAAGTTTTTCAGTTGCACTTAGAGCTACACGTGGCCTTTTTTTCTTAGGAGATAAAAATGTGTCTCCATCTTGCGATGTGCTCGGCAGAGCATCCATGTCTTCAATGTATCAAACAAAAAAAAACTAACACGATTAACGAAAACAGGTAATGAAAAACAAACACAACGTAACATAAGTTTAACAATAATGATAACAAAAACAACGCGCAGTGGACAAATCAAAGTTATTCATGCACTCAAAACAGAAGTATGAAGCCGAATGAGTGAATGAAAACCGAAACAAAATGGCGGTCAAGCGTCATCGTAGCACCGTAACCAAAAACCAGTACTACCAACTTGAGAGAGCGTTTTCTTGAGTGTTACCTTGTATATGTCTAAAAGGATCAACGTTTATACAGCCTTTTATTTACATTAATATTAAATATAATTTAGTATGATCATTATGAGTCAGCTATGGAACGCTTAGATATTCTGTAAACTTTTGTGAACTGAATCACATCCCTATTGAGATTAGGCTGTCAACATTATTTTACGGAATGACATTTAGAAACGTCATTTTACTGCAGCTAATAAAAAGTTAGACTTTAGTTATGTTCGTTAATTACATGTCACCAATGCGGCATCTTGCCTATAAAAATGTATAAAAACACCGACCCTTTTGATTTTTTTGAGGTGGGCCATGGTCAGCGCTGCCGCCGTCCGGCTCCATCCGGGGGGCAGAATTGGGCCGACCATCAGTGCCGAGTTCCTTGTCGTCAGTGGTCGGCCCGACAGAATACCCCTGCGGGGTACCCTCTCCTAGCGACGTCCCCTTCCCGGGACGTCGGTCGCCGTCAGCCTCTCTGCGGGTGACGGACTAATCCCCGTTCACGTCACCTGTGGCCATGACTAGGGCGTAAAATGAAAAAAAAAAAACAAGGACCCTGGAAATTTTTCTATAGCATTGCATACTACAAAAGAGGATACAAAATCCGTAGTTTAAATAGTTGGATTCATTAAGTAGCATGTCCACAAAAACCCGTTTAAGACGATTTCACAGGGACCCGACTAAAAACGCGTCTTAGGCGGGAAAGCATATTATGCGGGAAAGAGAAAAAACGTGGCATTATTATTTATTATATTCTATTATTATTTTGAATACCCACGTATTGAATTTAACATTTAAAAATTACCTAAATAAAATGGTGTTTATTTTCTTTATTTAATATACTTACTACTAGATATATTTTTAAATATAAAAAAATATGTACAAATATAAAAAATGTTGTTTATTATTATTACGTTACTTAAAGTAATCACTTATTTTAGTTTGACAAAAAGATTTTGAGGCATTAGCAATTACAAGATTTTCAACGTAATTTAATTTTCGCAGTGCGTCTTCGCTTGATTCAAAGAAGTTATATAGCGTCTTAAATCATTAATGCCTGGGCTGCTGATAATGCCTGGGCGTGTAACAAAATCAGAGTCGTCTCAGCTTCTTCTTGGTCATTATCACTTAGAGTCGCTCGACGGTCGTTACTTCTTCAGTCGCTGGCCGCTGCCACAGGGGGTAATATGTGTATTTGTATGGCACGTGTTGGCGTATTAAACGGGATGACGATCGTATTAAGCGTTAAGAAATGTATGAAAACATGTTTCAAGTTGCTGGGACTGACGCAAAATGGCGTATTATGTGGGAAATCGTAAAGATAGAATGATAACCAGGTTAACTAAGAAAGATCCGTTTCTAGGCTCTATTTTAATAAAACACGAAGTGTTTGGGGCAGACGAAAGAGCCGGTGTATCAGCGAGGACCGTTCGACGACGTCTGGTAGAAGCAGGGTTATTCGGAAGAGTGGCTTGCAAAGTACCGTTGTTGAAGAAAGGACATAGAAATGCTCGTTTGGCGTTTGCACGTAAATATGGACATTGGACCTACGCCCAATGGCAACATGTATTATTCTCTGACGAGACCAAAGTTAATTTGATTTCTTCAGATGGAAGGCAATATGTACGGCGTCCTGTAAAAGCAGCAATGAATCCAAGATTCACAAAAAAACAGGCGAAACATGGCGGTGGAAACATTAAAATGTGAGATTCATTTTCTGGACGTGGAGTGGGACCTGTGACGAAAGTGGGACCTGTGACTAAAGTTCAGGGTAACTTAGACCAACATCAATACAAGGCAATATTAGAAGAAACTATGCTTCTCTATGCTGGGGAGCATCTCCCTATTATATGGACGTTTCAGCAGGATAATGACCCGAAACATACCGCCCGTTCAGTCAAGTCGTTTCTTACCAGTCAGTCAGTATCGGTGCTAGATTGGCCAGCAAATAGCCCGGACCTCAACCCAATTGAGCACTTTTGGCACGAAATCAAGAAAAAAGTTGCCACTTATTGTACTACAACTTTAGATGAACTTAATGAAGCTTTTTGTGAGGCATGGCCAAACATTCCTGTCGAAACATATCAGAAACTGATAATGTCTATGTCACATCGGTGTCAAGCGGTAATTACTAACAAAGGTTTTGCTACTGGGCTACTGGGTATTGATTTTACACGTAATAAAATAGAGCTGTTAAAGATATTATAATACTGCAGATTACTAGTTTTGCTTAACTCTATTTTTCATTATATTTTAATGTCCTTAATTAAATGTCCAGCTACAGAATTGTACCTTGAAATTTTATACATGTTTAACCTTTGATATTAAATACTTTTATCCATTTATTTAATCTTTTATTTACAGCCATTTATAGCATAATAATTGGACCAAATTATGCAAATAATAGGTGCTGAGAAATCAATAGGGTTTTATATTTATATGTACATAACCGGTTATAGCTCTTCACTATCTTGAATGTCCCCAATTAGTTGAACATGACTGTGTATACAGTTATCGTTACATGGGAGTGTCCTAATACGGTGTAGTGTGAAAAAAACTAAAAAACCTTTGTGCCAAAAAAAATTCTTTCGTCCAAATCGATTTTTTTCCTAGCCTATCATCACAAGTAGGACTAGTACTATCATCTGTCTATATTTTCGGGAGCGGTCCCCTTACACCCTGTATACAGGGTGACTGATTGTACATATTGAAGGAGGGTATTCAGTACTCGATTCTGATACCGAATATGTAAAAAAAAATGGTACTTAAATTTTGAACCAATTATCTTATAAAGATATTTAGTTATGGACACATCTGATACACCTGTATTATAGGTACCTATTTAAAGGTCGACGCACTTGAACTAAATAGTTATGTGACATTAAACTAGTTATAGGTAAAATACGTCATGCCATTCCATTGGCCTCGTGCTGAGCCACAGCCAATGAGCACGCGCTACCCTCGTTGGGTCCCTCGCGTCATACGTAAATCCTTACCTAAACAACCTAAAATAACAATTAGTCGTCCGGGATTGTTCAATAGTAATAGTGTATTTCTAATCCTTGCGTAGCTCCGCACGCTGTATTGTTTTTTATGTACGTTCGTTATATTTTTTTTTTTTTTAATATTATGTCAATAACAATTTAGCAGCGATTACACATATGTCATTTTCAACGTGTTCAAGACTTTGGTGAACGGGATTATTCCCCGCGGGTGCAATGTGGTCAGTGGTTACTCCTTAACGTAAACAACAATATTTTATGAACAAACGAACGTTTATTTACCCGTGTCGGATTGTACAATGTTCATAATGAACATTGGTGGGCAGGGGCACATGTAAATCCACATAAATCTAGAAAACACTAAGTGAGATTCAGTGTGTTATCATATGTTAAGTGTAGTGTTTTTCGGTTTCTAATGCGCCCTCGTCGTGAGACGTATGGTCGTAACAACGTACACTGGCAAAACTATTCTTTTGATAAGAAACAAATCACCTTATTCGGGATTGGTAACAGCTGAGTCTGTAACTAACTTAAATGGTTTTTTGACATTATTCCTACACCTACTTTTAGTAATTCTATTAATTAATATAAAAATCTTGACAACAGTGCTATATGCTCGTGACAATCTTTATTTTTCCGATAACTGGTTTTTGTCGTAGTCGAGTTTTAGTTTTAACTTTTACCTTGTATCTTATAAAACAATGCAGATATTGTATTCTAACAATTTATATCTACACAATTATGGTTCATACAATTATAGTTTAGAGAGGCCGCATTTTAAGTCTCTTGGGTATTTAAATACGGTTGGAGAATTATGTAGAATAGATAGTTTCGTATCCAATTAGTGGTTGCTCAAGTTCTGTATTGTCTTATCAAAGAAAACTTAAATAAGATTAATATAATGATAACAATCATATACCTACTTGTATTATATCAAGAATGAGTAATAATTAAAAAGCGGTCGGGGTATTGCTCGTTTAATCGAATACCGAGTACCGAGCGTTGTAATTTTTGTACCGAGTAATGTAATTTTTGAATTGTAAACCATTAATTAAATCATGTATTTGAGATACTCATTTATTTTTCATTAATAAAAGAGTAAATAATCTTCGAAATAACGTATCAATATTTAAATTGATTTTTTTTTTTGCGGTGGGTTGCGGTCGGCGCGCTCCTCACACCACTCCGTCCGGGGTGACAGAGGGGCGTAAGCACGCACACCCGCAACTCACCCACAATGCACGTCGCCTTCGTCGTTGGGCCGACCACGGGAGCAGGGTTACTTGACGTCAGTGGTCGGCCCGACGGAACACCCCCTATTTGGGGTACCTTCCCAATATTTATATTGATAAAGTATTATGGAAGACATTACATAACTACAAATAACACATTTCAGAAATAAAATACTAAAGGTTAATAATTTTTTAGAACATTTTCCTCTTATCGTGTCAACTTAATGTCAGAATTGGTCAAGTGACCATAAGCTTCTATGAATAATACGATATTTAACAGTAAAATATTTTCCAACATGTGGTTTCGTTTTATGTCAACATGTCATATCCACTTTGTATATCGCCCCATTTCTGTTTATCTTATAATATCTGGTTGACCGAGCTTCACTCGGTATATTTTTGTTGTATTTTTGTCGAATTTATTTAGATATATATTAATAAAAAATAAAAATAAAATAATGAAAAAAAATCTAAAATTACAAAAAGAGAATAATAATAACACCGAGATTCGATCCCACGTTGTTTAAATGTCAAAACAAAACAAAAAGGAAACTGGACAACTTCCCAACTGAGCTATCGCCACTCTTGACATTGACGGCGAAATTTGAATCCATATTCGATTGACATTTTATGTCATTGTATTGATTAGCTAAAAACACCGACAAAATAACATTTTCTATAAATAAAACCTAGCTAGATCGATTTTTGAATTGCTCGTTTAAAGATATAAGATTAACAGCCTCGCAATTAATAATTCCAACTTTAACCATTAGATTTCTCCAAGGACCGTCAACTATCCTTATTAAATTTGAAAATTGTGGTAAAAGTTGTTAATGAAAATAAATAGCAATATAAAAGCATCATTTGAAAGGTCAAATGTTTTTCTTCGCTATAGCACATATATATATTTACCCATCGCCTCTACGCATTAACAAGTGGGACTTACAGTCACAAGATATTGTCCGAACACCTCCATTTTCTGATCTATTTTTAGGCGTCAGAATTACGTTTTTGGACATAAGACTCTGGCGAGCATTGGAAAAATTATCTCCAAAAACTATTTTCATAATTAATTGTTATTAGTCTATCTTTATATTTAATCAAATATATTTTTCGTCATTGGTAAATATGTCGCATAATACTGCATTTTCTTTGTGTATGTCTACAGCTGTTAGCCGCAGATGGGTTTCACAGCTTTGCCCGGACTATGGGTGAGCGCTGAGGGCTTTCAACCCACACAATACCGCATCACAATTTATATCTGATAGGTCATTCAAAGATTATTTTCTCTTCTAATGACAAAAAATAAATTGATATTATTAATTCATATTTTAATTAACTTCTTTCATAAAATTACATGTGATGAATATTTCTTCTCTTCATCTTGAAGAATAATACATATTTGTTTTATTTTATAAATTCCTTGAAATACAAATAATACAAGGATAACAGTAATTACCTTATGTCAGTGATGTACTTTTTATCTAGTAGTGGAATATATAGAAAGAGGAATACAATACCAAATAAGAGGTTGACCGAGTCAGTGTAAAAAAAGCTAACAAATATAAGTAGATGATATCATTACAAGAGAAGTAAGACTCAAAATAACAGAATATTTTAACAAACTGGCATAATAGGTAAATCTTTCTTATTGTGAAGGGGCTTTTATCCATTCAGAACGGATATGGTTTGTAAAATATTTTTACAACTAAGGATTTCTGTGTGATGACAGATTAAGAATATAATTCACCAATCCCTCTCTTGTCTGTGGATGTCGTTAAAGACGTCCGAGGGATAAAATAGGCATGTAACACCTTTGCAAAAGAAGGAAAACTCGAAAAACCCTATACCAACCTGTCTGACCAGCATGGTATAATAAGGTCATTTTCCCTCCTAATGTGGAGGAGGCTCGAGCCCAGTAGTGGGACGTATTTGAGCTGAGATGATGAAATAACAGATTGACAAAAACTTGTTCCAATAATAGTTATATCTACCTGTAAGCATATCTGTGTATACATATCTCAAGAATACTTCACCGTGAAAGCTGAACATAGACCTGTATATTTTAATGTATAACACGATATTTCCATTTATCATCGAGTGAAATATCTTCGAATATTCTTTTAGATAAAAACAAGATTGATGACTCTTTAGCCATTAATCACTTATAGAATATTGTTTGACAATATGTCCTTCATTAAATTGATTTTTTTTTTTTACGAAAGTGGCACAATTTCCCTTGCATTTATGATTGATTTAGTAAAATAACTATGGCGACTGATTCATAGTGGCCACAATGGGCACTGATTGCAATCCTGCGTATTCATAAAAAAATCCTTAGTTTGGTTTAGTTTATTTTTTAGGAATGGTTAAAAGTAAAATAAACCAAACGGTGGTAATTTTTTTTAGTAATGGTTTTTCTTGACTCGCCTCCAATTATGTGACATTTAAAAACAACATAAACAAAATGTAAATGCGTTACAACCCTCTCGTATTCTTCGATCAAATATTCAGTACATGAACTCGCTCAACAAAGTCACCGCTCAACAAAGGGCTCTAAGCATAAATTGTAATTTAATATAGTTTCAAACGCGTGGCAACCGCCATAGTTATAATTAAAGATGTTAAAATATGTTTTAATTTATAAAAATTACACGGAATTATAATTATAGATGCCGTAATATCTATTCATCATCATCATCATTTCAGCTCATCACATCCCACTGTTGGGCTCGAGCCTCCTCCACAATGGGAGGGAAATTGACTACTATTATCACGCTGATCAGACGTGTTGGCATAGGGTTTAATTTTGAGCTTTCCTTCTCTTGCATAGATGTTATATGAATATAATATGTCTTATTTGTCTTTTATGATGCCCACGGGCAAGAGAGGGGGTGGTGAATTGTATTCTTACTCCGTCACCACAAGGACGGAATATCGGTTCCATTCTCCCTATTATCTAATTTTGTCATCATAATAATAAGCTTTTATTTTTTTGCATTTCCCGTATTCATATAGCAATGAATTAAAATCCTAAAATGTAGGTGTTCTAGTAAACATACTTAGCGTTGCTTGATAACGTTCCTCTTTTTATTAAAAACTAGCAACCCGCCCTCGCTTCGCTTCGGTTTTAGATGTTTTACCCGCGTAGTTCCCGTTCCCGTGAGAATACCGAGATAAAATATAGCCTAGTTTACGCCCTGATATTATAGCTTTCCATTGGTGAAAGAATTTTTGAAATCGGTCCAGCCGTTTTGAAGATTACCTGGAACAAACAGACAAACAGACAAAAATTTAATCTGTATTTTAGGCATAGGTATCGTGCAAATAACCGTGTGAGCATGAAAAAAGCCTATTATTTTGACATTACAAACAGACACTCCAATTTTATTTATTGGTATAGAAGATAATAATTTAGAACACCATACAATTAACTATTTACATAAAATCAATTGTGAGATTTAGTGGAATTGTACAACGCCACGAATGTTAAGACCATTTTTCCGTGTTGTGACAGAATAAGAATACAATTCACCACCCCTATCATAACCGTGGGTGTCGTAAAATACTACTAATATATTATATTTATAGATGTTATATGCATAACATATTCCTAAAAAATGGTAAATTCGAAATAAAGTCCTACACTAACACGTCTCGTCTTAGCCGAGGCCGCGGGTGACCGGACCTGGGACTTTAATCTGTCACCCGCAGAGAGGCTGACCGCGCGACGGTGACCGACGTCCCGGGGGAGGGACGTCGAGAGATGAGGGTATCCGCAAGGGTATTCCGTCAGGCCGACCATTGAGGACAAGGAACTCGGCACTGGTGGTCGGCCAAACAACGAAGGCGACGTGGGTACGGGTGGGTTATGAGCCCGCGCGCCGTCCTTTCGTCGCCGCGGACGGAATGGACGGCGTGTGAGCTTACCATAGCCCACCCATAAAAAAAAAACACTAACACGTCAACCAGTAAGATAAGGTAATTTCTCAAAATTGTGAAGAAGGCTTAAGTTCAACAGTGAGTAGGGTAGTGAGTAGGAAAAAAGTATCAATACTTTTAGGTATCGAGTACTTTTCTTTCGATACCGATACTTTTGTACTCGATACTTTGCATTCGATACTTTACTCAATGAGTACTTTTTGGCAGGTATCGTATCGAATAAATAGTAGTAATTATCCATGTGAAACTTTGACCGTACAACTTAGGTTTATGGTAACGCCATCTAGTTCAAATGTAATGAACCTTCTGAAATGTGGCTCGAAATATTTTAATCCGTGCACAGACGCTCAAAATTTCTATAAAAGAAAGCTCCTCACATAGATTCTAGAAAAAGTACTCAGTACTCGATACTTTGAAGTATCGATACTTTGTTTCGATATTTTAATAAGTACGATACTTTTTCTTCGATACTCCTCATGAGTACAGTATCGATACTTTTTTTTCGATATCGTGTCCCTAACAGTGAGGTATGTATAAGTTGAGAGGGAAGACGTTTTTTATGAAAAAAGAAATCATTTATTATCGCCGATATTGATATTTTTCTAGACCGGTATCGAAAAATAGTAATAAAAGCCAATTTAAGACAATCATTAGGGTTTATTATAATACAATCTTAAGATTCTGTTAATTTGAATTTAATACTTTTAGTAATTAAAGAAATGTTTAATAAGTTTCACTTTTCCTGGCTACCTAGATACAGTAAAGCCTAATGAAATTAATTATAATTATAGTCAAATCCGTTTAAATATACATATAGACCATAAAAAATACTACATCATTGACACTCGCCTCTGTGTATTGGTTTTGAAATACAAGCCAACATCTCTAATTAAAATTATTTGATTGAATCTTTTGAAACCCAATGCGTTCATAGTGCAATAAAAATATATATTTTAGCCAAAGTTATCATTATGTTCAGTGCCACACAGGGCCTTAAAGCCAATTAAAACAGTCTTTCAGTCTCCATGTCAAAGGATTACATCGGCTAACCACAATTTCTGTTCTCAACTGATAACTATTCACATAGGTAGCATAAGTCGCTAATTCACCTGTCATATGTGCTTAATGTGTTAATATCTCACGCTAAGTGTGTACTTAATATCTTACCACTAAATAATATTAACGTATCAATTAATTTGAAAGTTAACAGTACCTTGAACTAAGTTTAAGATTAATTTTATTGACTGCACAGATGGCGTAGTGTTTAAGGTACTGACGTACAGTGCCAGTGTCATGGGTTCGAATCCCACGTAGGGCAACATTTGTTGTTCGTGCTGACCACTGAAGTCAAAGTGCACTCTGCACCGGTGGTCGGCTCAACAACGAAGGCGACGTACCATAGGGCAAGCTCCGGGGCCGCGCGTCGCCCCTCCGTCGTCCCACATGGAGCCGGGCGGCGGGTGTGCTGACCTTAACCTACCCCAAAAAAAAAAGGGAAACATTTGTGCGATACACAAATTGTTGTTTTCAGTCTGGATATAATTTGTGTCCGTCATTTATATGTTTGTAAAGTCCCCCACAATACAAGGATTATTAGTGCAGGGTGGTAGCTTATTTAGCTTATTTAGCTGTGTGGTAGCGGCTTCGAATACTACCAACCCTTGCTTTGCTCGTGGGTGTCGTAAAAGACGACTAAGAGCCCTAGATTGACCCGGACCAACTCCATCTGGTACCATTTGGGTCAACGATTACATTCCCAAGGAGGGTTGACGTCAGGCAGGCGGCCGGTCATAAAAGTAATTGCCGAAACTTTTTGCAATATATCAAAATAGATGACATATTGCGTCGACCACAAGTAATTGGGATAAGAGCAAGATGATGATGATGATGGTGTTTGTCTTTAAATAAAAAGAATTTTTAAGTGAATTTTTGCGATACGTTATAAGACAGAGTATCCAATTGCGTAATGTATCTTTAAGTTTACCAGATTTTTAGATTTTCTAACAACGTTAAGTACTGGCACTTCTTAATAATTCTGAGTGAATATGTAATTATACGATATTCTGACTTTAGTACGGCATAATCACCAATATAGTTTCACAGTGCTCTCTCATCTGAATGAACTGCAGACTTCTCAATGAAGTCTACTGCTTCTTCCAGAGGTATACGTGTAGCAACACGCTTCAGGTCACACTTTTTTCTCACAGGACGTAGCTTTATAGTTCTTGCTAGATCCTTCTGATTTATAAGAGAAAAAGAAAGAGAGTGAAAGACTCCGTACTCAATTTGTTTCTTGGTAGCGCAAAATTTTAAAAGAATTACTAATTTTTTCGAACTTTTTTAAAATTAATTGCTACGTACGACCAAGGAATCTCAAATAATTTCCGAATGAACTACCGCAAGCTTAACTTACATATTTCAACTTAATCAAGAAAGGTGGCCGTTTATTCTTCATTACGGTCATCAAAAATTCACAGCTATGTCCATATAACAAGGGTCTAATAAATTTACTTACACGAAGAGCTTAATTAATTAAAACGTAGTTACATACTCAACGTATACGGAAAATAATGACTGGGTGCAATTTATAGTTAGCAAACGTTGGGCTTATATTGGGGGGAATCATAAACAGTATAGGGGTTTGTCCATGTATCGAGGTAAAACCACATTAATTAGAGATTTTGACTATAAGGAGGAAACTGGATACTAAACTATAGCGTTTGGCCAGCATGGAATAACAGATTTACTCCCATTATGCAAAAATAAGCCGTACTTGTTTTACTTTTAATTATTTGCAAACGGCCGGAAGACAGTAATAATTTGCTTTAAGCCTTCTTATAACCCTTGAAAAGAGAATTGGTCTCATTAAAATCATAAACAATTAGCAGATTATTCACACAATACCTTTTTGTTCCAGACGTTAGATGAGTGGTCGTTCGACGTGTTCGCCCTACACGAAGCATCTTGTGGCGCTCCTGTTAAATACCTTGGATATGAGCTCTTGAACAGATATGGAATGATACACAAATTCAAGGTAAGATATAGGATCTATATTATAGAAAATAGGTGGAATAGTTTCATTTTGAAATTATAGATTACAATTTTGTTAAAAATATTAAATTCACGTGCCGTAATTTTGATTCACACACGATAACATGTCAAGCCAGCAAAGAGACGAGCTGCAACGTGTATATTTGCACTCGAACCATTTCAACTGTTGACCCCTTCATAACTCAAAAAATATTCAACATAAGCGTAATAAATTAGTTAAGGCTAGTTACCTGCAAATCAAATATTTAGGAGTATAGAATCATACAATATAAAAATAATAACTTGCATATAACATAAAGAAAATAAATTGAAGCAGCCAAGTCAAATGTTGAAGGTCGATATATTATAAGTTATTTGCTTTATTTATATAAAGCAAATATCTAATAAACGCTTACTGGAATTTAAAATATATAAAAAAAAATTTATCTAAAAAATTAATACGTTCTTCTAAAAAATAAATTTTAAATTTTCTCTAGAACTTGACAGCTATTTAGATCTCAAGTCAATAGGTGAAGTGGATAACCACTCTATAATTATCATAATATTGAACTTGGCTCTCATTTTCATGTTCATGTTATTATAGAGTAATTATATGTATGCCAGCCATAAATGGATATTCTTAGAATCATTTTAATTTCCTCTTAATTGTATGTTTAGAACTCTACTGTGCTGAAAAGAATTTAAAGAATGTTGTCTTAAAAAATGGTTGTCTGCAAAGTCGGTTTACGGACGATAATTTTACGTGAAAATGTCATAAAAAAATTTGATAAAAATTGCACACTTTATGAATTGAATTGATTTATTATCACTGAATTATCATTATTTTGTATAATATATAATATAATAGTAACAAAGGAATTATTTGAAAATTATTTTTTATTACTTTAATGAATACCACAAGTTAATTCACTTTTTTTTTACTTAAATTAGAGGTAGATGCGTCATAAGCCGAACGCTTACGCCCATCGTGCTTCTCTATCTTATTTATGTATTATTCCATGCTCTCAATTGCACGCTCGCCTTAGGCGGAACGTGACATGTGTCATATTTTTTCGTGCGTGCAGCCAGCGTTCATAGATGCTATCACGTCAATAAGTCTAACATACATATAGAATTTAACATATTTAATTTTAGGTTAGTTTAGGTTTTTATTTTAAATATGTATAACTAAAATTAAGTTTTCTTTTAAGATTTACTTTTTATTCAGTGTAGTTATATGTTTGTACCCTAAGTCATCCCTTATAATAGATGTGGAGTGGTAGAAAAGAGTCTCATATTGTCTTTTTATTTATTTATACCTAATGAATTAATAATTAGTACTTTCTAATTATTTATTACTAATATATATAATTAGCACTTGTACTCATAACATGTTAACATTAATCACAATCTCAGAAGACATATTTTCCTAATCCAAATAGCGTATCAATCAATTTCACATTAAGCCCGTGATCAATCAATTTGCGCTAGTCCCAAATATATTTGCTATTATCTTCTTAAATGCATTTATTGTAACATTTATATTATTATCTGTTTTTTTTTTCTAAATCTACAAATAACATTTTTAATGTACATTAGAGTTTTTATGTAATCTATAGATTTGAAGCATATAATTGATTGAATTGGGCGATACATTGCGGCAATCCATTATAATTTTAAAATGGAAGGAGGCAAAGGAGACCCTCCACTTTCCCACGGTTAATAAATATACCGCACACCACAATGGAATGAAAGCATTGTGAGATAGGAGCAAGGTGGACTAGAAGATAAGGAAATCTTGCTCTTTTTTTTTTGGCGCTGGGCTATAGTCCGCCCGGCTCCGTCTGGGGCGACAGAGGGGCAGCACAGGGCCCCGTAACCCACCCGTGGTATGTCGCCTTCGTCGTTGGGCCGACCACCGGTGCAAGGGAACTTGTCATCAATGGTCGGCCCGACGGAGTATACCTTGAGGAGTACCCTCTCCTTGACCATGTCGGTCGACACCTCGCGGCGGACCTCGGTCTTCGTCGCGCGGTTGGCCAAATGAGGCATCCTCAGGACGGTTCGGCTTCAAAGGTGCATTTAAGGATGCCTCGTATTCCTTCCATTCCATTGTGGTGTACGGTATATTAACCGTGGGGAAGTGATGAATAATAAATTATAATGTAGATTAATTAATAATAATGTAGATTAGAAAATTTAAATTGAACAAAATGTGTGAGATTATTTCATAAAACAAATGTACAAGCCTAAGTAAGCTTGTTTATATATATATTTCATCTTAATTGTTACCGTAGTAACAAGATTTACCAATAAGTTAAATGAGCCTTCTGTTTTGTTTGATTAGTCAAATTTATAACGAAAATGATTTCCGAGCGAGCTTTCGCCGAAGTCTTTCATTTAGGCCGTGATTAAATTTTATTGAACCGAATTTAAAGCCAACAAAGTTAATTTTAGTTAAGATCGTCTGTAGCAAACACGATATTAAAATAATTATTATAATTTAACAATGAATCTTCCCTTGTTACTTTTTGCATTTTATTACAAGTAGGTACTATAAAATTTTCGTTTATAATAATAAAGTTGCATTCCCAAGGAAAGAATCGTCAATAATTCTTGATAAAAGTTTTATTAGAAATGACGAAAACTTTAGTTACAATATGCCCCAAAAAATACGAAATAAGTGGTGTAAATTCTTTTAAATTTTTCGTATAAAAGTAATGCATAGCACACCGACCCGACCTTTTACGCTTAATCAAGACCTATATTTGGAGTTTCTATAGGTTATAACACTTTTTTTACCGACAATTTGCAGCTAATATTTGACGTCTTAGCAATTGGTAATTTCTCCTTAAGCTTCTTAAAGTTCTTATGTCTTGACATATATGTACCGATTCGGCAAATCGTGATTGAATACTCATATGTTTTCTCTATAAAAATAATTTATAAACGTTTTGTAGAAGTATGCTGATTCTTTCTTATTATGAATAGTTGTTATTAACACTGAAAGTTTCTGAACAATCCATTTGCAATACCAATCCATTTCTACTCATTTACTTAGCAAAATTGCATTTTAATCAAATCTATATATATATATATATATATATATATATATATATATATATATATGTATATATATATAAATCGCTGAAGTGTTGTGGCGTCTTTTCAAAGTCGAATCCTGTAGCGTCCACCATTGTCAATGTAATTTAAATAGTTAATCGTGCGAATATTGTTTCATTGCTGTCATGTGAATTCCAATATCAACGAGAAATTTTATTTCAACACGAAAAGAAGATATTCAATTTGGAATAATTCTCGCTGGTTTGTCGCGTCCATTCACGATGGTAATCATGTGGCACTCTGTATATTTCTTAATTTTTAATACATTTCTCCGATTTTCCTAAATCCGTATATTATTATAATCCGTATATTATATGGGTATATCGCGTCCGTATATTATTATGTATATTATCCTGTATTTATTCAATACATTTCATTAATTATATTACTTCCTACTACGTTTGAGACTATATTGATACCGACTATTTTTCTGTATGTACTCTATACATTATTTCGAGTTTGTCGCTTCCTCCTAAACTTATAGGTAGATCGATGACGTATACTTTATTTTATTCCAGCCGTCTTCAAGTAATTAGAAAATAAATATCTCGACATATTGAGAAACCCCTCCTTTATTTGAAGTCGATTAAAATAAAATAATTATATAAACTTGGGAACAGACATGACAACAAATTTATCCCTATATAAAAATTATTATGTATGATAAACTAGGAACAAAAATTAAGGGACATAAAAAAAATAAAATTTTGGGTATAATTCAATGAGCTGTAACTCCAAGGAAAATAATCGTACAGCAAATAAAAAAAGCAAATTGTAGCTCCAAGTATCTAGTTTTTATAAAAATTTTTTCATGTTTGAGTCTGGAAAAATTCCAAGGAAACAACGAAAAAAGAATTTTCCAAATTTTTCTCGTCTAAAAAATGGTCTACAGACTTCAAAAAATTTTTCCATAATTCCACTCAAAAGCTCTTGTAGAAAATTTCAGAAATCTTGTAGAAAAGCACCGCCGGCTTTCTTGTTGAAAACCGACGGCGATCGGCTCATTAATGATCATGGTATAGGAGCAGGAGCCAACTACGACGAATTTTATACTTCTACTATTCAGAAAACTGGCGATCCAAGTACAGAGTCTCTTGGGAATTCCATATGATCGTTGCTTCGAAAGAAGTGACCTGTGCCAGATCCTATCGAACGCCTTTGCGATATCTATACTGAATGCTAGCCCCTCACCCTTGCCCTCCAAGACCTCTACCCAACGGTGTGTAAGATACACAAGAAGATCACCAGCCGATTGGCCACGACGTAAGCCGTATTGACGATCGCTGAGCAGCTGATGATCCTCAAGGTACTGCCGAAGTTGATGCTTTATAATTTTCTCCATTATCGAGAAGAGCATGGATGTTATGGCAATTGGCCTGTAATTCGATGAGTCAGACCAGTCTCCTCTTTTATGAATCGGGTGGACATGGGCTACCTTCCATGAAGACGGAACCCTATTAGTAACGTAGGCAAGTCGGTATATGCGCGTGAAGATGCGAGTCAATTCATAGGCGCACGTCTGTAGAATCATTGCATTGATGCTATCCGGTGCACGCGACTTAGGGCCATCTAAAAGCCGCAGTTCTTGCCTGATCGTTCGATGCGTGATGCGGTGTTTAGGGATCGAGCTCTCATACCGAGGTATGGTAGGTGGTGGGGCAGCTCCAGCGTCCAAAATAGTTACAGACAAAGAATTGATCTAGAAGATCGGCCTTCTCCTTTGCGCTGTGGGCTAGGCAGCCATCGTGCTTCTGTAGTGAAGGGAGGTTGGGCAGACAGAATTTGCCTTGTGCAGCCTTGGTGAATGACTAGAATGCACGACTCTTAGCGGGATAGCTCTCCAATCGCTCGCCAATTCTTGCAACACATTCCGCCTTGCCTCTAGTAATAGCTTTCTTACTAAATATAGAAACAACATTAAATTATCGTTTCACCTATTTTTTATTGCAAACGGTGGCAAACGAGCAAACAGTACACCTGATGGTAAGTGTTGCTGCCGCTCATGGACCTTTACCAGGCCGCTGCCTACCGCGAAGAAAGTGAAGGGAGTGTGAATGCGTGCATTGAGGCTCAGGTGATACCAAAGGTACCACCAAAATCCTCCACACGCAAACACCCTCAGAAAGTTGGGCTTCCGGCTCTCTCGCTCATCGAACGAAGCGCAGTAACAAATTGCTACTAATCGGATGTCGATTTTCTGCGAGAGTGTTGTACTACCCCGGACGGCCCGACGCGCGACTGTAGACAGATAACTGTCAACAGTATGGTCCTACCACTGAGAGACCTCTTTGGCGTTCGGGTCCTGAAAGATTTGGGCCCTATTCCAGGCCTAATATGCAGATTGCTTATGGCGTGCAGTCTTCTTGCAGGTTTTGTTTAACCAAAGGTCGGTTGCAGCCACCGATGGATATTTTAGTGTTCCCGTATTGGGAATGAATATTATATCCCCATAATAACTGCAGCGCTAATGCAGTCCGCACAGTCGTCAGAGACCTCAGAAGCAAAGCAAAACCGCTTCCATAGGTAGGATGCGTCAAACTCCATCCAATATTCTGACTTACTTTGCCAGATTCTGCATGTCTCAGTCGCCGTAGAGGGACTAGGCCATACAACAGGGCCTCTGCTGTGAACCAAGTAGTCGTCAGAAGAAAAAAAAGGAGACCCAGTAAAGAAGACTCAGTCTTTCAATATCTGGGACACGGGTGGGTGGTGTCACCAGTTGTGAGAGACCATAGGGCGTAGCCATATTGAAAAGATTTCGATCGCGGTGCTCAATGGTTCGGGATCCCAACCATTCTTTATGATGAGCGTTGAAGTCTCCAAGAATACAATCTCCGCGGATAGACACTGCTCCAATATTTCATCAATCCCCCATTGAACGTTTTCCAAGAAATTAATTGACCCCGGATCACTGCCATGGGACCAGTAGAGGCACACGCGTAGATGCGGGTAAGCTGATAATCTAAGCGCAACCATAAGATCGATAGTTCACTGTGCTCGTGTACCCAAAGGCGGCAACAATAGATCTCGCTCCGAATGATCATGAAGGCTTCACGACGGAAGATGTGCATCAACTCATAGCCGGGGTAATTTAGGTACAAAATGTTATCTGGGGTGTTTTCGTTAAAAAGAGCACGGCAGACCGATATTGCAAAAATCCACATTAAATGTGAATAAGGGGACCGCTGTGTAAAATCTTCTCTTTTTATTGTTCTTTACCATTAGGTTATATATAAGTGAAAGGGAATGTGAAATTGTGAATGTGTATAACGGGGTTCGGTGATAGCAAAAGAGAAAAAGGGCGGGCATAGTGCATGGTTGAGAAGTGAGTTTTGTGTGGAGCTGATACGAAGCACGGGAGGGCTCCCGATGCTCCCCATATTTAGCCGCCGGGGTCCACTCCACTTTCCCACACCGGCACGATGATCACCCAACGGAATTTTAGGACTTTGGAAGAACCAATGTTGGGAGCGCCAATCCTGGGTTAGGGGGACCCTGCTGACCGGCAGGTGGGCGCAAGTGACCATTCCAGTCTCCCTGTACCACATATCAGCCCCTCACACTCAATGTTCCGACCAAGACCTCACCATCCCAAGTTTCAGGCATCACCAAAAACCCACCAGACAAAAACACACCCAGAAAGTTGGACATCCAGCTGTCTCACTTACCGAACAAAGCGCAGCAATAAATTACTTCTACTCAGACGTCGATTTTCTGCGAGAGTGTGGTACTGTCCGTACCCTGTACCCCTGTCGGACGGGGCCGTGACCTACCACTATGAAAAATTGTGTGTACATTAGTTATCATCTCAGCTCATAAAAGTCCCACTACTGGGCCAAAGCCTCCTATAACTCATAACTCTATCATAGGAGGGAAATTGATCTACTATAACCCTGCTGGTCAGATAGAG
Organism: Lymantria dispar; assembly: GCA_032191425.1. NCBI lineage: Eukaryota > Metazoa > Arthropoda > Insecta > Lepidoptera > Erebidae > Lymantria > Lymantria dispar. The sequence goes on from CM063446.1 coordinate 7,280,503, forward strand.
GTCAGAAGGTTGCTAGTTTTATTTTGAGTTATACTGTCCTTGCGTTACATGCATATTATATCCCTCAGTCGTCTTTTATCATCCACGGGTAAGAGAGGAGTAGTGAATTATATTCTTACAGTCAACACACGAAAAATTTAATATTAATTATAACCTACTTCTACCTATAATTGCTGACGAGCATATATCTCCAAGTTGCCTATTGCACGATGACATTTTACCTATGTGACGCCATTAAATCACTAATTAGAATTGATCAAAACTTGTTATTTTATACACAGAAGCAACATGATACATATAAAGAAATATCGATATACACATATACTAATATAGGACATAAAAAATATTAAAATAGCAAATAACAAGAATCACGCAGCAGCGCAACCCCGCCCCTCACTCCTGTAATCGCCCCGCTTCCCTTTACACGGTGCCAATTTGTGTGACACAATTAAACTATTAATTAAAATCGATAAAAACTTAATTATTTATATACAGAAGCAACATTATCGACATGATGTCTGTAACCAAATTAGTGAATATACGCCAAAAATATACGCGATGCGGGGCGGCCTCCCACATTTGCGCGGAATAGTGTGGAACTAAAAAATACGGCAAAAAGCACTCTGGTGACAAAATAAAGTCCATGCCAATATTTCGCCCATGCATTGTATCACCCTTTTAGTGGCTTCTGGCAAAATTTGAGTGGTGGGCACTGTTGCGTCCATATAATTGACGCAACAAGTCAGTTGGACGCAGCATCATCGGTAAAAACCGCCATGTATGACGCAGGATCATTATATATCATCATATATATACATCATCATATATATATATCTATATATATATATATATATAGGAGAGGCGGGTTTTGCGAGCGATATATTGACTCATCACCATATCTCTGGAACCATAAGGCGTACAGACTTGAAATTTGGCAGAAATATTCCTTTCGTCGCGTAGAGGTCAGCTAAGAACGGATTTTACGAAATTCCACCTGCAAGGGGTGTTGTGGGGGCGTTAACGATAATGCACATATAAAGGAACAGGGTGAGCCGAAGCTACTGAAGCTAGAAAAATGAAATTTGGACCGTAGTTTCATTTCGTGACCTAGGCACCCACAAAGAAAAGATTTTTTGAAATTCCACCCCTAAGGGGTTGAAACGCAACGGTAAAGTTTGTATGGAAAGAAAAAAAAAAATCTTTAGCTACTGTTTTCAAATTAAGCACAAATACTCTTTAATAAAAATAATTAAACACGTGTTTCAGCGTTTATCCATTTTCATCCTCTAAGGATATAAAATAGGGAGAAAGATGTCAGTTTACTGACTTATCACAGAGCCGAAACTACTGAAGCTAGAAACATGAAATTTTGACATTAGTTTCTTTGCGTGACGTAGAAACCTACTAAGAAAGGGTTTTTTGAAATTCAACCCCTAGGAGGTAAACCGCAGTAGCAAAGTTTGTATAAGGAGAAAAAAAATCTACATCGATTTTCATCAAATTCTCCAAAAATATCTTTCTCTATCTTTATTATTCTCTATCTTTAGTAAAAATAAATAAACATGTGTTTCAGCATTTTTTAATTTCCCTCTCTAAGGGTGTAATCTACACTAATATTATAAAGAGGAAACGTTCCTTACGAATAAACTTTAAAACTCCTGGACGGATTTCAATAATTCTTTCACCATTAGAATGTTACAGTATCCCCGAGTAACATAGGCTATATTTTATCCCAGTATATCCACGGGAACGGGAACTACGCGAGTAAGGCGACTGAAACCGAAGCGAAGCGAGGGCTGGTTGCTAGTAAACTATAATTGGTTTAGTCATTTTCCATGTGGTGACGCAGTAAGAATTTTTTCAACGGAGTAAGAATACAAATTACCACTCACTATCTTGCCCGTGGATGTCGTAAAAGACGACTATGAGATATAAGCAAGAGAAGGAAAACTTGAAATAAAACCCTATACCAACATGTCTGACCAACATAGTATAGTGGGTCGGATTTCCTCCCATTGTGGAGGAGGCGGAGCCCAACAGTGGGACGTATGTGGGCTGCGATGATGATGCTGATTTAGTCATTTTGTTTGGCCTTGACAATGGGGCAAACGGAAAACACTGATTTTTATTATAGGATTTCAAGACATTAAATGATAAAAAAATTGGAAGAACCATCTCAACATGTAAGTAGGAATTCATACAGTCCTCATCATCATCCTGTACTCTTATCCCGAGTACTCAATATATACGTTACTTTCAAAGTACATATTACAAAAGTTATTGCAAACAATTTTATGATAGTCTATTTAAAACTTTCGTCGTCTTTTACGACACCCACTAGTAATCTAATGATTGGTAGTATTCGCCGTTACCACACAGCAAGTAATTTATAAAGTAAATATAAAGTAAATGCAAATTTTAGGTCACAACCTTTTTTTTTAATTTTCATTCATTTATCAGTCCATTGAAGCCTAGATATAGGCCTCCCAATAGAGGAATAGCTACGATTGGCAATTTGGTGGCAATCACGATTTGGTGTTCCAAATGTTCAGCTGGTACTTACGAAAAAATAATGGATGGTGGCATATTATATTCCTAACTCGCGAGATTTGGGGACCACACCTTATATTACATTCACTTACTTTAGCATTTACCATAAAATAATTATTTTTCAAAATAACCTACGTATTCTTTTATGAGACGCGGTAATAATGTAATTTGAAAAACCTTGTAAGTTTTTTTATTATATCTTGAACCTAAAATAAGAAACATTATTAAAAAGGAATGTAAGAAATTTGACTTACATGTTCACTTAAGAATTGAATATGAATATAAATTTTATAAATAATGTTGCCACCAACGGTTTTGTAACGGAAACTTGTAAATTATAATGCTCTTTTGTTAGCATACCTAGAGTTTTATTAACAAGCAACACACAATGTTATGTCGTAGCCGTATAAGATAAATATGCATTACTATGCTTAAAAGAGCTTTTTAATAAGATATGATGATTTTCTGTGTGATAGAAAATATATTCTTTTATTATTCTAATAACAAGAAGTTTCAATCCACTAGGACAGAAATTTAATAAATTCCAAGGTTTTGGCGAGAATGTGAAAATGTTATGTGTAATCACCATGATAAATTGAAAATAATGCGACAATCTTCCTTGTGGTGATGGAGTAACTGTTTCGTGATGGTGTAAAAATAAATAATGAAAATGAATGATGGTGTAAAATAAGAAAGAAAATTTTGAGTAACTTTTCATACGCCCTACTAAATTCAGTATTTAAGTAATGAGTCTCAAATAGAAACGTGGCTTATAGATCTTTGTAACCCAACCATTAAACTCCCATGACATCAAAAAATCTTTAAAAAATACTAAGATAATCTATCAGCAGAATAACTTAAGTTTCAATTACTTCTGCGAAGTGATTGCGAAGAATTACCAGATTATTTGCATTAGAAGCGCTTTAAGATACCCTAGAATATTTGGAGAGTAGCATATTCTTTCTCTTTCAATAATTAGACTGTAATGCCTTGTAGCCCTTGCTTTTCTTCTAGTATATTGAAAAAAAATATCGCATTTTAGATTTAAATCATATAACCTTTCTACCTAATAATCATCACCTATCGTTTGTGAAAATCAACTCTCAGTGAATAGTGAATAGATAAGTGATACAAACATCCCAGTACAAACAGTTCCAAAACAAATTTCAAAACTACATAATAACAACATTACAAACGAGTGCAAAATAAACAAAACTTGCTAATTAAATGAGTAACAACAAAAACAGTGCAAAATAAAACATTTTAATGAGTGAGTTCAAATAGTTCCTAAAATCTTGTTCGTTAATTTTATTTAAATGCATGTGACGTAAATTTTTTCCACCAATGGCATCCTTTCTAGTACTTTCTCTAATACACTAACAAATTTTAACTAATTTTCTAAAGTTCCGGTAGCCGTGCGTCTTACATAAGCGCAAATCACATGAAGTTAACTTCAGCGGCTCGAGATCGATTCCCGGTTGTCGCGCAAGCAATTTTTGTGATTTATTCTCATTAAATAAATAAATTATGTACGCTTAGAATAAAAACGAATAGAAGCAGCGACATCTAGTGCCTAGTAGAAGAACAGCTAATAACAAATTTGCTAAAATACAAACAATTTCTATTAGCGAATACCTATAACATCACGACATTAGACAATAAATCAAATATCGATACTATTTATATTTGAAGCAAGATGGCGTCACCAGATACATTACATCACAATTTAAATATTGAGAATGGGCCAACAATAACCACAGAGGAAATGTCTAATGTTACAATGAGGAAAAAATAAGCATCAATTAAATAAAAAAACCTAAACGCATCATTCACTTCCACTTCCATTGTGTCTACAGCTTCGGCTATACCAACTAACATTGTTTTCGATCAAAGTAATATAGTGGATGAAATAGAAGACACTTGCAATAATGTTGATCAAACGCTATCAAGAAGTGTGGATTGCTCAATGACTGACCTAGCCTCAATGCAGGAGTTAAAAGAGTGTATCGCAGAACTCAAAGTGGGACTTGGTAGCTCGCAAAATGAATTAGAAACAGTGATACTAGAAAATAATGATCTCCGCCAACTAGTTACTAAACTAACCAAAGAAAATACCACATTGAAAAAATTTCTAAGAAGCCCCTCAAATCATAGCTCCAAAAAGACACAACGATATTCGTCGCAATTGTCTGAAATAAGCGATACTAACTTGACACCTACACTTCCAAGCCCATCTCGCTATACTCAGCCAGACTGCGAGCAAACTGTGCTGAAGGTAGATTATTCTTTGACTGCTCTTGAGCAACAACTGGAAGAAGCTAAGAGGGAAATCAATAAACTCCAAAAACAGATTCTCACACTACAACAAGCGTTAGAAAATAGTCACTATACATCTAAATCCCCGTGCGATGACGATAACGATGGCAGAAACAAAACTACTACCAGCTCTGCAGTTCCTGAGAAAAGTAAGATATGTATTCTATCCAACGTGAGTTCCTACGGCACGCAACGAATTGTAGAGGATGTATTTGGTACTCAATTTAATTATTGCCGTTATCTCATGCCGAACTGTAATCTTATAAGAATGCTAGATAATATTGATAATAAGTTACTAAATTATAACTTAAACGATTATTGTATTATTATATTAGGAGAGACAGACTTTAAAAGAACTACTAATAACTGCACAGAGTTAGCAAAAACATTAAAAGATTCTCTCGCCCATATTAAACATACCAATCTGGTTATATGTACTCCCACATTTATATGCGGCGCACCAATATACAATTATAAAATTGAATTATTTAACAACCTACTATATCAAGATTTACAAACAAATAATTATGCATACTTCTTCGATTCTAATTTATATCTCTCCTTCGATATGTTCTCAAGTAAAACAGGTGTGGTCAATAAAACGGGAATAAAACATATGTATAAAAAAATATTGAATAATATTATAGTGGATCTGAGTATTTATTGTCCATTCCCAATTGTAACTAAAAGCTCTAGTGTAGATGAACTAGACAGTAAAAAAAGTAAGTTTTTTCGTGAATAATTACAATAATAATACACAAAAGATTAAAACCTCCGCTCAAAGAAGCCCTATGCCCAATAAAACAGTAAGAAACTGTAAAAAAATTATCATATATTACCAAAATGTTAGAGGTCTTAGATCTAAAACTTGTATGTTCTATAATAATGTCTCATCACATTCCTCTGACCTCATTGCTCTTACTGAAACGTTTCTTACTTCTTCTGTGTACGACTCTGAGTTATTTCCCACTGATTATACCGTAATACGTAAAGATCGAGCTGGGGATGTAGGATGGGGAGGTGTACTGTTAGCTGTCAAAAACTGTTTTTCGCACAGACAAATCACTGATATCGAAGGTATGACTGATGATAAGGAAATATTGTTCACGTTAATTACTTGGAAAAACATTAAGTTAATGGTGAGTGTTGTCTATCTGCCGCCAAGATACAATGATAAACAATACATAGACGTTCTAAATTGTTTGGAGAATGCTGTCATTAAATATTTAGACTGCCAGATTATAATAGTTGGTGATTTTAATCTTAATTCCTGTAGTAACTCAGTCAAAACTCAATTTGAATTGTTTTTAGATTTCTGTAAACTGCGACAGTATAATAAAATTACTAATAAATATGGATGTACTTTGGATTTGGTTCTAACGAATCTCACATCCAGTAACATTAATGTAATACGCGATACTGAATCTCTTGTACCATTGGATGTATACCACCCCGCCCTGGAGATAATGCTCAATTTACCTAAAAGTTATGTTGTCACGTGCCCGCCATCCTCTCGAGCAATCTATGTTCCTAGATTGGAATGGAATTTTCGCAAAGCAGACTTCTCTAGTCTATATTCTGCTATCGCAAACCTAGACTGGTCTGACCTCTTTCACATCCAGGATACTGATGAGGCCGTTAACACACTGTACGATAAATTAAATAGTGTTATTAACGATCATGTGCCCATGAAAAGATTGCCCCCTAATGATAAGTACGTATATCCATCCTGGTATACTAGTGAAATAATATATTATATAAAGTTAAAATATTTCAATCTAAAAATGTTTAGAATTTATGATCTGCAGTACAATAAAGAACTATTCAAATATTATAGGACTAAGGTAAAAGAACTCATAAACGCTGCTTTTAAAAATTATATAAACATGGTGGGCTCTAATATAGTTGAAGACCCCACAATTTTTTGGAGATATGTCAAAGATAAGCGTAAACACAGACAACCAATAAAAAAATTAATTCATGAAGGTAAGACCCTTGAAGGACAGGAAGCTGTCGATGCGTTTGCACATTATTTTGGCTCCATTTTCCATGCTAAAACGCCTGCATTAGACCCAAGTTTAGCTGAACAGGAAGCTGTTAAACATGATTGTGCATCCACAATTGTTATAGGTTGCATTAATCTTGCAGACATAAGAAAGGCAGCACGACGTCTAAAACCATCATCTGCTTATGGCCCTGACAACTTACCACCTTATTTAGTTAAAGACTGTCTGTCCGCCTTTGAAGCACCCCTCCTTTACATATTCAATCTTTCTCTACAAAAATATGTATATCCTAGTAAATGGAAGGTCTCAAGGGTGACACCAGTACCTAAAAGTGGATCTTCGAATAATATTACAAATTTTAGACCCATAGCAGTTTTATCTGTTTTCGGCAAGTTATTTGAATCTATTCTTAATAATTATATATTTGAACAAATTAATAGGCGCCTAGATGATTCACAGCATGGTTTTCGTCCCTTACGATCCACACTAACGAACCACATTAAATTCACAGATTATATAAGTACCAAAGTGATGACAGGCTGCCATATCGATGCAGCATACTTTGATTTTACAAAAGCTTTTGACCTGGTAGATAATGATATTTTATTGACTAAATTTATATCCCTAGGATTTAGTACACAGCTAGTCAGATTCATGGCAGATTACCTTAGAGACCGTAAGCAATATGTTAGAGTGGGTAAATATCAGTCGCATGAATACTACACACGATCTGGGGTAAGTCAAGGTAGTACCCTCGGTCCTACACAGTTTCTGATTATGATCAATGATCTGCCGAGTGTCCTTACCAAAGCACAATGTCTTATGTTCGCTGATGATCTCAAATTATTTATCTCTGTCGCCAATATTAGTGATTGTGTAGTTCTTCAACACGATTTAAATGAAGTGATCAAATGGAGTGCAACCAATAATTTGTCGTTCAACACTACCAAATGTAAAACGATTACATTTACGCGATCTCGTACCCCAATCACTACTACATACTATCTGAGAGGTATTCCGCTTGAGCGCGTCACCACTATTCGTGATCTAGGAGTTACGTATGATAGCAAAATAAACTTTCATAACCACATTGAAAAAGTACGTAAAGATGCTAATAAATCATTGGGATTTATAATTAGAACATGTAGCCACTTCAATAATCCCATGGTTCTAAAACTTCTCTATAATGCTTATGTACGTTCCAAGTTGGAATATAATTCAATAGTTTGGGATCCACAAAGGAAAATGTATAGTGAGAAGATCGAAAAAATACAACGGAAATTTTGTCGATACCTATATAAGCAGATATATGGATACTACCCTTTTATGTACCCCTCTATGTTTGTATGTGGGATGGTCGGTTTTGATACACTAGAGCTGAGGCGTAAGTTCGCACATATTATGCATTATTATCTGCTACTGGGTGAGAAGATCGACAATCCTTCAGTGCGGGAGTGCATAAACCTGTATGTACCGGATAATTACATGCGTGGTATTGGTCGAAGACAGCATCGACTATTTGCCTGCCCGCCAACGTGGCGGATTTGTCAAGCCAGTAATAGTCCTACTGGGAGGGCTATCACTCAAATGAATATATTGATTAAAATGATCCCAGAGGTAGATATATTTACGGATAGAACATGTGCAATTAAAATCCAAATAAATAAATATTTAAATTGTATACTACATTAAGGTTGGCTTTGTATATTATTCATGTTATTTTATTTTAGTTCATTTTATTTTAATTCATCTTTATTAAGTTATTTTATTTGTTATTGTATAATTATATAATTTTAGGTATTTAGATTGTGTAGTATAGCATATAAGCGTTTTGGTTTAAACTGTAAGCTTTTATGTTTCCTTAAATAAATAAATAAATAAACAAATCTATTCTATACCAATAAATAAAATTGGAGTGTCTGTTTGTAATGTCAAAATAATAGGCTTTTTTCATGCTCACACGGTTATTTGCACGACACCTATGCCTAAAATAGCAATTAAAAAATTTTTGTCTGTCGGTCTGTCTATCTGTCTGTCTGTCTGTTTGTTCCGGGTAATCTTCAAAACGACTGGACCGATTTGAAAAATTCTTTCACCAATGGAAAGCTATAATATCAGGGCGTAAACTAGGCTATATTTTATCCCGGTATTCCCACGGGAACGGGAACTACGCGGGTAAAACCACTATAACCTATAACCGAAGCGAAGCGAGGGCGGGTTGCTAGTATTATATATAAACACTTTTCACAGATATAGAATTTACGAAGCAATTGAATTTCGTACTTCACATAACTTGCTACGATTTCATTTTTAACTAGCAATCCGCCCTCGCTTCGCTTCGGTTATAGGTTATAGTATATAGTCGTTTTACCCGCGTAGTTCCCGTTCCCGTGGGAATACCGGGATAAAATATAGCCTAGTTTACGCCCTGATATTATAGCTTTCCATTGGTGAAAGAATTTTTCAAATCGGTCCAGTCGTTTTGAAGATTACCCGGAACAAACAGACAGACAGACAGATAGACAGACAGACAGACAGACAGACAAAAATTTTTTAATTGCTATTTTAGGCATAGGTGTCGTGCAAATAACCGTGTGAGCATGAAAAAAGCCTATTATTTTGACATTACAAACAGACACTCCAATTTTATTTATTGGTATAGATTAAAAGACTGATCGAATGCTAAAAACTTATACAATTACTTATTTTCCTTTGCAGCGATATATATGAAAGAATTACGACTTAATTCATATAGCTTTCCCGAGTACATAAGTTTTGAAGATATTATTATGTCCTGCCACACCTTCTAAGAAAACTTTTATATAAATGTACCTGTTGCATTTAAAGCAAATAAATAGAGAAGTTTCTCTAATAAATTATTAAATTGAAAACATATAATCGATATTTTTGAGTACCCCATATAAGCATATATACCCCATCTTCGTGTTAATAATCTATACTAATATTACAAAGAGGAAAGATTTGTTTGTTTGTTTTGAATAGACACCGAAACTACTAGACCGATTTCAAAAATTCTTTCATCAATGGACAACTATAATATCAGGGAGTAACATAGGCTATATTTTATCCCAGTATTTCCACGGGAACGGAAACTACGCGGGTAAGACGACTGAAACCGAAGCGAAGCGAGGGCAGGATGCTAGTAATATATATAATCATCCCTTACTTGGAACTTATAGAAACCACCAGAAAAAAATGTATAATACCACTTTTCGAGGAGTTTTAAAATACTAACTAAAATGCCACCTCATAAGCCAAGTGTGACGACTATGATGTTGTCATTCCTTCGGGGAGGTTTATATCCATTAGTGAACTTGAATGGGCTGGTGGCAGAATGTAATGTATCACGACTTCATACTTGTCCGGGATTTTTCCAAAAGACGACTATCCGATAATATCACTGTGAAGATAGAATAGAATAGCATTTATTGTCACATAATAACAATTATTCCTTACTAATATTATAAATGAGAAAGTGAGTTTGTTTGTTTGTTTGTTACGCTTTCAGGCTTAAACCACGGATCCGATTTCAAAAATTCTTTCACCAATGGAAAGCAATAATATCAGGAAGTAACATAGGCATTTTATCCCGGTATTCACATGGGAACAGGAATTACGCGGGTAAGGCGACTGAAACCGAAGCGAAGCAAGGGCGGGTTGCTAGTAATACATATTTTTATAGTTAATTTTGACAAGAGGGGAATGCTCAGCGTTGTGCTGTATAGAAAGTATGCAGGGCTGATTATCAGCAAACCCCTGTTCTCAAATATATAAGAAAGAAAAATAACGAAAAGAGAAAGAAAGAAAAGAAATAAAATAATTAACAATAAGAATGATGATAATAATCAAATAAGATAATAAGATAATCAAATTCGAACTAAAACTCTAACCCGTAACGCTTGGCCAGCCTCAATTTAAATCTCTTTGTTAATACGCTTTTATTAGCTTCAGACGTATCTATGTTAGTATGTAACGGAATCTTTGAACATGATTTTGACCCCCTTCAAAACGTCGGATTAACTCGAAATTCGGCATACTTACTTTGGACCGATGACAATTCAATATTTTAAACAGTTTGACCCGTTATCCTTACTAGGATAATCAGGATTGGCAATTTAAGCGTATTTTTTTAGTTTTTTTGAACTATTATATTTATATCTATCAGCCTATAAACTTCCACTGTTAGACGTAGGTGTCACAAGCTACAAGTGAGGGGAGGGGGGTCCTACGTATATAATGTCACATTCATGACACTACACAAGGGTTGGCGATCGCAGTTATCCAGTACAGTGTTGTTACTCATTCTTCTAGTAATTTCTCAGCCAGATTTTACGACTACTACGGCAAATTGATGAAGGGTCCATGAGCGGCAGCAACACTTATCATCAGGTGTACTGTTTGCTCGTTTGCCACTGCTTGCAATAAAAAAAAAAATGGGTGACAAGTTATTTTGTTAACCTGTCACTATATGATGAGTAAACAATTATGATAAAAAATAATATCCAAATTTTGAATACTTAGCGGTCGTATAAAGGTGGTTGCCTTTAGCATCATCTTCATCATCGTCCTGTACTAATCCCAATTACTAATAACAAATTGCTACTACTCAGACATCGATTTGGGCCCTCCAGCTGTCGACAGTGCTACTCGTACCTCGTTCTCTTATAGCAATTCTAATACAAATCTTAAGACAATGTTTAAGAAAATGTTTAAAAATGTCTGTATTTTTCTATCAGGTGCCACCTACAATCCTGGAAAATTTCCTCAGTAGAATAGAGGATGGCTATTGCAAGTTCAATAACCCGTATCATAATAATCTACATGCAGCTGACGTGGCACAGACAGTGCACTATATGCTCTGCCAGACTGGACTTATGGTAAGTATTATTATTATTGACATAGAACTATACACTGAAAATTATTTTGCTAATAATTTTGTACTGAGCTTAAGCCTGAATATAATTAAGAAAACGTAATTATTAGAGTAGTACTACTAATTACACATATACTATAAGTACTACATATATATGTTAATATATATAAATTACGTGTTACGTTGTTTGTCCGCGATGGACTCCTAAACTACTTAACAGATTTTAATCAAAGGACAATGGGCGAAAATGTATGGCGCTTGTCCCATCGGTGGCCACATCTGTCCTATATATTTTTTAGTCGACAATTATGTGTATATTAAGACTGCAAAAAATTATTTCGGCAACTTGTTTAGATAAAAAGTTATAAAGCGTTGATCATATAAAAAAATCGAATTAATTAAACCGAAAGTACGTAAATGATAAAACGTAATGCATGTCTAAGTATAAGATAATGATGGATTAAATAAAACTAAAGGTTAATTGGTTATTAAATACATCGATTTATTGACAGACACATATACAATGCTCGTATATAATGCTAGTATTCCTTTAAAAAAAGAAAATGATGGGATTCAATTGTCGTCTACAATAATATCGTTTGAAAAATGAGCTGGTAAACGGATATCTTCCTCTTGGTTTCTCGCCCACCCTAAATACCACACTACACATATAATGTGGGCACAGCAACCAAGAGTGCGCTTACCGCTTAGACAACTGCAATAGTAGTTTTCTATGGCTTCTCTGCCGCTTTTCTCTCTATCTACTATAATGTACGAATAATATATTTTTGACCTAGTATGTCTAGATTGTATACGACATCTTAGCAGCCAAACATTTGTTGCTGTGATGCCGCACCTGCCTAGGCCTGTAACATCGGGGTCCCTATACGTTTCTATATTATAGAGACCTTGTCGCACATGCTCCGCATAATAGCTGCGGGCTAGCTTCACTTGGTATGTACCAAGTGCAAAAATGGTTAAATCGTCCTCAGTCAGCAAAGGAAAATCACTTATGTTAGGTTGGTTTCCTGTAATGCTATCGAAACTAGCCCGTCTACGATTAAGGTTGTTGGCTAGGACATACTCTGCTAGGTTATTTAGTTGGTTCACTCTTTGGTTTATAACTTCTATAAATGTTTCAGCGTGAACGTTATCTGACAATGGTTCTCTGCAAGCATTCAATAATGCAGCACCTATTCTAAAATCTGTCATCATATGAGGCAAAGCACGATTGAAAAAGTCTTGTCGGAATAGTTTAAAATCGCGTTTGAACCAACCATTTATAACTTCAACAACCCAGCGGCACATAGTAACCAACCTAGACTTATTCGCTTGTTCTGTCGTCAATTGATCTTCGTCTCGATTTTTTGTTTTCGGTAAGTGAGCTTCATAACCATAGGCATGTAAGTCGTCGATTACGTCGCGAAACCCACGGTCTAAGATGAACACATCTCCATGTTCAAAAAACCAATGGAAAGGATTTCCTTCGTCGTCAATCATATTTTTCATTATTTGTGCATCTGATTCTATGGCTGAATATGGCCCAAAGGCATCTAAAATGTGGCCATCGCAGCACACTATTAAAAACGGTTTCAATAAATTCGTCTATTTGTGTAGACTATATGATCGCTTTTGGAATAAATAGTTTGCGGACTTTTGTATATATTTAGTATATAAGTGGCGTCTGCTATCACAATTGCCTTTCTGTTTAAGGCATTTGCATTTCCAAAAATTGCATTTGGAACTTGTAGGTTTCGGTTAGCTACATCAATTCTATTGAGATGATCATAACCAAGATGCCGGGGAACGATGTCCAGTAAAAGAGAGTCTCTGGCGAACGTTAAATGTCGTTCTAGTGTTCTACGGCTCATATTAAAAAGCGTCGCCAGCCTTTCATTTGCTTCACCGCTTCGCAGTTTCATTAAGTAGCATGCCAAAGATGTTTTCGGGCGTGTTGATACGTTCGACAATGAAGGAGTTTGTTCCAAAATATTCATAAATTGGTCTCGACTAACGCCTAATCGGATGTATACTTCATTTGGGTCCATGTCATCTATATTAGCAAAATCTAGTATAGATCCTCGAAGCACCGCGATTTTCATGAGGCTCATGATATGCACAAAATGTGTGGCATTGAAGTCGTGGAGCAAGTTAGGGCTGTCAATTATTTGATCCCAATCATTGGATACCAAATGATGATCGCAAACTCTTGCACTATTTGGAATATAAAAATTAAAATGAATCAAGAATGTCACTTTAATGTTATCCGGAATCCTTCGGAGATCCGTTCGTCTGCAGTTTTCATACATACAACGCGTTGCTGTATTAGGGAGTCTTGAATATTCTTCAATATGTAATACACATTCGTGTGGACGGTCTTCTCTTGGCTGCGCAGCTCTTTCTGCCCGTTGCCAGCATGGTCGACAAATGTACTCCTGACCATTGTATTGTATCTGAAAATGAGAGTATTACAATTAGTTAAAACGCTTAGTTATTTTCATTGAACGCTGTTCAAACAAAGCGAAATATAAAAAAAAATATTTTACTCGATTGCCTAAGCAGTATTAATTATCTCGCTTACTCATACGTAAATACCGATACTTCTATCCCGTTCTCGCCCCGTGGATCAAACGGAACGACAACGTCGCCGCGTCGGTAACAGTTTACTTACTACTTACAGCGAAATGTAATCTCAATGCGCGAGAGTTAAAACACTGTGACCACCTCAAGTTAAACAGTACTATATTGTTGACGTGACAACTAAGAAATAATGATTTCGTTTGATGTACTTACCTGATGTTCAGAGGTAAGAGCTTCAAAGATATATTGGCCTACAGCGGGATGTTCTTCAAACCGAGCACGGGTTATTTCGTATCTTCTTCTGTTTATCACGGATCGATTACATAAAATACACACTTGGCGATTATCTGCCATTGTTATAGGAATCTGCTTAAAAAAAGTCCAAAAAAACGAGCACAAGTCACCAAGATAGATATTAACAAGTCCGATATGCAAGCCAGAGTCAAAAGAAATTGTCAAACAATAATAATCGCACAGTACTCAACGAAACAAATGTCAACGATGGACTGCGCTGTGCGCTCGAACATAACGGTAATCGCCGAGTCGCCGAGTGCGAGCGGCGCTCGTCGCTGATTGGTTGACGCATGAAACATGGCGAGACCGATTTTAACAAAGGTTCTTAGACCTCTAATAGAAAAAGTATTGAATATTAGGATACATAAATAATAATGAAAAAAAAATAGTATTTTAATAATAGTATTTTAACTATATTTTTTTTCCCAAACGGTATTTCATAGTACTCCTTGAACAATATTTGTTGTCAAAGATCTCCCCTTTCAAATGACACTAGTTTCATTGATGGCCGCTCATGGGCCGCAATGCCCATTGTCCTTTGCACAACGTGTGCAGTTTGATGCAACTTGAAAGATAGGATAGCTTACATCTTAATTTATAGTCGCAATATTATTTTATTGCAAATTATTTGTCTATTATTTGACATTCACAATTATCTGTTAACTCCAAACGATTTTAACAGATGGCGATATCTGTTGACTGGATTGAGTAAGTAATTTGTGTGTGCTCAAGGGGATTCGAGAATGGTTTAGATTCACAATTGGACCCGGTAGGTGGCGCTTTATTTGAACAGAACAACGTCTGTTGGGTCAGCTAGTGTATATATATATATATATATATATATATA
This sequence comes from Lymantria dispar, assembly GCA_032191425.1. Taxonomy (NCBI): domain Eukaryota; kingdom Metazoa; phylum Arthropoda; class Insecta; order Lepidoptera; family Erebidae; genus Lymantria; species Lymantria dispar. Next base: position 7,295,990 of record CM063446.1, read on the forward strand.
TATATATACACACAGAATATACATAAATTAAAAATAAATTTTTTATATGAGCATATTACTTAAAATGGTGAAAAATCAGACCTTGTACGATACTATAACAACTATAACGACGAATAGGCTAGTTTTGGCATCGGATATTTCTTTTTGGAAGCGCAGATAACTGCACTATCGACCACAAGTACAATTAAAACTAGACATGTTACAATAACATAAAAAATATAGAATTGTTGTGGCTATTCTTTAGTTTTATTTTTGTCATAGCTGTTGTAAAGTCATCTACCACCCACTTACCGTTGGACGTTTATTTTAGGGACACTCTGTATATATATTAAGAATATATATATATATATATATATAATCTTTAATTATGGATATAAATATAATTATTATGAAATACTTTTATATTACAAAGTACGCCATGACTATAGAGGACTATATCTTCAATGTTTTCTGTTATGCTTAATAGACAATCTTTGTGATTTAGCCACTGTTCTCTAGCATTACCAAACTCTAATAATACTTTAGCTCTCAATATCAAAATATATCAAATGCGTTATAAGAAAATCATAGTTAAATATGGTATAAAAGTTGCCTGAAAGAAATCGCTATTAGCGATAAGGCCGCAAATTGTACTGACTATTACAATTATAAGTTTCTACTTTTGTATTTAATGTGCTGTACAATAAAATGTAGATAAATAAAATAAATAAATAAAATTCACGAGGCGCCTTTAAAATTTACACAAGGACGTCGTGTAATAACCGATGGCTCTTTATAAACTAATTTTGCTAGTCCCTGATAAATTTATTTGTTGAATTAATCAAAAAAATAATACTAGAGGCATTAAAATGATCTATTTAATTACAGATACTCTAAAGTATACCTATGCCTACGGCGTGACGGAGTAAAAATACAATTCACCACTCCCTATTTTACCCGTGGATGTCGTAATAGACGACTGAGGGATATAATATGCACATAACATTTGTGCAAGAGAAGGAAAACTCGAAACGAAACCAAACACCCACATGTCTGACCAGAATCGTATAGTAGGTCAAATTCACTCCCATTGTGGAAGAGACCCGAGCCCAACAATGGGGCGTATGTGGGCTGCGACGCAACACTAAAGTATAGTCAACGCCGGCGTGAGAAGTTCATTGCAATGCAGACATGATGTATTTCCTTCGTTAAGAGTTATTAATGTGTAGTGCGGACTAAAAATATATTATATCATCCATTGTTTCTGCTCTGAGATTGTTGTAATAAATAAAAATAAAATATCGCTATTAAAAAAGCGAAATAAAAGCCTATGACCTATTTCCCGGGAGGGAGAGCACACCGTCCTGCCACTACTGCAGTTGCGACGAAGCCACGGCACAGCACACGCTCGAAAAGTGTGCTGCATGGGAGGGGGGTCGCCGTGAACTCGTCGCAATTATTGAGGCCGACCTGGCACTACCGACCATCGCAAGGGAGATGCTCGTCAGCGTCAGGAACTGGGACGCGGTCGCCGCCTTCTGTGAGGCCGTAATCTCACGGAAGGAGGCGGCGGATCGTGTGCGAGTAGAGCTCCTATTCGGCGACACGTTCCGCCGCTGCCGACTCGAGCGGCACAGGCGCAAGTATCTACGCCTAATGCCGCCCTAGCCGAGGCCGCGGGTGATTGGACCGGGGAATTGTCCGTCACCCGCAGAGAGGCTGACCGCGCGACGGCGATCGACGGCCCAGGACGTCGAGAGGTGAGGTTACCCGAAAGGGTATTCCGTCAGGCCGACCACTGACGACAAGTCACATCTGCTCCGGTGGTCGGCCCAACAACGAGGTGACGTTCCCGCGCGCCGTCCTTTCATCGCCCCGGACGGACTGGACCGCGCGTGCGCTTATAATAATAATAATAATAAAAACCGCAGGGCAGCTTGTGGCGTACTGAATGTGAGTGGCGACACTGCGGTCCTGAGTGCCCCAGAGAGTCGACCAGGGCCTCGTATCCAGCTCGCCTTTATTGGTTGGCGGGAGTGGAGACCGAAGAGTGCCCGTAGGATTCTCAACTCTGGCTTGCCTTAAACGGCTGGTCAGAGAGGGGTCGCCAGAGCTATATGCTCGGGGGTGGAAGTGTCATTTTCAAGGGCATAACTACGGGGAAACCACTGCGATGGTGAAACCGGCACCGCACCGCTCGACACCCCAAGCCACTTGCACCAATGTTGCCCCCCTGTTGCCCTTATGGCCTGCGTGTCTGTGGCGACCATTTGGGGGGGCCCATTCAGTGAGTTGGCGAGTCACCGTCTGCCAAAGTTCAAGACGATAAAGATATTGAAGGCAGACGACAGTTTAAAATCAATAGTTTACCATTAATCCAGTCCATCTAACCTTCAACCTCATAATCATGTATTATATAACATCAACACACAATAGTTTTACACCTCCCGTTGGCAGTCCACGTGTGTTATGTGCAGACGTGGAGTGTCATCGGTAGACGTCCCATCCCATTTTAGATTAAATTCCTCCAAAGGCCTCTGCATGTTGGATCCATATCTCCATGTAAGCCTTTCAAAGGACCGGGTATCTTGCCTTGGAAGATAGCCGTGAAATTGAGAGATATAATAATAATAATAAATAAATAGCCCATCCATAAAAAAAAAATACCTATTTCCCGAGTACATTAGGTAAGATGCTATAAATTATGAAATCAGTTCGTGCTTCATCATCATCTCAGCACATGTGTGTCCCACTACTGTCTCAACATCCTCCACAACATTTTACAACATGAAGGGACCTGACGGATTATATTATGCTAGTAAGACGGGTTTTACAAAGATTTTATATGTACACTAGCTGAGCCAACACTATGCTGTGTATATAAATTCGATGGATATAAATTCTCATATCTATCGGAATAGCTTTTCGGAACATCTAAACGATTCGGTTTAGATTAATAATTGGAATCGGTAGGTGGCGCTGCGATCAATTTCAGGGAGAATTCAATTTTCTATTTTTTTACAGATTTGAACAGAACGTCTGTTGGGTCAGCTAGTATAATATATAAAAAATAAATATAAATCTATAAAGAAGATAATAAAGAAAGTAACACAAGCATGTTTGAACTGAACTTGATACAGGAATTATAATTCTGTTCACAGAATTGGCTGTCTGATCTAGAAATATTTGCGACGTTAGTTGCGGCAGTAGTCCACGATTTTGAGCATACCGGCACCACAAACAACTTTCACGTGATGTCAGGATCTGATACAGCACTACTGTACAATGATCGTGCTGTACTCGAGAATCACCATATAAGCGCTGCATTTAGGTAAGTCATTTATTACATTTTTGAAATTTATATGAATATTCGTTTTTAGCTTACGGTCGTGTGTGGCAGAGAAAATGCATAAAAGAAATCATTTGTTAATAGTTCTCGTCATCTATCATTAATACCATTAGGAATACATATTAGTATTTCGAGAACATTCTCCCTACATTTTAGAAATAAATTAATAAGAAACATGTAATTCCTTTCTTTAATGACATCATCATCATTCAGCCTTTCGCCGTCCGTACGTAGCCCTCCCTAATGCCCCGCCACAAAGTGCAGACCTGTGCCGTCTGCATCCAACGACTCTCAGGGGGGGCGTCCTACACTGCGTCGTCCGATATGTAGTCGCCAATCGAGAACCTTTCTTTCCTAGCGCCAGTCAGTTGGTTGAGTGATGTGGTCTACCCGTTGTCACTTCAGCGTGCTAATTCTTCTTACAATGTCGGTTACCCGAACTTCTGCGGATTTTTATATTTCGGATTCTATCCCACAGAGAAATCCCGAGCACAGCTCGCTCCATATCGTCCTGAACTACTTTGAATTTGTTTATGAGCATTTAAAGACCGTTGATGTTTCCGTGCCATAAGTCATCATTGGTAACATACCTTTAATGACATACCTATATAATCCATACTAATATTATAAATGCGAAAGTAAGGATGTTTGTTTGTTTGTTTGTAACGCTTTCACGCTTAAACCACCGAACCGATTTCAAAAATTCTTTCACCAATTGAAAGCTATAATATCAGGGAGTAACATAGGCTATATTTTATCCCGGTATTCCCACAGGAACGGGAACTACGCCGCGGGTAAAGCGACTGAAACCGAAGCGAAGCGAGGGTGGGTTGCTAGTATTTCAATATATATCAAAATATATCATTTCGTATATGATACAATAAATATAATAATATATAATTAAATTATATATCGAAATCAGTATCTTTAAGCTAATTAGCAAATCAAATCTCATTTATTTTATCAATGACGCATTATATAATGTTATTTACTCTAATAGAAAAGATGTTTCTGTTATTAAGAAATATCGTCCCTATTCTCGAATACTAAAGTCAAAAACTTTAAATAACAGACAAACAGCGTAGAAGGTTCATATCCCTCCTATTTTAGAGACGACTTGAGCCCATCAATAGGACTTATATGAGCTGAAATAATGATGTTGATGTTGTTCAACCTATCCATCCTCTGGCAAATAGGGTTACCTAAAATTTTAATGACAGTGGTGAAAACCGGACCATTTTTTTCTTAAATTATCATCATGCACTTTCTAAATTAGTTGGGGTCGACGTAATACATACTTCTCTTCCACAATACATATTGCAGTTATTTAATTAATGACCGTCTACCTGTTGTCAAGCCTCCTTGGGAATATAATCGTTGACCAGACGACATCAGATGGTGTTAACCCAAATGGATATAAAGCTCTTAGACGTCTTTTACGATTGTCATCATAGCAGCCCATATTCGTTCCATTGTTAGGCTCGGGCCTCCTTCATAATGGGAGCGAATTTTACCTACTATACCATGCTGGTCAAACATGTTGATATGGGTTTCAATTTTTTTTTATTACCAACGACAATTATGGCAATTATTATAAATTAAATTATTATTATAAATTATTAATATTATTATTATAAATTAATTATTATAATAAATTAAATTATAAATATTTGTGGCAAACGAGCAAGCAGCACAGCTGATGGTAAGTGATCCTGCCGCACATGGTCCTTTGCAATACCAGGGGCACAGCCAGACCGTTGCCTACCGTGAAGAAAATACTCTATTTCAAATTTTCCTTCTCTTGCACAGATGTTATTTACATATTATATCCCTTAGTCGTCTTTTACGATATCCACGGATAAGATAGGGAGTGAATTATATTCTTACTCCGTCACCACAGTGAAAACTGTCTTTTACGATATCTACGAGCAATTTAAGTGCTGATATTATTCATAGCCGCTACAACACAATAAATAATAAGAAATTATACTCAAATATATGGATATACGTACACACGTATTACGCCTATGCTTATCCTTTCAATATAGGTGTATAACTATAATAAATCCTTCATTTTTATTAGGAAAATGGAGCATAAATAAAATCTGTAGATTTATCTAACATAGCCTTTATCATTCCGTTTCATAATGTCTTGAATAGGGCAGATATTATTATCCACAATATTATCCTCTAAAAGAAGCAAGCTCAATATTTCTTCAATATTATAACGTGAAACTAAAACCTTTTCCTTTGTACCCAATATAGCCTCAGCGTCGTACAAAACATTTATATTTTAATCAAATATGAGCTTGCTCGGATATTACGTGACATTTATTCGAAACGAAAAATTGCATTTCGCTAGAATGCAGACACTAACTAATACTCAAATGAGATATCCAGTCAAGATTTAAAATAAAAATTATTAATATTTTATAGTTTTCACTCCGTAACATTTAAAATTAGCTGACCCAACAGACGTTGTTCTGTTCAAATCTAAAAAAGTAAAAGAATTCCTCCTGGCATTTGTTCCTGATCCAACGGGTAATCTTAATCATTCTCGAATCCACCGGAACACACAAAAAATAATATCAAAATCCATGCAGCTGTTTAGGAGTTCAGTCACATACAAGATTTATAAAGATTTACTGTGGCAGCAGCTTTTCTTCTATGGAATCCTTGTATATTTAATACTTCTATGTATTTTATTTAAAAATCCACGTCGTCCCAGATAGAAATAATGCCAATTTTAATGTTTTTAATATCTTAGCAGTCATTGTGACAATGGCGAATACAAAAAGCGCTTAACGGCTATTGTTATTATATTTTGCCCTATTGGCTATCATTTAATCTTACTGCTTCGCTCCTGTCTGCATAAAGCAGTTTACATAAAGCTTAAAAATTATTGACCTATTATAAGCTTTCTCGATAAACAGGCTATTGGAGACAATAAGAATTTGAAGAATCCAACTGGCACCGCCTGCGATTAGTGCGTTCAAGCAAAAAAAAGCTTTATTTTATAATAGTTACATAGATTATGAGAAATGTAATTTGATGTTTTAGGAAGTCTATATTTTTTATTTGTGCATTCTACATGGCAGTATGGTCAATCTTTTCTAAATATCTATTTTATTTTATTTTCTAACAATAAAATTAAAATTTATTTTGGATAAAAGCAGTATTAAAATTGATGAATTAAGAGCCTTATTGTAATTAAAATACTCTTTGTTTTGAGACCTCTATTATAATAGATAGAGAAAACCAATACTTCTATTTAATTATACGAAATATTCCGTGTGGTGACGGAGTAAGAATACAATTCACCACCCCCTATCTTAACCGTGGGTGATCGTACGAGACGACTAAGGCATATAAAACGCATATAACATCTATGCGAGAGAAGGAAAACTCGAAATAAAACCCTATACCAACACGTCTGACTAGCGTGGTATAGTAGGTCAATTACCCTTCCATTATGGAGGAGGCCCTAGCCCAACAGTGGGACGTATAGTGGCTGAGATGATGATGAGATGATGATACGAAATATTGTATTCCAAAACAATTGAATAACTGCTAATGTTCACGCGAGTATTAGAGATAGCTAAATTAAATCGTTACACAAAATCTACATATCTTACTTCTAAATATGTCGCATTTGATGCGGAACCGTCCTGAAAACGCCTGCTTTAGAGGCGAAACACGTATCGAATAAATATTCAAAATTCTGCGGAAAATTGCAAGTAGAACTTTTGGAGGCGAGTTTCGCATCACGTGAGAGTAAGAGTTCCTTATCTCTCATTTCACCTTGATCTTTTTCTGTATTCTTTCCGTGCCATTTTGGTGTGCGGTATATTGAATAACTGTGAGAAATTAGTCTTCCTTCCTTCCCTCCATTTTCAAACAAATATCTGGTTAACCCAGCTTTGCTCGGTATATTTTTTTGTATTTTTGTCGAATTTAATTAGATATATATTAATAAAAATTAAAAAATGAAAAAATATCAAAAATTTACAAAAAGAGAATAATTATAATACCGAGATTCGATCGCACGCTGTTTGAATGCCAAAACAAAACAAAAATAAAACTGGACAACTTCCTAACTGAGCTATTGACACTCTTGACAACGACGACGAAGTTCGAATTCCTATTCAGAGAATGTCAATAACATTTTATGTCATTGTATTGATTAACTAAAAACACCGACAAAACAACATTTTCTATAAATAAAACCTAGCTAGATCGATTTTTTGGCCTTGAAACCTCTAGTATGGCAAATTTCATCAAAATCGTTGTAGCCGTTGTCGAGATCCTGAATATATATATAATATATAATATACATATATATATATATATATATATATATATATATATATATATATATATATATACACACACACTGTGACACAGTGACAGATGTCAACGAAACCAACGAAGTAAGTTTGAACGAGCGACATGTTTACAATTTCATTTTGTATCAAATATATTTTCATTCTTTCCGTGCCAGTTTTATTGCAACTGAATTGCAATATATTATAAATATAAAAATATTAATATTCATGCCTAAAATGTACCTCGTAAGTACTGAAATACCTAATAAACATTTTATACATAAATGACGCTTACGCACGTATAAAGTCATACTGGACTGAAAATAAAAAAGAGATGGGACAGTCGATATACGTAAATCGATAACTGATCTTTATTAAATTATTCATAAACGATATAAACCCAATACAGCACCTAATTAAAACTTTCAAAAATTTTTTTACAATTAAAACAGACAGTTACGTTATAAAATACATAAATTGTCTTAATTAAACATTAAAAAACCACTTTTCGTCTCAGAGTAAATAATAACATTATTTACGCATTATTGTCAATAAACTAGACATATTTATTTATGAAACAGTCGTAATTGATCGATTGAACTAGTAACTGTCCCTATTTTGGTAAAAAATGATAAATGTTGTAGCAGGAACGCTCCAGTGATGACGATAATAGTGACCTAGACCTTGATTGTACTCCTTTTGAATAATTAAAACAGTCAAAAAACAGTATTTGTTTGCAATTAATTCAAAAAGATTTTCATTGATAGTATTTTAATTATAATAGAAAATCACAATTATAAAAATAAAGAGTTTTATCGATAAAAAACTACGGACTTTATCGTAAGCGTGACAACACTTGGGGCAACTGTCACAGAGAACATCCTATATTTTATGGACTATATATATATATATATATATATACACAAGAATTGCTCGTTTAAAGATATAAGATAAATAAGTTGTTTAATAAAATGGTGGGCGTTTCTCATAGAATAAAATGTTAAGTTGTTATTCGTAATGATAAGAGCAACTCCTGGCATTTCTAAACTAAACGTACCATTATAAAATACAACTTTACCCATAATTTATCTATACCAATAAATAAAATTGAATTATCTGTTTGTAATGTCAAAATAATAAGCTTTTTTCATGCTCATACAGTTATTTGCATTATACACATGCCTAAAAATCACTTTATATTTTTTTGTCTGTCTGTCTGTTCCGGGTAATCTTCAAAACGGCTGGACCGATTTCAAAAATTCTTTTACTAATGGAAAGCTATAATATCAGTGAGTAACCGAGGCTATATTTTATCTCGGTATTCCCGCGGGAACGGGAACTACGCGGGTAAAACGACTAAAACCGAAGCAAAGCGAGGGCGGGTTGCTAGTTTTGAATATGTTTAAATGATACATCATATGAGGCTGTTTAAAATAGTTATTACACTAGCTTAAAAAGCATTAAATTAAAGATGAAGATCAAAGACGAAAATTAAATCCGTCTTTAGTAATTAAAGTGACATATGTATGTGTAGATTATTTAAAAAAGCCGCTAACTGCCATATGTGAAAGTAGATATAGAACATACTACGTACTACAATAGACCAACAACTTATCTTAAGACTAGACATTATTCCAAACAGATGTTTACGCACTCCGCGGAGCGTCCTATAAAAATTTGCATGCTATCAACTGACGTCATCGCTCATCAATCACGGTGACGTGCGAAGATAAAGTATCCTATTCCTATGAAAATAACTCACGACAAGTACTTCGTAAGCAGTGCGAAGGTTACCCGAATATATTACCTCTTTGTTTTCCATTTTTATGCCGCAAACGGAAGGACAGTATTGAATAACATGCTACTAGGCAATAACTTGAATTCCTTATAATATTTAATGTGAATAAAGAAATTAAAGAAATCAAGTTAGAATCACTCGGCAATAGGTATAAGATTTTAAACCGACTAATTTAAAAAAAAAAAAAAAAAAGAATCGTATTTTTTTTTTCTTTTGGGATGGGTTGCGGTCGGCGCACTTCTCGCACCACTGGGTCCGGGGCGACAGAGGGGCGTAAGAACGCACACCCGCAACCCACCCGCGATGCACGTCGCCTTCGTCGTTGGGCCGACCACCGGAACAGGGTGACTTGACATCAGTGGTCAAAAAGAATCGTATAGGAAAAGTCAAAAATACTTTGTTTTTTTTTTTGTTAGATAAAGTCTATAATTTTTATCATTTATTGCATATTAGTAACTAGAAGAATAGATAAACTAATGCATCATCATCTCAGCCCATATACGTCTCACTGTTGGGCTTGCGACTCCTCCACTGTGGGAGGGAAATTGACCTACTATATCAAGCAGGTCAGACGTGTTGGCATAGGGTATTGTTTCGAGTTTTTCATCTCTTGTATAGATGTTGTATGCATATTATAATCCCTTAGTCGTCTCTTACGACACCCACGGGTAAGAGTGAAGGTGGTAAATTATATTCTTATTCCGTGACCATACGGCTGACTAATGAACTAATGAAACTAATGCATAGTGGTGGTTTTTAAATAAGTTTTCGTTGACAGTATTTGTGTACTATACCCCAAGTATCTGAAAATAAATGTTTCTTTTAAAGAGAAGCAACATAATATGTGATTTGAACTAATGCATAGTGCTGGTTTTTAAATATTCGTTGGCAGTGTTTGTGTACTATACCCCAAGTATCTGAAAATAAATGTTTCTTTTAAATAGAAGCAACATAATATGTGATTTGAACTAATGCATAGTGGTGGTTTTTAAATATTCGTTGGCAGTGTTTGTGTACTATACCCCAAGTATCTGAAAATAAATGTTTCTTTTAAATAGAAGCAACATAATATGTGATTTGAACTAATGCATAGTGGTGGTTTTTAAATATTCGTTGGCAGTGTTTGTGTACTATACCCCAAGTATCTGAAAATAAATGTTTCTTTTAAATAGAAGCAACATAATATGTGATTTGAACTAATGCATAGTGGTGGTTTTTAAATATTCGTTGGCAGTGTTTGTGTACTATACCCCAAGTATCTGAAAATAAATGTTTCTTTTAAATAGAAGCAACATAATATGTGATTTGAACTAATGCATAGTGCTGGTTTTTAAATATTCGTTGGCAGTGTTTGTGTACTATACCCCAAGTATCTGAAAATAAATGTTTCTTTTAAATAGAAGCAACATAATATGTGATTTGAACTAATGCATAGTGGTGGTTTTTAAATATTCGTTGGCAGTGTTTGTGTACTATACCCCAAGTATCTGAAAATAAATGTTTCTTTTAAATAGAAGCAACATAATATGTGATTTGAACTAATGCATAGTGGTGGTTTTTAAATATTCGTTGGCAGTGTTTGTGTACTATACCCCAAGTATCTGAAAATAAATGTTTCTTTTAAATAGAAGCAACATAATATGTGATTTGAACTAATGCATAGTGCTGGTTTTTAAATATTCGTTGGCAGTGTTTGTGTACTATACCCCAAGTATCTGAAAATAAATGTTTCTTTTAAATAGAAGCAACATAATATGTGATTTGAACTAATGCATAGTGCTGGTTTTTAAATATTCGTTGGCAGTGTTTGTGTACTATACCCCAAGTATCTGAAAATAAATGTTTCTTTTAAATAGAAGCAACATAATATGTGATTTGAACTAATGCATAGTGGTGGTTTTTAAATATTCGTTGGCAGTGTTTGTGTACTATACCCCAAGTATCTGAAAATAAATGTTTCTTTTAAATAGAAGCAACATAATATGTGATTTGAACTAATGCATAGTGGTGGTTTTTAAATATTCGTTGGCAGTGTTTGTGTACTATACCCCAAGTATCTGAAAATAAATGTTTCTTTTAAATAGAAGCAACATAATATGTGATTTGAACTAATGCATAGTGGTGGTTTTTAAATATTCGTTGGCAGTGTTTGTGTACTATACCCCAAGTATCTGAAAATAAATGTTTCTTTTAAATAGAAGCAACATAACTAATGCATAGTGGTGGTTTTTAAATATTCGTTGGCAGTGTTTGTGTACTATACCCCAAGTATCTGAAAATAAATGTTTCTTTTAAATAGAAGCAACATAATATGTGATTTGAACTAATGCATAGTGCTGGTTTTTAAATATTCGTTGGCAGTGTTTGTGTACTATACCCCAAGTATCTGAAAATAAATGTTTCTTTTAAACAGAAGCAACATAATATGTGATTTGAACTAATGCATAGTGCTGGTTTTTAAATATTGGTTGGCAGTGTTTGTGTACTATACCCCAAGTATCTGAAAATAAATGTTTCTTTTAAATAGAAGCAACATAATATGTGATTTGAACTAATGCATAGTGCTGGTTTTTAAATATTCGTTGGCAGTGTTTGCGTACTATACCCCAAGTATCTGAAAATAAATGTTTCTTTTAATCAGAAGCAACATAATATGTGATTTGCACTAATGCATTTTTTTTTTGTTTTTTTTTTTTGGGTGGGCTATGGTAAGCGCACGCGCGGTCCTGTCTGTCCGGGGCGATGAAAGGACAGCGCGCGGGCCCATAACCCACCCGTACCCACGTCACCTCGTTGTTTGTTGGGCCGACCACCGGAGCAGATGTGACTTGTCATCAGTGGTCGACCCGACGGAATACCCTTTCGGGTAACCTCACGTCTCGACGTACTGGAATGTCGGTCGCCATCGCGCGGTCAGCCTCTCTGCGGGTGACGGACAATTCCCCGTTCCGATCACCCGCGGCAACGGCTAGGGCGGCATTAGGCGCAGATACTCGCGCCTGCGCCGCCCCAGTCGCCGGCGGCGGAACGTGTCGCCGAATAGGAGCTCTACTCGCACACGATCCGCCGCCTCCTTCCGTGAGATTACGGCCTCACAGAAGGCGGCGACCGCGTCCCAGTTCCTAACGCTGTCGAGCATCTCCCTGGCGATGGTCGGCAGCGCCAGGTCGGCACCGATAATCGCGACTAGTTCACGGCGCTCCTCCTCCCACGCAGCACACTCCTCGGGCGTGTGCTGCGCCGTGTCCTCGTCGCAACTGCAGTGGTGGCAGGATGCACTAATGCATAGTGGTGGTTTTTAAATATTCGTTGGCAGTATTTGTGTACTATACCCCAAGTATCTGAAAATAAATGTTTCTTTTAAATAGAAGCAACATAATATGTGATTTGCACTAATGCATAGTGGTGGTTTTTAAATATTCGTTGGCAGTGTTTGTGTACTATACCCCAAGTATCTGAAAATAAATGTTTCTTTTAAATAGAAGCAACATATATTGTGTTTTGCACTAATGCATAGTGGTGGTTTTTAAATATTCGTTGGCAGTGTTTGTGTACTATACCCCAAGTATCTGAAAATAAATGTTTCTTTTAAACAGAAGCAACATAATAAACTCATTTGCAAAAAAAACGGGCGGTTTTGATTTTCATTCATATTTAAAAAGATACAATACCAAAAAGGTTTCAATCGTTTGTACACGTTACTGGCCGGTTTTAAAAATGCTGTGGTATTTAAAAAAGTACGTTCTAAATTCAATTTTTCATTTGATGTTAATTTTTACAGAAAACCCCTTTTTATCCTACATTTTTGGCGCGAAGTTCCAGAAGTTAACATCGACTTTCATAACTTTTATTCAATTTTTATCGATTAATTTCATATCCTTGACTGTCAAAGCTTTATTTAATGCTGTTTGGCTGTATCAAAAATGGTAGATAAAGTGGTAAAAGCTACCAAAATTATCGCGCTGCTTGAAGAGGGTTGCAGCCAATGTTTCGTGGCTAGGAGGCTAAATGTTAGTCGCTCGACAGTCCAAAGGACCTGGCAGCGATATCAGGAGACTGGTTCCGTCGAGAGAAGGCCTGGTTCTGGAAGAAAACCATGTACCCAACCACGGGATGATCGTTTTCTTGTGAGTCGCGCATTGAGAAATCGCAAATCTTCGTATGTGGATCTTAAGAACAACCTCCAAGAAGTAAGAAATGTGCATATTAGTCTATGGACGGTCAGGAGGAGGCTTCTCGCTGCCAATATACGCAGTCACCGCCCGGCCCGCGGCCCCAAATTACTCCGTGAGCACAGAGTTCACAGGCTTAGGTTCGCTAGAAATTGTGAATCATGGACTCAAGACGATTGGAATAGGGTTTTGTTCTCTGATGAAGCCAGGATATCTCTGTTCGGTGAAGATCGACGTCGGCGAGTGCTAAGAAGACAAGGAGAACGCTTTGCAGAGGCATGTTTCGAAGAAATCACACCTTATGGTGGGGGCTCTGTTATGTTTTGGGCAGGAATAAATTCAATGGATCGTACAGAGTTAGTCTTCATTGAAAACGGCTCACTGACTGGGCATCGATACATAACGGAAGTTCTAATTTCTCATGCACAACCCGCATTGGCCGCTCTAGGTGAAGACTCGATTTTTATGGACGACAATGCTCGCGCCCATCGATCCCGCGATGTTAATGCGTATGTGCAAGAGGTCGGCATTCGTCGTTTGGATTGGCCAGCTCGAAGTCCCGACCTCAATCCCATAGAGCATGTCTGGGACGTTCTGAAACGGCGTGTGAGATCAGTACACCCGGCTCCGCAGACCATCAGAGAGCTGAAGAATGTGATTACTGCGGAGTGGGAACGTATTCCGCAAGCAAGTATCCGGGATATACTCGCTAGCATGCCCAGACGAATTCAAGCTGTGATTTTAGCTAGAGGGGGTCACACTCGATACTAAACATTTATCTGCTTTTACTTTATTAAAGAAAAACAAACAAAAAAACTTTTTTATTTTTACTTCATGAGCATATGCACTACTAGCGAATATACACTACTAGCGAGGTTTAGCATTATTTCCCATAAATTGTATCTAAATTTTATGAAATACTGATGAAAACGATTATTTTCTTATTAATTTAGCAAATTGTGTGGATAAAACTACCTATAATTATCAAACAAAGAAATATTAACATTTGAAATGGTTCATTGCTTAGGTGCCCGTTTTTTTTGCAAATGAGTGTATGTGATTTGCACTAGAGCAGTGGTTCTCAAACTTTTTAAATGACGGAACCCTTTTGGGAAGCAAAATACTTGATGGAACCCTACAATAAAACAATTATTTTTATAAGTGTATTCTATATTAATCAGCATAATAAAAGTACAATGTATCAGTTACTAATTATTATTTACTTCACCACTTGGTAAGGACAATAATAGAAAACATTAAAAAAGAAAAAATCTAACTAGTGGGAGGTATGAAACTGTTTTTTATTTTTCATCAATTGCTTGATATCAGGTTTGATGGAAGAAAGTTGGAGTCTCATATCAGCTTCGGCGTCCAGTCTATTGCGATATTTTGTTTTCGTGGCTGCGTAGGTAGAGAATCCTGTTTCGCACAAATATGTAGTTGGGAACGGGAGAAGAATATCCAGAGCCATTTGGCCAAGCATTGCATATTCATCTTGGATTCTGCACCAAAAATCATTAAGAGGCGTCGTTTTGAACAATGACTCCATACTTGTGTCTGATGACATTTCTAAAAGAGATTCATATATCTCATTTGACATGTTTTCAGGCTTTTCCAAGTTGGGTAAAAAAGGATTATGAATCCAGGAGTTCACTTTAATTTTTGTATTGTGTTCTTCGGAAAAATACTTTTCAAAAGATGCGCGCATCGAACTGAGATATTGGACCAATTCTTCAAACACATTATCTTCAAACATTTCTGAGTCGTTTTCGCTAACAAACTCACTGAGTAACGTAAAACTTTCTATTTCTTTCTTACCAATGCAAATGATCCAAAAATCTAATTTTCTTTTAAAAGCAGTTATTTTATTATAGGCCTGAAACACTGTTGTCTGTTTACCTTGCAACGATAAATTTAATTCGTTAAGTTTTTGAAAGATATCCGCCATAAAAGACAATCGGAACAACCAAGTTTTATCATATAAACGGTCCTTCAAATTAAAAGAAGTATCTGCTGAAAGAAACATTTGTAACTCGGCTCTAAGTTCAAATAGCCTTGTTAAAGTTTTTCCCCGAGACAGCCATCGCACTTCTGTATGGAGCAGCAGTGTTTTATGTTTGCTGCCATAATCTTCACACAATAATGAGAACAATCGGGATTGTAGTGGTCGTGATTTGATAAAATTAATTATTTTTACCGCTTCATCCATAACTAATTTTAGATTAGACGGCATTTGCTTCATCGCAAGTGCTTGTCTATGCAGAATACAATGACTGGAACTACAATTAGGCGCTTTATTTTTCATTCGTGACACTGCTCCTGCTGTTTTACCTGTCATCGCCTTGGCCCCATCTGTACAAATGTCAATGCAATTGTTCCAACTGAGATTATGTTCTTCAAAAAATATATTTATTTTATTAAAAATTTCTTCCCCGGTAGTGTTTGTAAGCAGCGATGAACACATAAGCATGTCTTCTTCAAAAGAACTTTTATATGGATATCTCACAATAACCAGCAGGATAGCCAAACCAGCGACATCAGTCGACTCGTCCATTTGCAAAGCGAATCGTGTATTTTGTAGACGTGTAACTAGTTCTTGTTTGACGTAGCTTGCCAGATCATGGATTCGTCATGAAACAGTATCGTTTGATAGCGGAACAGTAGAAAGATGCTTTGCAGATTTTTCATCAAGCATACATTTTGTTATGTCTAATACACATGGTTTTATTAATTTCTCAGCGATAGTGTGCGCTTCACCTGCTTGTGCAATGCGATAGCTAACTAAGTATGATGCCTCCGTGGCCTTTTCGTTGGTAGTTTGTGTTACATGCATCATATTTTTTTGACTTTCTAATAACTGATCTTTTTTGCGAACAAAAAATTCTTTATTCTTGTCTTTAGTCTCGGGGTGTACGGTTTCTAAATGTCGACGCAATTTGGCAGGTGCCATGGAACTATTAGGAAGCAGTTTACTACAGAGCATGCAGAGAGGTGAGCCGTTGGAATCAACAAATCCGAAACTGATATAAGATTCATCATACTTCCTTTTTTTCGTCTTTGAAACCGTCGAGCTTGACGTCGTGGCACTCGTGGCATCATCTTCTGGATCGGTGATTGCTAAATTCTCCGCGCGCATTGCTTTTGAACATTCAGCGTCATTAGAAGATGTTGTTGGAACACGTTTAACACCTTTAAGCCAACGTTCCATTCTTCTTTATTTATAATGTTACAAGTCAGGATAGTGGGGTTTAAATAATGCACAATCGTTACTGCGTATAAGAGACTAAATTTAGAACCTACAGGGAAGAAATGTATAAACTGAGACAACAGAATACAGCAGGCAGTAAAACAATGAACACTAGTTTCTCGCTAGCGAGCTTGTAAATAGGTAGTAACTTATCGCTCCGAACGCTAATCATCAACTGACGACGCCAACGCGCGATCGCCGCTTTTATACTTAGTCTTAGACTCGATCTCAAATATTCTCGAAAATACTCGAGTCGGCACCTTTGATAAACAAAAAGCAAAAATAAAAACAGAAATTTAAAAATAGCGTTGTAAACAATATCGACTTTATCCTTTGAAGTTAGAGACGAAAGTCGCTAGTTGACAACTATAGCGTCTAATTCAGAGGCGGCTTTTATCAAAGAGACTGAGCGCTTACAAGTATACTACCCGCTCGTTTTAAGTTTGCCGCTGGCGATAGGTATGAGTGTATGACGTTCGAAATTTTTTATTTAATTGTAACAATAAAAATTGTGTACGTTAGATATTTGGGTAAAACTATGACACATTATAAGTTTTGTTGTCACGTGGGGGAGGGTACGCGCATTCCACAGACTGGCAAACTTAGAGCGAACGCGTTGTACAAGTATAAAATTGTTGAGACCAAACTTATGAGATATTGTACCAGCTAATGTAACACAAGCTTATACAAATACAAATAAATAAATAAATAACATTCATAGCGTTTTGTCTCCGCGCGGCCGCGGAGTCCGCACAGCCGCGGAGCGACCAGAGAGAGGTGTTTTGATTTTTTTATTTCTAAATTCTTGCGGAACCCCGACAGAGGTATCACGGAACCCTAGGGTTCCGCGGAACACACTTAGAGTATAGCTGCACTAGAGCATAGTGGTGGTTTTTAAATATTCGTTGGCAGTATTTGTGTACTATACCCCAAGTATCTGAAAATAAATGTTTCTTTTAAATAGAAGCAACATAATATGTGATTTGCACTAATGCATAGTGGTGGTTTTTAAATATTCGTTGGCAGTGTTTGTGTACTATACCCCAAGTATCTGAAAATAAATGTTTCTTTTAAATAGAAGCAACATAATATGTGATTTGAACTAATGCATAGTGGTGGTTTTTAAATATTCGTTGGCAGTGTTTGTGTACTATACCCCAAGTATCTGAAAATAAATGTTTCTTTTAAATAGAAGCAACATAATATGTGATTTGAACTAATGCATAGTGCTGGTTTTTAAATATTCGTTGGCAGTGTTTGTGTACTATACCCCAAGTATCTGAAAATAAATGTTTCTTTTAAATAGAAGCAACATAATATGTGATTTGAACTAATGCATAGTGGTGGTTTTTAAATATTCGTTGGCAGTGTTTGTGTACTATACCCCAAGTATCTGAAAATAAATGTTTCTTTTAAATAGAAGCAACATAATATGTGATTTGATAAATTGTTATCATCTTAGCTTATATACCTCCGAGTGCTGGGTTCGAGTCTCATTCACAAATCGGGCAAATTTACCTACTACACCACGCTGGTCAGATGGGTTTGTATGGGGTTTCATTAAGTATTTTCATTCTCTTGCATAGATACTAGGTATATGTCTACTGTATCTCTTAGTAGTCTTTTGTGACAATATCTTACTTATTCCGTCACCTGACGAACATTATTTTAATTACATAAGAAAAAATATGCATGTATTAATATTGTTCTCCATTTCCAAATACATATATGTACAATTTATTTAAGTACATTCACACAAATTAAAGGCGTAAATAATTTACATATATTTTCGAATAAAATTATGAATTTAATTATAAATTATCTCTAGGTTTTCTTTTTTGAATAAAACATAGTTGATCAGAGGCTCTATCCCTATTCCTCTTATACTAAGTCCATAAAGGGTAATTGCGTCAATACACAACTGCAAAAAATATTTTTCACGTAGACAATACCAGATAGGTCTCAATCTACAAAAGTCCCCGTGACTAATATCTACTTAGAGGAAAAATAAAACAATAATATTTTCCTTAAAAGATCAGAATATTATCATAATCATCAACATCCTCATCATCGCAGCCCACATACGTCCCACTGTTGGGCTCGGGCCTCCTCCTCAATGGGAGAGAATTTGACCAACTATACCGATCACTGATATACTGATCAGACATGTTGGTATAGGGTTTCATTTCGATGTTTCCCCCTTTTGCATAGATGTAATATGCATATTTATCCCATAAGAGTCTTTACGACTTACACGGGCAAGATAGGGAGTGGTGAATTGTATTCTTACTCCATCACCACACGGAAATAAAATAATAATATTATGAGGGAAATTTTTGAGGGCAAGTAAAACAATAATATTGTCTCTTTAGAATAATAACGTATAGAAGGATAGTGTCGGTACTTCGAACGTTCGAAACATGAATCTAAAAATACTACATGCGCGCAGCCGATTACACACGCACACCACTATACAAATTATGAAATCAAATTTCGTTTTTATAAACATAAATCGTCAAATTACTTTTAAAACTAATGTTAAAAAGCTTTTTAAGTTTTTCAAATGTGTTATGACACCATTTGAATGCACAAACCGTCATAATTACCTATTTATTTTTTAAAAGTTGCGTACGTACGTGCAGTAATGGACCTTGTTCATTACGGAACGGTTCCGTCGTAAGCTCCATTAGGCTCCAATTGAAATGCTTCACTTTTTGTGCGCGAACTTACCTTCTATACGTTATTATTCTAAGATTGTCTCCTTAAAAGATCATAATATTATCATCGTATCGTTCATAATCATCGTTTCAGCCTATATACATTTTACTATTGGGCTCCACGTTAGGAGATATTTCCTTATAATTTTACACGCAAACCATATTATAAATATATACCTAGCAACTTTTAAAAGGTTTCAATAATGTTTTGTGAAGTAATACGCCCATATATATTCTGTATTAAAATTTCTTTATGCTGCCTGGGGAAATTATTTCATGTCTCGGCATCGTTTACCATTACTGTCAACAAATAGTATTAAAATTTCATCTAGATTTTCTAGAAGATATCAATTACATTGTATTTATAACAACTTCAAATATACAAAGACTGTTATTCTTTTTTTATTATTAGTTATTCATATTTTGAGTGGGTATACTTAATGTTTGTATATGAATGATACGAAATAGATGTAATCCAATTTATAATGTTTTATTACCAAAGCTTTAGTCTTGCAAACGAATAGTAAAATAAATAAAGCTAATAATCCGTGTGGTGACGGAGTAAGAATACAATTCACCACCCCCCTCTCTTACCCGTGGGTGCCGTCAAAGACGACTAAGGGATACAATATGCATATAAAATCTAAACAAGAGAAGGAAAACTCCAAAGAAAACCCTACACCAACACATCTGACCAGCGTGGTATAGTAGGTCAATATCTCTCTCATAGTGGAGGAGGCCCGAGCCCAACAGTGGGACGTGTATGGGTTAAGATGATAATGATGAGATGAATAGGCTATCCTATATTCACGACTGTAAGTTTCCATAGTCTAAAAATAACAAAAAAATATATTAACTATACTTGATAATTGATGGACACAAATTACCCCCACATTTAGAACAGCAATTTCTGGTGGGCACAAAGTCCTGCGTTGGAATTAGATCCATGTCAAATCTATGATCAATTACGTTATTATAACTCCTTTTTTTTTTGTTTTACGGTCGGCGTACTACTCGCTCCCCTCCGTCCAGGGTGACAGAAGGGCGTAAGCATGCACACCCGTAACCCACCCGTATAGCACGTCGTCTTCGTCGTTGGGTCGACCCGACGGAATACCCCTAGGGAACGCTATTATCACTCCTAAGAAATTATTTAAGAATTTTTTTTTTGTGGGTGGGCTGCTGTCAGCGCGCCTCCGCACCACTCCGTCCGGGGCGACAGAGGGGCTTAAGCACGCAACTCCCGCGACCCACCCGAAAACCACGTCGCCTTCGTCGTTGGGCCGACCACTGGAGCAGCGTTAACTTGTCGTCAGTGGTCGGCCTGACGGAATACACCTAACTGGGGTACCCTCCCATCGACCGACGTCCCCCCCTCGGGGAGGACGTCGGTCTTTCCTCACGCGGTCGGTCTCTCGGCGGGTGACGGACTAATCCCCGGTCACGTCACCCGCGGCCTCGCCTAGGGCGGTATGAGGCGGAGATAGTTGCGCCTACGCCGCCTCAGTCGCCGGCGGCGGATCTCCCCATCGAGGCTGCGCTCCTCGCGCAGGCGATCCGCCGCCTCCTTCCGCGAGATCACCGTCTCGCAGAAGGCTGCGAGCGCGTCCCAATTCCCGACGC
Source organism: Lymantria dispar (assembly GCA_032191425.1). Lineage (NCBI taxonomy): Eukaryota > Metazoa > Arthropoda > Insecta > Lepidoptera > Erebidae > Lymantria > Lymantria dispar. The sequence continues at coordinate 7,317,200 of CM063446.1, forward strand.
TGTCGACCATCGCCCTAGCGATAGCCGGCAGCGTCAGGTCCGTACCGATGATTGCGACGAGTTCACAGCGCTGCACTGCCCAAGCCCCGCAGGCCTCGAGCGTATGGCGCGCCGTGTCCTCGTCGCAATCGCAGTGGTGGCAGGACGGTGTACTCTCCCTCCTAACGACCTTGTGCAGGTATTTGGCGAAGCACCTATGCCCCGTCAAAACCTGCACCAGTCGGAAGGAGAGCACCCCGTGCCGCCTTTCCAACCACTGCATCAGCACCGGCCGGAAGGCCTCCACGGTTCACACCCCGAACCGAGGCCTCTCTAGCCGGACTGCCCAACGGGCGATGACGTCTCGGCGGGCGTCGACGCGCCAGGCGGTGAGATCCCTTAACGAGACCACACCGCCCTCCGCTCGCACCCCCGTCACCCGCCGATATAGTCCGGCGAGCATCTCCGCCTCCAGGTCCCACGGGGGAGTCCCGGCCAATAGGCACGCTGCCTCCGTCGCCACCGTGCGGTATCCGCGGATGGCCCTGACCGCCATGACCCTCTGTGGTCGCCATAGAAGGGCCCTAAGTCGGACGGTCATGGACCCCGCCCACACCGGTGCGCCGTACAGGGCCATCGACCGGATGACCCCCGCATACAGCCGTCGGCATGCAGCGCTTGGTCCGCCCACGTTCGGCATAAGCCACGATAGGGCGGACGCCGCGCCGACGAGCCGTGGAGCGAGCCTGCGGAAATGCTCCCGGAACCACCATCGCCCGTCGAGCACCAGGCAATTATTTAAGAATACAATTTGCCACTCCCTATCCATCCGTAGGTGTCGTAAAAGACGGCCTTGGGTAGACGAATATACATATACATTTATGCAAGAGAAGTAAAGTTACAAATAAAACCCTATACTAACCACTCTGATCAGCGTCAATTGCCCTACTGTAGCAGAGGAGGCTCGAGCTCAACAGTGGGACCTATATGAGCTGAGAAGATAATGATGATGAGGAAATTGTTAGTAATAGAATTAAATATGTAGCCTTAACTTTGTTTTATTCTAACTTGGTTTTATTCTAACCCGCCGTGGCTTCCCTTCGGTTTCAGTCGCCTTACGCGCGTAGTTCCCGTGGGAATATCGGGATAAATTATAGGCTATGTTACTCCCTGATATTATGGCTTTCCGTTAGTGAAAGAATTTTTGAAATGTGCGGTGGTTTAAGCATGAAAGCGTAACAAAGAAATTTACTTTCGCATTTATAATATTAGTAAGAACGTTTTTGAATTCGAAAAAAAGAACCTTTAATTATCCTTTGTAGTTCCCTATGGGACGATGAATTAAAAATAGGTAAGAGTAGTAGGATCAATATGATCCTACTACTCTTACCTATTACCTACTACTATTACCTAAGAGTACTCCTTATTTTCCATGGTATTTATTCTGAAAGATCATTTGGAGAATGTGCCGCAGACATTCTTGGAAAGTGTATAACCTATGATCGCCAAACCGCTTACAAAGCGCGGCGATTATGGCATTTTCCCGCCTTGGATTTGTTTAAAACGTGAACTTCGATACTTTGATACATGAATACATGGATCTCTGATATGTACGCGGGTATTACGCACATGGAGTATAACTATTTAACGGATTTTATCATATTACGTTTTTACATCACAGTCTAGTTAGTTGGATCCAATTTCAAGAAACAGGCCGGTGAATCCAACTTCGTTGGGCAGCGTTTAGGAAACTTAACAGGATCTTCTCCTCTCAGAGTCCGAAAGCGGTGAATGTTACACGTGATGACTTGAAAAACGTGGTCTATACATGGAAATCCGTAGAAGAACGAGTGTAACCGACATGATACGAAAAAATAGCAGGCTGGAGTTGCAACGGGTGGCCAAAGTGAATTGATTATCACTGGAAAAGAAACAGTACGACGTAAAATAGGACGACGTCAATAACTATTGCAATATTTACAATGGACGAGGAGTATATATTGCGTTGACCCTAAGTAATCGGGATAAGAGCAGGTGGATGATGAATTAAGTCGTTATAGTAATTTTCAGGGTGTTTCTATCCAGAAAGGAAGCGGCGGAGCGGGAACGCGAGACTCTTGCCTCTGCTGACTCGCTTCGTTGCCGGCGACTCGGGAGGAGGAGACGAAAATATACGCACCTGCTCCCACCGCCCTGAAAAATGACGACAGGACGTGGCCAGACGGCCATGCGTTGGGGTGCCAGGGATTGAATTTTATCAGACGATCTCTCCGGCATTCCGTAAAAGCGCAGAAGGAGCCGCTGTGGTTTTAGTGGGTATTCCGACCGCGGATGTGACCTGTGAGTCCCCCGCCCACTGGAGGGGGACAGTGCGTAAATGCATTTCCACAGCCTAAACAAAAAAAGATACTATTAGTTAATTCATATCTCACTCAACAATTATTTTTTGCAATTACATACATTTTCAATTAAAACTATCATTTTTTTCAACTTGAAATGTTTACATGGAATATAAAAAATATATATACCTATATGAAAAATGAAACATCACTCCAAAGTTCTCGCTTAAAAGTTCAAACAAACTTTCATCCTGCCACCACACTTATATTATGCCACTCAGTACAAAATTTCCATCCTTTAAGCTTGTCAACTTTATAAAAAAAATGTTTATATATCAACCTTTACCCGCAAAAGAGCTGTCAGTAACACACCTACATTTTGGCACTGAGCTTTTATATATGTATATTCATGCTGATGTTGCGTTGTTAAAAGTTTTCCAAAAACACAAACATCATACACACAATTAAAAAGGTTGATAGTTGATAATATTTGGAAAGTTTTTATAGAAACAAAAACGATGCGTTAATAGGCATGGATCTGAGTTAATCGGGACCAACCATCTGTGAATTGTAGAACACAAGTATATCGGTTAAAACGAATGCGATTTTTTCAGTATTTCCTTGGTCAAATATTGGGTTTTACGACTATTTCATCATCATCATCACAACCCATACACGTCCCACTGTTAGGCTCAGGCCTCCTCCACTATAGGGTTATAGAAGGGTTATAGACCTACTATACCACAAACGTATATTAAGAAAATTAAATTAGAAAACCTGCATATTTTTACATACGGCACATATACTTTTGAACATATATATTTTTATAAATTTAGAAATATAAGTTCATATATATTTAAAATCGTCTGTTGTCTATGAGGAAAACGAATGATCATGAAAAGACTTCACTCTCTGAACTTAAAACAAAAACATTCCAATATAAATAACGGTAACGTGGGATGCTTTCGCAACGAAACCCTTATTATTGTCTTAATACTCATTATATATTCAAAACATTGTATGTAATATAAGAATTTAGCTTCAGTAAGGGGTTCGAAATAAGTGATTTATTAATTAAATTTGCCAACATAAATTACGATGCTTATAACAGCAATCCATCAATAAAGATTAAAGGCTTTCATCTAAATAACTTTAGGCAATTTACATTACTTTGTTGTGAACAAAAGTTTGTAAATATTAAATAAATAACATTTTAGTTTGCTTACAAATAAATTTTATTGTAAAAGTCACCATTTATAATCAGTTTACGGATAAACGCTAGTGACTAGTTATAAATATTTACATTCTATAATAGTAGTAAAAAAGAAAAGGAGTCTGCAATAATCGTGGATATAAACTGTTATTTAAACCGAATCCCTATTATTATCTTAAATAACTAGCAAACCGCCCTCGCTTCGATTCGGTTTCAGTCGCCTTACCCGCGTAGTGCCCGTTTCCGTGGGAATACCGGGCTAAAATAAAGCCTATGTTACTCCCTGCTTTCCATTGGTGAAAGAATTTTTTTAAATCGTTTTGGTGGTTTAAGCGTGTAAACGTAATAAACAAACAAACTTACTTTTGCATTTATAATATTAGTAAAGACAATATCCAACTATACCAAACTGAAAACTCGGAAAAAAACCTGTCCGACCAGCATGGTACAGTAAAGTTAATTTTCTTCTTATTGTGAAGAAGGCCTGGCAGTGGGACGTATATGAGCTAAAATGGTGATGATGATACCATACTGGTCAGATGAGTTAGTATAGGGTTTTTCTCGAGTTTTCCTTCTCCTGCATATACTTATATATGCACATTATATCTCTTAGTTGTCTTTTACAACACCCACGGCCAAGATAGGCGCTGAATTATTTTTTTTTTTGTTTGTATACCTGTTAGCCGCAGATGGCTATCACAGCTTTGCCCAGATTATGTGTAAGCGCTAAGGGATCTCGACCCGGAGAGCTACCGCGCTAAATTCTATTCTTACTCCTTCACCTGAAAGTAGATATCCATATACCCTGTTATTTGAAGTTCAAAACCTATCAATATCTAAATCTTAAGTAAATGAATATAATTATATCTAATGACATATTCTTTTCTTTTTCTCTTTATTACTACTATACCTACTGTGTCTGTTAACATCAATAGTTATCCAACGTTATCCGAATTACTAAGTCTTTACATAAAACTTCAAAATCATATAACTACTGGGTATAAGCTACACCTCTTTTTTTTTGGGGTTGGTTACGGTCGGCGCACTCCTCGCACCACTCCGTCCAGGGCGATAGAGGGGCGTAAGTGCGCACACCCGTAACCCACCGGCGACACGTTGCCTCCGTCGTTAAGCCGACCACCGGAGCAGGGTGACTTGACATCAGTGGTCGGCCCGACGGAATACCCCCTTTGGCCCCCCAAAGGTCCCCCGACGTCCCCCCCTCGGGGAGGACGTCGGTCTTTCCTCACGTGGTCGGCCTCTCGGCGGGTGACGGACTAACTCCCCGGTCCAGTCATCCGCGGCCTCGGCTAGGGCGGCATCAGGCGCAATATAAGCTACACCTAAATTTTTATTCCTTTTAGACACAAGTTTTTATTCCTGAATTAGAGATGGTTTATTAAAAAGAGGAAAAAAATTAAAGACAGTGGTGAATTATATTCTTTCTCATTCACTACACAGAGAAGAGTAATACATGCTGTTTATTTTTTAAACCAGCTGTCTTCTTAATAGCAACTGTTTTTCACAAGACAATCTTTGCCTCAATGGTACTAAGTGAAATTAATATAGGTCGAGTTCTAAGCTAAGTTTTAAAGCACCAGCCATAGCTACTACACGGCATGCCAGAAACATAATATCGAATCAAAATAAAGAAAAGCTTTACAACATAAAGGAAAAGTGTTATAGACCTTTTCTGAAGGGACTTTTCGCATATTTTATATAAATATACTTTCAATGTCTTTTCTAAATCTAGGTTTATGAAGGCATAATAAACAGATAACTTTCTAAACTGGCTATGACGGGAAGGGGCATACATATTATCGAAATGGCGCTCCAGGAATACGAATATGAGAATTCAAATGGTTGTGATTATGTGAATAGACATTTCTATCTCGTATCGTGGGTCGCCAATAATTGTTTGTGACTGTGACTAAAATTGAAATTTCCTTGATATGTCCAAACAATAGTACTTAAATGTAACAAAGAAAAGATAAAAGAGCATAGTTAAAAATTATATATTATATTAATATTATATTACATATATTGTACTTAATAAAAATTAGAACAAGTAATGTTTTCAGAGATATTTTAAATATAGCTATTTTAAATAGCGTGAAAATTGCCCAGATATTTTTGTCATACCTACTAGAATTTTTCCAACACCTCCTATTTTTTCCTTTCTTATTAAATTTTTTGCGAGTCCCAGGATAAATATAAACATTACCCGGGACCTGAGGGTCAAACCTCGGCGTTTTATACGGAGACCATTGAGATCCTGGCTTACCGGAGTTACAGTGGCGCCAATGTGTGGTGGGATTAGGCCCATAAAAAAAAACTTAAAGTGTTTAATGCGTAAATTATATTAATTTGTTTTAAGTACATATTAAATTAGATTGTTTCATAATTCTAATGAATATTTTTTCAACCTTGTGGTGACGGAGTACAAATACAATTCCCAATACATAATACAAGCCCACATACGTCCCCACTGGGCTATTCCCTCCTCTACAATAGGAGGGAATTGGACCTACTATACCATGCTGGTCAGACATGTTGGTATAGGGTTTCATTTCGAGTTTTACTTCTCTTGCACAGATGTTATGTGCATCCACGGGCAAGATATGGAGTGGTGAATTGTATTCTAACTCCATCACCACACAGAAAAGACGACTAAGATATCAAACATGCATATAACATATATGAAAGAGAACGAACATTTTGAAATGAAACCCTATATCAACACGTCTGACCAGCGTCATAGTAGGTCTATTTCCCTCCTATTGTGGAGGAGGTTCAAATCCAACACGGGGACGTGTATTAACTGAAATAGCGAATGAAATATGAATGATTTAAAATAAACTACTGGCTAGCCTAAGCAATTGACTAATTATAACAGAAATAAATAATACATTCTTTAAATTGAGTTGTCAAGTTTCTTACGGCGGATAAGAAATATAAAGAACATTTCTTACTTGGTTAAAATTCAAGGAACGTTTCGCTGTCAATTACTGCCAATCATTGTGCAAAATACCGTAGTTGTACTCAAAGCACGTAATTGATGAAACCCAGAAAACGTAGGAAACAAAATTGTTGTTTTATATGGAATAGTAGTAATGTCGGTCAGGTTAAAATTAAAACATATCCGTGACTTTTTCCGTAGGTGTCACAATACTTTTTTTTGGCAGGCAATACTCTGGAGACACGCTTTTCATTCTGTCCGGGGTGACAAAAGGTCGGCGTACGACCTCATAGCATCCCCATATGGCAGAGCACTGCTACCACTCTTTGAACTTGGTGGCGGCTCAGTGGATTACTCTTTCGAGTACCATCTCCATCGACGCCCCAGTAACAATAATAGTGTTGCCATCACGTGGTTGGCCTCTCTATGGGTAGCGAACTAAACTCCGGCCTGTCCAACCGCGACCCCGTCTAGGGTGGTATGAGGCCTGATGCTGCCCTAGCCGAGGCCGCGGGTGACTGGACCGGGGAACAGTCCGTCACCTGCAGAGAGGCTGACCGCGCGAGGGCGACAGACAGAGGATATGACTCTGCATAGTACGTTAAATTATCTGTACCAGTATAAGTATTACAGTAAAATAACAAAAGCTTTAAAGTTTTTAACAAACTTTGTGCTTATCTGTCCCACGAGTGTTTCAATGCATTTGTGTAACGTTATGCGCATTAATGTATGGTCTAGACACACCAGAAGGTCCCGCGGGCATAAAACTATTAAGGCTGCTGTGTATACTGTCTCAACTAAAAGTTATTTTTAGTACATTTGCAAGTAACAAACATAGACGGCGGGGATATGAAAATTTTATATGATGATCTTAAATTTTATTCAGTATTTTATTGTAGAATAGAGTTATATTAAAACATTTCGATGCTATTTTATGTAATACTAGCAACTCGCCCTTACTTCGCTTTCAGTCGCCTTACTTGCGTGCCCTTTCTGTGGAATATCGGGATAAAATGTAGCCTATGTTACTCCCTAATATTATAGCTTTCCATTGGTGAAAGAATTATTGAAATCGGTTTAGTGGTCTTTCAGTGGTCCAAACTTGAAAGCGTATCAAACAAACAAACTTAATTTCGCGTTTATAATCCTTACTAATGTAAGGATAATACAGAGAAAATTCTAAAGTGTGGTGAATATGTTATAACAGTGGTTTTCCTGATTTTTATCTTCTGCCTAAATTCCCAGAGAAGTTTATTTGGATATCAGTGCCCAATTAAGGCTATCAACATGACTCACTAACAGACAGTGACTATGAATAAATGATCTATAGGAACCATCTAAACTAACAAATATCAGGCAACAGGCACCTGCACAGGTCACCCATCACATAATCTGTGTAAATGCATATTCCATGGCCAAACGCTCAGCTGATTACCCGTCATCCTCCGCTACCATATTTCAAATCGAAGTGTGCATCTTATAAACTTTTTAAAAAACCGTACGTTCACTTTTGCGCCGTATCAGATGCGGCAATCTGGCCCATAAGTTAAAGTTAGAACAACTACTTAATACATAATACCAGCTATAAAAAATATGTAGACAGTTTACTCATAGGGTAATTAAATCTCCATAATGATAGGACGGCCAAAGTTTGACCGTCTAGTTATAGAATATATTCTAGATATATACAATACTTACACAAGAACAAAACCGTAATACTTGTTTAGACAATAGGGTTGTACAATTGGATAACAAAGCCCGTGCCGGCCTATGTTATGTTGCAAAGTCAAGATTTACGGTCACGTCACTAAAAAGTCTTATAACGTTACACTGCGCTGAAGCAGAGGTTACGTCCCCATCCTGTAGGGTTTATATTGATGGTGTACGAATAGACCATTCATCATAGTCTGCTAGTAAATTTAGAGTGCATTTGAAATAATCAAATTATAAAAATAATTGCATGACGATAGTTTCGGTACAAGTGAGTCTATAATTACGCTAATGTTCAAAATGCAAATAACCCCTAGTTTAATAGACTTCACTAATAACTGGTTTGTTTACAAGCACCTAATAATTTGACGCAATTAGGCCAAGTATCTTGATGATTTTATGATATAATTTAACATTGACACAATCTACAGAGACTGATTAAATGTTTACAAGCTTGAATAAATTATTTATTACAATAAGGGTTGTCTCTACTTCTTAGTTTTTTCTATACTAGCTATACTAGCAACTTTACTTTTTTAAGTATTTTATCACCATCATCACAGTTCATGTCGCACTCCTGGTCTCTTCTAGAAAGAAAGAGTCTCGAGAGGTAACCACGAATGCGACGACGCTGCGTAGGACGACCCTCTACTAAGTGGACTGACGACTTCTTGAAAGTCGCAACGGACCATTGGATGCAATTGGCACAGGACCATTCTGAATGGAATTCTCGTGGGAAGGCCTATTACCAACAATGGACCATTACGATCTGACGAATGGATGGAATTATATTTTTATTGTAAGCCAAAAAAAAGAACTAAGAATATATAAGATTGATTCTAAACTCGACTCCTTTTAACGTTTCAGGTTGATGCGAGATGAGGAATGCAACATTCTCCAAAACTTATCACGAGAAGAATTCCGCGAGTTTCGTACCTTAGTCATCGACATGGTTCTTGCCACTGACATGTCGTTCCACTTCCAACAACTAAAGAACATGAGATCGTTGCTAACACTTGCTGAACCCACAGTGGACAAGTCCAAAGCTGCATCACTGATACTCCACTGCTGTGATATATCACATCCAGCTAAAGTAAGTCGCAAAGCTTTTTCTATACTACTATTATAAAGAGGAAAGGTTTGTATGTATGTTTGTAACGAATTGGCTCAAAAAGTACTGGATCGATTTTAAAAATTTTTCATCATTACCAGACTTCATTATCCCTGAGTAACATAGGCTATATTTTATCCCGCTATTCCCACGCCCATGGGCACTACGCAGGTAAAGCGACTGAAACCGAAGCGAGTGCGAGTTTCTAGTAATAAATATACAGCATATAAAGCTGTCAGCTCTGTACTTCTCTGCTTTTCGTATTGTTAAATAAATATCCTTGCCTACAATGAATGCGGCAATAAAGATTTTCCCTATATTAGCGAACGTGTTTCATTGGTTTATGTGTGCTCCACTGCCGAGTTCGAACCGCCTCCATGGTAGGGAACTTAACTTAGTTTCCTTCTGTTAATAATAAATTCATTATTTTAATGTTGAAATCCATCATCCAGTTGCTTATATGTCGATAAATGTCAAATTACTATTCATAAAATATAACTTTAATAATAATAATAAAGTTTATTACCAAAAAAGTCGTTACATATCAATTTACAATAGTGATCCCCAAACTAGGCGAAAAGGCCTGTATCTTGGGATTCAGAGCGCAAGTTGATTTAGCAGATGAATATGTAAGATTATTAATTTGTGGTTTACATACAATTTTACAATAACATACATACAGGTATTAGACAGTTTAATTGTACTGTGCGTGTGGATGTGGGTGCATGTGTGGGAGTGTGTGTTTGTGTGTGTGTGTGTGTGCATGCGTGTGTGTGTGTGTGTGTATGTATGTTATTTGCATGGCATTTATTATTATTTCAAATATCACAGAAAAGGTGATTTGTATTCTAGGAGTTTCTCTGTAGCTTCATAGGATAAGGTAAGTAACCAAGTTTTAACTATATTTTTACAAGTTGTGATGTTACAGTTAAGGATATCACAGTTTCTACAAACATTATTGTAAGTATTACGATGGAAAAAATGCGGGCTTCTAAGAGCAAGTAGAGAGCACCATTTTGGAGTCGGTATTTTAAATATTCGGCGTGCCATGCGTCGAAGTCGTCACAATTTAAAAGTAGTCTATGTGTTTTGACAGTGGCATATAAAATATAGAGTTGTCGCACACGAAGGACTTTAAATTCGTCATATATCCTGTCTGTGGGGTATCTAAATGGCCGTTTAAGAATAACCTTGATGATAGCACGCTGAGCTATCTCTGCTCTTATTATTAGGGTTTTGCAGGCACTTCCCCAAACCGAAACACAGTACTGCAGAATAGACTGACACAACGCAAAGTAAACCTGCCTGATAGTCTCTAGTGGGGTACAGTCTCTGAGTTTCTTCATTAAAAATATTAACTTTCTTGCTCGACTGGAGAGAGATGAGATATGGTCCTTGTAGTTTATGTGTTCATCGATTATTATGCCGAGGTAGTTTAGTGCTTTGAATCGTTCAATTTGAGGGCATTTGCATAAATTAAGGTTTGCAGTGTTGAAGGCTCCACAGGAGTGTAATTTCAAAGTGGAGTCATGAGCGGGACCACCTAAACTAATTTTACAAAAGGCGATGTACTTAGTTTTCTTAGCTTTTAGCGTTAGTAGGTTATCGTCAAGCAGCGAAGCAATGTTAGTCACACCTTTCTCGGCAAAACCGTATACCTTGTCCCAAGTATTACCGTGGAACACAATTACAGTATCGTCAGCATAACTAATTATTTCAGCATTATCTAGTGTGCAATTGAAAATATCGTTTATGTAGACAGTAAAAAGAGGGGGACCAAGGATACTGCCTTCTGGGACACCATATTCAGTATTTAAGTTGTTACTTGTATACGAGCCCACCTTCACAAACTGTTTGCGCTCAGGGAGATAGCTCGCAAACCACTCCAAGGCTACTCCACGAATTCCCAGGTCCTCTATTTTTTTGAGGAGCAGGCTCACTGAAACACTATCAAACGCCTTTGCCAAATCCAGGAAAACGGCTAAATATTTTTCACCTGCTTCCACATGAAAAGACACCTTGTTGACAAGTAGTGAGATAGCATCTTCAGTGGACCTACCTTTTTGGAATCCCAATTGTCTGTCCGATATTACGCGATGCTCTAAGTATCAGACCAGGCGAACGTTCACTATGCTTTCTAACAATTTAGAAACTATACTTAGCAGAGCTATGGGTCTATAGTTGTCGGGAAGATTTTGATCTCCAATTTTATAAATAGGGGACACTGCGGCAAGCAGGGAAGACACCGGAAGCCATACTACAGTTATATATGTGCAGTAATGGTGGTATAACTGAACTGAGACACTTTTTCAGTAAGCACCCGGTTATCTTGTCAGGACCAGGAGCACTGTGTGAATTGCATTGTGAAATAATCCTGCGTAGTTCGTAAGGATCCGTAGGAGCCATGAATAAAGAGTCACGGGTGCAGGCTTTAGATTTGTGAGCTGATAAGAGTGCATTCTGCGTGATGCGCTTTCTATTAAAAATATTAACAGCTATTTTGTTGCCAACTGAAACAAAATGTTGATTACATTGTTATAGTGATTCGCAAGGGCTATTTTTCACCTTGTGTAGTAGATTGGAGGAGTCATTTTGTTTTGTTGTCGAGTTGCAGATATTCTTGATTACTTTCCAAAGTCTTTTTGTGTCATTCTTACTGTCCATGAGTTGTTTGTTATAGTAATCATTTTTCGTCTTTTTAATCTGTTTGTTACAGAATAATTGCATGAAAAGAAATTTAAAAAATGAAATGTTCCCATTGACACTAATTCTTCGTGTTCAATATCTGTTGCCGCTAAAATATGCTTTATACATCTGTCTCCCCTATTAAACATCGGCTGTTTCTCTAGTTTTTACAGCTTTCGGAGGATCGTAATGTATCACTCATTGTATTCTTAATATATAACCAAACAGAGGAGTAATTTACATAAAAAAGGAAGAAAAAGAAAGAAATGGATTTTATTTTGTAAACCTCACACGATAATTTAAATATCAAAAATTAAAAAAAAAATACAGTAGACACGATAAAAAACCATAAAATTATACCACACTATACAGGTTTAGGTTAGTTTTATAGGTTTTACTATTATCGAAAAATCAATTTCTAACATGACCAACTCCAAGATTTCTGTGTAAAACTCGTATTTAGCTTACAAAAAAAATCTTGTCTTTGAATTTCATATTAATATGCATTTTCAAATCTCTCTCGAATATTATGTTAAATCTAACTCGCTATCAAGTCAATGAACGACTCGATCTCGATATGACATGCATTCAAGATTCTTGAAATCACCCGAGAATTCAGTACCTACTCAGGACGTCGATGCATTCTACGAATTATTTGCACCGTTATTCAAAGTGAAAATACGTTTCCAGTTTTGAAATTCTATGTCAGGAAATGTTATCTATGCAGTATATTATTCGAATATTTAATTAGTTGTTATTGAAAAATTATTATTAGGTGAATAAAAAATCAGCTTCGATCTATATCTATATAGGAGAGGAGGGTTTTGCGAGCGATATATTGACTCATCACCATATCTCTGGAACCATAAGGCATACAGACTTGAAATTTGACAGAAATATTCCTTTCGTTGAGTAGAGATCAGCTATGAACGGATTTTACGAAATTCCATCTGCAAGGGGTGTTGCGGGGACGTTAACAATAATATAAAGGAACAGGGTGAGCCGAAGCTACTGAAGCTAGAAGAATGAAATTTAGACCGTAGTTTCATTTCGTGACGTAGGCACCCACTAAGAAAAGATTTTTTGAAATTTCACCCCTAAGAGGGTGAAACGCAACGGTAAAGTCTGTATTAAAAGAAAAAAAAATCTTTAGCTACTGTCTTCATAATTATTAAGCACAAATACTCTTTAATAAAAATAAATAAACACGTTTTAAATAAAACTACTACCACCGGATCGGAACACGGTCACACTGAGAAAGATCCGGCAAGAAAACTCAGGTGACATGATGCTAAATTAAAGTTAATTTTGAAGGCGGCTTACTTTATGTTACTAAAAGGTTTTAATTTATAAAATTATCTTTAGTTATTATTATTGTGGGTCAAATCTATAGTAGTATACTAGATTATTAGTTAGTTTTTAAATATAATTACTATTAATTTTAATGTTTAATTATTACTAACCATAAACAATATAATTTTTTCATATAGAATCATTTTCTTCTTACACTGGCAATAAATTTTGTATCAAAATGTGGGTCAATATTTAATAACTAATTTTCTGTATCGGGTAGATAATTATAAATTTTCTGCAGTAACGATGACTTGTTGGACGTGAGACATCTTAGTCCACCCGTGACCATGAACGCTGTAAAATGTTCGAAACGTCGGGTAATCAAAAATCAAATACAAACGCGATAAAATCCGTAAAGTAGTTTTATTTAAAATGTATAATACTCGCGTAAACATCAGAAATCATTAAATAAACACGTGTTTCAGTGTTTGTCTATTTTCATCCTCTAAGGGTGTAAAGTGGGTAGAAAGATGTCAGTTTATTGACTTATCACAGAGCCAAAACTATTGAAGCCAGAAACATGAACTTTTGATATTAGTTTTTTTGCGTAACGTAGAACCTCACTAAGAAAGGATTTTTGAAATTTAACCCCTAAGGGGAGAACTGCACCAGCAAAGTTTGAATGAGGATAAAAAAAATCTTCATCGAGCTTTATTTAAATTTTGCATAAATAGGTATTCTTCAAACTCAAATACTACCGGACAAATTTCGATAATTATTTCACCGTTATAATACTACATTATCCCTGACTGACACAGGCTATATTTTATCCCGGTATTCCGACGGGAACGAGAACTACGCGGGTAAAACGACTGAAACCGAAGCGAAGCGAAGCGAGGGCGGGTTGCTAGTAATGTATGTATATAATTTACGTTGCTACAGCATAAAGACGTAAAGTTATGTTGTTCTAATTAAAAATCATGTAATTTCCAAAACAATTACCTACCATGATCTATTGTACCTTTCGTTAAATAACTTCTATGATATGTACAAATAAATATATTTTTAATAAAATTAAAAGCAAAACCGGTTGATATTCGGTAATACTTAATACAGCGGAACATAAGTAAAAAAAAAAACAACTGATAACCTACTCATTTTATTGAAGCCAATTAAAATACTTAATTTTTGGACAATATATTTTTTGTACTCAACTACCTTAAGTATAAATGTCCACTTGGTTGGTTAGGATTCCTTAAGAGGAGAAGGCCAAAATCGCCCGCTTTACAGGTAGCCTGGCGGTCGTAGTGTTATATATACCCAGTGTGATATATATACCCAAGAAAATGCTGCTAACGTTTCTCCTGATGATACTATAGCCTATTTTTTCGACTCCCACGAATAGGTAGGTACCTAAGGGGTAACGATAAATTATATTCTTATCTCATTACCACGCGGGCAGAAATGAAATGGTATACTTTGGTGCAAATTTTAAATACTTAGCCAAATTATGAACTGTTTCAGAGATGGGATCTGCATCACCGATGGACAATGAGTCTGCTCGACGAGTTCTTCCTTCAGGGAGACAAAGAACGAGACCTCGGGTTACCCTTCAGTCCACTATGTGACAGAAACAATACTCTAGTTGCTGAATCCCAGATTGGATTTATAGAATTCATTGTAGAACCGAGCATGGGAGTGTGTGCTGATATGCTTGAATACATATTGGGACCTCTGCATTCTAGCAGCAAGGGTACCAATAGCTCAGCCGAACCTATCAAAGAGGATAATACAGGTGAGAACCTTTTATCAACCAATGTACATCTCCGCTGGGATTTAGTTTTCTCCACAGTGGAGGACAAATTGACAGACCGTATGGGCTTACCCTTGAAATAATTTATAATTTCGAATTCGATTCAATTCCAATCGCACCAAACTTATATTTGGTACTCTTAAACAAAATCGAGAATGAATTATTCGCGTTTGGCGTTGTTATTTTCACCAAATGTGCCGTATTTTATTACTTTAAATTAATAATGTTACCGAACTTGATCGCCACAAAAACGCTTTCTTAAAATTGTGCAACATTAACGATTTTAAACTCGAATATATACCTACGTCAAAATCACGTCGGCAGAAGCAAATATTTGACTTAATCCACAAGAGTCTAATTCATTTAGTTTAAAAAAATCCACCGAATTCGATTCCAATCGTGCGCTAGTAGAATACCAAATTGCTCAAATTCGAGCTGCGATTGGATTTAAGATTTGAATAGAGATTCAACAGTAAGCACTGGTCGACCAGGATGGTGTAGGATTTCCAGTCAAGTATAATTTGCCTTGCATCAATCTCTTCGTCTTTTTCGTACATAATAAAAGTACGATTTCGTAGGTACATATTTTATTAGCAGGGCAAGCTAACCTTAATATTTACAGTATAAATATTTTATCCATTTTTTTTTTTTTTTTGGGTGGGCTGCGGTCGACGCGCCTCCGCACCACTCCGTCCGGGGCGACAGAGGGGCTTAAGCACGCAACTCCCGCAACCCACCCGAAAACCACCTCGCCTTCGTCATTGGGCCGACCACCGGAGCAGGTTTACTTGTCGTCAGTGGTCGGCCCGACGGAACACCCCCTACGTGGGGTACCCTCCCATCGACCGACGTCCCCCTCTCGGGGAGAAGAACGTCGGTCTTTCCTCACGCGGTCGGCCTCTCGGCGGGTGACGGACTAATCCCCGGTCACGTCACCCGAAATATTTTATCCATATGGGTCCCGGCGATATTTTTTAAGTGCCTGCAATAAATAATAATTACTTGTGTCGCGGGGATTTTATGAACTTCATATTAGTGTCTACAAACTACGTCCAGACCCATAACAACCAACTGTAAATCACATAAAGAATTATGCGTGGGTGCATGGGAATCGTACTTACTACACTTGAAACGGGAGCTCTACTTGACACACACTGTACTATCTATAGTCTTGTGGTATGCCTTATAATCTGTTTCTATAAATGTCTTAGGAATAAAAATAAATTCAGTTTCGAGGCAAATGGAACGTTATATAATAACTCCATATATAAATATTTCAATTGTATGTTTGTAATGACAACAACAGATACTTAGGTATATAAATATATACATTTACATTAATGGAGAAATCGAATAAATTTCAGGAATCTCTGGCGTATAACATTTTTAATATGGTATTGTTTTTAGTTTACAACGCATATTAAAATTATAAATTCTTAATTTAATTTAAAAGTTCATAAGCCTTCAATCATTGGTATAAAATATATTCCGTAACCTAATCAAGAGCTTTTATTTAAAAATTTAAAATAAGTGTACGCTGCTGATTCTATCCATCCATCAGCCCATAGTCGTCTAGCCACGTCTAGTCGTCAGCCCACAATTCGATATAGGCCTCTTCATGAGAATGCCATCAGGAACTGTCCTGTGCCACTTGCATCCAACGGTTCCCTCTGACTTTCAAGATGTCGTAAATCCGCCTAGTAGGAAGTCGTCCTACGGTGCGTTATCCGATTACTATTGAATGAAAATGTACATGTAGGTATATATCTTCATTTCAGGAACCGAAAAGAGCAACAAATTTAAGATCCGAAAGCCTTGGGTGGCATGCCTCAGCGATAATAAGAAAATATGGAAGGAGCAAGCTGCTAAAGGTAATAAAAATAATCAAACATATTGTTTTCCGTGTGGTGACGGAGTAAGAATATAATTCACCACTCCCTATCTTGCCCGTGGATGTCGTATAAGACGACTATGGGATATAATATGCACATAACATCTGTGCAAGAGAAGGAAAACTCGAAATGAAACCCTATACCAACATGTCTGACCAGCATGGTATAGTAGGTCAAATTCCCTCCCATTGTGGAGGAGGCCCGAGCCCAACAGTGGGACGTATGTGGGCTGCAATGATGAAAATGATGATTGTTTTCATTTAAAATCGTGCATGTTTAATTGTACCTTCATATAACGTTTGAACAGGTTTAGTTTCACAAGTTGGTGCTGTGATCGCATTCGGAGAATTCGATTTTTACCTTTTTAAGTTTGTATAAAGCTATATTTTCCATGTGACAATTGAGTAAAAATACAATTCAGAAGTGAATTGTAAAAGAGAACTCTTTATATTGCCTGTGAGTGTTCTAAAAGAAGACTCGGGAATGTAATATGCATATAGCCAAGAGATGGAAAACATGAAATGAAACTCTATACCTATCCCTCTAACCAGTGTGTATAGTAGGTACGTCAATTTCCCTCCCATTGTGGAGTAGACTCAAGCCTTGCAGTGGAACGTACATGAGCTGTGACGATGATGATGATGATAAAATCACGTTTTGTTTCAGTTATTTTAATATAAACTGTATATTGTATTTATAGACGCTGAGGCCAGAGCCAAGCAGGAAGAGGAGAACAACAGTGTCCCACCGCCTACAGATGAATAATATTTAGCCTCACTTGTAAATAGCATTAGATCTAGTTGTTGCAACATATTCAATTCGTTGTTGAAAAAAAGCTAAAGCATACGATATAAACTTCCAGCCAGCTTCATATACGTTGCTAAATTATGAAATTATTGTGTTATGCACAATTGAGTGACTGGGATGCACAATAGAAAAATCTGGATATTTAAAGTTTCTCTATGTGGAAGACAACATAGTGAGCTCACTCGAATTGGCGATCCACTGCCGAGTGGTATGCCAGTAGGGTATTTATTATAATTCATTATTATTCGCTGCTAAGATTTTAATATAGCCTAATATTAAATCCTAAATAAAAGCTTTGATTATACCTCGTGTTGCCAAGAGTTTACGAGATAAATCTATAAATATATTTAGATGTGGACATAGAGTTATGCCCTGAAGAACACCTATAGAAACACCTACAATAGACTCTCGGCTGTTTGAGAATATATCAACACTGTTTTCTACTCGTAAATTTAAAGTAATATCTTGTAAAACTGTACTGAACTCATTTAAATTATAGTTGTAAGAGATAATTGTATCTGTAAGTAACTATCAAATGCTGGTGACGGAGCAAACAAAATTAATTTATAAAATCTAATCATAAATACATGTGCACTTTACTTCAATCAAACACTAACTATAAAGTAAATATAGCATAATGTTAGTATTAAATTTAACCCATATGATGAATACGCTTATTAATTTTAATGTTTCCGATTAAATTGGAGTCTTGATATTCTTGACCAAATGTTATTTAATATGAAATTGTTTTCTGAACGATAAACGGCATCTCAATTTAGTAAATATGTAGATAGTATATTAGTAAATTTCATAACGCATATTAAGATTTTTGTCTCCGATTTATACGACATAATGTAGTTACATCTTCAATATTTATTGACACTTAAAAGTTCGTGCTCATATCAAATGGAGTTGATTAGTCCCCTATGAAATCTGATACATATTATATTTATTAAACTGACCTTTAAAAACGGTACAGTTTCAAAATAAACAGGTAAAACTTAGAAGTAAAATGAATATAGGCAAATATTGTTATTGAAGGACTCAAAGTAATTGTACCGTCCTTCAAGTAGATATCTTTTTGTGAAGGAGGAAGACGTTTGAATTTAACATTGAGAAAAATTTTAAAAGATTTTAGGCCAAGTGTTTACTCACGGATGCCAAATATTCATCTAAAATCAGAACTGAAACTGCTTATAATATAATATACTTGCTATATCCATATGAAATATATATATATATATATATATATATAAACACGGTAATATTTTGAAAGTATATCAGAGGCCTAGTTTTCCTGGTAGGTACGTGGGACCAGTCTCATTTAATATCAAATCAAAAGAAACCATAATCATTGATAACTTAGGTCCCTATTTAATTTCGGGGATGGTAAGGATAGACTATAAATCCAACTGGTGACGCTTATTGTAGACAAATTTAACAAGTTTTTATATATATTTATCATCTATTTTAAATTATTAGAAATTTATAAAATCCTGTATATTGTGCATTTAGTGTACCTATTAATAGTTCTTAGGTACTAAAGATTATGAATAATCGACCTAGGAACTTAATTGACGTAGCTCTAGTAAAGCCATTCAGATAGGGGATATAGCTTTATAAAATGTAGAATTTAGCTTTACTGAGCCTTATGTACATGGTCATCAATTGTTGTTTCTGTATAACAGCTTGGGTCTATAAAAATATCTTATTTTATGATACATTTCTCTCCACTTTTATACAATATACCTACTGCTTTTAAATGTATAATGATAACATTCCGAATGTATTAAGTATGAATTTTCAATGTAATTAAGCTTGTTTATGACTTATCACCGCTACATTTTATGTGAATATATATGTAACTAGTTATATCCGCACCTTTATTCGCGTGGAATAATGTTCTTTTCCTACAGAAATACCTAATTTATCGGTATAATAATTATTAGATTAGTTATGTGTACGCATAATATATAATTAAGCTATATCCATTACAAATTTTAGTAAACTCCATTGAGCCATTATAAATCTAAAATAAAGTTTAGTAACTACATTCACTTTTGCATTTATGTATATTGCTATAAGGATATTAGGCTTACAATATCCGCAATATTTTTACATAACGTATTGTGTATAGGATATTATTTATAAAAATAATTTATCTAATTTATGCAAAACATTAATTAGAAAAAAATAATTGGAAGAAACGTAACATTAATTGTATTTATAAAACTGGTTAAAATTTAATATTTTCTATTATCATCAAACATTCATTATACCCTGTAGAAAAATTTCAAAAAATATTGTCTTGTCAAGAAAATATGTCATGAAGTTTTTGCTCCCTCACAAAAATTTCAAGACAATATGTCATATGTGGAAAATGGCAGTTATTAACACAAATTCATTTAAGAAAAATTGCAAATTGCACCAAATCTATCATTTTACGTAATATGTAGATACTTACAAATTATAATTGAATTATAGGTCAATATTTTATTTAAAATTCAACAGTGTTGAGCATTTTCGTATTTTATTTATTTTTCTCTTTCATAAAACGAAATCTCAAAAACATATTTTGTTTTCATCGGATTGACACTGTTTTTCTAAGTATGTAAATAGACTTAAACACCTTTTAGTTACGTGTACATTTTATGTAAAATAAAATAAAGATTTTTCGTAGAAAATATGTTTATTTTAATAACCTTATATAAAATATGTTCTTACACGAGGCATGATAAAAAGCATGTTCCTATATATCTAAGAAATAGAAAACTATTTTTATAGTGTTTGACAAATTTCACTGTCACTCTTAAATCTTCTATTTAAAATTTATTCATAATTGAGCTGGGAAGTGATCCCCGTTCAAAATATGGAACTGAACCATCGGAAGCACAGACCCAACATCTAAGGGGTCTGTTGAGTAAGTTTACAGACTTCAAGTAGATCAAATACCTCCCAAGTTTTTAAAATAGAGGAGAATAAATCTATCGAGGAGGTTCTCAAAAGCGCAAGCAACCGGGAGGACCATTGAAGCTAAGAAATTAATTCCTCAAGTGCGCCGAATAGATGAAAAAGGGAGACCTGATGTCCCACAATATTAATTTAATGCCTCACATCGCCCCTAATGGTCTCCCACCAAAAGGATGTTTTCTAGATATGTTGGAATAACATATAAAAGAAAACAGGCAGCAGAGTGAATTTTATTAAAACTACTTTTACGGATTATATCGCGTTTGTATTTGATTTATGATTGCCCGACGTTTCGAACACTTTGCAGCATTCATGGTCACGGGCGGACTAAGGTGTCTCACGTCCAACAAGTAATCGTTATTACAGACATTTACAATTATCTACCCGATACATAAAATAGTTATAAATTTATTAAATTGTGACCCACATTTTAGAACAAATTTATTGCCAGTGTAAGAAGAAAATGAATCTATATGAAAAAATTATATTGTTTATGGTTAGTAATTATTAATTATTAAATTTGTAGCAATTATTATTACAATTTGTTGATTTAAAACTAACAAAACTAATATACTACCACCGGATCGGAACGCGGCCACACTGAGAAAGATCCGGCAAGAAAACTCAGGGGACATGATGCTAAATTAATATTGATTTTTAATTTTAGATGCGGGTTACTAAAAGATTTTTGATTTATAAAATTACCTTTAACCATTATTATTGTGGGTCAAATCTATACAATAAGTGCTCACAGTATCATGCAGTCTTGTGGTGGTCTCTTTGGATTTATTTTTAATTATGTTTATAACAGGATCCCAGCTTGATGGTAATACCCAGCCATCCTCTCTATTGAAATTTTTGTGTTTTTTGATTTCAATAGCCTCGCGTACCATTCTAGGCAGGTATCGGTGTTCCTTTGCGAGAACTTGAGGTTTATCAAACCTAATGTTATTGGACGTGAGACACCTTAGTCCGCCCGTAACCATGAATGCTGCAAAGTGTTCGAAACGTCGGGCAATCATAAATCAAATACAAACGCGATATAATCCGTAAAAGTAGTTTTATTTACAATGTGTAGTGCTCGCGTAAACATCAGATATCATTATGAATTTTATTAGTTTGGATTTTTATACCAATATAGATGTGTTTAATCAGTTCTGTTTCAATAAGATGTAATTTGATCTTGCATGAATCTAGAATAATATTAAACATTATGGTAGGTAGGTATGATTCAATGTCATAATCATATCTCCATCTCTTCCTGGGCTTACATTATTCACTATGGTACAAGAAATTTCACGTCATCTATACCAATAAATAAAATTGGAGTGTCTGTTTGTAATGTCAAAATAATAGGCTTTTTTCATGCTCACACAGTTATTTGCATGACACCTATGCCTAAAATAGCAATTAAAAAATTTTTGTCTGTCTGTCTGTTTGTTCCGGGTAATCTTCAAAACGGCTGGACCGATTTAAAAAATTCTTTCACCAATGGAAAGCTATAATATCAGGGCGTAAACTAGGCTATATTTTGTCCCGGTATTCCCACGGGAACGGGAACTACGCGGGTAAAACAACTATAACCGAAGCGAGGGCGGGTTGCTAGTTAAGTCATAATTCAAATGCAAAAACAAATTTGCCATACTAACATTGGAAGCCCGTGACAGTTGTGTGGTTGAAGGGAATAAGTACCCTTTTTGTGACACGCTATAGTTATAACCCGTCTAAACTAGGTCGGCAATCTAGAAGGCAGTATGAGGCCTCATATATTTAGTCCCAATCCTGCTATGTCAGCCCTCTCCACAGTTTTAAGTGGGTCAGTAGATTCAGATACTTAACTTCAGTAGCAGAAAAGATAGAACATGTGTATTATTATAAAAACTAATAGCAGTAAAAAGTAATATACATACGGTAGGTTTGTGAACAACAACTACCACTAACCCTCACATCATCTACTCATCAATAACGACAATGAAACATAAACCAAAAGAAATATATGGAGCGAATTTTATATTGTTACCAGCACATAAAATTTCACACACCTTCAATATTAACAGAATATTACTAGATTATATTACTAGAACAATATTACTAGAACAATTAAGCTTTAGGAGTGATAGAGTGAGAGCTTATAAAAATAGAATAAGCAAGCCATCAAGCTCGATAGCACATTGTAAATAAAACTCTTTACGAATTTTATTGAGATTTCTCTGTAATAATCTCTTTAATAACGATGACTTGTTAGACGTGAGGTATCTTAGTTCACCCGTGATCATGAACACTTAAAAGTGTTCAAAACGTCCGGCAATCAAAAATCAAATACAAACACGATTAAATCTGTAAAGCAGTTTTATTTACAATATGTAATACTTGCGTAAATATCAGAAATCATTATCCATAGCACATTTAAGGCATGTGGAGCTGCAGGCAAACTTAGTATGATATATAATGATGACTTTTTTTATAACACGTCATAGATCTTATACATAATGATATATTAAAACTACATGAGGTGTTTGAACACAATGTCCGACTGATTAAGTATCTCAGTTTAGAAACTATATTATTAAAAAAATAGTCCTTAAAATTCTATTCCATTAAAATTTAATTCTATCCCTTAGTTATACGTGAACATAAAAGGCATTTCGATATAAATTTCTTTGCATTGTTTGCATTGCAGCACTAACAATTAAAAAAAATCATTAATATTTACACCTACACAAATTAAAAGATCTGTGTTATAGATAATTTCATTAGCTAAGAATATATTTGTGATTTTTCCCAAATATATTTATTTGCACAGACAAAGCTCTTACGTCAGTTTTTTGTCGACTACAAATTATCTTACCCTCAATAACATCACCCTGTTTAACCTCTTTACAATCCCTAAAGTGAAAAACGGTTTGTTTCCAATGTGTAGAAGTACTATGAGGACCGGTAGAAAATTCACATGCATTCGGCAAGTCAAAAAATGTATCAAAATAACCTACAAGTGATGTCAGCATACCATCGTTTGTAATTGGTAATTTAAAATGAGAAGTAAAGTCCATTACGTGAATATTACAAGTGTTTATATCTACTTCTTTTATAATAACGGGTTCCGATATAATATGCTTTGATGCAACTAGATCTATACTTGCCTCTCTAACCACTTCAGATTTCATACAATTCATTTTGTAACCATAGACATTAGACCAGAAGTCTATTAATCGTTTATGTGTATCTACATCTCCGCTAGCAACAAGACTTATATTACACCTATTAGGTAATAATAGTCCACCAGGTTTAAGACAACGGTCTCTTGCATATATAACACTATCTAACATCCCTTCAAATAACAGGAAGTATCCCATCCATTCGGAGACAATTATATCAACCTTTTCATCCAATACCGTATCTTCTAATCTTCCTTTAACAGTTTTTATAATATCTTGCAAATTATTTTCTTGAATTATGTCCATAGCATGGTAAATTATTTCAGATTGATCTAACGCGTAAACTTTCTTTGCACCAGCTGTTGCCGAAAACATGGACAGAATTCCAGTACCACAACCAAGATCTAAAACCACTTTATCTTCTATGGTATCTTTGTTATTTAATATAGCATCTCTGTATGTTTCCGTGCGAATTTTATCTGAAAGCATTTCATAATGAATGCCAAAATGGGCATAAGTACTGAAGTAACCCTCGTCATTCTCTAAAGGTACGCTTGACACACAATTCATAATCACAGACTGTCCTGAAGAACCACCACTTGAATTGCCGCCATCAACTATAGTTTTCATAGATTTTTGCATTTTAGTGATGTCCTCCTTAGCCATTTGCAGATGTGTCTGGTTTTCATTAAGCTGTTGTGTCAATGTTTGTATTGTATTCTGTAGCTCTATAAAGTGAGCCTGTGACAATGTAACTAAACCATTTTCTACATTAGCATGATATGTTTTAGGTGAACTAGGTTTATCAGTTAGTGAGTCGAAGTCGTACATTAACCAATCATCGTTATCTACCGGCTTTAAGTACTTCTCATCTTCCCAAAGAATATCGTTACTGTTAGTTATAACCTCAGGAGCAGGCTTATGTGTTTTGATATAATTTATCAATTTGATATATGAATAGCAATCCATGTTGAATTTAATTTTCAGTTGATTAATATTAAATCTGTGGACGCTTTCACAGTGCGTAAATCCTTCTTCTACACTCGATAAAGTATTCGAACAAAATAAGCATGTTACCATTGTATTACTGGATTCCATTTCCTGCCATTCTTCTTCCTCAAAATGCTCTTCATCGCTGCTTAGGTCTGGTATATCCGACATTTTGTGAATATAAAGTTGTGTAAGCTCAGGTATGCTTAATGATTAAACAAAACAAATTTCAGAATTTGACAAAATTGAACATGTGAGAATTTGACAATTATACGCAAATCAATACGTCATAGTGACAGTTAGCGAAAAGTTTGGAAAGGTTTTGACGCGAATGTCAAAATGTCATGTAGCGCTTTTATATTCCTTTCATTATTTTAGTGTTTTAAAGTGTTATATTCAATCATTTTGCAGATATTTTATGTAATATAATACAGATAAAATTCTGAAATGTAGTGAAAATTATATAATAGTGAATTACGTGCATTTTGACATTCTGCCCAAATTTCCTGAGACGCACAACTTGGATATCAGCACTAAGTCATGCTAACGACTGACTGAAAGAGGACTGACTGAAAGACTAAGACTAAAGACGTGAATAATAATCAATATACTCGACACTGGCACCAATAGCTCATATTATTGTAGCTCATTGCCATTAACTAAGAAGAAGAAGAAGATGAGTTACCTACTAAATTAGGTAAAGTGAAAATCATAAAGAACTAAATTCATACACTAATAAAGAAATAACTAAACATGGATTTTATTTGCCTACACTTTTATAATTTTAATCTCTTTAAATATTTGTTTATCATTTATTTACGAAGTATTTTCAGAACGATCGTCTCATGTCAGTATACACTAAGCTACTGATAAAATTACTTATAAAGGTTTCGAACTTGAGTTATTTTATATTAGCATCATTTCTAAACTCTAAAATATTTAATAATATTTACTTGGAACATATTAGGCCCATAAAACAGTGCATGTTTAGATATTGAGACCCTTTCATTTCATACTCATATCATACTTATTATAGGTATACTATGAAAGCATTAATCGCCTTTTTTGACGTGTGCCATATTGGTTGAAAATTGCTGAATTTAAATAATATCGTTGTGCACTGTGAAATAAACTAAACGTGTAGGCCAATTTTCAGCTGGATGGCTTCCATGAAAATTATTGAAATTTTGATTGAAAAATGCAGGACATACAAATCTACTCGTTTTATAATTAGTGTACAGCTAGTCTTGAATCTCCATTCCAATCCTAAATCCAATTGCAGCTCGAATTTGAGCAAATTTGGTACTCTTGAAAGCGACACTAGCGCACGATTGGAATCAAATTCGGTGGAATATTTTTGAACTAAATGAACTCGACTCTCGTCGATTAAATCGAATATTTGCTACTTCCGACGCGATTTTGACGTAGTTTAAAATCGTTAACGTTGCACATTGCTAGAAAGCGTTTTTGTAGTGATCGAATTCGATAACGTTATTAATTTAAAGTAAGAAAATACGACACATTTGGTAAAAATAACAACTCCATACGTGAAGAATTCATTCTCGATTTTGTTCAAGAGTACCAAATATAAGTTTGATGAGATTGGAATTGAATTGGATTCGAAATTAGAATGGATTTAAAGAGTAGGCACATAGATCAGTGTGCCTACTCTTGAATCTCGATTCCAATCCTAAATCCAATTGCAGCTCGAATTTTTGATACTCTTAAAAGCGACACTAGCGCACGATTGGAATAAAATTCGGTGGCATATTTTTGAACTAAGTGAATTCGACTCTCGTCCATTAAATCAAATATTTGCTACGCCCGACCGCCCGAAATCGTTAATGTTGCACAATTTCAAGAAAGCGTCTTTGCGGTGATCGAGTTCGATAACGTTATTAATTTAAAATAAGAAAATATGACACATTTGGTTAAAATAACTTTGTTCAACAGTACCAAATATAAGTTTGGTGAGATTGGAATTGAATGGGATTCGAAATTAGAATTGAGTTCAAGAGTAGGCCCACTGGTTTCACATAACTAGGTGGGGCTGTGGTCGGTGTGCCTGACTTTATTTTCATATTTTATACCAAGTTTAGACATTAGGTATATGTCTAAAGTGCTTGATTACATCACAAAATTATGACGTCGAACGAAATCGTGATTGGCGTTACCAGTTGATATAAAAGGGTATTGTAACTTGTAAAAGGGTTAAAAGGGTATTATAAAAGACATTGTATCTATGCCCATAAAAAACAAAACCACAAAGCATAAACATTAGGTCGTAGTCATGCCAACGGTAAATATCAACATAAATAATAGCGACCGAATAATGAAATTGAAAATTTCTACTTTTAAGGAACCAAAGCATGTTGGCGTGGTTGTTTGCGTTAATTGGAACAACACAGAAGATGTGTTTTCCTGTGGGTAAGTTGAATAAACAAATTCTACACACCTGATCATTTTTAATGTTTACACGAGTATTAGGTACTTATTAAATAAAAGATCATCGTCATAAAGATGACGATATTACTTTAAATACTTATAACTTCCCCAAAACTTCATCATCTTATCATCATTTCAGCTCATACACGTCCCATTATTAGATCCAGGCCTCCTTATTTGTGAAAGGACATTTGATCTACCAAACCACGCTGGTCAGATGTGTTGGTATAGGATTTCATTTCGATTTTTCTTCAATTGCGTAGATGTTGTTTTCGGAATTTCGTCGCAAATATGGAAATGTCATGGTAAGCTCTTGTATTATATTAGTGTTTTATAGTGTTATATTGAATAATTTTGCTAATGTTTTATGTAATATAATACGATTAAGGTGCTGAAGTGTGATATAAGAGTGGTTTACGTGTGTTTTCATATTCCACCGAAATTCCCCGAGAAATCATTTAATTAGGTTTTCAGCGCCTAATTAATGATAACGACTTGACTTGCTGACGGACAATGACTATTAATAAGTTATACAATATGAAGAAGTTAATAATATGTAAAGAAAATTATTTGTGAGTTACGTAAGACAAGGCAGTATGGTCGAAAAGATTTTAGCCTGCCCGTAAGGGCGATCCAAACAAAAAAAAAAGATGTATTCATATTACATACCTTAGCTGTCTTTAACCACTACCCTGCACCGGTGGTCGCCGGTCGGCCCAACAACGAAGACGACGTGCCACGGGTGGGTCATAGGGTCGCGCGCTGCCCCTCTGTCGCCCCGGACGGAGCTGGACAGCGGGTGCACTAACCATAACCCACACAGAAAAATAAGCTGTTTTAACCACACCCACGGCAATTGGGGCTGGGGTTATGAATTGTATTCTTACTCCGTCACCACACGAAAATTGCAAAATTTAAGAAAATAAAATAGAAATAAAGAATTAAGTTTAAATATTTATATTAATATATCTCATCATTATCTTGCTCTTATCCCAATTACTTGAGGTCGACGCAATATGTCATCTGTTTTGACATATTGCAAAAAGTTTCGGCTTTTATGACCGGCCGCCTGCCTGACGTCAACCCTCCTTGGGAATGTAATCGTTGACCCAAATGGTACCAGATGGAGTTGGTCCGGGTCAATCTAGGGCTCTTAGTCGTCTTTTACGACACCCACGAGCAAAGCAAGGGTTGGTAGTATTCGAAGCCGCTACCACACAGCACTATATTAATATATCTATTATTAAATAAATAAAATTAAGCAGAAATAAACTAGAACACTTAAAAATTACACCTTTAGCGAAGAAGCCGAGAGATGATGCGAGCTTTCAAAAGAACAAATGAAATATAATTATCAGATCATAAAGCTAATTCTTACTAAAGGTTCATTTCTGTGCATCGCGGCCGCCCGCGACTGATCGCTTACGACTGTCGCGCGCGGCCGATGTGATAATAATCAAAGTATAAAAATGCGCCGTTTCTGTAAGTAGGCCGCGCGCGACTGTCGCGTACCTCGGAAACAGCGCCATACATTTTCATACTTTGAATGTTGTCGCATTGGCCAGCTGCGAAAGGCCACGATGCACGGAAATGAACCTTAAACATTTTTATTTAATGCATACACGGTAAGACTACACTATCGACAATCTTTTTTATATAACTACAGGCCGCTCCGCTCGGGGTAGTAACACACACTCGCAGAAAGTCGACGTCTGATTTGATTTAATTTGGTATAAGCTAACAGCAGACAAGTTAATTAGCAATAACTAGTTTATTTTACTACTCTTCTTATATTTAATAAGCATTTGAATGTTACAGGGATGAT
Source organism: Lymantria dispar (assembly GCA_032191425.1). NCBI lineage: Eukaryota > Metazoa > Arthropoda > Insecta > Lepidoptera > Erebidae > Lymantria > Lymantria dispar. The sequence goes on from CM063446.1 coordinate 7,346,386, forward strand.
CACAAGCTTTTGAAATGGAACTTAGTAAATGGCGAATGTCTTGTAGTTACGACCTTCCCCGACGATTTTTATCCAACTGGAATGCATTTATTCCCAAAAATTAACGTGGGCGGTAATAAACATCAACACGACGTTATTTTGATTTCAACTGCGGATGGCAAGTAAGTTATTTTACTCAATTTAAATTGTAAGCAATTACTAAAACATTTTCATTATGTGTGTATTTATTTAAGGTTTCATATTGTAAATCACAATGGGCGTATAGAGAAAACCGTTAACGCTCATCAAGGTGCTTGTCTAGCCGCCCAATGGAGTCCTGACGGAGCAGGCCTTTTAACAGGTATTTAGTAGAATTTTTTTTTTTCGTTCCTCATCATCATCATCATCTCAGCCCACATAAATCCCACTCTTGGGTTCTGGTCTTCTCCACAATGAGAGGAAAATTGACCGCATTGGTCAATATTGTACCGAGCTGTAGAGATGCGAGGGTTTTATGTTGAGTTTGCGATATACCTTAGTCCTCCTTTACGACACCTACTGGCAAGGTAGGGAATTGTATATTGACTCAATCACCACAAGGGAATACCTGCTAGTTGTACCTGTTCAGCTCATATTCGTTAAAATTGCAAGACGTTATTAGGAAGATGAGTTGTAAACGTATAACATATAAGTTTACACTATAACCTAAAACTGTAAAATGTTTCATGCTTTTAGCGGGTGAAGATGGTTTTGTCAAAGTGTGGTCGCGGAATGGTCTTTTACGGTCTACCATTGTCCAGTCAGACATGCCTTGTTTCAACGCTGTATGGAGCCCAGATAGCACTGCAATTTTACATACTAAGGGCAATTCTTTAATTATAAAACAGTTAAATTCGAGCAATAAAATTACAAAAGTGAGTTAATTATTTTATAATCTCGTAAGTTTATTTCATAGTATAATCCTATAGATTGAAAATGTTTGAACTACCTACTTTGAATTATGTTAGGGTATTCATGCCCACAAATGAACACAGATTAAAACGTACGTTCTGCAAAGCGAGGACTGCAGTACAGGTATTATTCAACATCACCAAATTTGTGGCATTGTTTAATTTTTCTTTTAAGGTGTCAAGTTTAGAAATGAATACCGTTTAATACGCAAGTACTATATAACAATGCCTTAGCAGAACACATTACGAAATTTGTTATTATGATTAGTGACATTGTATATTTTATTTTTCTGTTATGATAATCATGTTCATATATAAACACAACGTAATACATACCTATGTATTACAAAATGAGGACTGCAGCGTACATTATAAAATCTCTTATTATGCTTATTAGTGCTTTTTGATACGGGATTCTTTTACTTACCTATTACACCAACTAGTATTGCTTTTTCTTACTCAAATACAGATAAATGATATGTATCTGCTAATATATGTCCCACAGTTGGTCACAAACCTCCGCATAAGTGGAAAGTAAATTAACCTATTATGGTTAGACCCACGCTGGTCAGACGGGCTGGGCAGTTCTTTTGAATAGATGCGATCTGCATATTATATCCCTCGGTCGACTTTTACGATACTCACGGACAAGGGATGAAGTGGTGAACGTATATACATATGTAATACGTTCATATTTATTTTGCACTAGCAACCCGCCCTCGCTTCGCTTCGGTTTTAGTCGTATTACCCGCGTAGTTCCCGTTCCCGTGGGAATACCGGGATAAAATATAGCCTAGTTTACGCCCTGATATTATAGCTTTCCATTGGTGAAGGAATTTTTGAAATCGCTCCAGCCGTTTTGAAGATTACTCAGAACAAACAGACAGACAGACAAACAGACAGACAAAAATTTTGTAATCTATATTTTAGGCATAGGTGTCGTGCAAATAACCGTGTGAGCATGAAAAAAGCCTATTATTTTGACATTACAAACAGACACTCCAATTTTATTTATTGGTATAGATATACGTCTACCTTATCAACCGGCATCAAGAAAATACAAAATTCATACGTTTATACAGTTTATACGATTCTTATCTTTAATTAATGAAATATTTTGTAATTACAGTGGAAGGCACATGAAGGTCTAATATTGTGCATAGCTTGGAATGCCAATAATAATTTGATATTATCTGGCTCTGAAGATGGCTTTTCCAAGGTATTAAATAGTTATCAAGTTAAATTTTATTTTCAGCTACCGACTCGCTTTCGCTTTGTTTCGGTTTCGGCCGCTATTTAAATATATTTTTGTAATATCTAAAAGATAAAAACTTATGTAACCTTAATGTAAAGTATCCTTAGGAGATAGACATATACCATAGCTAATTTTGTAAATCTTTGTAAAATATACAAACCCGTAGCGTATTACAATATTTTTGATTTATCTCGTAAGGTGCAGCCAGCGTTAGCAATGAAGACGCATGTAAATCTGTTTTTCACGGCAACACATTACAAATCATAAAAATTTTCAGAATTTTCTACTAAAATATAAACCTTCCATCACTCTATTTATTAATGAAAATCACTTTTAAATCTGTCGAATAGTTTAAATGATCCAAGCGAATCGTTAACAGAAGCGACTTCATTTTATACTATGTAAAGATGAAATAAATATTCGATTTACTTTGTTTTTCTTTCAGATTTGGGATACTTTTGGCCAACAAATATCAGTTAGTGTCAAGCATGATCAACCTATTACTAGCGTTAGTTGGTCACCAGCTGGAGATACTTTCGTTGTGGGAAGCTATAATCTTATTCGACTATGTAATTCTAATGGTGTATGTGCATAATATTCTGTTGTTATTTTAGCTATTAAAGCTTGAATATGTTCATGCTTATATGGTTAAATTTTTAGTGGTCTCATTGCTTGGACCGACCAACAACTGGCAGTATTTACAATGTCGCATGGTCTGCAGATGGTACTCAACTAGCAGCTGCATGCGCGAATGGTCACGTTTTATTTGCTCACATCATTGATAGGTAAAAACTATTTATTTATCTAATCTATTTGGGTAATTAGGCGTAGGTGTCGTGCAAATAATCGTGTGAGTATGAAGAAAGCCTATTATTTTGACATTACAAACAGACACTCCAATTTTATTTATTGGTATAGATTATGCAACTAATTTCTTTAAAACTTATACTGATATCTTTTTTAGGGTTGCGTACCCAAAGGGTAAAAACGGGACCCTATTACTAAGACTCCGCTGTCTGTCCGTCCGTCTGTCACTAGGCTCTATCTCAAGAATCGCGATAGCTAGACAGTTGAAATTTTTGTAAATTATGTATTAATGTTGCCGCTATAACAACAAATACTAAAAATAAAATAAATATTTAAGGGGGGCTCCCATACAACAAACGCGATTTTTTTGCCCTTTTCATAAATAATGGTACGGAACCCTTCGTGCGTGACTCCGACTCGCACATAGTCGTTTTTTTTAAGTTCTGAAATAAGTTTCAAAATTGCATATCGATATTTTGAATTTTTCAGAGATTACACCTGGAAGAATTATGCATGCAATCAAATTGGTCGCAAAGTCGTTGCTATAAAAGATATAATTAGCGAACAAAATGATCAGTTGGATTATCCAGATAGGGTAATTCAAATAGCCTTGGGATTCGGTCACTTGGTTGTAGCTACTGTAAAACAATGTTTTATACATAAGCTGTCATCGTGGAATACTCCTGTTACATTTGATCTGAAAGAAGGAACCATTAGTATGATCTTATTGGCTGAAAGGTAAGAGTGCTTAAAAATATTACGGATAATAATTACTTCAGCATCATAGCTCGTATACGTCTGACAGCTGGGCTTTTTTTTGGGTCTGACAGCTGGGCTTGAGCTTCCTCCATAATGGGAAGGCAATTGACCTACTATATCACGCTGATCAGACGGATGGGTAGGTATATGGTTTTATTTCGAGTTTTGCTTCTCTTGCATAGATGTTATCTCTATATAACAATCCCCGAGTCGTCATTAATGACCTCCACGGCCAAGAAAGGGGGTGGTGAACTGTATTCCGTCATCGTCATTATCGCAGCCCACATACGTCCCACTACTGGGCTCGGGCCTCCTCCACAATGGGAGGGAATTTGACCTACTATACCGTGCTGGTCAGAAATGTTGGTATAGGGTTTCATTTCGAGTTTTCCCTCTCTTGCACAGATGTTATGTGCATATTATATCCCTTAGTCGTCTTTTACGACATCCACGGGCAAGATAGGGAGTGGTGAATAGTATTTACTCCATCACCACAAGGAAAATAAATACTTAATAATTACTTATTTAAATATTACTTATAGTACAGATATAATTATAAATTTAATTAAAGTTACTGTAACATTTATTGACAGAAAATATATTTTATAAACGTTTTTTATTGTCTGTCGTACCCATGAAATACATACAAATGAAAATAATACACGAAATGTGGAAATCAATCCTATATAATCTTAAATAAATTCTTGATCTAAATTCAATAAAATTCTGTGGAATTCTTGCAGTCCATAATTATGACAGTAATTCTTATTTTTAAACGGTTTTACTTAGCTTACCCTGGTTTTTGGTTTATTTTTTATTTGTTGGTTGACTCAACAACAACATTTAGTAATTTAAATTTCACCTTTTTCCTGTCAACCGATTGATCTGAAATTTGGTATACGCCTTTGGTATTGGTGACAATACAGTTATGTATAAGATTGGCGCCCGAACAGGGACCAATAAAAGGAATGAAATAATATAATATCCTTCTTTTCTACTAAGTCATTTTTTTATTTTTTTAATATTACAATTGGCGCCCGATAGTCAATATTTTTGTAAATTCAAGATGGCCGCCGTTATAAAATGGCGGATAACCTATTTGTTTTTCAATCCCATTAATATGGGTATTAAATGAAAGGGCTTGACAAGTAGAATACAGTGCTCTATACAAAATCAATATAAAAACTAAAAACTTGCAATTAAAAAAAGGGAAAAAATAAATTTTAAATTTAACGGTTTTATTGTAAAGAAACAGTAAAAATAAAATCGTGGGACACGTCAAATATCTACAATCGTCGACTAAAATGTTTGTTGTAATGTAGTGTCCCACGATTTTATTTTTACTGTTTCTTTATAATAAAACCGTTTAATTTAAAATTTATTTTTTAACTTTTTCTATTTTCAATAATTTCTTATTTTACAGGTGCTTGTGTATAGTAGAAAGAGCTGGACTCTCCGTATATAGCTACATGGGTCGTCTACTCGCTAGTCCTCGATGGGGTGCAAGACCTGAGTCATTATGTCGAGCTGCTATATCTTTAGGACCTGATTCATTAGCTGCTATAGATCAGAGCGATCGGAAACGTGTGTATTTTCTCATCATTGTCTGTCACTTTGATGCATCCAATAAAATTTTGTAGAATAATAAATCTTCCATATGGTGACTAAGTAAGAATACATTTCACCACCCTCTATCTTGTACATAGTGTCGTAAAAGACGACTAAGGGAATATAATATGCGTATTTAACATAAGTAAAAGAATGAAAACTCGAAATAAAACCCTATACAAGTGACCAACATGGTATATTTAGTCATTTTCTCACTTGTTATGGAGGAGACTCGAACGCAGGAGTAGGTGAAACAAATAAGATACGGGGCATAAAGCATGCGAAACGCTACGGGGCATAAAGTATAGAACACCGCTATTTTTTACATTTTTCTCACTCATATGTGGTTTATTTACAGAAGTATACTTTGTTAACATCGTTTATAGTTCAGTAAAACGAACAATCTACACTAATATTATAAAGAGAAAAAAAAATTATTTTTATGTGTGTGTACAGTGGCGGTCTTAGGGGGTGGCGAACAGGGCAATCGCCCAGGGCCTCGCGCTTACAGGGGCCTCGCGCTTACAGCGGCCTCACGCAACAACCCAAGCAAATTTAACAAAATATAGATTTTAAATTACATTTTTACTTATAAAATTATATTTTTCACTTTGTTTTCAATATTATAAAACTTAAATTTTATTTATTTGTACAACTTTAGTATTTTTCATCAAACATGACAAATCCCTAAACCAAACAACCAGACCTACTTTTGTATCTCATACTTTTCACGAAGGACAAAGGGCCTCGCAAAGACCTGCCGCCCGGGGCCTCGCAAAGATCTGCCGCCCGGAGCCTCGCAATGGGTAAGGCCGCCGCTGTGTGTGTATGTTTGTAATGAATAAACTCAAAATTTACAGTGCCGATATCAAAAATTCTAATCTGCTATAATATCAGGAAGTAACATAGGCTATATTTTATTCAGGTATTCCCACGGGAACGAGAACTACACGGGTAAGGCGACTGAAACCGAAGCGAAGCGAGGGCGGGTTCCTAGTAATTGTATAATCTTAGAAGAATCTTAATATAATGAAATTTTAATGTGTTTAAATATTTTTTAACAGTGGTGCACGTATTCGATTTACCTACCGGTCTTATAGTCCGAAGTTCAGCAGATAATACTATAACAAAATTAACGCATAAGATGACAGTATCATGTATTCTACTCAGTCAAACAGGACCAATTAATGAAAGGCAATTAGCGTTGTTAGACTACAATAGAGATCTTTATGTGGTGACTGTCAAGGATACAAAACCGAAATTCATTAAATTAGGTAAAAACTTATATTAGTTAATGTTCTGAAAATATAAAAGTAATTTTCGTAGGACTACGGAGTTCTTTCCGTGTGGTGACGGATTAAGAATACAATTCACCACTCCCTATCTTGCCCGTGGATGTCGTAAAAGACGACTAAAGGATATATTATGCACATAAGATCTATGCAAGAGAAGGAAAACTCGAAATAAAACCCTTTACCAACATGTGTTACCAGCACGGTATAGTAGGTTAAATTTTCTTCCATTGTAGAGGAGGCCCGAGCCCAACAGTGAGACGTGTGTGGGCTGCGATGATGATGATGACAGAGTTAGAATACAATACACGAATTCTCGTAAGAAGAAAGAACTTACTCGCCAAAGAAACAGCTATAATATAAAGATTTACTTAACAATTCTTGCAGGCTCACAAATTCTCGGCATAGCTTGGAGCTCCGAGACGGAGTTACTAGTAGGATTAAGAGCTAATTCAATAGTGGCTTGGTGTTGTCCTAGGGCAGCTATGCAACCAGATTGGTTAAGTTTGACTACAGTCAGTAAGGATGTAGCGTAAGTATATATATTTTTTCTTAACTTTATAGACAAAATTTTCCATGTGGTGACGTAGTATTTATAGCAGCAATACAATGGTCATCATGCCTTTCTCTTATAGGTACAAAATGGTTAAGAGAGAAGAACATTCGAAATAAAACCCTATGCCAACTCATCTGACTAATGGGGCATTTCACGTAAAGCGGACAACCAAAAAAAGTGAGGTCGTTAATTTTGTTGTCCGCTTGACCCCCAATGTAAAGCTAATATCCCACTTTTGGTCGAGGCTAAGCTGACGAAGAAATAGGTAGAAGAGGACATAGGTTAATTTTTTTTAATATAAAATTAATCCATGTTTGATGATCTCAGCTCATACGCGTCCCACTGTTGGGCTCGTGCCTCCTCCATAATAAAAGAGAAATTATTGTACTATAGAACGCTAGTCAGACGGGTTGGTAAAAGGTTTTATTTTGAATTTTTCTTGCATAGATAGTATGTGTCAAGGAAGTCACAGTTAACTTTGGATTTCAATTGTTTACATGATCAAAAACTCGATTGAAACAAATAGTATCCTAGTCTTTTGATCGGGAAAGCCATGTATAGGTACAAAGTTCACGTCAGTATTATTAAATTCCTCTAAGTTGAATTAATCGACGATATTTACTATGAATATTGCTTACTCAATTTAGATATCAATGTGCATCCAATGTTATATTTATATAATTATGGTGTGATTTTCAGGGACTTGGGTAGAAATCCTACGATTTTAGCCGTGGAGGATGGAATCGCCCATATATGCCGTGGCAACGGTTCTATTCTACATATATCTATTGCAACATTCCCAGAAAAATTACTTAAGCATGTATCCGCTAATATGTGGCAGCCTGCTCTCCAGGTAATTTTGTATCATTGCATAGGTGCATTCAAAAGAGGTACTCATTCACCGTCGCAGATACATCAGCGTTATCGATAAGTAGGAAATGATTTATCATTAAGTCCCTTTAATAATATTTACCTTTTTTTTTGCGGTCGGCGCGCTCCTTGCACCACTCCGTCCGAGGCGACAGAGGGGCGTAAGCACGCACACCCGTAACCCACCCGTGACACGTCGCCTTCGTCGTTGGACCGACCACCGGAGCGGACTTGACCTCAGTGGACGGTCCGACGGAATACCCCCCTTGAGGAGTACCGTCTCCTCGATGACGTTCCCCCCTCGGGAAGGACGTCGGTCTTTCCTCACGCTGTCGGCCTCTCGGCGGGTGACGGACTAATTCAATAATATTTACCCTAAGCACAGTGTAAATCTTTCTGTGTAAATCTAAAACAAATAATACTCATAGGCTTGCTGGTTAATGGTTGTGTTTCATCTATATCTATACTAATAAATAAAATTGGAGTGTCTGTTTGTAATGTCAAAATAATAGGCTTTTTTCATGCTCACACGGTTATTTGCACGACACCTATGCCTAAAATAGCAATAAAAAAAATTTTGTCCGTCTGTCTGTCTGTTTGTTCCGGGTAATCTTCAAAACGGCTGGACCGATTTCAAAAATTCCTTCACCATTGGAAAGCTATAATATCAGGGCGTAAACTAGGCTATATTTTACTACGCGGGTAAAACGACTATAACCGAAGCGAAGCGAGGGCGGGTTGCTAGTATTCTATAAAAATGTAATAGTTATTTAGAGATATTATTTAGTGGCATGAATGGGTTAAAAAAATATATTTACTTCATATTCATCATCATATCATCATTTCAACTCATGTACGGTCCCACTGCTGGGCTCGAGCCTCCCCACTATAAGAGGGCAATTGACCTCACAATACCATGCTGGTCAGATAAATTGTTATAGGGTTTTATTTGGGGCTTTACTTCTTTTGCATAGACCCATAGGCGTATTATATACCATACCTTAGCCGTCTTTTACGAGATCCACGGGCAAGGTAGGGAGCGACCTAACGCTGCCGACCATCGCTAGGGCGATGCTCGGCAGTATCAGGAACTGGGATGCGGTCGCTGCCTTCTTTGAGGCCGTCGTCTCACGGAAGGAGGCGCCGGACCGTGCGCGAGAGGAACTCCTCTTCGGTGACACGTTCCGCCGTTGGCGACTTGGGCGGCGCAGGCGTGAGTACCTGCGCCTAATGCCGCCTTAGCTAAGGCCGCGAGTGACCAGACTAAGGACTTTGGTCCGTCACCCGCAGAGAGGCTGATCGCGCGACGGCGACCGACGTCCCCGGACAGGGACGTAGAGAGATGAGGGTACCCGAAAGAATATTCCGTCGTGCTGGCCACTGAGGACAAGGAACTCGGCTCTGGTGGTCGGCCCAACGATGAAGGCGACGTGGGTACGGGTGGGTTATGGGCCCGCGCGCCTCCCTTTCATCGCTCCGGACGGAATGGACGGCGGTGCGCTTACCACAGCCCACCCAAAAAAAAAAAAGATAGGGCATAGTGAATTGTATTCCGTCACCAGACGGAGAATTGAATAATAATTAAAATTGAATAATGTTACGAAAATGGACCAGAATTGTCAAATGGTGTCGTTGCCCTAGTAATTAATTTCATTGGCTGTAATCAATTGTAGTTTATTTGTATGCATTGATGTGGCGTAATCGCGACGTATCTATGGCATACAGTTTTACGAATGGAGTTTCATTGAATGTATGCAATAAGCATTACGAATATTAAACTTCAAAGTATATAACATACTAGCAACCCGCCCTCGCTTTGCTTCGGTTTTAGTCGTTTTACCCGCGTAGTTCCCGTTTCCGTGGGAATACCGGGATAAAATATAACTTAATTTATGCCCTGATATTATAGCTTTCCATTGGTGAAAGAATTTTTGAACTCGGTCCAGCCGTTTTGAAGATTACCCGGAACAAACAGACAGACAGACAGACAAAAATTTTTTAATCTGTATTTTAGGCGTAGGTGTCGTGCAAATAACCGTGTGAGTATGAAGAAAGCCTATTATTTTGACATTACAAACAGACACTCCAGTTTTATTTATTGGTATAGATTAGAAGTTGAAAGTAAAATGATTTTAAATATTTAAGAAATGTTTATGTTAAAATAATAGTAAATATACAACTGGCAATCCTGTTCACCCGCTATTCCATATAAAAATTCTGTTGCGTTTATTGCATTATAAATACCTTTATAAATTTGTCATAAGATATATAGCATATTATTAAGAAAACGCCTGTCTGTTTGTAATACAATGTTTTAACTGACACGAACGCCAGTTTCATTTGTTACGTATTCATCTGCTTTTAGGATAAAGATATTTTATATTTTTTGTTGTTGTAATAAACGATGTAAGCCCGTAAACGGAATACCACTGCAGGAGTATGAAAGCCAGACTGCACAGATGGACCTACCATGACCATACCAGGTCTATAATGTCAGTGATGTGGGTTCGATTTCCACGCAGAACAGTACTTTGTGCGATCTACAAATTATTGTTCTGACTCTGGGTATAAAGTCCCCCGCAATACATGGATTTTATCCTTAGTGCAGAATATTGTTTTAAGAAAAGTCTAATATTAAATAGGTACTGTGATCTAATAAGTAAATAGGCAACTATGATCTAATAGGTAAATTTTCCAATAGGTAAATCTTGTGTGCAAAACTCAGATATTCATCAAATGAGAAGAAAAATGACTTACAAATGTAATAATGATATTATTACCAAACTTATAAACTCAACCCTAGATATTATCTTTTTAGTAGCCTTTTCCTAGGTCTAAATGTCTTTATTTTGTATCGTAGTTTTATTTTATTTAATAAATGGAATACTCCATTCAAATGATATCCCATTCCAAAAAAAAAACATTCAGAAAATTGTTGAATTATTAAATGGTTAACATTTTTTTAGTTAATAGCTTCATTTTATGTTTTAGCTATGTCGCACTGTAGAGGATGAGACGTTATGGGCTTGTCTAGCAGTACTTGCTTGGCAACATAACCAATTATCTGTAGCTGAGGAAGCGTTTGCTTTAATAAAACAATACCATCAAGTTTACTTTATACAGCACCTCAGAGTAAGTATTCATAAAAATACATTCGATTGTTTGTCAGACCAATCATCATCATTACTATCATCATCCTGCTCTTATCCCAATTACTTGGGGTCGACGTAATATGTACTTCTTCAGTCGTTGATCGGCCGCAACGTCAAACCTCCTTGGGAATGTAATTGTTAACCAGACAGCATCATTTGGAGGTAGTCCAGGTGGACGTAAAACTTGTAGTCGTCATTTATAACACCCATGATGCCACCACCAGATACCTAATAAGGTTTTTCTAAATTCTTTTCATTTTAATTTTGATGACCTAATTTAAATATTTTATATTTTATTTTCAGAGCAGCATACCAGAAAAACTAGCAGCATGATGCGACATTCAAATTCACTACATAACTTTATTAAATGTAGAATATAAATTAAGTGAACGATGAAAATTAAATGAATTGTTATGTCTACAAATGATTTTATTTCATACAAAATATAATTCATCATCGTCATCGCAGCCCACATATGTCCCATTGTTGGGCTCGGGCCTCCTCCATTTTGGAGGATATATATATGTGGATATATGTGTGTGTGTATGTACATATTATATCCCTTAGTCGTCTCTTACGGGCAAGTGGTGAATTGTATTCTTACTCCGTTACCACACAGAAAATATAATTAATCGGTACTAATAATCAATTTTTCCAAATCAAAAATTAAATACAAATTCAAAAATCAAATACAAACGCGATAAAATTTGTAAAGTAGCTTTATTTAAAATTTCTCCAACTTTCTCCATTTCTTATACCTCCGACTTTCCCCATTTTTCCCCCGCCAAATTTCCTCGTTTCCCAGCCCTCCAACTTTGTTCATTTTACGCTCCTCCAACTTTACCCATTTCATTCTACCATTACCCAAAACTTTAAACCCCGCCTCAGGGGGCTGTTCGACGCGTGTTTAGCGTCCGGACGGTTCCCTGGGTGCTGGAAGGAGGGAAGGCTGGTGCTCCTGCCGAAGCCGGGACGGTCTCCGGAGTCGCCTTCGGCCTACAGGCCTATCGTGCTGCTCGATGACACGGGCAAGCTACTGGAGAGGGTGGTAGCTGCCCGCATCGAGCGTCACCTCGTCGGCACGGGGCCCGATCTGTCGGACGCCCAGTTTGGGTTTAGGAGGGGTCGTTCGACGATCGCGGCTCTGTTGCGCCTGAGGGCCGTGGTGACTGAGGCCGTCACCGGCGGGGGAGTGCTGTTGGTGGTGTCCCTAGACATCGTCAACGCATTCAATAGTCTGACATTCAGCTGCATCAGGGAGGCGCTCCGGTATCACGGGGTGCCAGTTTACCTGAGGCGGCTAGTGGCAGACTATTTGGAGGGGCGCAGCGTCCTCTGCACCGACCGAGCAGGGGACGTTGTGCGAACGCCCATGACGTGCGGTGTCCCACAGGGGTCGGTCCTCGGACCCACCCTGTGGAACATCGGCTACGACTGGGCGTTGAGGGGGAGCCTCCCGCCCGGGCTGGGCGTGATTTGTTACGCCGACGACACGCTCGTCACAGCCCGCGCTGGGACGCTAGAAGAGGCGGTAAGCCTGGCGACCTCTGGTACCGAGGAGGTCGTCAGGCGGATCGAGGCGCTGGGGTTGAGGGTCGCCCTGGACAAGACGGAGGCCCTCTTGTGCCATGGGCGCACTATGAGCCCTCCCATCGGCGTCTCGATCACCGTCCACTCGGTCGACATCAGCATCCGGGCCCATATGAGGTACTTGGGCCTGGTGCTCGACGGGCGATGGTGGTTCCGGGAGCATTTCCGCAGGCTCGCTCCACGGCTCGTCGGCGCGGCGTCCGCCCTATCGTGGCTTATGCCGAACGTGGGCGGACCGAGCGCTGCGTGCCGACGGCTGTACGCGGGGGTCATCCGGTCGATGGCCCTGTACGGCGCACCGGTGTGGGCGGGGTCCATGACCGTCTGACTTAGGGCCCTTCTGTGGCGACCACAGAGGGTCATGGCGGTCAGGGCCATCCGCGGATACCGCACGGTGGCAACGGAGGCAGCGTGCCTGTTGGCCGGGACTCCCCCGTGGGACCTGGAGGTGGAGATGCTCGCCGGACTTTATCGGCGGGTGACGGGGGTGCGAGTGGAGGGCGGTGTGGTCTCGTTAAGGGATCTCACCGCCTGGCGCGTCGACGCCCGCCGAGACGTCATTGCCCGTTGGGCAGTCCGGCTGGAGAGGCCTCGGTTCGGGGTGCGAACCGTGGAGGCCTTCCGGCCGGTGCTGATGCAGTGGTTGGAAAGGCGGCACGGGGTGCTCTCCTTCCGACTGGTGCAGGTTTTGACGGGGCATGGGTGCTTCGCCAAATAGCTGCACAAGGTCGTTAGGAGGGAGAGTACACCGTCCTGCCACCACTGCGATTGCGACGAGGACACGGCGCGCCATACGCTCGAGGCCTGCGTTTGCTCGTTTGTTTTTGGTGTGGGTTGCGGTCGGCGCGCTCCTCGCACCACTCCGTCCGGGGCGACAGAGGGGCGTAAGCACGCAACCCCCGCAACCCACCCACGATGCACGTCGCCTTCGTCGTTGGGCCGACCACCGGAGCAGGATTACTTGACATCAGTGGTCGGCCCGACGGAATATCCCCTACGTAGGGTACCCTCCCGTCGACCGACGTCCCCCACTCGGGGAGGACGTCGGTCTTTCCTCACACGGTCGGCCTCTCGGCGGGTGACGGACTAATCCCCGGTCACGTCACCCGCGGCCTCGGCTAGGGCGGCATGAGGCGCAGGTATTGGCGTCTACGCCGCCCCAGTCGCCGGCGGCGGATCGCCTCATCGAGGCTGCGCTCCTCACGCAGGCGGTCCGCCGCCTCCATTTATTCAATCTATAGGAGCTGCATAAATGTACATCGTTTGTTTTTATTTTTTGTTTAGTTATTAATTCAGGCATCTTCAAAGAACTATAATCATTACTTCAGCCCATATACGTGCCACTGTTGGGCTTAGGCCTCTTCCATAATGGAAGGGTAATTGACCTACTATACCACGCTGGTCAGGGTTTTATTTCGAGTTTTCCTTCTCTCGTATAAATGATATATGCGTTTTATATCCCTTAGTCGTCTCGTACGATCACCCACGGGTAAGATAGGGGGTGGTGAATTGTATTCTTACTTCGTCACCACAAGGAAGAACTATAATATTTTGAGGAAATTATTTTTCGATAACTATTAATGAAGTTAACCCACGGAGCATGTACATAGTACTTACTCCGTGAGTTAACCGGTTGGATTGAGCAATAAGTAAATAGTGTTTATTTAAGGGTACTAATTGTTTTCTAGGAAATGAATTGAAAAAGTAGCTGGGCAAAAAAATAAAAAATAACGATGTATATTTAAACGAATGCTGTGAGAGTATAATTGACTCCATTGGGAACAAAATTCAAAGACTGACTTTTTTTTTGTTTGCATCAAGTGAAATGCCCTATATATGAACGTTTTTAATTGCAAAGAAATGGACAAAGATAATATTAGAAATGCGTCCACTTACACTGGTTATCTAGTGAATTATATAAAGATTTTTGATAATCCGAAGGTACTGAAAGTACCAAAACAGTAATTGCTCAAGTGTGCAAAAATGTTTTATGTGTATGTACGTACATATCTTTATCAGATATATAGGGAATCTATACCAATAAATAAAATTGGAGTGTCTGTTTGTAATGTCAAAATAATAGGCTTTTTTCATGCTCACACGGTTATTTGCACGACACCTATGCCTAAAATAGCAATTAAAAAGTTTTTGTCTGTCTGTCTGTCTGTTTGTGCCGGGTAATCTTCAAAACGGCTGGACGGATATCAAAAATTCTTTCACCAATGGATAGCTATAATATCAGGGCGTAAACTAGGCTATATTTTATCCCGGTATTCCCACGGGAACGAGAACTACGCGGATAAAACAACTATAACCTATAACCGAAGCGAAGCGAGCGCGGGTTGCTAGTTTGTTATATAATTCATCTCGGCTCACATACGTACCACGGCTGGGACCGTAACCTTTAACCTTACTGTACTATGCTGGTCAGACTTGTTGACATAGCTTTATATTTCGAGTTTATCTTCTCTTGCATAGATGTTATATGCGTATTACATCCTTTAGTCGTGTTTTACGACATCCACGGATAAGATAGGGAGTGGTGATTTGTATTCTTATTCCGTTACCACTCGGCAAATATATAAATATAGTGTAAAAATTAAGAATATATTAGTCATTTATCTAGTGTTGTCCAAATCCAAGACCAAGACGAGACTTGGACCAGTCTTGGTCTTGGTCTTGCAACAGCACACCTGCTCTCGTCTTGGTCTTTATATTGCCCACTCGAGTCTTGATCTTGGTCATGGTATTGCAGCAAGAGTCTCGCAAAGTCTTGCAAGTCTTGCAGTTGGAATAACTTAACAGTCATTTATCATGGCAATGAAAAATCCAAGTAAATTAATCAAATATCATCCTATCTCATCTATCCATCTGCTAGCCTATAGTCCACTATTGAATATAACCTTTACCACTGGGGAAAATTACTCTCCTATTCCCCTGGTGTTACATTAGACAGAGTTCATACTCCTATGACAAAGGAAGGAATTTCGACCCTGTTTTCTTAAGACGTCACCACACGGGGCAGTTGGTACAATAAATTTTATGTCATTTAACATCCCCCCTTTCCAACAAAAAAGATTTTTTCAATTTGATTGGCAAGCGACGGAGTTATTTGACCACAAGTCACCCTGCTCTGGTCGGTCCAACAACGAGGCGACGTGGGTACGCGTGGGTTATGGGCCTTCGCGCCGTCCTTTCATCGCCCTGGATGGAATGGACCGTGCGTGTGCTTACCATAGCCCACCCATAAAAAAAAATGGCTTTCTAACACCATTGCCTCGGGCCGATTTGATACGACATCCACGGGTAAGAGAGTGGTGAATTGTATTCGTACTCTGTCCCTACACAGACATTTATGTAGATTAATTGTAGGCATATTTCTATGTCCAACAGTGAACGTCGTTGGGCTAATGAATAAACGGATATATATTTATATATCCGTTTATTCATTAGCCGTATATTTATGTATAATGGGCAAGAGCACTCTCGTGATTACGGTATTTTGTCCTTAAGCCTTTCCGAAGAGTAATTTTGAAAGGCCAACACCAACATTGGGAATCGATTGGTCAATAGATGGATATCTCAAGACTGATTTGGCTTGCCGTGTAGTGACGGAGTAAGAATACAATTCATCACCCCCTATTTTACCCGCGAGTGCGAACCCACGACTAAGGGCTATAATATATAACATCGGTGCAAGAGAAGGCAAACTTGACATGAAACCCTGTAACAACACGGCCGATCACCGTGGCGATTCCCCTCCGGCTACGGCCGATTTCCCTCCTATTATGTAAAAGACACGAGCTCCACCGTATATAAGCCGAAATGGTGATTTGAATTAAATGCAAGACCGCGAGACTTGCAGGCTCAGTCTTGGTCTTGCTCAAGCCTTGCAGGGTCGGTCTTGGTCTTGCAAAAATTAAGCGGTCTTGGTCTTGGTCTCGGTCTCGCATTACTCGCAAGACCAAGACCAAGACCGCAAGACCAAGACTTTTTTGGGCAACACTACATTTATCTATATCTACCAATAAATAAAATTGAAGTGTCTGTTTGTAATGTCAAAATAATAGGCATTTTTCATGCTCACACGGTTATTAGCACGACACCTATGCCTAAAATAGCAAAAATTTTGTCTGTCTGTCTGTCTGTTTGTTCCGGGTAATCTTCAAAACGGCTGGACCGATTTCAAAAATTCTTTCACCAATGGAAAGCTATAATATCAGCGTAAACTAGGCTATATTTTATCCCGGTATTCCCACGGGAACGGGAACTACGCGGGTAAAACGACTATAACCTATAACCGAAGCGAAGCGAGGGCGGGTTGCTAGTTAGAATATATGTATAATCCATTAGTCACAAACATTTACGAATAGTAGCGGATATAGTATTATTGACTTGATATATCCCTCATTATAAGATTCTGCTGATAAGGACGTGTCAATTTAAGTAAATACTGCCAGCTATTTTACTGTCACATTTTATAAGGCCAATAAACGTCACTTGGTGCTTCTTTTTTGAAGTGAACCTTCTTTGCGCGTATGAGGGTAAATTTTTTACGGATGAAGAACGCAATTTAGCGTCACGAAGATGTGCAGCGTTTTTGTCGAAGAAGAGGGAGACAGCGATTGAGACCGATTGAGAGAGAGTGAGAAAGGCATAGTATGAAGCACAGCCATGGGGTGAGAGTAGGGAGCAAACGAGTGAGAAAAATCGAGATTTTTTATTTATTTATTTTTGTTTTATTTTTTTTTATTAATTTTTTTAATACTGATAAAACACGTGGAATCAAAGAAGTTTCACTTCTGACATGCATACTTAGTAGGTACTCACACTATTTTTTTTGTGTGTACAGCTGTTGGCCGCAGACAACCTTGGCAGCTTAACGCGGACTATGGGTGAGCGCTGAGATCTCTCAACCCGGGTCACTTGGTCCTGCCGTTTTATATTCTTTTATAGTTACTCCTGCAGGAGCCCTGTGAGACTAGTTCAAACGAGCGTGACCTCTGGGATCGTCCATATCGTACGACATACCATGACAGTGGTAGGACCACACTGTCGCCAGTTATCTGTCTACAGCGGGTCGGTCCGTCCGGGGTAGTACCACACTCTCGCAGAAAATTGACGTCTGAGTTGTAGCAATTTGTTACTTCGCTTCCTTCGGTGAGCGAGAGAGCCGGAAGCTCAACTTTCTGAGGTGTTTGCTTGTGGAGGGTTTTGGTGGTACCTTTGGTATCACCGAGCCTCAATGCACGCATTCACACTCCCTTCACTTTCTTCGCGGTAGGCAGCGGCCTTGTAAAGGTCCATAAGCGGCAGCAACACTTACCATCAGGTGTAGTGTTCGCTCGTTTGCCATCGTTTGCAATAAAAAGAAAAAACACTGCAAGTTCCGTCTCTAACCTAGCCTTGTAAAGGAGGTTGTCAAGGGTTCATGAAACATATGCTTCTGATCATAGCTCGACTGAGAATGACTGGTTAGTCGATGAAAGTGTTTTGCCCAATACAGAGTTGGCAATAAAGGCGTCTCTGTCTAGGATTTCTTCCAAATCCACTTCCTAATCCGATAAAGTGCTCATTCGAATGTTGACTTTGGTCCTCCAACATCGAGTTCTGGCAGTACCGCTGCCATGACTCGTCGGCGCAGCGTCCGCCATGTGTCGGCTCATGCCGAATCATGATGAGCTCAGCGCTACATGCTGCCAACTGTATGCAGGGTTGCTTCAGTATACACTGGCCATAGGGCCCTAAATGGTGCTGGTACACCAATTAGGGCCTTATTAGGCCCTATGACCAAGTTCCTGACCTGTCGTAACAGGGCTTATGTAGTATTTAAATATCTAAGTATGAAATAAAAAGAATCGTTGAAAGTCGAATACAGTCGTTGTTTCAAAAAAAAGTAAGCCGTCGCTCAGGACGCCTGGCAGATGTGAAACTTTGAAATTATTTTCTACAAGTATATATGATTTATTCATATATACTTGTAGAAAATAGATTACGACAGGAACTAATATGTAAAGTATTGAATAAAAAAATAATACGATTTCTACTTTTATTTAAAATATTACAAAAAATGATATTAGTTCAACGCTCAGTCGCTTACGACCTAACATAGCGGCGCTACGTCTCCCTCACACACTTCTACGTAGTTCAAATCAAAAGGATCGGTTATCGGAAAGTATGATCTAGCAAACACAAATAACAACATCTACCGAGCTAAGACTAAATCTCAGCTACAAAATATATTTTATAAAGAAATCTCTAATCCTGTAATGATGATGATGATAATGAGACAAGCTATTTAAATTATTTTATCGTCATTGGTCCTTGTTAAATTAACCAATTTTAAATGAAATCTGACTGTTGAAAGTGGGTCAAGATGTAATTCCTAGGAGTCTGTAACACAAACAAATAAATATACATCTCAAACTAATATCTGTTTGAGGAAAGGGGTTTGCTGAAAACCAGCCCTGCATAATTTCAATGCAGCACAATGCTGAGCATTCCCCTATTGTCAAAATTAATTAAAAACATGTATTATAATTATTAGTTATTATGTGACAATAAATTTTATTCTATTCTATATAACACCTATAAAAAGCGATTGTCCAGTTTTCGTACATGAAAGTACTGTAAGTAGGTATGGGAATTATACATTATTTTATAGAACATACATTATTTTATAGAAGTATATATGCATAAAAGAACAGATTATGACAGGAACTAAAATAGCACATTAATAAAAATAATATTACGATTATTTTTCCAAGAAAATGATGATTTTTATTCAATAAACATTTATTTTCATTATAGGTAACAATTTACTTTAAGCGCACTAGATGGCGTTGTACAAATATTAAATCGCACTATGGTTTCGTTACAAAAATGTACACATATGTATCCGGATTTTTATTTGTAGTTAATTAAAATGGTGTCCCGAAGCGTGGCGTTAACGCCACGCGACAATCGGGATCACCCTCGCCTATAGATTAGGCATGGGTAACTCAACGATAATCCTTGCGTTAACTCAGTAACTCAGGCGCAGTAAACTGCGCCGGCTCATTGCGCTAACTCAAAATTGCGCCATGGCGCAACAAAATGTAAACACGACCGAGTGAGCTACGAATGAAATGTGCGCCATCTGCGCCACTGCAGGTATAACTCCATTTCTAACTCATTGCGTCATGGCGCAACACATGAAACAACCGAATGAGCAACTAAATGCGCACCTAGGTATAACTCAATTTTTAAAAGAGTTATTTACACTTCACTGAGTTGTTCGACCGACGAGTTTTTCGGCGGGAATATGGGAGTGTCATGTTACGCTCTTGAATGAATTATTGTTTTTAGTTTTATATTTTAAATAATTTTGCTGATATTTTATCTTTATTTACATTATATATATTTGTTGTGTACGTCACTGAAACTCCTCTTAAACGGCTGGACCGATGTTGATGAAATGTTTTGTGTATGTTCAAAGGGATACGAGAATGGTTTAGATTCACAACTGGACTTGGTAGGTGGCGCTGCTGTCGATTTCAAAGAGCATTCCTTTATTTTATTTGAACAGAACAACATCTGTATTGAGTCAGCTAGTTTAATATGTAATACAGTTGAAGTGTTGTGAATATCATATAATAGTGATTTACGTTAATATGTATAATAGTGTATTTGGTTTTCAGCACCCAATTAATGGTAACGACTTACTGACGGATGTTATTTATCTCTTATGCTAATAATAAATTATATGTAAAGAAAATGATGTGTAAGCTACGTAAGATAAGGCAGTAAGGTCGACTATAGCCTGCCTTATAGGCGCATAAATAAAAAAATTGTTCAGATTCGCCGGCGCTGCGACGATTGCGCCGTGCGCTAACACATTTTCTAGAAGTGAGTTGATACTTCCAGCGCAGTGAACTGAGTTGGCGCAATTGCGCGGCGCAGCGCAGTGTTACACATGTCTACTATAGATGTTTCACATCAAAAACTTTCAAAGTGTAAATGTCAAATTGGATGGAATATGGAATCCTTTCGATTATTTAAAAAATAGACGAAAGAGAAAATTGGATTAACTTGGTAAATATCTTCAATTGGTTTAAGTTCAAATGGTTGCACGACAAGTTCAAATGGTACCTGTATACTTTGATTATATACAGGACCAAGATTATAATCAAAGCCTGTAAAACTTACAGGCTTTGATCGTTAGTATACTTACAATGTAAGTATACCCACTAAAAATTTTACTCCTCGACTACTTTGGCAAAACAGATTTTCACTCGTCCTACAATTTTACTTGCTTCAATTTAGTTATTTATTAATTTATTTGTTTATTAATTTCAGCGATGATCACTAATAACTAAAATAAATAAACATCAATAGTTCACTCTGGTGCAATTCTTATATCTTCAACTTCAGCCCAAAAGGAACTAACTTCACACTAATTCACTTTGTTCAAATAGTTTTATTCGGTCAGTCACTCAGTGTTTCGATCAGCGTGTTCGAGTGAGCATGTATCGTTTAAGACAGCGCGTTGCCGTAAATAATCTCGAAAATAATATTGATAAGCTAAATTTATATAAAAGTAGATGATTATTGTTATAACTAAGTGATAATAACTTATTATTTTGAGTGTTTAATTTAACTTTCTAAACATTGCAATGCGCGGAATCGCGTGTCCTACATTAAAAACATAGGTTGCCGATTTTCGAAAGAAAGCTATTTAATTGTGTTGTCAAAGTGAAATGTGTAAAATGAGTGCTCTAAAGGTGGAATTAGTGATTATATTGAACTTACTATTAGTTAGTGGTGATGTGTATAACAATGATATTAGTGAACATTCATTGCAATTAACCCAGTCCTTGAACTTGGCCAGACAAGAGTTGATTCAAGAGACTTGTAGACGTTACCCTCCTAAGTTAACTTTGAATGAGTTACCTGCAAATAAACTTGAACACATACTGGTAGATGAGGAGCACAAACTTCTATATTGTTATGTGCCAAAGGTGAGTCTTCTAGGCGAGGTTAAAATCGTAAATTAAGTAATTAAAAACATTTGATTAAGTATGATGATAATGTAGCCAAATGCAAAATATATACGAGTCGACCTTGACACGAATTAAAAAAAATGCTAGTTGTCATTGATTAATATACATCCCTAATTTAATTAGCTGTTTCCTAAAATATAAATAACTCTCATATTATTATAAATTTTTCTTTAGTTTTTTTTTGTATTCGATATTGCATATTATATTGTCCGTGTGGAGTAAAGATTCACCATCATCTCTCTTGCCCGTAGGTATCGTAAAAGACGAATAAGGGATTTAATATGCATATAACATCGATCCAAGAAAATGAAAACTTGAAATGAAACTCTATGCCAACACGTCTGAGTAGTGAATATCAAATCCCCTCAAAAAAAAATCAAATCAAATTCCCTCGCATTGTGGCGGAGGTCCAAGTCCAACAGTGGGACATTTATGAGCTGAGAAGATGATGAAGATTAGATATTCATACATAGTTGCAGTCCATTATTATTTTGAAGTACATATCACAACTAGAATATACCGGATAGAAGAAAATCCCAGTATGGTAACCTATGCCATATTGTCTTATGTATGGTTGGAATATTGTTACTTACTAAGAATTCACTTTAGACAAACCAATGAACTTGAAACCTGAACCTAGATGTAGGCAGCATTTGATGCTATGCCTTTAGATGAGGCAATAAAAAAAAATAAGACATCAATTCTATATTCAAATTTTTGTTTGAATTTTTATTTTTAGGTAGCATGCACAAACTGGAAAAGAGTACTAATGATACTGGCTGGAAAGTGGAACGGTACAGATGTGTTATCTATACCAGCCAGTTTGGCACATACGCCTGGAATGTTTCGGAACCTCAGTACTGTGAGCCAACCAGAACGCGATTACATGCTTGAAAATTACCATAAGATGATTATTGTAAGAAATCCATTTGAAAGACTGCTGTCCGCGTATAGGAATAAACTGGAGGGAGAAACACGAAGCGCTAAATATTTCCAAGTAAGTAAATAATTACTATAGAATAATTTAAATCCTACTAATCGGATTTTTATGACAACTCTAAATAGTTTTTGAGTCAATATATACGTAATTTGCTTTTTTGACATGAAGCGCTAAAATCCATCCTAATATTATAAACTAGCAATCCGCCCTCGCTTCGCTTCGGATTTAGTCGCCTTACGCGCGTAGTTCCCGTTCCCGTGGGAATACCGGGATAAAATATAGCCTATGTTACTCCCTGATATTATAGCTTTCCAATGGTGAAAGAATTTTTAAAATCGGTCCAGTACTTTTTGAGTTTATTCGTTACATACAAACTTACAAATTTTACCTCTTTATAATATTAGTATAGATGCGAAAGTAAGGATGTTTGTTTGTTTGTTTGTAACGCTTTCACGCTTGAACCACCGAACCGATTTCAAAAATTCTTTCACCAATGGAAAGCTATAATATCAGGGAGTAACATAGGCTATATTTTATTCCGGTATTCTCACAGGAACGGGAACTACGCCGCGGGTAAAGCGACTGAAACCGAAGCGGAGCGAGGGCGGGTGGCTAGTATGCTATAAAATGCATTACCTTGTCGTTAATACTCTATAAACTGCTTACCATATTAAAAATAATTTATGATTAACAAATTCTCTTCATCATCCATCACCCCTTTTTTGGATGAGGTATAGTCAGCACACACACCGTCAGTTACATCCGAGCTGACGAAAGAGTAGCGTACGGTCGCATAAGGCGGCCACTGCTACCAGTTTCCATGTCCTGGCCCCGTACTTTTTCGGGGAATTTACTTAAAGAAATTAAACTTAAAACGGGATCCTATTACTAAGACTTCACTGTCTGTCTGTCCGTCTGTCTGTTACCAGGCTGTATCTCAAGAACCGCGATAGCAAGACAGTTGAAATTTTTACAAATTATATGTTTCTGTTGCCGCTATAACAACAAATACTAAAAACAAAATTAAATATATATTTAAGGAGAGCTCCCATACAACAGACGCGATTTTTTGCCCTTTTTATAGATACCGGAAGGGAACCCTTCTTGCGCGACTCCAACTCGTACTTAGCCGGTTTTCTTCTCTTTCATAGATGTTATTTTGTCCACCCTTTACGCATTTTTTTTTTGGACGGGGCATACCTCCAATGTGCGATGCGCATCTTCAGTTGGCCCGCCACAGTCATGACATACGGGAGCCTCTTCTCTTCTAATCATATGCAGATACTTATCGAAGACTCCGTGTCCAGTAAGCACCTGCACCATCCTAAATGTTAGGTTGCCGTGTTCCTTGCGGTGAAGATGCGGCGCAACCGCGTCCACAGTCTCTCGTCCTCCTATGGGAGACTCTAGGTCTTCCTTCTATCGCCGGATAAGATCCGACCTACCGTGTCAGTGTAGCAGGTTCCAATCCCAGGCAGGACAACACTTTGTGCGATCCACAAATTTTTGTGCTGAGTCTGGATGTAATTTATGTTCGTTAATAATGTTTATAAAGTCCCGCGCAATAAACAGCTTAGTTCTTTAGTGGCGTTGTCTTTATAAAAAAAAGTGTCTCAAGTACTACCTAAAAATTAGAATTTAAAAGTGCTGCAATTATGGATCAACAAGACTACAAATATCCCGGATGAGAGGCTATTGGTATGTAGCAAAGATGCAATGGCTGAGATGGAGGTGCGGCGTGACAAGAATGAATAATATAAGGAATGAATGAATTAGAGAAAGTTTGAAAGTTGCGCCAGTAACGAAGTTAAGAACGAACGTCTGACGTTTTATGGATATGTGATGAGACGGGATGAAAGTGATGTGAGAAAAATTCTATAGAGGTTTCTTGAGAGGAATAATAGCCTAAATTACTCCTTATATAGATACCTATCTACATAAGGAGTATTTTGCTTCCAGGCACCTGCCTGGAAGCAAAATATTACTAAAATCGGCCCAGTTCATGACATAGCCCGAAACAAACACACAGACAAAAAATATTTAAACTGCTTTTTAAGCATAGGTGTCGTGTAAATAACCGTGTGAGTATGATAATCTACTATTTTGACATTACAAACGGATACTTCATTTTTTTTTTATTTTTATAGATGACCAGCAGCGCCCTGCGGTTTCACCCGCATAGTTCCCCTGCCCGTAGGAATATCGGTATAAATTATAGCCTATGTATTATTCTGATATGTAAGCTATATTATTGTGAAGTTTCATCAAAATCTATTCAGTACTTTTTGCGTGAAAGAGCAACAAACATCTTCACATCCTCACATACAAACTTTCCCGTTTATAATATTAGTAGGATTTTATGCACGTATTTTAATTCGTAGTATCAAGAATTAACATCCCTTTTTACTTGTTGTAAGATTATATATGTATATATATATATATATATATATATATATATACATATATATATACATATATACATATATAATATATATATATATATATATATATATATATATATATATATATATATATATTAAATAATTAAAACCCTCCACGATTTAAAGTTAGTTGCTAATCAACCCATTTAGTAATAAATACTTTTAGATAATTAATTAAATATTATACTTTCAACAAGTATTGAGAAACTAAATTTCTTTATTAGTATCACTTTATTAATGAGTAAAATTTTGCTTTCACTCGTCACAACTTATGAGTATAGAATTAAATATTATTTCTAGTTATGAGACATACACGTATTAACAATTTTAACATAATTATTATTCCGTGTGATGACGTAGTAAGAATGCAATTAACTACCCCTATCCTGCCCGTGGATGTCGTTAAAAGCTGCTAAGGGATAAGATATGCATATAACGTCTATGCAAGACAAGGGAAACTCGATATAAGACCCTATTCCAACTCATCTGAACAACACGTTTTAGTAGTTTAATTCCCTTTTCATTGTGGAGGAGGCTAAAGCCCAACAGTGGAATTTATATGGACGGAGATCAAGAGATCAGGATTCTTTCGTTCTTCCTTATTTATCATACAACTTAATTCAACAAAAACATTCTATTAATCTCCACTCTTACTCCCCTACAATAGCAGGTAATTTTTGTAGTTATTTTCCCTAGCTGACCCAACAGACGTTGTTCTGTTCAAATAAAATAAAAGGAATTCTCCTTGAAACCACCTACTGGGTTTAATTGTGAACCTAAACCATTCTCGAATCATCTTGAACACGCATAATAAACATCGGTCCAGCCGTTTAGGAGGAGTTCAGTGACATATACACGTACACAAAGATATCTGCACAAAGAGTTTAAATTTTTCTAATAAGAAATAACCCACGTATTGCGGCAGATGTTACGAATATATAATTAACGGACACCAATTACAACCAGACTCGGAATAGCAATTTTATTCTTAGATCGCGCAGTGTTGTCCTCTTTTTTTTGTTTTTGGGGTGGGTTACAGTCGGCGCACTCCTCACACCACTCCGTCCAGGGCGACAGAGGGGCGTAAGCACGCACACCTGTAACCCACCCGCGACACGTCGCCTTCGTCATTGGGCCGACCACCGGAGCAGGGTAATTTGACGTCAGTGGTCAGCCAGACGGAATACCCCCTTGGAAGTCTTGTCCTGCCTGAAATTAGAACCCACGACAATGGCACGGTAGACGGTATCTTAACCACTACGCCATATGTGCAGTCGTTCGTTTTAATATGTACATATTTTAATTTGGAACGACATTCTGTCTTTTCTCCTAATATTTACGTAATGATATGATTCGATGTTACACAATCGTTGATAGTATCCGTTATAAAACAACTTTTTTTAATTACCGATAAATCTTGACGAAGATTTCAACTAATAACTTGTCCTTTTATCATATAAATATGATTTTAAACTATAATTGACGCAAGATATGATGTTTTTTTATGATAATCGTGTAAGTAGTTTTCTATTTGGAATTAATTATTGAGTAATTGCATAGCAAGGAAGATCAAATTTCTGTATTGTTCTACATAAGTTGGCATCCAGTTAGATGGGAAATCATGGTTAGTGAAATCAACCTAGCACACTCTATTTTATTGAACTTCCATATTCACTTTTATGTTTTTGATAGGATTTAAGTATATATATCACTTTAATAAAGGATCGATGTTGCGGTTCGCTTTTGTAAATAAAATACTAAATTCAACTTAGTTGATTATTTTAAAAGTATTTTAAAAGCTCAGGCACTATAAGTTTTGGAATAAAATTATTTTAGTCATTAACCTCTTATCAAAGCTTAACCTATGTCAAAACATTCTTTGAATCGAATTGGAACCATGAATCATAGTAAATTGGGCAAATATTAATATCAAGTAGGTAAATACGTTGCTTGGCAAACATTGTTATCATAAAAACCATTGTAACAATAACCACATATTAAATAGCTTGCATAGTACCTGACCTGTTACGCATATTTTAAAAATACTTATTATACATTTGATAACGAAGTAAAAATATAATTGTCAAAATACTCTGATATATAAATGTATAACTAAATAGCTGAGCCAAATGACGCTGTTCTGTGCAAATGAAAAAAAAAGTAATTCTCTTTGAAATCGATCGCGGTAGGTGATCGAGTCCAATTCTTACTCTAAACCATTATCGAATTCACTGGCACACATACCTACAAAAAAAATCTCAAAAATTTGTCCAGTCACATACACATGAACAGAAGAATTATTTATATATAAAAATTTGCTATCCGTGTGGTGACGGAGTAAGAATACAATTCACCGCTCCCTATCTTGCCCGTGGATGTCATACAAGACGACTATGGGATATATACACATAACATCTATGCAAGAGAAGGAAAACTCGAAATAAAACCCTATACCAACATGTCTGACCAGAATGGTATAGAAGGTCAAATTCCCTCCTATTGTAGAGGAGGCCCGAGCCCAACAGTGGGACGTATGTGGGCTACGATGATGATGAAGAATTTAGCCTCGCTAGCGAGCTGCAAATACAGCTATTATTACTTAAATTATAACTATTTACATTTTCTAATGAGATGATAATGTCGTTAACCAAATGTACTGCACAAATGATCAGCGGACGTGATAATTTTTGTCAGTAAAAGATAGAACGCAAAATATTTATGTGTTTATTGATCAATGAGAAGTAATGTTACTATTGTAGCAACGAATTAACACTCGGAATAAGGACAAATTAGTTGTACATAATACTCGTCTCCAACAAGTTTTTTTTTTTTTATAGAAAGTCGACACCTTGCCCCTTTTATGGTGGAGGACTTTACAAACATATAATTAGTGGTCACAAATTACGTCCCAACTTAGAACAACAATTTGTGTATCGCACTGAGTGGAATTCGAACCCAGGACACTGGCACATGTACTACGCCAGGCCATACAGTATTGTTAACAAGTCTTATATGAGGTAATGTAGGTATACGCTTCTACAACAATTTACTAAAAAATAACTGAGATTATCAATAAGTTTAAAAAAGCAATTAACCGTAGATTTTGTAAAAGAGGTTATTATAAAATCTCGGCTATCTTGATAATACAGACTAGTGATGTAACGAATATTAAAATTGAGACATTCGCGAATGCGAATGTGAGTGCGAATATTTATCTACAATATTCGCGAATGCGAATACGAATGTTGGCTTTCAAATAAAGCGCGTGCAAAATATCATACGGGTTTGACATTTCTTACCAGCCATGTTTAAGCCAAATATAACCAACGTTAACCGTTGCAAGTTGAATGAATGAAACTAGTCAGGTTCACTCGAAAATACTCGTTGTAATTTGAGATTCATCATCGTTAACTCAGCCCATCGAGAGCTTCGTCCCACTCTTTTCTTGTCACAAAGACTGGATCGTATACGCTTGGAATCGGCCGGAGCGGAGCCGCTAACTATTTCACATAGAACGGTTGGAAGAGGTCTGAAAGCGGATGCGCTCGGAGCTGGTCGGATATGCTTGGAGCCGGTCGGATGCGCTCGGAGCCGGTTGAATGCGCTTGAAGGCGGTCGGATGCGTTCGGAGCCGGGTGGATACACTACAAAGGCAGTACCAGTATTCCGTGCAGTCCAAGTTATGTTTTCGGTGTGTTAACGTGTGCTTTTCGAAACATGAATTTAGATAGCTTCGATGAAAAATATATTTGTTAGTAAGATAACTTGAAGCAGAACAAAACAAACGAAAGGGCAAGGTTCCGTTCAAATGTTGCTACCAAAATGGCAGTCGGCGCGGCGAGCACGCGATTGGAGCCGATCGGCTGCGCGAGCGCAAAAGAGCACGCATTCGGAGCCGATTGGCTGCGCGAGCGAGAAAGATCACGCAATCGGAGCCGGTCGGCTCCTCTTATTATTTCACACGAAGCGCCTTCAAGGATTCTTAATGACAAAAGAAGTGCACATGCAAAAATAAACCTTACTACAATCACTCATAACTCTGTTTACAACGTGATAAAAATCTACTCTCCTCTCCGAGCCCGTCTGTGTGAACGGACCCTAAGTGTTCCATAATAATTATTATTCAAATATTATCTATACCAATAAATAAAATTGGAGTGTCTGTTTGTAATGTCAAAATGATAGGCTTTTTTCATGCTCACACGGTTATTTGCACGACACCTATGCCTAAAATAGCAATTAAAAATTTTTTGTCTGTCTGTCTGTCTGTTTGTTCCGGGTAATCTTCAAAACGGCTGGACCGATTTCAAAAATACTTTCACCAATGGAAAGCTATAATATCAGGGCGTAAACTAGGCTATATTTTATCCCGGTATTCCCACGGGAACGGGAACTACGCGGGTAAAACGACTATAACTTATAACCGAAGCGAAGCGAGGGCGGATTGCTAGTAAGTAAATAAAAATAATAAATATTATCAGTTATAAATATTATCATTCCATTCCATAATCTATACCAATAAATAAAATTGGGAGTGTCTGTTTGTAATGTCAAAATAATAGGCTTTTTTCATGCTCACACGGTTATTTGCACGACACCTATGCCTAAAATAGCAATTAAAAAATGTTTGTCTGTCTGTCTGTTTGTTCCGGGTAATCTTCAAAGCGGCTGCACCGATTTCAAAAATTCTTTCACCAATGGAAAGCTATAATATCAGGGCGTAAATTAGGCTATGTTTTATCCCGGTATTCCCACGGGAACGGGAACTACGCGGGTAAAACAACTATAACCTATAACCGAAGCGAAGCGAGGGCGGGTTGCTAGTTACATATATAATTTCGTTTTAATTTGTCAAAAACATTCGCCAAACATTCGCATCATTTCTTGCGAATGCGAATGCGATTGCGAATGTCAAAAACATATGCGAATATTCGCGAACGCGAATGCGAATGCGAATATTCGTTACATCACTAATACAGACTGGTTACGAGCAGCTGCTCATTCAGCAATTTCCTCAATATTTCAACGATAGTGTCAGTACACATATGTTTATTTTGTTTGTTACTACTTAAATGAATAAGAATAGGCAAACCCGATAAGTTTCTAGTCAGATCTTCTCAATGCGGTCGCATTCCGATCCGATAATTTAAAGTAAAATGTAAAAAGAAATCATTATGCAAGTACCCCGGCGCAGTTTATGCATAACAAATGATGGATTAGTGGATTCCATATTGCGCTACGGTATAATTTTTTGGGGTAATTCCACAAACCAAGTTATGATATTTAAAGCACAAAAAAGGTGCGTACGAGCAAGGTATTGCCTCAAGTCAGATGATAAACTCATTTGCAAAAAAAAACGGGCGGTTTTGATTTTCATTCATATTTAAAAAGATACAATACCAAAAAGGTTTCAATCGTTTGTACACGTTACTGGCCGGTTTTAAAAATGCTGTGGTATTTAAAAAAGTACGTTCTAAATTCAATTTTTCATTTGATGTTCATTTTTACAGAAAACCCCTTTTTATCCTACATTTTTGGCGCGAAGTTCCAGAAGTTAACATCGACTTTCATAACTTTTATTCAATTTTTATCGATTAATTTCATATCCTTGACTGTCAAAGCTTTATTTAATGCTGTTTGGCTGTATCAAAAATGGTAGATAAAGTGGTAAAAGCTACCAAAATTATCGCGCTGCTTGAAAAGGGTTGCAGCCAATGTTTCGTGGCTAGGAGGCTAAATGTTAGTCGCTCGACAGTCCAAAGGACCTGGCAGCGATATCAGGAGACTGGTTCCGTCGAGAGAAGGCCTGGTTCTGGAAGAAAACCATGTACCCAACCACGGGATGATCGTTTTCTTGTGAGTCGCGCATTGAGAAATCGCAAATCTTCGTATGTGGATCTTAAGAACAACCTCCAAGAAGTAAGAAATGTGCATATTAGTCTATCGACGGTCAGGAGGAGGCTTCTCGCTGCCAATATACGCAGTCACCGCCCGGCCCGCGGCCCCAAATTACTCCGTGAGCACAGAGTTCACAGGCTTAGGTTCGCTAGAAATTGTGAATCATGGACTCGAGACGATTGGAATAGGGTTTTGTTCTCTGATGAAGCCAGGATATCTCTGTTCGGTGAAGATCGACGTTGGCGAGTGCTAAGAAGACAAGGAGAACGCTTTGCAGAGGCATGTTTCGAAGAAATCACACCTTATGGTGGGGGCTCTGTTATGTTTTGGGCAGGAATAAATTCAATGGATCGTACAGAGTTAGTCTTCATTGAAAACGGCTCACTGACTGGGCATCGATACATAACGGAAGTTCTAATTTCTCATGCACAACCCGCATTGGCCGCTCTAGGTGAAGACTCGATTTTTATGGACGACAATGCTCGCGCTCACCGATCCCGCGATGTTAATGCGTATGTGCAAGAGGTCGGCATTCGTCGTTTGGATTGGCCAGCTCGAAGTCCCGACCTCAATCCCATAGAGCATGTCTGGGACGTTCTGAAACGGCGTGTGAGATCAGTACACCCGGCTCCGCAGACCATCAGAGAGCTGAAGAATGTGATTACTGCGGAGTGGGAACGTATTCCGCAAGCAAGTATCCGGGACATACTCGCTAGCATGCCCAGACGAATTCAAGCTGTGATTTTAGCTAGAGGGGGTCACACTCGATACTAAACATTTATCTGCTTTTACTTTATTAAAGAAAAACAAACAAAAAAACTTTTTTATTTTTACTTCATGAGCATATGCACTACTAGCGAATATACACTACTAGCGAGGTTTAGCATTATTTCCCATAAATTGTATCTAAATTTTATGAAATACTGATGAAAACGATTATTTTCTTATTAATTTAGCAAATTGTGTGGATAAAACTACCTATAATTATCAAACAAAGAAATATTAACATTTGAAATGGTTCATTGCTTAGGTGCCCGTTTTTTTTGCAAATGAGTGTAGTTGTATGCCCTTATTTAAAAAATTAAGCTTATTAACACTACCATCTCTGTATATATTTGAAGTATGCGTGTTTGTGAAAAATAACCTAGTATGTTTGCTGAATACACTACTTCAAGAAAGGTTCAATTACGTAGTCAATACAAAAACCTGCTAAGTACTTTTAAATGCAAAACAGCCTTAGCAAGGAAAAGTATCCTAGGTATGGCTCCGCGAGTTTATAACAAGCTACCAGAAGAAACCAAGTCCCTTGATATCATGCATTTTAAAAAAAGGCTAAAATTAATATTGACTAAGAAATGTTATTATAGTATTGACGAATATTTAAATGATGAATTTATATGACATTATAAAATATAATTATGTACTTTCAATTTTGACATTAACTTTTTGACATTAATTAATAAGCATGTGAATCTAATTTAAAATTTGTCTAATTTTATTTATTTTTGCTATGAAAAATGAATTTTATTATTATTAGAATCTTAATGTATAAATACTCTATAGACTAAACACTAACGAAATTTGTACGCCTATCGGCATGACATAGTGAAACCCTTAATATAATTATATCACCTGAAATGTTAACAATATCACCTATGTTATACAAATTAATAAATGATTTGATTTGATGTGAATTTAAGAAGTACGAGTCGTAAAAACTGGCCGCAGGATAACTAGAAGAATGGCTTGTAGAATTCTTACAGAAAGCAATTGCAGAATTACCTTTGAGGAGGCCGATGTCTAAGAATGATAATTAGTGATGATAAATTTTAATATTAAATGTTAATAGAAATTCTTGTATCACTAGTAATACCCGACTTAATTCTTCTTTATGTGGCTCCTATCTCTCTAGTTTGTTTCTCGCTTTAATGCAAAATACAAAATAACGGTAGAACTTAATGACTTATTATAAATTATATTTTAATAAACCAAAGACAAGTCTAAGAGTTTTATTTTAAAGGTTACAGTCTCTTGCGCCTTACTACTCTTTTCTTTTGATATTGACGTTATACACTGTATTTTAAATCTATTGCCACACTAAATAATAGTGTAATATTGATTACTTAATTTAAAACTTTAAATCATTCATATAAAAAATATTTCAAAATTGTTTATAACGCTGACGCTGCCTTATCTAAAACAAAAAAAAACTACAAAAAATATCGAAATCCAACAGATCGTCTTTTTAATTGGATTTAATCTGATTGGCCTTAAATGGCTATTACAACAATTAGCCTACACTTATCCTAATTTATATGAAATTCACGTATCGCTTCTTCTTCTTCTAAACAGGCCGAATAACTGCTTAGGGTTTTGACTTAATTTTATAACTAGTCGTCTGTCTCAGATCAACCTGCCTTAAAAACGCAATCTTTGACCATGCGGCACTAGCTAGAATTGGCTTTTGATTGATTCTATAATCTTATCTAGGTTTCCTAATATGAATTTACGACACTTATGACCTATTTTGGGGGCTGTATTCATAGAATGACATGATATTATTTCTACTAAATCCATTCAAACATATGCATATATATATAGATACTTTTATATATTATTATAGCGTGGCCTTCTATCTTTGTAGATGCTTTTTTTCGTTGAGGATAATTGATAATAATTTATTTGTCATTAGTGTTTGTTGACTTTTGACAGCGGCTATTATCAATATATAATGGCTGCTGTAAAATTTGTGAACTTATTTCATCCAATGTGTAATAAGGTAGTTACGTTTTTTAATGTAGATGTATAACAGATTGTTATCTGTATGCAATGTATGGTAGTTATGTCGTAGGACACTGTCGATAATCGTCAGTCCACAGCCACGAACCGCTCCGTCCGTGATAGCACTTACTACACTTCCGCAAAATATCGACAATTTGTTACTGCGAACTCGAAATAAAACCTATACCAACACGTCTGACCATAGTGGTATAGTAGGTCGATTTCCCTCCCCTTGTGGAGGAGGCTCTAGCCCAACAGTGCTAGCAACTTATAACAAATAATAATCACTGATAAACATCATACAAGAGAATATAAATAAATAATTAGTTATCAAAATCAGATTTATTTTTACCGTTGACTATTATCATCATCATTATCATGATCTCGGCTCATATACCTAAGTCCCAGTGCTGGGTTTGAGCCTCCATAAAGGAAGGGAAATTATTACCTGTTATACCATGTCGGTCAGAGGGGTTGGTATAGAATGTAATTTTGAGTTATCTTTCTCTTGTCTAGATTTTATCTGCGTATTATATACGTATTACATTCCCTTAGTCATCTTTTAAGATACCCACGCATAGAAAAGGGTATTCTATTTCACCATTATTTTTACTCCGTGTGACACTACCCTCCTTACTTTTCTGTTGCAGACCAAAGAACCAATTTCCTCACCAGGGCTAATATCAACTTGTCGATCATTAACCATGTTATAGGCTTAGAATAATGCTAGAATTCTGTACAACTGAAAATCAGTCATAGGACCCATAGTTTTACGGACATTGCATGCTATAAATACTAACATAAATATTATAAATACCCAGCTAACCGGGCATGGGTTAGTGACATACGTACTTCTCATAATTAATGCACTAGTCGTTTTGTAAACTACATGGGACTAAATATAATATCATTACGGGGCCGCGAATCTATTTTTGAATTAGTACTTTACGTATGAACATAACTGAGTACCGAGAAGGTTAAAACACAGAATATTATAGCAATTATGCTTGTAGTTCTTATCGTTTCAACTCATACACGTCCTACTGCTGGGTTCAAGCTCCCTCACTAATGGGAGGAAATTTAATCAACTGGACAGACTGGACAGATATTTATGTTGGTATAGGATTTTATTTTGAGTTCTCCTTCTCTTACACAGATATTATATGCATATCATATCCCTTTTTTAGGGTGGGCGATGGTCAGCGCACCCGTCGCCCGGTTCCGCCCGGGGCGACAGGGGAGCGGCGCGCGGCCCCATAATCCATCGTAGCTCGTCGCCTTCATCGTGGGGCCGACCACCGGTACCGAGTTCCTTGTCCTCCGTGGTCGGTCCTACGGAATACCTTCCGAGGTATAGTAGAGGAGAGGGTTCTTCCCTCGTCGTCTAGGACGTCGGTCGCCGTCGCGCAATATCATATCCCTTAGTCGTCTTTTACGACATCCACAGGTACGATAGGAAGTGGTGAATTGTATTCTTACTCCGTCACCACACGGAATAAGTTGTAGTTGGTCTAAGTGGTAGTTTCTATATATTTTCACACTTTTTGTAGGTTTCATATAGCTGTGACCAAAAGTCCCATCTAGCCATACGCTTCTTCTATAATAAATAGAACGGAAAATGATGAATGAAATTACATAGTTTATAAAGTTTAAATATGATAGGAATAGGAAT
The DNA here is from genome assembly GCA_032191425.1 of Lymantria dispar. Lineage (NCBI taxonomy): Eukaryota > Metazoa > Arthropoda > Insecta > Lepidoptera > Erebidae > Lymantria > Lymantria dispar. The sequence continues at coordinate 7,381,977 of CM063446.1, forward strand.
TTGTCCCCTATCTTTAACGTGAATGAGTAAGAATACAATTACACTATCTCGTATCCTGCCCTTGGGTATCGTAAAAGACTACTAAGGGATATAGAATGCATAAAACAGATACAAGAGTTGAAATTAAAATAAAACCCTCTACCATCCGTCTTACCAGTCTAGTATAGTAAATCAATACCCCCACTTATTTTGCAGGGGCATTGTGTCTGAGTCATATATGTGAAAGAAGTGGAAAAATAGGGAGTGGTGAATTCTTATTTATTCTTTGTATTCTTATTTAATTTAGAACTTGTAAAAAAATTTGGAGTTTCGAAAATACGAGCCATTATAAAATGTACGTTATGGGCTAGGCAAATTACCGTAAAATCCTACCAAATTGAAGATAAGTAATATCTTATCATGTATTGAGTTGAAAATATGATGTGTCATCTCAGCTTATACACGAGTACGTTCCACTGCTGGGCTTGATAATAGTGTTAAATATGTATATAGTAATATTGACCTACTATGCCACGCTAGTCAAACGCGCTGGTATTTTTTTTATGGCTGGGCTATGGTAAGCGCACACGCGTTCCATTCCGTTCGGGGCGACGAAAGGACAGCGCGCGGGCCCATAATCCACCCGTACCCACGTCGCCTTCGTCGTTGGGCCGACCACCGGAGCAGGGTGACTTGTCGTCAGTGCTCGGCCCGACGGAATACCCTTTCCCTGTCCCTGGACGTCGGTCGCCGTCGCGCGGTCCGCCTCTGCGGGTGACGGACTAAAATCCCCGGTCCGGTCATCCGTGGCCTCGGCTAGGGCGGCATCGGGGTAAACGCGTTGGTATGGGGTTTTATTTAGTTTCTGTTTCTTTAATGTGTAATATATATATGTATAATGTGTACCCGTCCCTTATTTCTCATAGTAGTCTCAAATACCAGCGGCCTGGGGAACTTATACTCCTAACGTCAACTGGGATTACCAACTGAGTCAACAAGCTTGGCGATTATAGCACTATTCCCCGTCGTGTGTGGATTGTGTCCAACAGAAAATGTCAATAGGTTCAAAAATGTCAATAGGTTCATGAATTATTGATGAAATATGTATTTGTAACCTATATATGTAATTTTGTATTTGCTATATATTTGGTTAATATCGCACGCAAAGATACGTTGTTCGTATCACAATATTGAATATCTTTTCCTTAAACATAAATAAATCTTGGTAGGTTATCCTTAAACAAATATATTTTTTTTTATAAAAAGTCTAAGGAAAGTACATCTCTATATAAGTAAATTTATTAAAAGTTTATAGGACTTTTGGCGAAAATGTGGAAATGTCATGTGGTGGTCTTATATTATCTACTAACAACCCGTCCTCGCTTCGCTTTGGTTTTAGTCGTTTTACCCGCGTGGTTCCCGTTCCCGTGGGAATACCGGGATAAAATATAGCCTAGTTTACTCCCTGATATTATAGCTTTCCATTGGTGAAAGAATTTTTGAAATCGGTCCAGCCATTTTGAAGATTACCCGGAACAAACAGACAGACAGACAAAAAATTTTTAATCTGTATTTTAGGCATAGGTGTCGTGCAAATAACCGCGTGAGCATGAAAAAAGCCTATTATTTTGACATTACAAACAGACACTCCAATTTTATTTAATGGTATAGATACAAATAAATAAAATTGTAGTGTCGGTTTGTTAAATGTCAAAATACTGGGCTTTTTTCATGCTCATACGGTTATTTGCACGACACCTATTGCAAACCTATGCTTAAGATACAGTTTAAAAAAATATTATCTGTCTGTCTGTTTGAGGTAATCTTCAAAACGGCTGGACCGATTGTGATAATATTTTTCTACCAGGTAGCGGTCTATATAAGAAGTAACTTAGGCTATAATTTAACCCGGTATTCCAACAGGAACGAGAACTATGCGGGTAAGGCGACTAAAACCGAAGTGAAGCGAGGGCGGATGGCTAGTATTCAATAACTTAATGTTTAACGTTTTTGTTTCCACCAAAAATCTCATCTTTAACAGTGGCCATAACGCTATTGAAGGTGACAATTTCACTTACTAATGGACAATAACTAGTATGAAGAAACTGATAATTTTTAAAATAAAATTTAACTCGGCACTCGCAATATGGCTTGTATTAGTAACTGATAATCAAGACAAATAAAAATAAAAAAATAAAATCCATTCCATCTGTTTTACAACTTATATCTTCTTTTATGCGTAAGCTCGTATATTCAGCGGCATGTCAAGCCCAATACTGAATGCTTGTTATTAGGCCATCCAAAAACAATGAAGTTATATTACAAATTACCGTAAGCACTTTCATTCATAGATGATTTTCTTGGGAAAATGTTAATAGCAAAACTTAAGGCTTTATTCTCGCCGCAGGTAATTCTTAATAGCAACACTTAGGCTTTACCTATTGTCGCCGGTTAACAACAATGGTGCCACCCTCTACTCCGTAGGGCAGGTAGTTTTGGGATAGACCGCGGGCGTGTTAAACCTTTGGTTACGTTTTCGAATAAAGACATGAGTGTTAATTCATGTCTTTATTCGGGACTCCCACGTGGGACCTGGAGGCGGAAATGCTCGCCGAGTTGTATCGGCGGGTGTCGGGAGTGCGCGGGGAGGGCGGTGTTGTTTCCTTGAGGGAGCTCACCGCCTTTCGCGTCGACGCCCGCCGAGACGTCATTGCCCGTTGGGCAGTCCGGCTGGAGAGGCCTCGGTTCGGGGTGCGAATCGTGGAGGCCTTCCGGCCGGTGCTGATGCAGTGGTTGGAAAGGCGGCACGGGGTGCTCTCCTTCCGACTAGTGCAGGTGTTGACGGGGCATGGGAGCTTCGCCAAATACCTGCACAAGGTCGTAAGGAGGGAGAGTACACCGTTCTGCCACCACTGCGATTGCGACGAGGACACGGCGCAGCACACGCTCGAGGCCTGCGCCGCTTGGGCCACGCAGCGCCGTGAACTCGTCGCAATCATCGGTGCCGACCTGACGCTGCCGGCCATCGCTAGGGCGATGGTCGACAGCGTCGGGAATTGGGACGCGGTCGTAGCCTTCTGCGAGACAGTGATCTCTGCAGAAGGAGGCGGCGGATCGTCTGCGCGAGGAGCGCAGCCTCGATGAGGAGATCCGCCGCCGGCGAATGGGACGGTGCAGGCGCAACTACCTGCGCCTCATGCCGGCCTAGCCGAGGCCGCGGGTGACGTGACCGGGGATTAGTCCGTCACCCGCCGAGAGGCCGACCGCGTGAGGAAATACCGACATCCTCCCCGAGGGGGGGACGTCGGTCGATGAGAGGGTACCCCACGTATGGGGTATTCCGTCGGGCCGACCACTGACCACAAGTAAACCTGCTCCGGTGGTCGGCGAAGGCGAGGTGGTTTTCGGGTGGGTTGCGGGAATTGCGTGCTTAAGCCTCTCTGTCGCCCCGGACGGAGTGGTGCGGAGGCGCGCCGACCGCAGCCCACCCACAAAAAAAAAAAAAAAATGAGTGTTATTTATCGGGTTTTATCATAAGGAAATCTAGTATTTGTATATTTTTTGTATAACCTAATCTACGTTAACCGTACCTATTTCTTATTATCTAATCGTGTAATTAATCCTAAATGCAATTAATGTGTCGTTAAAAAAATAATAAGAAATATTTTTTGCAGATGAATAATTGTTTTATCGCAAATAAAACATTTTAATTACTATCACCTTTTCCGTGTGGGGACGGAGTAAAAATACAATTCACCACTCCCTATCTCGCCCGGGCATGTCGTAAAAGACGACTATGGGTTATAATATGCACATGACGTCTGTGCAAGAGAAGGAAAACTCAAAGTAAAACCCTATATCAACATGTCTGACCAGCGTGGTATAGTAGGTCAAATTCCTTCCCACTGTCCCACTGGAGGAAGCGCGAGCCCAACAGTGAGACGTATGTGGGCTGCGATGATGATGATCACCTTAACTTTACGTGATCGTATTCAGGATCTATAGGTGATTGTATTCAATATCGAAGTATTTTCTGTTCCAGAATCGCGTAGGAAGACGTATAATCAAGGCGTATCGCGAGCATCCCTCCAATGAATCATTGGAACACGGTCACGATGTGACATTTAAGGAGTTTGCGCTGTTCCTGACTAATAGATCAGAGGAGTTGGCTGATGTAGTGAACAACGAACATTGGCAGCCAATTACCAACTTATGTCACCCGTGCCTGATCAAGTACTCTTTAATTGGTAAGTGTTAGAGAACATATTTTTTGTTTTTTAAACTATTCTACAAATATCATCGCACTGTATCCTTAATATTATCAAGTTTTTAAAAGCCTCAAAAATTACTTATACGTCATATCTTTTTACTTATAAAAACGATGGATTTTTTTAATTCTCCTTGTAAAAAAAAGCTAGGCGTTACAAATGTTTTTTTAACAAACACTTGTCTTCAATGATGAGTTGACTCCGTCAGAAGATCTAGGTATAGGCGTTTGACCATAGACGTAAAACTATCACGACTAGCGGCCATTTTTATCTCCAATGGTAACGCATTCCAGAGAAAAATGGCCTGGATTTAAAAGGAGTGTACCAGACTGGAGGAGTGAGAAGGACAGTGAAGAAGAAGATTTTTATAGGAACGAAGATTACGGTCGTGAGTAATGCAAAGAAGTTGAAAGTGAGGTTTTAAGTACAGGGGAGCATTAGAAGAGTTTAAAATAGAATACAGTAAAGAAAGAGTTCGCAGGCTTCGTCTTTGCCTTATCGGTAGCCAATTAAGCCGAGAGCGAAATGTGGATACATGGTCGAATTTACGCAGGCTAAAAACGAATCGAATGCAATTGTTGAGAAGCTTGTCCAGTTTATTGAGCAGATTCGCATTCGGGTCGAGGTAGCACATATCAGCATAATCGATGATATGAAGGATTAAGGCTTAAACCAGCGCTGTCTTGGTCTTCACAGGAAGAAAGTTTTTTAAGCGATATAGCGAGTGAAGTACTCTCTACATACTACTCTGTCAAGAAAGTACCGGGCAAAGATCAATTATACACAAAATTTTTGTTATTCATCCAAATTTATTTTATCACCTTCAAAGTATGCTCCTTCAGAAACGAGAGACTTATGCCAACGAATAATCCAATCATCAATACATTTTTTAAACGCTGTTTCCGGAATTGAGTTCAGTTCTCGCCGCGAATCCTCGTTTATGTCTTGTACCGAATGAAAACGGGTGCCATGAAGTGGTAATTTGAGTTTAGGAAAAAGAAAGAAGTCGGCTGGAGCCATATCTGGTGGATATGATGGTTGCTCGATGGTATTTGTTGAGTCATCATCATCATCATCTTGCTCTTATCCCAATTACTTGGGGTCGACGCAATATGTCATCTGTTTTGACATATTGCAAAAAGTTTCGGCAATGACTTTTATGACCGGCCGCCTGCCTGACGTCAACCCTCCTTGGGAATGTATTCGTTGACCCAAATGGTACCAGATGGAGTTGGTCCGGGTCAATCTAGGGCTCTTAGTCGTCTTTTACGACACCCACGAGCAAAGCAAGGGTTGGTAGTATTCGAAGCCGCTACCACACAGCAATGGTATTTGTTGAGTGTTTGGACAAAAATTCGTTCACAATGATGGCCTTGTGCGAAGGCGCATTATCTTGTTGCAAACTCTATGAATTTTCTTTCCACAAATCTGGCCTTTTTCGTTGAATTTGCTCTCTTAAACGCCGCATAATGCTCAAATAATATTCTTTATTTAACGTTTGACCTTCTGGCAAGAATTCCGAGTGCACAAGACTGCGATATTCAAAGAAAACAGTTAACATGACTTTGACTTTTGATCGACTTTGGTGTGGTTTTTTCGGTTTCGGTTCAGTTGGAAGTCGCCACTCCGAAGCTTGTTGACTAATTTGTATGTTAAACTCGTAAACCCATGTCTCGTCACCAGTAACAATGCGTTTCATGAATGTTGGGTCAGAATTGACTCGTTCTAGCATGCCCTCAGCTACTCTCATGCGATTGAGTTTTTGGAGAAAATTCAAGTCTTTTGGGACTAGCCGAGCGGCAAAGTTGAATGAGGATTTTCAGTCACTATTTCCTTCACTTTTGCAATATTAACTTCAGTTGCAGACGCTGATGGCCTACCAGAGCAAGGCAAATCTTCCATCACATCTCGACCGCTTTTGGACGCTTTGTACCACTCATAAGCACGTGTTTTTGATAAAGTCGATTCACCGTACGCCTTCTGTATCATTTTCAGTGACTCCGAACACGAAATTCCATTGCCGATGCTAAATTTAAGACAAACTCTTTGTTCGATGTTTTTGTCCATTATGTAATTCGCAATGCCCACTAGATATGATATAACTAAAACAGCACTGTATTTAATATAAATAACAGATGCAACCCAAACTCCGCACCAAAATGGAAAACAGTTGTGCCAATATAACAACAACAAAAAACCTTGAATTTGGAACCATAAACAAATCATCCATTCCCGGTACTTTCTTGGCAGAGTAGTAATTAATATATTACTTAGAAATAATATACATACCATCAAAAACAAAACTTGTAAAAAAAAGCCAAGCCTCGCAACTGAGTTCTTCTACCATAAAAAGTGGTGAGATCTATGTTATTCCAAGTTGGTTAACTCATTCAGTCCCTGCTTGAGGGACCTTTCTTCTTAAGTTATTACGTAAATAGCTAACCTAACAACTTCTTATAGTGACTATATCAATATTAAACATCTTTTAGGTTTTAAATAAACAGAATGACTTGGCAATCTTGCATGGGAGTCGAACCCGCGACACTAGCACGGTACGTTGGTATCTTAATCACTAAGTCATCTGTGCAGTCTTTAGCCGGTTGTTACGATTCCCATAGAAAAGCAATGATGGCGACAAATGTATTCTTATTTTTTACAAAGTTACAATGTAAAGTTACAAAAAATTACAATGTTTCATAATTTTTCCTTCATTTATACACTAAACACTAATTGTATTCGAAATTTGAAGCTTCTATGTCTGCTAGAAGTGCCTCTTTAATATTGATGATCGGTCAGTCAGTCAATGAGTGACAAAATTACGAAATTTAAAACTAAACTATTGGTTCAAATTGAATGAAATTTGAAATACATAATGTGTATACAAGGCCTGCTGGGATACTAAAAATTCAGGTTTCTAGCTTTATTAACAACGAAGTTATAGAGGGTCGAAAATGGCCTGAATGCCTTCGAGAAAAGTATGTTACGGCAGTTTTGCGTTTTGCCCGACTTTTTTTTTTGCTCGACTTGGTGGGGGCACTGCGGTGCCCCCAGATACCTTTGTGCTAAATATATAACAAAAGAAGTTTTGCGATCTTCATAAGCGGACTTATTAAAGTTTAGATAGACGCAACTAAAAACCTTGGCCATTTATTTTGTAATTCTGGATAATAATTTCGGCAAGGTTAAATAATACAGACAGATTTAATTGAGTCTACTTCTAAATACATTATTAAAGAAATAAAGAAAGATAAAACTTCGCTTTATCTTTTTAAGAGTTTGAATGTTAAAGCATTCAATTTGTCTCTATGTTCAGATTAGTATCAAGGCGAAACGTGTTTCGAAGAAGTTTTTGCGAGCCGCCGCACAGTGGGTCGAAAGCAAGATTTTAGTGACTTAGGGACCAACTTTGGTTTTTTATTTTTCTTTGTGCGGATGGATAGAGCTCGTTAACGTCAATAATAATTGCCCTTAGAAGATTTATCCTAAACTTGATAGTTTGGGCAGAAAAAAATATTTTGATTTTTTTGTATGGAGCTGATCAGATAAAGTTCAATTTCTGCTAAGTATCGTTAGATCCCGCTTTTAAACCTTTTGTTCCTTAAACCTTGACTAGTCTACTATCATTTAATGCTATGAACATGTGCATAAAGTAAGCAATTCTCCGAAATAATTGGATCAAAAAAATGTAAAAATATATTAATATAAAAAGCTTTATTTTTATTTTCTGAAGTTATTTTAAGTTAAATTTAATATGGATTAGTAAATGTAAGCACGTAATAATACACATAATTACTTAACAACTAATAATAATACATTTAAAAGGTTCCTAATTAGCTTTTAAAAATGTGTGAATATTTATCTAGAAATTTCTTATTGTCCGTTTAATGACTGTAATTAGTTTAACCTTTCATATTAAAAAAAAATGTGTCGTCACTTTTAGCCATTACTATAATTTTAATGCGAATGATTAGTTAATGAGTGTAGTAAAAAAAAATCTATTACTGGAAGTATAAAATTACCATATTTATTATATAGTAGCTGACCCGACAGACGTCGTCATGTCTTAACTATGAATATTAAATTCGAATTGAATTAAAAAAATGTTTATTATTCTAATTCCTATATACAATATACTTATTCTTTTTCCTTATGCGTATGAAACCAATGAATGTAATGGCTCTGACGGCGGTACCAATGGCGTCAATTGCGCTCGCGCAACACAATCCAGGACCTAATTTTTAAACTTAAATGCCTTGCAATATTGGCATACAACGTTCATTGACTCAATACTTACAACTTAACTTTGTACGTCTAATTGCTGGCATTTTCAAAAACGAAAATTCAGCTGTAAATTAAAGAAAACTATTGTATTCTTCTTAGTAACTAAGTATATCACTTGTTATATTAGTAACATGTATCTTAATTACCAAAACTCCATATTAAGTTGACTTTTTATATAAGGCGTGATGGCTCTGAACTTACCTACCCTGATATGCACTAAGAAATTCAGTTTTCTTACATCATTTCTGTAAGAAATAATGAATTTGTTTTACATGTATTTTATTAATAAGATAACTCCAACCGAAGCATCTGCTTTAAACAATTTTCGGTTTTTTTACATCCTTTTTGACGATATTTGCAGCACGCGTTCTGTCAATTCTATGTTAAACGTCATAAGGTTACATTAAAAAAGTTTATATTGTCCAAAGCGGTTAGATTAGAAATAATTTTATATGATGGTTAAGTATTCTTAAATTTTCTAATTTTCTGGACGTTTTTCTTATTTTTTCTTTCATAAGAACCTTCTCCTGATAATAACAAATACAACAAAAAAAGAATTAATGAAATTGGTCCAGCCGTTCACGCGTTATGGCGTGACCAAGGAAAACAGGGATTCATTTTTATATATATAGATTAGCTAGTATTCGTTTATTCGTACTACTACTAACATCTCGTGATTGTGATCATCCCTTTTACGCTATAATGGAGAGTTTAGTGAACAATTTAGATTTATTTATGATTTTAAGAGATCCGCTGAAATCATTGTCGGATAGTAAAAAACTTTTCCAATTTCTACAACATAAAATCAATGTGGCAGAAGAGAATAGTGCTGAGCTCCAAAAATTTTGTACGCGATATTATTCAAATATAAGTGCAAGATGGGAACGAAGTAGTCGCACAGCATCACAGTTTATAAGAAAAAATGGTAATTGGTTAGAACGTGCAATAATCTGGCCCGAAGGAGTGATACCTGAAGCTGTGAACACTGAACAGGAAGGGGTCGAGATTTGTTATACTGATAATGTTGAAAATTTACCATCATCTACAACAGAAGCTTCGACATCTACATTTACACCTCGAAAACCTTTCGAAGAATTGGGCTCCAAGCAAAAAGGAAGATGCGTAGAAGAAATTAAAAAATCGCTTTCGTTATCCCCCGATGAAGTGAAAGCTGCTATAATTGCTAGTTTAAGAAACACCGGAAATGAGGATGTAGGAAAAATAATTAACCATTTGTTAAATCACCCAGAAGATCTGGAAAAAGTTAAGGAGTGTTTAAGTACAAGTAAAGCGAAAAGTAGTACATATTCACCCGATAAGGGCCTGTCTTAATTAGTTTCACTTAAATTAAGTAAGTGGCAGTATATAAACCTAAGAGGGGCGGCAAATTAAAATAAGTCCGACTTATATCCTTCTTATTATAAAATGAAACAAGCAAAGTAAGTCAAGATGTTATCCAGGGAAAGAAGATATAATTATAACTGAAGAAGGAGCTGCTATTAAACTGCAAGCTTTACTCAACTTGACAGTCTCAAGACTTTTAGATGTAATTGCTTTGGATTTAAACTCGGCAACAGATTTTCTGCTTATAAGATGGGGCTTTGATAAAGCCTCGGGTCAAAGTAATTACAAACAAAAGACTGAAACAAAGTTTGATGATTCATCTATTTTTATGGCCAGTCTAGTTCCTATTAGGCTTCAACACTGTGATGGAACAATTGTTTGGGAAAACGACCGACCTTCATCGACTTTATTATTGCCGTCCGATTATGTTTAAATTTACCAAAGAAACGCAGCCAACAGTGGCAACTATAAAAGCTGGCATAACAGAAGAAATAGAAAGACTTCAGCCATCAAGAATCAGTCAAGTTGAAGTTAACCATCAATTGCTCATGACAATGATGGACGGCAAAATAGCCTCGTATTTGTCAGACACATCCTCAGCTGTCTGTGATATTTGCAAAGCAAAACCGACAGAGATAAATAATCTGGAATCACTTGCTCATAGAGAAAGGAACGAAGAAATGTTCCAGTACGGAATTTCATCTTTACATGCCTGGATAAGATGCATGGAATGGTTACTTCACATCGGTAAATATTTCTTACTTCATACTTTATTATCTTGTTATTTTATGCATCCTGTGACATTATTTTTCTAAGTGACATTTTTTTTTAATTGCAGCTTCTCGTTTGGAGTTTAAAAAATGGAGTTGCAGGGGCGATGACAAAGAAAAATGTCGCTCAGAAAGAGCGCTATACAGCAGGCATTTAAGAAGGACTGCGGCTTACTTATTGATATAGTTAAGCAAGGAGTAGACACAACCAATGATGGCAATACTGCCAGAAGATTTTTTAGAGACGCAGAAACAACAGCCCGTATAACAGGAATTAATAAAGATTTAATTGAAAGGTTTCACGTGATTCTTCAGGCTGTTGGATCTGGAGAGAACGTAGACCTAAGTAAGTTTTCTGATTTTTGTAAAGATACTGCAAAATTGTATGTACAGTTATATCCCTGGTATTATATGCCTTCCAGTGTACATAAATTGTTAGTACATGGGACGGATATAATTAAGGAGTTCGGTGCCATACCTATAGGTATCCTGTCGGAACAGGCAGCGGAAGCTCGCAATAAAGATTTCCGGAAATATAGAGAGAGCCATTCTAGAAAGGTAAGTAGAACGAGGATATTTTAAAGGATATTTTAAACAATCTTCTTTTGTAGTCTGATCCAAAGATCACAAGTCTAAGACCTCGAATGGTAATACAACATAGAATGGTTTTCTCTCCAAAAGTCAAAGAGCTTCTGCTGAGTTTTCCCACAGAAGCCGATATAGATTTTATTAATGTAGATAATTTACAAGATGATAATAGCGATAGTGAATAAGGATTCTAAGTTTTTTTTTATTTTAGTTAGTGTTGTACTGGGATATTGTTAGTTTTAAGTTTACTTTTGTTAGTAATAAGTTACGTTTCCCTTTATTAATTTGTTAATTATATATTTGTATTATTATTATGTACCTGTACTTACTATTCAGTATTAAATCTAATTTAAAAGAACATTTTATAATCTAATTACAGTCATTAAATGGACAATTAGACATTTATAGATAAATATTTACACATTTTTAAAAGCTAATTAGGTACCTTTTAAATGTATTGTTATTAGTTGTTAAGTAATTATGCGTATTATTATGTGCTTGCACTTATTAATCCATATTAAATTTAACTTAAAATAACTTAAGAAAATAAAAATAAAGCTTTTTATATTAATACTAGCAACCCGCCCTCGCTTCGCTTCGGTTATAGGTTATAGTCATTTTACCCGCGTAGTTCCCGTTCCCGTAGGAATACCGGGATAAAATATAGCCTAGTTTACGCCCTGATATTATAGCTTTCCATTGGTGAAAGAATTTTTGAAATCGGTCCAGCCGTTTTAAAGATTACCCGGAACAAACAGACAGACAGACAGACAAAAATTTTTTAATTGCTATTTTAGGCATATGTGTCGTGCAAATAACCGTGTGAGCATGAAAAAAGCCTATTATTTTGACATTACAAACAGACACTCCAATTTTATTTATTGGTATAGATATATATTTTTTTTCATTTTTCGATCCATTTATTTCGGAGAGTTACAACTTTATGGATATGTTCATAGTATCAAATGATAGTAGACTAGACAAGGTTTAAGAAACAAAAGGTTTAAAAGCGGGATCTAACGATATTTAGCAGATATTTAACTTTATTTCATCAGCTCCATACAAAAAAAAACTAAATTTATTTTTCTGCCTAAACTATCAATTTTAGGAAAAATCTTCTAAGGGCAATTATTATTGACGTTAACGAGCTCTATCCATTCGCACAATTCCGCGGTGGGCTGTGGGTCGATTGGATCGGGACCTGTTGGCGGAGGCAGCCATCGTTCATTCGTGGCTGTCCTTACCGCCCCAGGCGGACGGGGTGGATGCCGAGGCTGGCCGCATCCGCTGTGCGTTAACACAGATCTGCGATGCGGCCATGCCCCGTGTGCGGCGTCTGCGTCGGCCTTCTGGTCGCGTGCATACGTGCCCGGAAGTCCTGCACCCGCAGCCGAGCGCGTCACCGCGACGCTGACCGGGGGGCCAGCTGTACGAGGCTTACCGCAGTGCGCGGTCTGCCTTCAGGCTGGCCGTCCGTACCGCCAAGGACGTCAGTCGGCGAGAGATGCTGGACAGTCTCGAGCGTGACCCCTGGGGTCGCCCCTACCTTACGGCACTAAAGAAGCTCCGCGGGCGGCCTCCCCCCCCCTCACCGAGACTCTCCAGCCCAGCCTCCTCACCAGAGTTGTCGAGGACCTCTTTCCAGGGCGGGCGGAGCACACGCCCTCGGTCATGGCTTCGCTGGATAGCGATCGGGAGGTCGACGACGAGAGTGTACCGCCCATCACGGAGCCGGAGATGGGGGTGGCGGTGGCATGTATGGGAGCCAAATCCACCGCCCCCGGGCGCGACGGTATACCCAACCGTGTGCTGGTCCTGGTCCTCGAGCACCTGGGACCACGCCTCAGGGGACTGTTTGACACTTACTTGGCGTCCGGGCAGTTCCCTGGGTGCTGGAAAGAGGGGAGGCTGGTTCTCCTGCCGAAGCCAGGACGGTCTTCCGAGTCGGCCTCGGCCTACAGGCCCATTGTGCTGCTCGATGATACGGGCAAGCTTCTGGAGAGGGTGTTGGCTGCCCGCATCGAGCGGCACCTTGTCGGGGTCGGGCCCGATCTGTCGGACGCCCAGTTTGGTTTTCGGAGAGGGCGTTCGACGATCGTGGCCCTGCTGCGCCTGAAGGCCGTGGTAGCGGAGGCCGTCACCGGCGGAGGAGTCCTGTTGGTGGTGTCCCTGGACATCGCCAACGCCTTCAACAGTCTGCCATTCAGCTGCATCAGGGAGGGGCTGAGGTATCACGGGGTGCCCTTGTACCTCAGGCGGCTGGTGACAGACTACTTGGAGGGGCGCAGCGTCCTCTACGTTGACCGAGTAGGGGACGTTGTGCGAACGCCCATGAGGTGCGGTGTTCCACAGGGGTCGGTTCTGGGTCCGTTCCTGTGGAACCTCGGCTACGACTGGGCGTTGAGAGGAAGCCTTCCACCCGGGCTGGGCGTAATTTGCTACGCCGACGATACACTCGTCACAGCCCGGGGTGGGACGCTAGAGGAGGCGGCACACCTGGCAACTCTCGGCACCGAGGAGATTGTCAGGCGGATCGAAGCGCTGGGGTTGAGGGTAGCCCTGGAAAAGACAGAGGCCCTTTTGTTCCATGGCCTCCGTACCGCCGGGCCTCCCGCCGGCGCTTCGATCACCGTGAAGTCGGTCACCATCAGCATCCAAGCCCACATAAAGTACTTGGGCCTGGTGCTCGACGGGCATTTTTGGTTCCGGGAGCATCTCCATCAACTTGTTCCCCGACTTGTCGGCGCGGCGTCCGCCCTTTCGTGGTTGATGCCGAATGTGAGCGGACCCAGTGCTACGTGCCGACAGCTGTATGCGGGGGTGATCCGGTCGATGGCCCTGTATGGCGCACCGGTGTGGGCGGGGTCCCTGACCGTCCGTCTTAGGGCCCTCCTGTGGCGACTACAGAGGGTCATGGCGATCAGGGCCATACGGGGTTACCGCACGGTGGCGACGGAGGCAGCGTGCCTCCTGGCCGGAAGTCCCCCGTGGGACCTGGAGGCGGAGATGCTCGCCGACATTTATCGGCGGGTGTCGGAGACGCGCGCCCGCGGCGGTATGGTCTCCGTCAAAGAGATCACCGCCTGGCGGGTCGACGCCCGCCAAGAAGTCATTGCCCGTTGGGTAGTCCGGCTGGAGAGTCCTCGGTACGGTGCCAGCACCGTCGAGGCCCTCCGGCCGGTGCTGATGGAGTGGTTGGAGCGGACGCACGGGGTGCTTTCCTTCCGACTGGTGCAGATGCTGACGGAGCACGGTTGCTTCGGGAAGTACCTGCACAAGATTGTCAGGAGGGAGAGCACACCGTCCTGCCACTACTGCAGTTGCGACGAGGACACGGCGCAGCACACGCTCGAGGAGTGTGCTGCATGGGAAGGGGAGCGCCGTGAACTCATCGCGATTATCGGTGCCGATCTGGCGCTGCCGACCATCGCCAGGGAGATGCTCGTCAGCGTCAGGAACTGGGACGCAGTCGCCGCCTTCTGTGAGGCCGTAATCTCACGGAAGGAGGCGGCGGATCGTGTGCGAGTAGAGCTCCTATTCGGCGACACGTTCCGCCGCCGGCGACTCGGGCAGTGCAGGTGCGAGTATCTGCGCCTAATGCCGCCCTAGTCGAGGCCGCGGGTGATCGGACCGGGGAATTGTCCGTCACCCGCAGAGAGGCTGACCGCGCGATGGCGACCGACGTCCCAGTACGTCGAGAGGTGAGAGGTTACCCGAAAGGGTATTCCGTCGGGCCGACCACTGATGACAAGTCACATCTGCTCCGGTGGACGGCCCAACAACGAGGTGACGTGGGTACGGATGGGTTATGGGCTCGCGCGCCGTCCTTTCATCGCCCCGGACGGACTGGACCGCGCGTGCGCTTACCCTAGCCCACCCAGAAAAAAAAAGAAAAAAAAATCCATCAGCACAGGGAAAAAAATAAAAAACCAAAGTTCGTCTCTAAGTCACTAAAATCTTGCTTTCGACCCACTGTGCGCCGTTGTTGAAAACGTGAAGGTCACAAACCGATTCCAAAACGCATCAAACACATTCATTAGCGTTTTTATTTGTTTTTGATAATTTTCGCGGATTTAGCAACTTATATTTCTTATCTTTTAATAGTATTTGGACGTAAATGGTGACTTTTGTTTTGAATTTTAAATTTAGTTTATATTCAAGATGAACTATGTAGACGATTTGCGTAGTTTGCAGTATGAGGCGAAAGCTTGCTTTCTCTGTTGGAAAACCTAAAATGTCTTTTATTGTCATTAGTTGCCTTGAATAGTTAGTTGCCTTGTACATAAATTGCATCCGTCCCTACAGTGACGGATTAATAATGGAATTCAACATCCCCTCTCTTGCCCGTGGGTGTCGTAAAATATGACTAAGGTATTAAATATACATATAACATCTATGCAAGTGGAGGCAAACTCAACACAAAACCTTATACACATGTTTGCCCTGCGCGTTATAGTAGGTCAATTCCCCTCCCGTTGAGATCCGAGCCCAACAGTGAATATTATATGGGGCGCAATGATGATGTTTCCATAAATTCTGTATATAAACTCATTTGCAAAAAAAACGGGCGGTTTTGATTTTCATTCATATTTAAAAAGATACAATACCAAAAAGGTTTCAATCGTTTGTACACGTTACTGGCCGGTTTTAAAAATGCTGTGGTATTTAAAAAAGTACGTTCTAAATTCAATTTTTCATTTGATGTTCATTTTTACAGAAAACCCCTTTTTATCCTACATTTTTGGCGCGAAGTTCCAGAAGTTAACATCGACTTTCATAACTTTTATTCAATTTTTATCGATTAATTTCATATCCTTGACTGTCAAAGCTTTATTTAATGC
Organism: Lymantria dispar; assembly: GCA_032191425.1. Lineage (NCBI taxonomy): Eukaryota > Metazoa > Arthropoda > Insecta > Lepidoptera > Erebidae > Lymantria > Lymantria dispar. The sequence goes on from CM063446.1 coordinate 7,398,048, forward strand.
TGTTTGGCTGTATCAAAAATGGTAGATAAAGTGGTAAAAGCTACCAAAATTATCGCGCTGCTTGAAGAGGGTTGCAGCCAATGTTTCGTGGCTAGGAGGCTAAATGTTAGTCGCTCGACAGTCCAAAGGACCTGGCAGCGATATCAGGAGACTGGTTCCGTCGAGAGAAGGCCTGGTTCTGGAAGAAAACCATGTACCCAACCACGGGATGATCGTTTTCTTGTGAGTCGCGCATTGAGAAATCGCAAATCTTCGTATGTGGATCTTAAGAACAACCTCCAAGAAGTAAGAAATGTGCATATTAGTCTATGGACGGTCAGGAGGAGGCTTCTCGCTGCCAATATACGCAGTCACCGCCCGGCCCGCGGCCCCAAATTACTCCGTGAGCACAGAGTTCACAGGCTTAGGTTCGCTAGAAATTGTGAATCATGGACTCAAGACGATTGGAATAGGGTTTTGTTCTCTGATGAAGCCAGGATATCTCTGTTCGGTGAAGATCGACGTCGGCGAGTGCTAAGAAGACAAGGAGAACGCTTTGCAGAGGCATGTTTCGAAGAAATCACACCTTATGGTGGGGGCTCTGTTATGTTTTGGGCAGGAATAAATTCAATGGATCGTACAGAGTTAGTCTTCATTGAAAACGGCTCACTGACTGGGCATCGATACATAACGGAAGTTCTAATTTCTCATGCACAACCCGCATTGGCCGCTCTAGGTGAAGACTCGATTTTTATGGACGACAATGCTCGCGCCCACCGATCCCGCGATGTTAATGCGTATGTGCAAGAGGTCGGCATTCGTCGTTTGGATTGGCCAGCTCGAAGTCCCGACCTCAATCCCATAGAGCATATCTGGGACGTTCTGAAACGGCGTGTGAGATCAGTACACCCGGCTCCGCAGACCATCAGAGAGCTGAAGAATGTGATTACTGCGGAGTGGGAACGTATTCCGCAAGCAAGTATCCGGGATATACTCGCTAGCATGCCCAGACGAATTCAAGCTGTGATTTTAGCTAGAGGGGGTCACACTCGATACTAAACATTTATCTGCTTTTACTTTATTAAAGAAAAACAAACAAAAAAACTTTTTTATTTTTACTTCATGAGCATATGCACTACTAGCGAATATACACTACTAGCGAGGTTTAGCATTATTTCCCATAAATTGTATCTAAATTTTATGAAATACTGATGAAAACGATTATTTTCTTATTAATTTAGCAAATTGTGTGGATAAAACTACCTATAATTATCAAACAAAGAAATATTAACATTTGAAATGGTTCATTGCTTAGGTGCCCGTTTTTTTTGCAAATGAGTTTATATGTATTATAAGGCATTGTTTGTTAGAGCCAAGTTTCTGACATATTTTTATTTAAATAAAAGAGCATTTTCTAAATTGTTGATTTAGCATTTGAAATATTGACGTTCGATACGATCTTGGCAATGTAATTTATGATCAACCGTCATCAAATAAAATTGACCTCAATTCGATACTATACTCTTAGTCATCTTTTACGACATCCACAAGTATTGTAAGGGTTGGTAGTATTAATAGTCGCCACCACACAATAAACCCTTAACAAAAAAAAACAAAGTCAACCGTTTTTTCATAGAAGCCATTGTCAAAACGAAACCAAATTGGACTACGCGGAAAGCTTTCAAATAGAAAAAGAATCATCAAAATCGATTCACCCCTTTTTGTTATTTTTGGTGGGCTATGGTAAGCGCTTACTCCATCCATTCCGTCCGGGGCGACGAAAGGACAGCACGACGAAAGGATGGCGCGCGGACCTATGACCCACCGTGATGCCTCTTGTTCGGTATTAGGCCTCAGGCTCAGTGGTCGGCCCGACGAAATACCTAGCTAGGTACCCTCTCCTCTCAACGTCCAGGATGTCTGTCGCCGTCGCGCGGTCAGCCTCTCTGTGGATGACTGATTAAAATACTCGGTCTGGTCACTCGCGGCTTCAGCTAGGGAAATCCTTTTACCCTGTCGAAACTTCTGAAGTAACAAACATAAAAAAATATAGTCGAATTGAGAACCTCCTCCATTTTTTAAGTCAATTAAAAAAAACAATACAAGGTTTAAAATAATAAAACATTAAAAAAATACTATTGTTTTAAAATGCTTATACTTAAAATGTGTGCGTCAGTTCAAATTTGATGTATGAAATTTGCAAAGTGCATTAACTTTTCTAATGCACGACACGGCGCGTGTTGGATGACCTAGTTTCTTGTTTAATTATTCTGAATCATGCATTCACGCATTTCATTAGATTTGTTACAGCAGTTTATGTCAATAATAACTGTTCGGTTCAACTTCATATGATCCCTAAGTGCATAATTTTCTCGTGAATTAATTACTGCATGTATCAATGGATTGGTTGTTTGCGAGGATTGCGTACATATTTTATTTTATAATTTTGTTTGAGGACGAACGTCGTCCGGCAACATAAGTATTAATTAGAAGTAAAACTATTTTTATGAATTTTATTGCGTTTTCGTTTAATTTTTGATTGCTTGACGTATCGAATACTTTTCTGGACTGGTCCGCCTGTGACTATGAACGCTGATAAAAATTGTATGTGTAGTGTTCGCTTAAACATCAGAAGTTATAAATATTAATATGATTAATATCGATTTTACATCAAACAAAATTTAAGTTATCTCAGTAGTTATTATGACTACGGAATCAGAATATTTCACGCCGATTATTGCTAAGTTTTGCCTGATTTGCTAACATTGGTTGTGCGCCAATGTGTTTCAATGACGTCATCATTATCCTTATCCTAAGTAGGTACCTGGGGTCTACGCAATATGTAGGTACTGAGTTTTCATCATTCACAATGTAACGGTTTGGGTAATAATTTTATGTCCGCCGCCTGCCTGACGTTAAGTCTACTTTGCAATGTATTTGTGGACCACACAACTCCAGATCTGTCTTCTAGATAGGATCCACGAGCAATGTAAGAATTGGTAGTATTCGTGGCCACCAACACATAGCACAGTGTTATGTATTATAACCTATTAGGTGATCCAACAGACATTATTCTGTTCAAATAAAATAAAAGGAATTCTCTTTGAAATCGACAGCAGCGCCACCTACCGGGTCCAATTGTGAATCTAAACCATTCTCGAATCCCCTTGAAACACACACAAAAAATTTTGTCAACATCTGTCTAGCCGTTTATGAGGAGTTCAGTGACATACACACGAACCTCACAAGCAATATATAAAGATATAACTTTTCCGATAAACATACTACATACAATAAGATATCTTTTTAATGTAACCGAGTTACTAACTGCAACTATAACTGCTTATTGCTTTCAAACAAACAAACTTTTCAGCTTTATTATATAAAATAGATTATTTCGCATTAATATGTAGGAAATGATCACAAGGCAACTTTATTTAGTGCTTATGATTGTCCTTGAATGTGTATCACAGCCCGCCATTCTAAGCTGTTATAAATATTTATGCTATTTGATATGAAGAATTAATACTAGCAATTGTCTAAACGTATGGTCTTTCTTGGAATATCGATATCTGAATATCAGATGCTCTCATCAAGTTCCTAAACAAAATGATATTATTTCGAATACAGTTATATCTCTCAACCGAAATGACTGTTTAAAATGTTTAAATCAATCAAAGTCGAGCCGAAATTATTTAGCTATCATAATCATCGTCCCAGCTCGTATACATACGTCCCACTGTTGGGCTCGAGCCTCCTCCACAATAGAAGGGAAATTGACCTAATATACCATGCTGGTCGGACGTGTAGACGGGTTTTATTTTGAGTGTTTCTTCTCTTGCATAGATGTTATATGCATATCGTAATCCCGTCGTCTTAACGACACCCACGGGAAAGAGAAGGGGTCGTGAATTGTGTTATTAATATCTGTCACCACATGGATTTTTTTTATCAATAATATAGATTAAAGGAGTGATGATAAGGTAGTTATATGAGTATTATCTTTATATATAAATTTCTAGCGTACGTGTGTATGTCAATGAACTTCTCCTAAACGGCTGGACCGATGTTGATGAGATTTTTGGTGTGTGTTCAAGGGGGTTCGAGGATGGTTTAGATTCATAATTGGACCCGGTAGGTGGCGCTGATCGCGCAGGACAATAACACAACTTGATAATGACTTCACCGATTTCGTCCATCTTTCTTTTTAATTTTTCTAATAATTTAAAAAGCTTTTCTGGAAAAAAAATTAGAAAGTTGCGCAGAATATCAGAGAATTCAAGAAAACTTACGACTAGGTGTGTAGGTTATTTACCTATACTGCAACTAAACGGCTGGATGGATTTGAATAAATTTTTATGAATGCATTCAAGTGGGGGGTGCATTCTTGGATGATTTAGATTCACAAATCAGCCCGGCAGATGGCGCTGCAATCGGTCAGTCCCTATTACTGCTGTTGATTTCATGGCGAATTCCTTTTGTTTTATTTGATCAGAACAACGTCTGTTGGGTCAGCTAGTTAGTTTTATATAAATGCAATTGTTTACTGTCAAAATCGACTCTATTACACTTTTTACATTTGCATATTAATATATGCTAAACAAAAGTGAGTGTATAATAAATATTAAGCGACGAACACGTTTTTAGTTATAAAAATACATAGTTATCAGACAATAAGGAATATTGTAATTGTACTAGACCTTTTATGTAAAATGTTCTAAGAAGAAGTAGATGAATAAGCAGAATGAAGAATAATAATGTTGATTGATCTCAGCTTATATAAACGTCATTTCTCGGCTCCACAATGGAAGAGCAACTGACCCACTATTCCTCGTTGGTCATAATCATCATCATCATCATCGCAGCCCACATGTGTCCCACTGTTGGGCTCGGGCCTCCTCCAAAAAGGAGGGATTTTAACCTATTATACCATGCTGGTCAGACATGTTGGTATAGGGTTTCATTTCGAGTTTTCCTTCTCTTGCACAGATCTTATGTGAATATTATTTCCATTAGTCGTCTCCCACGACATCCACAGCAAGACAGGGAGTGGTGAATTGTATTCTTACTCCGTTATCACACGGAAACCTCGTTGGTCAGACGTGTTGGAATAGAATTTTATTTCGAGTTTACCTACCTCCTTTTGTACTAATGTTATCTACAGATAATATCCCTTAGTCGTCTTGCATGACACGCACGGCCATGTTAGGGTGGTCAATAATATTCTTACTCCGTCACCACACAGACAAATATTTATAATGTTCAGAAGTAATTAAATCCTTGAACTTGTCCTTCCAAAATCCAAATCCCTATTTGATGACTTGCGCTAACAATGGTTTTCGCTCCTCATAATAACAATGCTACCGGCCAACTCTAGTACTAGTGTTTCTCGCTGGATGGATGAGGATTCTAAGTCTAGTTCTCTATGATAATATCATCGTATACATATCAACACCAAGCATTGCCTTCACAGGGCCACGCCCGGCACCTATCTAATACCTATGGATTATTTTTGAGTCTAATTATATACGTTCAGTATTTTAATTTCGTTCCATACTGTCATTTTCTAAAAACACCAATTAAACTATAAACTATTAGATGTTAATTATTTCACTCGAATTTAATATTTCATATCAGAAAAATAAATTCCTTAACATTTATTAACTAGTTTTAGTAATGATCACGCTTCTCATAATGTTTTTGAGAGTTTAAGCTCTCCGATTATAAAACACACACATAGTCCTCGTGATGCTCTTTTGATTATCCTTCACCTTTCTAAATAGCGATGCATTTTTTGTCTATAATCGCAAAGAATCATCAGTCCGAGCTTGCGCAAACATTACCGAAGCGCTGTGTTAAGGCAGTCTCAATAACATCCTAAAGGCATTATTATATTAAACATGCAGGACGATTAGCGATGTTTTTGAATAATGGGCCTAGAGATTGTATGTATACAGACTATTTGCATTAAGCTTAAACAATATAATATTAATGTATCTTTTATCATTGCTAAAATATTCTAAAAATATATAACAGTACTAGCATATTATGTCTGCTATCTTTTCCGCAACATTGAAATAGTATTTCCTAACTTTACAGTCCTTATAGAAATCATGTGGGACAGAAGCTAAGAGAGAAAGCTGTACAAGGTTAACGTTCATATGACAATGCTAATTTCTGCTAATTCATTTTACGATCAAGTAAATACACAGAACATAATCAACACAGAATATAATCCTTTATTTACCTCCTTAGAGGATGAAAATAACAAATGCGGGAACATGTATATTTTTTTAATGTTACTTAAGACTATATGCCTAATTTAAAGACGAATATTTTTTTCTCGCCATACAAACTTAGATGCTACATTTTACGTTCTTTTGGCATTGAATTTTGTAAAAGATTTTCATAGTGAATCTTTTTGTGACAAAAAGAAACCACGATCAAAATTTCGTATTTCTAATATATTGATATTCTAAGCAATTGAGCTTGGTGTTGAGAACTTATCAACTTCTATTCCAACTTCTTCATTATATAATTTCACCTATGATAGTACTCATATTGATTCTTTGTCAAGTAAACACTCACTTTATCTTATATTCAGATTTTTCTTAATAACATTTTTCCTATATGACCTCTTCCAAGTAAGGAATGCGACCTGTTGGAGTCACTGTAATATAATAAAAACTTGAAACAAAACCGTTGATCTTTGTCAACGTAGATATTTTTTAAAACAGAGTTACTATGTCTGATTAAAATGCTGATAAATATCAAGGTGTCAATTCTACGTATTTAAATAATACTTATCCGATGATCCATGTGGTGACGGAGTAAGATTACAATTTACCAACCTATCTTACTTGTGGATCTTGTAAAAGTCGACTAAGAGATATAATGTGCAGATGACATACAGATGCAGATCTATAAGAAATCTCGAAATAAAACCCTATATCAACTCATCTAACCAATGTATAATAGATCAATTTCCCTCGTAATTTGGAGGAGGCTCGATAGAATAGAAGCTAAGATGTACATATGTACATGTAGCTATTTTTGGTCTGGTTTCACCTTTTTTATATTTATATTGCAAACGGTGGCAAGCGAGCAAGCATTACACCTGTTGGTAAGTGTTCCTGCCGCTCACGGACCTTTGCAAGGCCGCTGTCTACCGCGAAGAAAATGAAGGGAGTGTGAATTAAAGGCATCACTAAAATCCACCACACGCAAACACCCTCAGAAAGGTGGATTACCGGCTCTCTCGCTCACCGAACGAAGCGCAGTAATAAATTGCTACTACTTGGACGTCGATTTTCTACGAGAGTGTGGTGGGTCCTACCCCGGACAAACCGGCCCGCGGCTGTATACAGACAACTGTCAACAGTGTGATCATCTGATGTAATCCAGTAAGATAGCCATCATCCTCAATTTTTTCGTCATGGCTTATATACGTCCCACTGCTGGGCTCGATCCACCTCCACGATTGGAGAAAATTAACCTACTATATCATACTGGTCAAGCGGATTGGAGTCGGGTTTTATTTCTAGGGTTCCTTCTCTTGCAAAGATGTTACTTCGTCACCACGCGAAATTTCACCCTCAATCACCATATAGTAATGCATAATTTCTTATAAATTTGCTTATAAATATTATAACCATTATAAAACATAGCGCTGATTTTAAATGAAACATATGGAGGATCTTCGCATTTTACCGAACGGATACCAGTATCCGGTCGCCAAGCTTAATATAAGCATCGCGAGCCAAATGTGGGGATCTATAGGTCCGAATTCCGATTGGTGTACAAAAATTTTGGATTCCAATTTCATAAAGGGAAACTAAATTTTATGTGTGTAGTAATTACTAAATTGTTAATTTTTGCTTGATTAAATGCCTAAGACCACATTGCGGAGAATTGCATGCTGTTTAAACGTTCGTATATCTTCATCAGATATGCAATAGGTATACGTACCTCTCCTCACAGCAGAATACTAAGATACTGGCAGATCCTTAAGTTTGTCAGACAGGTTGGCAATCCTAGTTAGTGCCGTATGTTTAAATCCCCGGTAGAGCATATACCAGTAGAGTGCTGCTGGTGATTCCCCCTTATTTGTCACTTAAAATATCTTATAGCTAGTAGATCATTAAATTTGTTTTAAAAATAGTCATCGTATTAAGTAAAGCTGACAATGTTTAAATACGTCCTTGGGTTACCTACAAGTATCATTTTAGAGGTCACAATCGTATCATCATAAGCTATGTGCTGGCGGCTACGATTACTACCAACCCTTACATATACATTATTCATGGGTGTCGTAAAATATAATTAAGAGTTTTTTCATGGACCTGTGACATGGAGGTTGATAGTATTAGTAACCGCCATCACAGCAAGAGATACAAATCCATGCATCCATCAACCTAGAGACATCCACTGTTTGACATACGCATCCCCCACAAGAATGCCACTCGGCAAGGTCCTGTGACACTGACATCCAACATTTCACTGCGACTTTCAAAATGTCATCAGTCCACCTAGTAGGGGGTCGTCCTACGCTGCGTCGTCCGATTCGAGAACCTTCCTTTCCTAACGGTTGTTGGTGCGACGAACGATGTGGCCTGCCCATTACCATTTCAATGTGCAAATCTGTGGACTATGTCGGTTACACCTGTTCTTCTACGAATTGCCGTATAGCGGATTTTGTCACGTAGAGAAATACCGAGCATAGCTCTCTCCATGGCACGTTGAGCGACTTTGAGTCTTTTTATGAGGCCGATATTTAGAGACCATATTTCAATTCAGTATGCATATTGCAATTCAGGGTGCTGTGTGGTAGCGGCTTCGAATACTACCAACCCTTGCTTTGCTCGTGGGTGTCGTAAAAGACGACTAAGAGCCCTAGATTTACCCGGACCAACTCCATCTGGTACCATTTGGGTCAACGATTACATTCCCAAGGAGGGTTGACGTCAGGCAGGCGGCCGGTCATAAAAGTCATTGCCGAAACTTTTTGCAATATGTCAAAACAGATGACATATTGCGTCGACCCCAAGTAATTGGGATAAGAGCAAGATGATGATGATTTCAATTCAGTATGTTATCGCTGGTAAAACACACACTGGTTATAAATCTTTGTACGTTTTAAATACGTAGGTAAGTACAATTTTTCTTCGAATTCATTTCAAATATTCCGTAAAACATAACAGTCTTGTAGTTGCAGGATGCGACAGCTAAATTCTAGTAATATGGTAGACAAATTACTCGTTTGCAAGTTGTTTGTGCAGGTGATAATTTTGTCATTTGCTTCTGTTACTGATGAAATAAGCTAACCAACTGGCAATACATATAAATTAGTGGTAATAAATTACCAATAATATTTTACAAATAATTTTTCTTTCCGTGTGGCGACAGAGGCAGAATAAAATTCACCGTTTCCTGACAGTGGACATCGTAAAAGACTGCTATGGGATATAATGTGTAGATAACATCTATGCAAGAGAAAGAAAATTCGAAATAAAACCATATACCAATCTGTCTGACCTGCACGATTTAGAAGACCAATTTCCCTCCCATAGTGGAGGAGGCTCGAACTTAGCAGTGGGACGCTCGGAGCTCTTATAGCCGTAATGATGATGATGACCAATAATATTTGACTGAAATTAAAATTACTCCATTATATGATTAGCATATTTTTGACCACAGATTTTATCGCACTTAATTTATCTAGATTGCCTCGGTATTTCGGAAACCAAACTAGTAAGAGGCATATGACCCCTGAACTGTATGTCGCCGCTTAAAACGTATGGACTTTGTTAAATGGTAGTGAGTTGTTAGACGGGTTGCTGTACATGCAATCGCTATTGTGCCCGTATGCTTTATGAAAAAACCATCAGTTTGTAGATACATAGATACGCGACCAAAGTTGAATGGCACGAACACATGTAGTATGCGTTAGTCACAGATATTTCACATCGGGCGCGCCAAAGGAATAGTTAAAGCCAAGTTTTAGAGACATAAAATCTTCTACAAGTATTTTATTTATTTATTTAAATCTTCTGCACACAAAAAACGGTACATGGCGGACTTAATGCCTTAGGCATTTTCTACCAGTCGACCTGGGGTGGAGCAGAAATAAGTTAGGTAGGTGCAATTTAGCGAGAGTAATGAGTAAGTAATAGGTAGATTCAATATAAAATAAGAATACAATTCACTACTTCCTATCTTACCCATGGAGGTCGTAAAGACGATTAAGGGATATACTATATCATATAATATTTATGCAAGCGAAGGAAAACTCGAAATAAAACCTTATATCAATATGTCTGATTAGCGTGACATAGTAGGTTAATTTTCCTTCTATTAGGGAGGAGGCTCCAGCAATCGCACGTTTATGATCTGAGACGACGATGTGGCAATGGGCTTCCTCCAGATAAGGCAACCACACAACGCTGGCTAGATGGATTGGTGGTGATCAATTTTCACCTTATGCAATGTTAATCTATATCTATACTAATACTATAAAGAGGAAAAAGTTTGTATGTGTGTATTTTTATAATGAATAAACTCAAAAACTACTGTGCCGATTTCAAAAATTCTTTCACCAATGGAAAGCTATAATATCAGGCACATAGGCTATATTTTATCCCGGTATTCCCACGGGAACGGGAACTACGCAGGTAAGGCGACTGAAACCGAAGCGAAGCGAGAGCGGGTTGCTAGTGTATATGTACGTATGTATATATAAACGAATTACCACTCACTGACTTATCCCACCGGGTTGAGAGCCATCAGCGTTCAACCACAGTCCGGGCTAAGCTGTCAAGGTCATCTGCGACCAATAGCTACAAAAAAAAAGAAACTAACTCATCACAAGATATTTCGAAATCATATGTCGCGTTTATATCAAATTTTGCATAGATGCTCCTTTCGTAACGCGTACTAAGAACGGATTTTACGAAAATGTTATGCAAAATATATTTTTATCTATCCTAACGAAAGATTATATGTCTGATAACCTTTGCCATTTTAATCGTTACCATAGCAACCGTTGTTATTGTACCTATTCGAATTTTCAATTTTGCTACGATAACCACTGCAATCGTAAATTTGCTAAGTAATTGTTGCTACATGTTTAATATTTTCAATCATAATATTTCGGCTTTTTTATAGCGAAATTAGTATATTTCGCTATAATATGTAAGAATTAATTCTTTTTTGGAGGTGTATGAATGCTGAATGTTTGAAAACTACAGGAAATATACCGTTTTTTTTTTTATTGGGCTATGGTCAACGAAGGGGTGACGCGCGGCCCCATAACCCACCGTGTCTCCTCTCTTTCGCTGTTGGGCTGATCACTGGTACAGAGTTCCTTGTAGGAAATATACCGGTGACGACATTTGTGTTTGTCACAAGTGTAATCTTCAAAACGCCTGGACCGATTTAAAAAATTCTTTCACCAATGGAAACCTATAATATCAGGGAGTAACCTAGGCTATATTTTATCCCGGTATTCCCACGGGAACGGGAACTACGCGGGTAAAACGACTAAAACCGAAGCGAAGCGAGGGCGGCTTGCTAGTACTAACATATAATTTCATTTATTTCTCACTGTAATTCGATGTACACTTGTTACTTGCAATTCTCGAAATTAGCTATTTAGTATTATTTTGCACTAGCAACCCGCCCTCGCTTCGCTTCGGTTATAGGTTATAGTCGTTTTACCCGCGTAGTTCCCGTTTCCGTGGGAATAGCGGGATAAAATATAGCCTTGTTTACGCCCTGATATTATAGCTTTCCATTGGTGAAAGAATTTTTGAAATCGGTCCAGCCGTTTTGAAGATTACCCGGAACAAACAGACAGACAGACAGACAAAAATTTTTTAATTGCTATTTTAGACATAGGTGTCGTGCAAATAACCGTGTGAGCATGAAAAAAGCCTATTATTTTGACATCACAAACAGACACTCTAATTTTATTTATTGGTATAGATTACTTCAACCCATAGTACGGTGCACTTTGTACATCTTATTCTTTTGTTTTGAGGTGTTAGTATTATATGTAGTTTGATTAGGAGTTTCTTTAATCTTTACTTTTACGTAATACATAAAGAAAACATCTATGTGTATTTTATCTTCGATATAATAAATTATTATTACCTTTTAAAGACTGCACTAAAAAGGCAATAATCCTTGTATTGCGAAGCATTTTACAAACATAATTAACGGACACAAATTACACTCAGACTCGGAACATTAATTTATCTATACCAATAAATAAAATTTGGAGTGTCTGTTTGTAATATCAAAATAATAAGCTTTTTTCATGCTCACACGGTTATTTGCACGACACCTATGCCTAAAATAGCAATTAAAAACTTTTTGTCTGTCTGTCTCTCTGTCTGTCTGTTTGTTCCGGGTAATCTTCAAAACGGCTGGACCCATTTCAAAAATTCTTTCACCAATGGAAAGCTATAATATCAGGGCGTAAACTAGGCTATATTTTATCCCGGTATTCCCACGGGAACGGGAACTACGCGGGTAAAACGATTATAACCTATAACCGAAGCGAAGCGAGGGCGGATTGCTAGTATATCATATAAAGTGTGTATTTCCGTGTGATGACAGAATAAGAATATAATTCACCTCTCTATATCTTGGCAGTGGATGTCGTAAAAGACGACTGAGGGATATAATATGCATATAACATCTATGCAAGAAAAAGAAAACTCAAAATTAAATACTATACCAACCCGTTTGACCAGGGTTTTATAGTAGGCCAGTATCGCCACTATTATGGAGAAGGTTCGAGCCCAGTAGTGGGACGTATATGAGTCGAAATGATAAAAAAATAAACAAATACACAGGTTATTTGTTTATTTTTCAGCAGATTCCTTTTTATTGCATACTAGCAATCCGCCCTCGCTTCGCTTCGGTTATAGGTTATAGTCGTTTTACCCGCGTAGTTTTCGTTCCCGTGGGAATACCGGGATAAAATATAGCCTAGTTTACGCCCTGATATTATAATATATATATATATATATATATATTATAAGCTATAGCTTTCCATTGGTGAAAGAATTTTTGAAATCGGTCCAGCCGTTTTGAAGATTACCCGAAACAAACAGACAGACAGACAGACAAAAATTTTTTAATTGTTATTTTAGACATAGGTGTCGTGCAAATAACCGCGTGAGCATGAAAAAAGCCTATTATTTTGACATTACAAACAGACACTCCAATTTTATTTATTGGTATAGATAGATGCATATTTGTTGCCTGCATATTATATACGTGCTCTATCTCAAAGCGTCGGAATATGGATTATTTACTTTTTATAAGATTTATCGATATTTGAAGATGAACTGTTCTGAGAACACGTTTTGAAGCGCTCATTCATTTTGTCTGTAACGAATCGCGTATATTTTTTATTCGAATCCTATGTATATTATTGGTTTTAATATACGTAATCGCTAAATAGTATAAAACAAAATCGCTGTATGCGTCTGTTAGTTTTTCCACTCTATTCTTCGGCACTACGAAATAAAATTTTATATATTTTATTACGAGTTACTTTTGTTTAATTATCATATTATGTACATATTTGGTTGGCTTTTTATACAAAAAGAAAACTAAATCCTTGTAAATAAAACTACTTTACGAGCGTTCATAGTCATAAAAACAAACGCGATAAAATCCATAAAGTAGTTTAATTTACAATGTGTAATACCCGCGTAAACATCAAAACTCTTTAAATCCTTGTATTTTCAATAATTGGAACTAATTTCCAATAAATATAGTCGCAATTGTTTTTCGATCGCAAATCACATCTATACCAATAATTAAATTGGAGTGTCTGTTTGTAATGTCAAAATAATAGACTTTTTTCATGCTCACACGGTTATTTGCATGACATCTATGCCTAAAATACAGATTAAAAAAATTTTGTCTGTCTGTCTATCTGTTTGTTCCGGGTAATCTTCAAAACGGCTGGACGGATTTCAAAAATTCTTTCACCAATGGAAAGCTATAATATCAGGGCGTAAACTAAGCTATATTTTATCCCGCTATTCCCATGGGAACGGGAACTACGCGGGTAAAACGACTAAAACCGAAGCGAAGCGAGGGCGAGTTGCTAGTTTTACAAATAAAAGCTTCTTTATTAAAAAAATTAAAGATTTTTTTTACAAAACACATTACTAAATTGAAACAAATTAATATTTCTTTAAAAATTTTAGAAATAGCACAATACTGGTAACGCTTTATATTAAAAGATTTAATACCTTCTCATCATCAACTTATTCTTATCCCAGTTTCTTATGGTACAGCTATTTATGTATTCTTTTTTTCATAGTATATATTGCAAAAGTTCTAGCAATACTTTTGCGATCGGGCGCCTGCTTCACGTTTACCGTTTTTGGGAATGTAATTGTTAACTAAACGTCATAGGCAGAAGTTGGCTCGGTTAGTTGTACGTCAACCACCAGCAATATAATGGTCAGTAATTTCTTTTTCTTTCGATTGGTAATAAACGAGCAAACAGCACACCTAATGGTAAGTGATACTGCTGATCATGGACCAATGTTAGGCCGCCGCCTACTGTAAAGAAAGTGAAAGGAAGGTGAATGCGTGCAATGAGGTTCGGTGATACTAAAGCCATCACCAAAACTCACCATACAAATTGCTACTACTTGGACGTCGATTTTCTGTGAGAGTGTTGTATTAACTCGGATGGATCGGCCCGCGGCTGTAGACAGACGACTCTCTACAGTGAGATCTTACCACATAAGAAATGGTAGTATACATAGTCGCCACCACACAGCACAAAAAATATTATTACATCATGTGTGGCATGCTTATTGTCCATTATATTCTCAAACATCTGATTAGACTAGTCAGAATATCATTTTTCACAGCACAATTGGCATCTAATCTGCGTGACACAAATAGCGATTTCCTAAGATTAAATCAGATATTAGGATATTGTGGAAGTACCTACTGACCAACATTCTACTGTCAAAAATGTTCACGACATCTAGGACTAAGCGCTTTACGTGCTATTATTTACAATACGTTAGCTGTGTGCTGATTAAGGATACCATTTCCCACTTCCTATCTTGCCCGGGGATGTCGTAAAAGACGACTAAGTTATATAATACATATATACATAATATATATGTAAGCAAAAGAAGTCTTGACATAAAACCCAGTACCAACACGTCTGACCAGCGTAGTATAGTAGGTCAATTTCCCTCTCATTGCGGAGGAGGCCTGAACCTAACAGACTTATGTAGGCTGAGATGATGAAGATGATACAAAATACGGTTTAGTTACATAGTTTAAGAACATACCATACTTCTTTAGACAGATAATTTGGCATCATTTTAATTAGCTTCACGTATATGCAGCTATATTAAGAAGTGTCAAAACTGAATATAAGACTATATCAGCAAGGTTATTATAAATATTTACTCAAGTAATTAATTACTTTTTTGATGGCACATCAAGGGCTCGTTAAATATCTTTAAAAATAACACGTAATCTTGATATTTTAGACATTTATACCTTTTATATATAAGTTGTTTATATAAATGAATGGAGTTATATTTATAATAATAATAATCAATAATAATATAAAAATCAATCAATAGTTTTTAGTTTAGCCAGTCCATCAAACCTCCAACCCCATAAACAGTTATTAGATACCATCATCACACAATAGTTTTACACCTACCGTTGGCAGTCCACGTGTGTTATGTGCAGACGTGGAGTGTCATCGGTAGACGTCCCATCCCATTTTTACATTAAATTTCTCCAAAGGCCTCTGCGTGTTGGATCCATATCCCCATGTAAGCCTTTCAAAGGACCGGGTATCTTCCCTTGGAAGATATCCGTGAATCAGGGAGATACATAATAATAATTTTATTTCAGACCATGTCCATATAAAAAGCTTAACTATGTCTAGTACTAATTAAAACTAAGTTAAAATAAATAAATCAAAAAATTAAACCTAAACCAGATTGTCATATGTCAATTTCAATATCAAGAGTTATTAGAATCAAATTAAAATTATATGAAATTAAATATTAATATGAATGTCAATTTTGTTATGTGTAATTTTGAATGTCAATGTTTTAAGTTAAATATAAATTAAAAATAAATAGAATAGATTATTTTTGGATATGTCCAGAATTAATTATAATTGACATGTAGGCCAATCGCATGTCTCATAATGGGACAGTCAAATCGTCCTGCTACGACCTTCAGGATACTGTTGGTGCTGCCCCGGACACGGCTTAACATCGAGGCTGCCCGCTTGCGCACTTGCCGCTTGCCCGCTTATTGAATGATTGAATAATTACGAAAGTTATCCTCTGAGCTATAGACTACAAAATTAGCATATTATTATGACATTATTACTGACATAGATTGCAGAATAAGCAAGCTGAAGTAGGATGACCGAATGGCTGCCGAAGTCAAAGAATTGGTAACAGTGGTCAGTCTAGAGGGTACTTATACAGTA
This sequence comes from Lymantria dispar, assembly GCA_032191425.1. NCBI lineage: Eukaryota > Metazoa > Arthropoda > Insecta > Lepidoptera > Erebidae > Lymantria > Lymantria dispar. The sequence continues at coordinate 7,414,540 of CM063446.1, forward strand.
GGGCAACGGTACGATGGGCGAGTTATTTCTAGCACATAACTTGCCAAAAAGAAAATGTGATCGAATGACAGCGTGCGGCTCCATAAACTGCTATATTATGGTGAAAAGGGTATGATGGAACCACTGGTCTTATGGATTTCTTCACTTCGGTGGATTGTCCAGTGGATTATTCTTACGGATCTCACACTGCCGGCCCCGACTTAAATCCTATACAGTTACCAATCCGAATACCCGAATGAGCCACCAGCACACTCCTGGGATACTTATAATACCAACGATCACCAACACGCCTGTCAAGCGTTATATAAAGAATCCCTATTTGCGATTTATTCATACCGATCTAAAGAATTTATTTATGTATTTAAATGCAACTGCTTAAAATTCGTACAAATAAATTGTTACGTTTCAGAAATCGATACAGAAAGATTTTCCATGTGATGACAGAGTAAGAATACAATTCACAACCCCCTCTCTCTTACGCGTGGGTGTCGTAAAAGACGAACTAAGGGATATAATATGCATATAACATCTATGCAAGTGAAGGAAAACACGAAATAAAACCCTATACCAACCTGTCTGACCAGCATAGTATAGTGAGGTCAATTTCCCTCCTAGTGTGGAGGAGGCTTGGGCCCAACAGTGGGACGTATATGAGCTGAAATGATGAGATACAGAAAACTGTCGAAGCTTAGGCACAAATAAATTGTCTAAAAATAGAATAAGAAACAAAAAAATGTTTACGAAATTTTCCTCTTAACATTACACTTACATGGTAAGCCACGAATATTTGTATGCAGTGGTCAAAGTATGTATCCTAAGTTTATTCCCAGATTCAAACTATCTTTTGTACTAGTCAATAATATATTATAGTTGAAAGAGATAGTAAAATAGACAAGAGTGGTTAGTCTGGAGGCCTAAAAATAAATCGTTTCATTGCAGCAAACTTTACAAACACGCTTAGTTAATTGCAAGGTTCTTTTGTATTAGGTCCTTACTTATGAAATTGGCGTTTTGTACGGGAGGAATATAAAGTAATTTTTTTTTGTAAAATATATTTAATTAATCAAAGTATGCACCATTGTTATCTATGCACTTTTGCCATCTCATAGGTAGTTCATTGATCCCTTTACTAAAAAAAATCATGGGCGAGAATCAATAAACTCTTTGAAGGCGGTTTGGACTGCCGCATCGGAGTTGATTTTTTTCCTTGTAAGAAGTTGTCCAAATTCCGAAAAAAAATGGTAATCTCTTGGCGCAAGGTCCGGGAAATACGGTGGATGTCGCAGACATTCCAATTGTAGCTCATCTAACTTAGTGGTTGCTTGGTGGGCAGTGTGTGGTCTTGCGTTGTCGTGAAGCAGCAGTGGCCTAAATCGATTGACCAATCTCGGTTGTTTAGCAGCTGGTTCTTCCTTCATGGTTTGCAGTTGCTGACAATATATATCTGCTGTAATCGTTTGGCCAGATATTCGAAAACTTTAGTGAACAACACCAGCGCTAGTCCACCAAACACTCACAAGTAACTTTTTCTGAGTCAATTTTCGTTTAGGGCAGGATATGGCTGGGTACTGTACCGTAATCGGAGATTATCGTACAGTATCCATTTTTCATCACAAGTAATGATTCGATTTAAAATCACTTCATTATTGTGTCGGTTGAGCAAAGTAACACAGCAGTCGACGCGTGTTTGCAAGTTCGATTCCCTTAATTCATGAGGTACCCATCGTTCAAGTTGTTTTACTTTCCTGATTTGCTACAAGTGGATTAATACAGTTTTGTCACTTAGCCCGAAGCCTTCAGCTAACTCTAAAGTGCTTTGTGATGAATCTGCTTCCACAATAGCCTTTAATTCTTCATTTTCCACTTTGGTCTCCGGCTGTCCTCGGGGTTGGTTCTGAAGGTCGAAATTTCCAGAACGACAACGTTGAAACCAAAAACGTACCGTGCTTGCTTTTGCGACACCAGCGCCGCACACATCATTAATCCTTTGAGCTGTTTCTGCAGCACTGGTGCCACGGTAGAGCTCGTACACGTAAATATACCGGTATTTCATGTTTTCCATTGTGCGGTAAAATAAGCAACGCCAAAGAAAAAAATAATGAGGAAAAAACAAATGAATCACTGTTTTCAAAACTCAAATGTACCAGTTAAATGAATTTATAAATTTGAATTTGGAATTCTTAACCAAAGAGGAAATATTTCAGATCAAAGTGGTCAGCACAACAAAACGCTAATTTCATATATAAGGACCTAATATAAATTACATCCAGACTATGAAGAATCTTTTGTAGATCGTATAAAAAGTCGTACTATGCGAGGATCTCGCTATGTGTGCAGACTTGTAAACTTTGTGTAAATCTCACAACAAAACTAAAAAAAATATGGCACATTAATCTATTTTTAGGACAGATTAAGTAATTTATAATAATAGACAACATAGTAATTGTTGAGTATGAAGTACTAAACGTTCTTCTAAATTCTTAAATCAACAGGATATTGGCGTCATAAGTAACACTTACGTGTTATCGTTAATATTTGCTTGGAAATCACTTTATAAATATTTGCGAATAATGATTGCCCTTTAGCCTTAAAGATGATTGGATAAATTCAAAAAACATTGTCTAGATAAAGATTTATAATAGCCACATATTTTTAGCGTATCGTTGTAATTTTCCAAAGATTACTTGTAATCATATATCAACAATCTTGCCTTATTATTTATAACATTCAATTCGCTTTTTATTCTATAAAATTTCATTTCATAGCTGTAAAATAATTGTAAGAGTAATACACAATTTCGTATGGCGACGGAGTAAGAATACAATTCACCACCCCTCTTTTGCCCGTGGGTGTCGTAAAAGACAACTAAGAGATATAATATGCATATAATATCTATGCAAGAGGAGGACTACTCATTGTCAGAACAAAACCCTATACTAATTAATATGTCTGACCAACGGGGTATAGTTGGTCCATTTCCCTCCCATAATGGAGGGGTCCGAGCCTAACAGTGGGACGTATATGAACTGAGATATACATATATTTGTTTTCTATAATCAGTCGTAATATTTCTGAATATTTCTGAGCCGTTGAAAGAGTTACCAATTATCCTTATCTTATTTACTCATACTTCACGCCTTTATCACTGAAACAGTAAGTACACTCATATTTCGCCCCATATATTCCTTTCCATTCATACGTCCATCATCTTACCTACGTCTACTCTTACACGATATAGGGAAGAAATGTCCCCCAAAGGGGAAAAATGATGTAATCCGTAATAATCGTAAACGATGTTATACATTTCTCAGAAGAATGATTCAGCCTATTGTTTAGATGACTCTCCAGTAGATTTGTACGAATCGAGATTAAGATAGATTACCAAGAGTACGATCTTGGATGAACAGTTGGAACGTAAATTAATTAATATTTTTTTGATGTGAAACATCTATAGGCGAGGGTAAACCTAATTGTTCGCGTGGCGTAAACGGACCGTGGCGACGCAATGCCACGCTATATGACGGAATATATGTACTATACGCAGTCTATATATAGTAGTACAGTATATTATTACAGAAATCACTAACTAAAAGAATTGAGTTGTCACATATTGAAATATTTTTGAATTTTTAGTTCTTGTATTTAATGAAAATAAATGTTTATTGTATCCGTGTGGTGACGGAGTAAGAATACAATTCACCACCCCCTATCTTACCCGTGGGTGATCGTACGAGACGACTAAGGGATATAAAACGCATATAACATCTATGCGAGAGAAGGAAAACTCGAAATAAAACCCTATACCAACACGTCTGACCAGCGTGGTATAGTAGGTCAATTACCCTTCCATTATGGAGGAGGCCCGAGCCCAACAGTGGGACGTATATGGGCTGAGATGAAATGTTTATTGAATAAAAATTATCTTTTTCTGTAAAAGTCGTAATGTTTTATTTATACATTGTGTCATATTAGTTCCTATCGTAATCTGTTCTTTAATGCATATACATATACTTGTAGAAAAATAATTTCGATGTTTCACATCTGCCAGGCGTCCTGAACGACGGCTCACTTTTTTCACTTTATCTGTTGCTGATCGTACTCAAACTTGATATAGATTTATTAATATGGACTTTAATATTGATTATGCGTATATTATGACTCGCGAAGTTCCAGCTAATTTTGTGAGTTTAATTTAACAGCATCACGATTATTAGTAAGAATATTAATGCGTTCTAACCTCTTCTTACACAACTATTTTAGATCTTGTGTCACAATATATTTCAAATGATAACAATTGCTATTAATGGCTGGCGTCTACATTGTTGTATCAATTGATGAAGTTGTTGATCGTTATTTTGAAGGCAATTTGTCTATGCCTTGAGCAATTATATTTGTCACTATAGAGTTGCCAACCATCCTATTTTCTCAGGATATTTCCTAGTTTTTCAGTATCCTGGGATGTCTCTGATAGTTTTAAGTAGGAGTTGGAATACATGTTACCTTATACAAGGATATAAAGGGAGGTAATAAAATGTATTGCTTCAACAACACATGGAGATTATCATCACAACTCATCAGCAGTGGTTGAGCTCGAACCTCCTGCAGTAGGAGTGAAATTTACCTACTACACCACGCTGGTCAGACGGGTTGTTACAGGCTTTTATTTCGAGTTTTCCTTCTCTTGCGTAGATGTTGTATACATATTATAATCCCTTAGTCGCTTTTTACGACATCCCCGAATAAGAAAGGGGGGTAGTGAATTGTATTCTTATTCCGTCACAACACCGGAGCTAGAGACCACTTTAGTAAAATTGCTTACGATAATATCTGCTGACTTTCCATGAGTACCTATATCTAGTAGTTAAAACTGTGAACTCATACGGTTTTGGCTATTTCAATTCATGCTTAACGTATACTGCGTCAGTACTAATAACTGAATGCATAGTACGTCAAGGTTTTCTTTTTAAAACTTAATATAATATTTCAGCACTTGGAAATTAATACAATTTACTCATATAAATAACTAGCTTATGACCGCGACTTCGTCCACGTGGAACAGTTACCTTGGGCTAATGCTAACTGTAACCCTCAACTTTGTTTACGTAGAAGGTGGAAAAATTTTTAAATAATACAATTCTGTCACACATGATTTTAGCGAAACCTAACCGTTGATGTAGTGCACGCAGCGGAAGCTCTCAATAGAAAAAAAAAACCCATTATGAAACATTTTTCATTGTTGCTCCGCTCCTTAGCGTGTCCTTAGTATTAGCATGATTATACATATATAGCCTATAGCCTTCCTCGATAAATGGGCTATCTAACACTGAAAGAATTTTTCAAATCGGACCTGTAGTTCATAAGATTAGCGCGTTCAAACAAACAAACTCTTCTGCTTTATATTATTAGTATATATGACTGACTGCATATGTCTTTATGGTCTAAATGGTAGCCCTTTCCAGGTATTATGGGCTCGTTGCACTGGCATCGCAAATCTTACCATAGTGGATCCCTGGCGTACAGGAGTTACAGTGGTGGTAATATGTGATGGAATTAGTCCCAAAAAATTCGCTAGGCGAAATATTACCACCCTGCGTACATCACGAATACCCACCGGTAGAATCCGGTGAACGTCTTCGCACCCGGGCCATCACGGGCGCTCTCTAATTCAACACCGTGCTATATCCGTATAGCCGTGACCGCTATGGCTGTCAGTAGTTACCGAAAGGGAGCCCTATGCAAGCCTCCACGCTATGCAATGAAACGATCTGCTTACTTCCCTTAATCATCTTTTATGACACCCATGAATGGAATACTCACCATTTGATAATGATCATTATATCAGCCCATAGATGTCCCACTGTTGGGTTCGGGCCTCCGTTGATGCTGGTCAGACGTACTGGAATTAGATTTTATTTCCAGTGTTCCTTCTCTTCCATACATGTTATAAGATCGTTTTACGTGAATTCAAAGATACGCGGTTTTCTCTTGGCGTGTTCAGATCTTAGATTTACTTTTTTATTCATAAAATTGTAATTATTTTTTATATAATATTTTTACCATAGTCTTTAAAATTATTGTCTTCTTTGAACTAGTTTGAAATAACCAATTTTTTTGTACATTTAATACAAGCAAAATTAAATCCCGACTTACGCGAATTCGACTTACGCGGTTATCGCTCGGTGCCACCTATCGCGTAAGTCCGGGGTATTATCTACTGTATAGTATATCGCTTAGTCGTCTTTTACGACACCTACGGGCAAAATAGGGGCTGACGAATTGCATTATTAATAGATAGTTACATAAATTAATAATAAATTGCCTTTACTTTAATTTATGAATACTAATTACCATCGTTTAAAGTAATACTTTGATTATTTAATAACGTTTGATAAATTGCGTCCGATTCAATAAATTTTCAATAAAGAATTAATTGCAGGATACAGTAAACTATAAAAACCATGTTAACATCGCACATAAAGCAAAACATAGTAAATTAAATGCCGTTATAATTACGCAATATCATTCGATACACGATGTTGTCTTGATTGGCCCGCAACATATCGCATTATTAACGCTATCCATAATTTTTAAGATTTTCATAATTTTTTAACAGTTTGATAACCTACAATCTACAATGCATTTACTAGAGTCTCAAACACGTGATGCCTGCGACATTCATATGAATTTTTAACCGACTTCAATAAATGAGGTTCTTCCATCCATCAGTCTACAGATGTCCACTGCTGGACATACGCCTCCCCACAAGAATCCCACTCGGAACGGTCCAGTGCCACTTGCATCCAATGGTTCCCTGCGACTTTGAGAATGTCGTCAGTTCATCTAGTGGAGAGTCGTCTTACGCTGCGGCGTCCGATTCGTGGTCGCCACTCAAGAACCTTTCTTCCCCAACGGTTGTCGGTTCAACGAGCGCTGTGGACTGTCCATTGCCATTTCAACGTGCTAATTCTGCGGGCTATGTCGGTTACATCCATTCTTCCACGGATTGCCGTGTTCCGGATTTTATCACGTAGAGAAATACCGAGCATAGCCCTCTCCATAGCACGTTGAGCGACTTTAAGCTTTTTTATGAGACCGACATTTAGAGACCACGTTTCAGTGCTGTAAGTAATCACTGGTAACACACAATGGTTATAAACCTTTGCTTTCAGGATGAGGTTCTTAATTAGTTGAAATCTTTTTTTATGTATTTTACGATTACTCGAAGATCTTGTTCCATAAGGTATTCACAGTCTTATTCTTCGCATTTCACGCAACACTTTTACATCGTGCGGTTTTTTGAGCAGCTACTTTTTATTTCTTTTTAACTAAATAAAAGCCTTTTAAAATACTTCTTTTACATATATTTTCTGAACTTTTTAGCATTATATTATTTTGTATGTGTTAAATATGTATATAATCATCCGGAGTATATTTTGATAAAATATATACATAATAAAATATGTATATAGATACGTACCAATGAAATATGAATATTTTTATAGATGTATGAATTGGTTATATAAATAAGAACCTGATTAAAAAATATTTGATGAACGAACCTACAACTAATGAAAATAAAAAAGGAAAAATAATAAAATAGGGAAGACCAAGATCAAACTGGGTTAAGGAACTATATTTTTTCATTGCCTTGCTTTGCCACTATCTATATATTCTTTTTACCTTGCTTTTTTATAAATGAAAATTAGTTATATCGATTTATCGCTAAAGGTTGTAGTTATCCTTATTAAAGTAGGTATGTTAATTTGACCTAAGGTAACCTTGTGAAGAGAGAGTAAATTGATAATATTATTAAAAAAAAACCTCTATGTTGGTACTTATTTCAATAATTTCACAAATTCGAATAGTATCATGAATAATAAAATACACATAACTCATCTTTAAAGCGTCATCAATAACATCTTGAAGGACAACCACAGACTATATAAAGACTACTTTTTTTTGTATGTAGAGATACGTTGACGCACATAGATTTTAGCGGTTTTTTGTTAGATGTTGGAAAAATCGTACGATTTTTTTATATAATGATAGATTGACATTTGGGTTTTTATCTTAGGAATTTCGAAATATAATAATAGATTAAATGTAGATGACTCATATTTTTTTTCAAGAAATATAGGAAATATAAATCTAATTACATATTTCATTAATTAATTCATTCATATATGTCCCACTACCAGCCTCTTCCAAAATAGAAGGGATATTGTCGTATTGCCATATTTATACTAACTCTTAGGATCAGCGGGTCCTAAGAGTTAGTATAAAGTTTTGTTACAAGTTTTCCTTCTCTGGCATAAATGTCATCTGCATACGGCTAAGTGACATAATATGTCACTTAAATACATTACGAATAGCAATCCTTGTGGTGACACATATACGCGGCCATTTCGTAGCCGCGAACGAAATGGACGGATAGCATCTAGACCGTAGCCTACCACAAATAGACAAAATTATGAACAAAAAGAAAACCGACTTCAAAGAAAAAATAATTCCAAAACAAATTAATATGCACTAAAAAGCAAAAAAAATAATAGCGTATTCTTCTACAACTAGATGAAATGAAAAATATTAAAGTACTTAAAAGTCAATCACATTATTACGATAGTATAATGTAGTTACAATTATTGTTATTTTTGGAGTCGGTGTCAACTAAAGTAGGTTTGTAACTACATCTTATATCTTTAAACGAGCAATTCTTGTATATATATATAAAAATGAATCCCTGTTTTCCTTGGTCACGCCATCACGCGTGAACGGCTGGACCAATTTCATTAATTATTTTTTTGTTGTATTTGTTATTATCAGGAGAAGGTTCTTATGAAAGAAAAAATAAGAAAATTGCCCAAGAAATTAGAAAATTCAAGAATACTTAACCATCATATAAAATTATTTCTAATCTAACCGCTGTGCACAATATAAACTTTTTTAATGTAACCTTATGACGTTTAACATAGAATTGACAGAACGCGTGCTGCAAATATCGTCAAAGAGGAGGTAAAAAAACTGAAAATTGTTTAAAACAGGTGCTTCGGTTGGAGTTATTTTATTAATAAAATACATGTAAAACAATTAATTCATTATTTCTTACAGAAATGATGTAAGAACACTGAATTTCTTAGTGCACATCAGGGTAGGTAAGTTCAGAGCCATCACGCCTAATATAAAAAGTCAATTTAATATGGAGTTTTGGTAATTAAGATACATGTTACTAATATAACAAGTGATATACTTAGTTATTAAGAAGAATACAATAGTTTTCTTTAATTTACAGTTGAATTTTCGTTTTTGAGAATGCCAGCAATTAGACGTACAAACTTAAGTTGTAAGTATTGGGTCAATGAACGTTGTATGCCAATATTGCAAGGCATTTAAGTTTAAAAATTAGGACCTGGATTATGTAGCGCGAGCGCATTTGACGCCATTGGTACCGCCGTCAGAGCCATTACATTCATTGATTTCATACGCATAAGGAAAAAAAATAAGTATGTTGTATATAGGAATTAGAATAATAAACATCGAATTCAATATTCATAGTTAAGACATGACAACGTCTGTCGGGTCAGCTAGTATATATATATATACTAGCTGATATAGAGATATATATATATATATATATCTCCAGAATCTCGAATACGGCTCCAACGATTTTCATGAAATTTAGCATACTAGAGGTGTCTGGGCCAAAGAATCGATCTAGCTAGGTTTTATTTGTAGAAAATGTTGTTTTGTCGGTGTTTTTAGCTAATCAATACATGACATAAAATGTCAATAGAATAAGAATTTAAATTTAGCGGTCCAATCGCATTCAAACAGCGTGATATCGAATCTCGGTGTTATTATTATTATTCTGTATTTATATTCTTTTCATTATTTCATCATTTTTGAAGTGAAACTCCTTTGCGCGCATGAGGTTAATTTTTTTACGGATGAAACGCAATTTAGCGTCACGAAGATGAGCAGCGTTTTTGTCGAAGAATAGGGAGAGAGCGATTTAGACCGATTGAGAAAGAGTGAGAAAGGGCGAAAATAGCACGAAGCACAGCCATGGGGCGAGAGTAGGGAGCAAGCGAGTGAGAAAGATCGAGTTTTTTTTTGGACACATGGAACCAAAGAAGTTTCACTTCTGACGTGCGTACTTAGTACTCACGCTATTATTTTTTATTTTTTATTAATACATATATGTATATCTAAATAAGTTCGTTAAAAATACAATTTACGAAAAAAAAAATATATCGAGCAAACCTCGGTCAACCAGATATTACATACATAGTTATCAGTGTGATGTGCTTGTGTCCTCCCAAGTTATCGGTTGTTCAGTATTGGTTTTTATGCTATCTGTGTCGGCAAATGATTAATGATTTCATGTTTTTATTTCGTCACTTAAAGGATCTAATAAAAATTCATAAATACAAAATGTATCATTATATAAATTGTTATCAAGAACTAGTTTTTTATTATTTGAATATGAGTATGTGTATGATGACATTTTAAATCATATTGTCTATTTCTATAATTATTAATTATTAATAATTATTCGACATTATATATTTAGATATAAGTATTATATTTACATATATTTTATATATTTACTTAATTTTTCACATTATTATTTTTGTTACACACATTATATATTTTAGGGTGGACTGTTTCTTCGTGTGTTACTAGGAAATTAAGAATCGCAGTTCTTTTCGGTATCTCTACATACATCAAAAATTTACACTATAGCTTTTCATCTATATAAATAAATTCAAGTGTCTCTTTGTAATGTCGAAATAATAGGTTTTTCATGCTCACACGGCACTTATTTATATAATACCTACTAAATAAATAAAAACCAATTAAATACAAATAGGGAAACCTCATATACAAATAGGGAAAATGGTATTACATTTTTAACGATGATCTTCATAAATTTTCAATGTAACCACGTCGAAAATACCAGTTTTGAAACAAAAAAAAATCACAATAAAATCATAATTGACGAATAAAAACATACAGTCGAATTAAGAACAATCCTTTTTTAAGTTGGTTAAAAATCCACGTTATGATTTCAGAGATTAAATAAGGAGGCCCTTTAGTTTCATCTATACTAATAAATAAAATACCATCAAAAACAAAACTTGTAAAAAAAGCCAAGCCTCGCAACTGCGTTCTTCTACCATAAAAAGTTGTGAGATCCATGTTATACCAAGTCGGTTAACTCATTCAGTCCCTGCTTAAGGGACCTTTCTTCCTCTTAAGTTATTACGAAAATAGCTAACCTAACAACTTCTTATAGTGACTATATCAATATTAAAGATGTTTTATGTCTTAACTAAACCCACCGGCGGAGGAGTCCTGTTGGCGGTGTCCCTGGACATCGCCAACGCCTTCAACAGTCTGCCATTCAGCTGCATCAAGGAGGGGCTGAGATATCACGGGGTGCCCGTGTACCTCAGGCGGCTGGTGGCAGAGTACTTGGAGGGGCGCAGCGTCCTCTACGTTGACCGAGTAGGGGACGTTGTGCGAACGCCCATGACGTGCGGGGTCCCGCAGGGGTCGGTTCTGGGTCCGACCCTGTGGAACATCGGCTACGACTGGGCGTTGAGAGGAAGCCTCCCACCCGGGCTGAGCGTAATTTGTTACGCCGACGATACACTCGTCACAGCCCGGGGTGAGACGCTAGAGGAGGCGGCACGCCTGGCAACTCTCGGCACCGAGGAAATTGTCAGGCGGATCGAAGCGCTGGGGTTGAGGGTAGCCTGGAAAAGATGGAGGCCCTTTTGTTCCATGGCCTCCGTACCGCCGGGCCTCCCGCCGGCGCTTCGATCACCGTGAAGTCGGTCACCATCAGCATCCAGGCCCACATGAAGTACTTGGGCCTAGTGCTCGACGGGCATTTTTGGTTCCGGGAGCATCTCCATCGACTTGTTCCCCGGCTTGTCGGCGCGGCGTCCGCCCTTTCGCGGCTGATGCCGAATGTGAGCGGACCCAGCGCTACGTGCCGACAGCTGTACGTGGGGGTGATCCGGTCGATGGCCCTGTACGGCGCACCGGTTTGGGTGGGGTCCCTGACCGTCCGTCTTAGGGCCCTCCTGTGGCGACCACAGATGGTCATGGCGGTCAAGGCCATACGCGGTTACCGCACGGTGTCGACGGAGGCAGCGTGCCTCCCGGCCGGAACTCCCCCGTGGGACCTGGAGGCGGAGATGCTCGCCGACATTTATCGGCGGGTGTCGGAGACGCGCGCCCGCGGCGGCATGGTCTCCCTGCAGGAGATCACCGCCTGGCGGGTCGACGCCCGTCGAAGAGTCATTGCCCGTTGGGCAGTCCGGCTGGAGAGTCCTCAGTACGGTGTCAGGACCGTCGAGGCCTTCCGACCGGTGCTGATGGAGTGGTTGGAGCGGACGCACGGGGTGCTTTCCTTCCGACTGGTGCAGGTGCTGATGGGGCACGGTTGCTTCGGGAAGTACCTGCACAAGATTGTCAGGAGGGAGAGCACACCATCCTGCCACCACTGCAGTTGCGACGAGGACACGGCGCAGCACACGCTCGAGGAGTGTGCTGCATGGGAGGGGGATCGCCGTGAACTCGTCGCAATTATCGGTGCCGACCTGGCGCTGCCGTCCATCGTCAGGGAGATACTCGTCAGCGTTAGGAACTGGGACGCGGTCGCCGCCTTCTGTGAGGCCGTAATCTCACGGAAGGAGGCGGCGGATCGTGTGCGAGTAGAGCTCCTATTCGGCGACACGTTCCGCCGCCGGCGACTCGGGCGGCGCAGGCGCGAGTATCTGCGCCTAATGCCGCCCTAGCCGAGGCCGCGGGTGATCGGACCGGGGAATTGTCCGTCACCCGCACTGTGGCTAACCGCGCGACGGCGACCGATGTCCCAGGACGTCGAGAGGTGAGGGTACTCGAAAGGGTATTCCGTCGGCCGACCACTGACGACAAGTCACATCTGCTCCGGTGGTCGGCCCAACAACGAGGTGACATGGGTACGGGTGGGTTATGGGCCCGCGCGCCGTCCTTTCATCGCGCCGGATGGACTGAACCGCGCGTGCGCTTACCATAGCCCACCCATAAAAAAAAAATGTCTTAACTAAACAGAATGACTTGGCAATCGCACAAAAACACAATGTACCTCACAAGTAATACATATTATATTAAATTGTACTAAACATAGTGTATGTTTGTTCCGAGTAATCTTCAAAACGGCTGAACCGATTTCAAAAATTCTTTCACCAATGGAAAGCTATAATACCAGGGAGTAAACTAGGCTATATTTTATCCCGGTATTCCCATGGGAACGGGAACTACGAGGGTAAAACGACTAAAACCGAAGCGAAGCGTCGGCGAGTGGCTAGTACAAAATAAATATCAGTAATTTCTACAGCATGATTAAAATAAATAAATGTATGAATCTGACCGTGACGTTAACATGGCATCCAAAGTTATAAATACTCTTTACGAAAAAAAGGCACATAATTTATTTTAAACTAAGTGTGGACTTCTTTACGACCTCAAATTATACGTTATAATAGTTTTAAGCTGTAATCGAATAATGTTTTGCAAATTATAGCAACGCGCTGAATAATATGGCAATTATCTTTAACCAAGGGTTTTTTTTTTATTGCCAACGGCGGCAAACGAACAAGCAGCACACCTGATAGTAAGTAATACTGCCGCACATAGAGCTTTGCAATACCAGGGGCACAGCCAGGCCGTTGCCACCGTGAGGAAAATATTCTTCTGAAACCTCTTCTTAAAAATATATCCCAAGTGTGCGTTAAATTCTGGATCTCGTATCTACCTCAAGAACTTTTTGTTAATATTTTAGACTAGCTACCCGATATCGCTTTGACCCCACAAAACCCGCCTGAACAGTGTGATATAGTAGGTCAAATTTCCTCCCAATACGGAGGAGGTTGGAGCCCAGTAGTGGGACGTACATGAGCTGTGATGATGATGATCTATCCAGTACATTAACGATTAAAATCTGTTTATTCGTTACTTTGGCTTTCCACGGTCTACCCACCTTACGTAGAAATCAAACCCGCGATACTCCGTATTTTAACCAACCACGCCATCTGTGTATTCATATAATTACAGTATAAACTCTATGTAACGACACTCAAGGGACTGAATTTTTTGACGTTATAGAGAATTGTCGTTAATTGGAGTGAAAAACAAAATTGATATTATTTTACTATTCTAATATTTATTAACTAATATAGTGCAAATTTTACAAACGTAAAAACATGATTAAGATAACGTTTAACAACTTAACGATATCTCAGTGGCTGAAGTAAACATGTGCAAGTCAATCACACAAAAAACAAAAGAGAATTTTTTATAATGTTTCGTAGGCCTGTTGAAGTAAACACGTGCTAGATAATAAAATAAAAAAACAACAAAGCAGAGAACGTACACAACTGCGGTTCTTACTAATTTTGGCAATTAAGAAAGTACTGCTCAATGCTAAATAATGCCTTATTGTCGTCGTTATTTCGAGTGAACGTAATACTATATAGAGTGTATCATTGTATGGATAATATGGCAAACCAACCAAAATCAAGTCATTTCGATGTTTTAAGGAGTTTGTCGTTAAATCGAGTGACGTTATAAAGAGTTTACACTATATTCAAGAGTGGTAGGACCACACTGTCGACAGTTATCTGTCTACAGCCGCGGGCCGGTCCGTCCGGGGTAGTACCACACTCTCGCAGAAAATCGACGTCTGAGTAGTAGCGATTTGTTACTGCGCTTCGTTCGGTGAGCGAGAGAGCCGGAAGCCCAATTTTAAGAGGGTGTTTGCGTGTGGAGGGTTTTGGTGGTGCCCTTGGTATCGCCGAGCCTCAATGCACTCATTCCCACTCTCTTCACTTCCTTCGCGGTAGGCAGCGGCCTTGTAAAGATCCATGAGCGACAGCAACACTTACCATCAGGTGTGCTGTTTGCTCGTTTGCCACCGTTTGAAATAAAAAGAAAAAATATATTGTCATATTATTATTGATTTAACAGGAAGCACAATGAACTTTGCATTTGCGTGATAGCAACATATAAGTACATATAACTTACAATTTCATCTCATTATTTCATCTCATTCTATATACGTCCCACTGCTGGACTCAAGCCTCCTCCATAATAAGGAAAATTGACCAGCTATACCACGCTGGTCAAACGTGTTAGCACAGGGTTTTGTTTCGACTTGTCCTACTTTTGTATAGATGTCATATGCATATTATATCCCTTGGTGGTCTTTTACGACGCCCACGGGCAAGATATTATTAAGGTGGTGAATTGTATTCTCACCCTGCCACCACATGGGAATACGATTTGCACGACTATAAGTATTTAGAGACTAGCAATCCGCCCTCTCTGCGCTTCGGTTTCAGTCATCTTTCCTGCGTAGTTTTCGTTCCCGTGGGAATAATGGGATAAAATATAGCCTAGTTTACTCCCTGATATTATAGCTTGCCATTGGTGAAAGAATTTTTGAAATCGGTCCAGCCGTTTTGAAGATTACCTGGAACAAACAGACAGACAGACAAAAAAATATAAAGTGTATTTTAGGCATATGTATAGTTAGTATTTAACCGTGTGAGCATGAAAAAAGCCCATTATTTTGACATATCAAACAGACACTCTAATTTTATTTATTGGTATAGATATAGATTTTTGTAAATCATCTTATTGCCATAACAGCTTCATGAATGCATAATCCCCGTATGGCAACGTTTCACGTAGTAGTCATAAAATCAGCTATCGTATTCAGACGTTATTCAGCCGCGTGGCGAAATAAACAAAATTTCCCCTCACTGTTTAGTAGGTTGGTGTATGCATCTTAGTTGAACGCATATGTGCTGTAATGAGGAAAGTTATTAAGAAAGAAATAGCTCAAGTGTCGTACAAAGGATCTGGGGTGAATGAACCTCGTTGCCGATTCATTCTATTTGCACGGGAAATAGGGGACGACTGTAGGTCTATAGCCTAGGCCTATTTACCCACCCGCACAGCTGAAGATTTAAGTCTTTTTATTCAGTAAAACCTAAATATGATGATTTTTTTTTCACCATCACGCTTTTTTAATAATCTAGGCTTATCAATCTTTTTTATTTCGCTCCAGCCATTTAGGAGGAGTTCAGTTACGTACACACTGACAGACTCTTCTTAATAATAATGCCAGATAATTATTGTAAACAGAAAATTTGTAAAAAATACCGTGATAAATAAGTTATGATTTTTAAGAACAATGAGTTACTGAACTTGGATCAACTGTCAAGGTAATGCCATGAATGCGTTCGTTCGTTCACAGTGATCTATTGTAAGCCATTCACTATGCTAAATTCCTACCGTTCTTAACAAATAACAATATATTCAGAAATTAGTGGCCATAAATGACTTAATGATTTCATATATAATTAACTAATAAAGTTATTAACCTTGAAAATCTTCTAATCGGGTTAAAATACGTACATTATATTGTTATATCAAAAATCCGTGTAGTAATGAAATTAGAATACAATTACACACTATCTTGTCCGTGGGTGTCATAAAAAATGACTATGGGATATAATACGCATATAACATCTATGCAGGAGAAAAAAAACTTGAAATAAAACCCTGTTCCTACAAGTCTGACCAGTATTGTAGACTCCCTCCTATTATGAAAGAGGCTTGAGCTCAGCGGTGGGGAGTATATGGGCCGAAATGATGATGTTAATTAAAATTTAACTCTCTCTTACTAACCTTTATGGATCTGAAAGCCTCTTCATCATCATCGCAGCCCACATACGTCCCACTTTTGGGCTCGGGCCTCCTCCACAATGGGAGGGAATTTGACCTACTATACCATGCTGGTCAGACATGTTGGTATAGGGTTTCATTTCGAGTTTTCCTTCTCTTGCGCAGATCTTATGTGCATATTATATCCGTTAGTCGTCTTGTACGACATCCACGGGCAAGATAGGGAGTGGTGAATTGTATTCTTACTCCGTCACCACACGGATAAGCCGAAAGCCTCTTGGGCTTAATTATTATCTTATACTAGCTGACCCAACAAACGTTGTTCTGTTCAAATAAAATAAAAGGAATTCTCCTTGAAATCGACAGCAGCGCCACCTACCGGGTCCAATTGTGAATCCAAACCATTCTCAAATCCCCTTGAACACCTTGTACACACAAAATTTCATCAACATCGGTCCAACCGTTTAGCATACACACGTACACAAAAAAATATATATATAGAGATTGAGCCACAATACATATATTTTACCAAGGTCACTGAGTGGTCATAAAGTGTTAATACAATAGTAATCACTTCTTCTTTTCCCATGTGTGTCGTAATAATTGATTAATTCTCATAAGCTGTTAAGTTCACTTAAAAGAATGCAAACTTGAAATAATATACTATGCTAACTCGTGTGACTAGTATCGTATGGCAATTAATAAGTTTATGCCTGATGCCGCCCTGGCAGAAGCTACGGGTGACCGGTGCGGGGATTTAGTCTGTCACCCGTAGAGAGGCTGACCTCGCGATGGTGACCGGCGTCCCAGGAAGGGGACGTCGATGGGAGAGGGTACTCCCTCGGGGTATTCCGTCGGGTCGACCACTGAAGTCAAGGAACTCTGCATCGGTGGTCGGCCCAACGACGAAAGCGACGTGCTATCGGGTGGGTTACGGGGCCACGCGCCGCCCCTCTTGTCACCCCGGACGGAGCCGGGCGGCGGGTGCACTCATCGTAGCACACCCCAAAAAAAAATGGCAATTAATAAGTGAATTCGTGAATTTCGTCTACAAGAGATCCTACACAACAATATGTGATCTAAAAAATTATTTTAAGCATTATTATTTAGGCATTATTTAGGCATTATACACTCATTTGCAAAAAAAAACGGGCACCTAAGCAATGAACCATTTCAAATGTTAATATTTCTTTGTTTGATAATTATAGGTAGTTTTATCCACACAATTTGCTAAATTAATAAGAAAATAATCGTTTTCATCAGTATTTCTTAAAATTTAGATACAATTTATGGGAAATAATGCTAAACCTCGCTAGTAGTGTATATTCGCTAGTAGTGCATATGCTCATGAAGTAAAAATAAAAAAGTTTTTTTTGTTTGTTTTTCTTTAATAAAGTAAAAGCAGATAAATGTTTAGTATCGAGTGTGACCCCCTCTAGCTAAAATCACAGCTTGAATTCGTCTGGGCATGCTAGCGAGTATATCCCGGATACTTGCTTGCGGAATACGTTCCCACTCCGCAGTAATCACATTCTTCAGCTCTCTGATGGTCTGCGGAGCCGGGTGTACTGATCTCACACGCCGTTTCAGAACGTCCCAGACATGCTCTATGGGATTGAGGTCGGGACTTCGAGCTGGCCAATCCAAACGACGAATGCCGACCTCTTGCACATACGCATTAACATCGCGGGATCGGTGGGCGCGAGCATTGTCGTCCATAAAAATCGAGTCTTCACCTAGAGCGGCCAATGCGGGTTGTGCATGAGAAATTAGAACTTCCGTTATGTATCGATGCCCAGTCAGTGAGCCGTTTTCAATGAAGACTAACTCTGTACGATCCATTGAATTTATTCCTGCCCAAAACATAACAGAGCCCCCACCATAAGGTGTGATTTCTTCGAAACATGCCTCTGCAAAGCGTTCTCCTTGTCTTCTTAGCACTCGCCGACGTCGATCTTCACCGAACAGAGATATCCTGGCTTCATCAGAGAACAAAACCCTATTCCAATCGTCTTGAGTCCATGATTCACAATTTCTAGCGAACCTAAGCCTGTGGACTCTGTGCTCACGGAGTAATTTGGGGCCGCGGGCCGGGCGGTGACTGCGTATATTGGCAGCGAGAAGCCTCCTCCTGACCGTCCATAGACTAATATGCACATTTCTTACTTCTTGGAGGTTGTTCTTAAGATCCACATACGAAGATTTGCGATTTCTCAATGCGCGACTCACAAGAAAACGATCATCCCGTGGTTGGGTACATGGTTTTCTTCCAGAACCAGGCCTTCTCTCGACGGAACCAGTCTCCTGATATCGCTGCCAGGTCCTTTGGACTGTCGAGCGACTAACATTTAGCCTCCTAGCCACGAAACATTGGCTGCAACCCTCTTCAAGCAGCGCGATAATTTTGGTAGCTTTTACCACTTTATCTACCATTTTTGATACAGCCAAACAGCATTAAATAAAGCTTTGACAGTCAAGGATATGAAATTAATCGATAAAAATTGAATAAAAGTTATGAAAGTCGATGTTAACTTCTGGAACTTCGCACCAAAAATGTAGGATAAAAAGGGGTTTTCTGTAAAAATGAACATCAAATGAAAAATTGAATTTAGAACGTACTTTTTTAAATACCACAGCATTTTTAAAACCGGCCAGTAACGTGTACAAACGATTGAAACCTTTTTGGTATTGTATCTTTTTAAATATGAATGAAAATCAAAACCGCCCGTTTTTTTTGCAAATGAGTTTATTATTAAAAAAATTATTTAGGCATTATTATAAAATGACAATGTACATTAATATTATAAAGCTGAAACGTTTGATTGGTTGAACAAGATCTAATCTCAGAAACTTCTAGTTCGAATTATATATTAGCGTGTGTCCCGGTGTCCTGAAATACAGGCTACAACTAGGCAGGCACCAGTCTTGTACAATATGTATGATTCGGTATTTCTTTTTAAATTGTGTATATTATTATTTCCAAATTATATACATATGATATTGAGGTGAGAAAATAAATTATTATTATTATTGTATCTCCTCTTATTTTCACGGGATCTTAAAATTGGGAAGACACCCAGTCCTTTGATAGGCTTATACGGGGACATGGATTTATCTGAGGACCTGCCGCAGCAATATCGCGAAGATAGTTATTTAGTTTAGTAAGGGCATATATAAAAACAGAAATGTCTTGCTCTTCTCAAAACTATCTTATCAGGTATCCTGCCCACGCCGAACTAAGCTCAAAACGCTCTACTCCGCTCTATAACGACAGCAAATGCAGCACGAGACACCTATTGAAAAAAATATGCGTGAGAATTTATAAAGATTACATATAACTAACAAATGCTTGTATGTATGGAATAGAGCCGACGCTAGCTGTGAATTATGATAATGCCTTAAAATATAAGCAGTCATATAGTAAACAGTCAACGCTGCGGAAACAACAAAAATAATATATAAATGCACGCTCCAGTTACACCTTTCTATAACGGTAATGTTATCGCTAGGCCCAACTACTATTATTCTTATCCCAGTTTGAGTTACACTAATCTCCCTTGGATCACGTTTCTACATGTCTTTTTTAAGAATTGCCATAATAAAATATTCTATTCAAATATATCTTACATTTTCATATTAACATAAAACTAGAGTTATTTATATTATCTGTTTTATGATGGAGTAAAAATGCCACGGCCTTTTCTTACCCGTGGGTAATTGTAAAAGACGACTAAAGCACGCAAGCAGATAACATCAACCGCAAGAGGGCAAATCTATACCAATAAATAAAATTGGAGTGTCTGTTTATAATGTCAAAATAATAGGCTTTTTTCGTGCTCACACGGTTATTTGCACGACACCTATGCCTAAAATACAGATAAAAAAAATCTAAAATAGCAATTAAAAAATTTTTGTCTGTCTGTCTGTTTGTTCCGGGTAATCTTCAAAACGGCTGGACCGATTTAAAAAATTCTTTCACCAATGGAAAGCTATAATATCAGGGTGTAAACTAAGCTATATTTTATCCCGGCATTGCCACGGAAACAGGAACTACGCGGGTAAAACGACTAAAACCGAAACGAAGCGAGGGCGGGTTGCTAGTTCGAAATAAAACCGTATACTAACAAGTTTGTCCAACGTAATATAGTAAGGTCGATGTCCCTTCCACTATTGAGGAGGCTTGAGCCCAGCAGTGGGACGTATATGAGACTGGGTTGAGATGATGATTAACCATACAGAGGCACTTACATATTTTGAATTTTATATATTTTAATAAATATATTTATTACTCTTACTTCTAACGCGGCCTTCAGTACGTAGATCCGGCCAAACAGTGGGCTTATCTGACTTTTAAATTTATTTTTTAATTACAACGTTTTGGTAATTAAAAATTGAAAATCAATAAATTAGTCCTATTATCTAGTAAGCAAGTGCTGTACTACCACTTCAATTTATGTGGGTATTATGTAAACGAAAAGGAGGTACGCCAAATATTACGTTATACTGACATACGTAGCCAGTGTGGTATAATAAGTTGTCTGAATAAAATATGCTTAAAACATTACAGACTAAAATAGACGGTTGTATGTAATACTCTTGACTTTATAATTAATTATTCACGATCACACGATTCACATTCTTATAAAAATGTGTCCCAAGGTTGATTTATTATAATTTAACGCCTATTGTCTTATTGCTACTTAGTGAATGCGTTTAATTTCTTTTGCATCGTAAAAAAAATGGTAAAGTAAAACATCTATCTTATGGTATATTCTTCATTAGCCATCCGTCCTCGCTGCGTTTCAGATCCAGTCACTTAGCATCCATTTAAATTTGCAAGATCTCCTAAGATATAGTCTCGGTTTCGAATCACGATTTGGGCAAAATTTCATAGAGGTTTTTCTGGAAAGAAAATTAGCTTAAGTTACTCCTTATATGGACGGCTACGTGGTAGTAAAATACTATCAGAATCAGCCTAGACATTTTGAAGAAGACCCAGAACAAACAGACAGACAGACAAAAAATTTTAAACTGAGGCATTTAGGCAAAATAGGCTCGCCTTATATTCTTCTTTTTCTTAGCCCATAACCTCCAGTTAAGATAAAATAGCCAGCTACAATTGCTGGCAGACGAATTGGCATAGCAGTTCTCCTTGCATTACATGAGTTTTCTTTCTCCGTCCTCCTCCGTCCGGAGAAGAGAGCTCATGTAATTCGTGTGACTATATGACCAAATCTGGATGTTTTTTACATTTCTGCTTACAACACAAAATGGACAAAGCGTAAGGCTATAAACGAGAAAAATAAGTTTAGTATGTATGTGTATATAGATTTTTTAATATGCTTTAAAAATCTTTCAAATACAAATATTTCAGATAACTAAATAAAACTTTAAATATGTACCAAAAATAACTTTAAATACTTCGAGAACAAAATGCACAATAATTTCAATATTAGTATGTCTCATGAATTTCGCATGTTCTGAGAATTCTGAATGTTTATTGTTCCATTATATTCATTAATTCTAGCGAACTGTTAGTAGCTTATTATTGGTGCCTGCTTGGTATTTAAAACTTTTGAAGTGTTCTTAGTAACTTTATGATATGCAATATATTTTAAACATTATATCTTCAATTTATTGTAAGTATATTGTAACTGATATTAAACATACAAAATTTTTGCTTAACTTACACGAACCCAATCTGTAATTTGATACAAGCAATGTTTACAAATTTATATCCTACAATCTTATCCCACAATAAAAGCATTCGTATAGAATGATTTGTAAAGATATTATTTTTATTTAGCCATAACCAGTTTTAATATTCACAGATTATTTTGTTCGATAATAATGGTTCACTTATCAGTAATTTCGCAGTAATATGTGTGTTTTTGAAGCAGTGGTAATTGATTTTGTGCTTGAAAAATAGATAAAATAAATTAGGTTTAAGGAACGTTAACTATGTTCCTTTAACTTAATTTTAAAATCATATTTAATTAATTACAGAGTAATTGCCTCCAAATACAATAGCTAAAAAATTCGCTTACATAAATAAACCAACTAAATTGCGATGCAGAAAATCGGGATAGCGACATCTACGCATCACGCCAAATCTCAGGTGCTGATATAAAAAATCGCTAATCCTATAAGTATAATGGGACAAACTATTTAAATTACAGCATTATCGTCGATCCATGAGAAGTTTCAAATTAATGTGAAGTTTACAAGAGGCTGAAATTCACGTTCAAAAATACAGATACAAACATAGTTAATACTAGCAACCCGCCCTCGCTTCGCTTAATGGTTATAGTCGTTTTACCCGCGTAGTTCCCGTTCCCGTGGGAATACCGAGATAAAATATAGCCTAGTTTACGCCCTGATATTATAGCTTACCATTGGTGAAAGAATTTTTGGAATCAGTCCAGCCGTTTTGAAGATTATCCGGAACAAACAGACAGACAGGCAGACAGACAAAAATTTTTTATTTGCTATTTTAGGCATAGGTGTCGTGCAAATAACCGTGTGAGCATGACAAAAGTCTATTATTTTGACATTATAAACAGACACTCCAATTTTATTTATTGGTATAGATATAGATAAGCGTGTTAAAAATTTAATTTTATGTTAAAGAAACTCAATTTACAAATAAGCATTTAATTTTAATAACATTAATCTATTTAGTGTGTGAAATCAGATAGATCCAATGCATAAAGTTATCATCAAATCATCGACTAAAACAATATAAAAATATAAAATTTTAGTACTGTAGACAGCATTTAATATTATCAAATTCATATTACAAACATGAGACAGCATATTAGTATTCTGCTAAAGTCTAACGGATGATTTTCTCTGTTTTGGAAGGCTGATTTGTGCATATTTCCACGACTACCTACCTCATCAATTCAGTGGCGTACTACGAGGTTCTGAGTTTGAATACATGGTTGGGCAAAAAAGATTTTTGAGTTTCGTGTAGATTTCACAGCTTTAATTTTCCGGAATATTTTCAATAGTAAGTATACTCTACCAATTATTGCCAATAAGTTGTTATACCTAAGCCAAATAACAAAATATAAATGGAAGGTATGCTTCTGATTAACCCTTCGGAGAAAAGGTTTTTTTAGTCGTTTAAAGAACTTACTGTATACATATAGATAATATTCTGAATTTTGATAATTACGGCATACTTATGTTTAGCATCAGAATTGACAAGCAATATTGCGTATAGGGAATGACAACGAAGAACGCAAATAAATACCAATCTATATCTATACCAATAAATAAAATTGGAGTGTCTGTTTGTAATGTCAAAATAATAGGCTTTTTTCATGCTCACACAGTTATTTGCACGACACCTATGCCAAAAAATAGCAATTAAAAAATTTTTGTCTGTCTGTCTGTCTGTTTGTTCCGGGTAATCTTCAAAACGGCTGGACCGATTTCAAAAATACTTTCACCAATGGAAAGCTATAATATCAGGGCGTAAACTAGGCTATATTTTATCCCGGTATTCCCACGGGAACGGGAACTACGCGGATAAAACGACTATAACCTATAACCGAAGCGAAGCGAGGGCGGATTGCTAGTACATATAGTAAAACTGTAGAGATCGAATGTCTGTGCAATGTACATAGAAAAAAAAATGCTAAAAACCAAGTCAGGGGGAATGTTAGAAGTGAAATAGAACACATATTGATTTTTTTATTGTTTTTTGTTTCTCTGTATGTTTGTCTGTTTATCTGTTTGTACGGACTAATCTCCGAAGTTATTAGGCTGATTTAAATGAAATTTTGCATGGTGGTACCTTACATCCTCGGTTAACATTTAGGATACTTTTAATCGCGGCAAATTAAAGAGT
This sequence comes from Lymantria dispar, assembly GCA_032191425.1. Taxonomy (NCBI): domain Eukaryota; kingdom Metazoa; phylum Arthropoda; class Insecta; order Lepidoptera; family Erebidae; genus Lymantria; species Lymantria dispar. The sequence goes on from CM063446.1 coordinate 7,439,141, forward strand.
TCCCGTGCGATAGTTAAAAAACTATAGTAACTTATACAGCTTAGTACACAATCTAATTAATTAAAAATCGATATAAAAAGACTCAAAGACAAAAGACCCTTCACGGGATATATTCTTTTCTAAGGGTGTAAAATAGGGGATGAATTATGTTTTGATATTTCTCACTCTAATACACAATTTATAAATTCATACAACGGCAATGAATAATTAACTGCACTGATAGCATAGTGGTTAAGATACCAACCTACCATGCTAATGTCACGGGTTCAATTGCAAAGGCGGACAATTTTTTGTGTGATCGACAAATTGTTGCTCTGAGTCTGTGTGTTATTTGTGTGACGGACACAAATAGGGGCACTACACCAAATCGACACAAATTGGTTTCGATAACGTTACGAATACTTTGAAGTAAATATTCATGTTAAACCCACTGATTGACCTAAAACTACTTGACTTCGTAATATACAGATATTACTAAACTTTATGCATAAATATCCGTACGGTATTATAAATCTAATCTCGGCGTATATTCATTTTCTAAGAACTAATGTGCAGACGCAACTTTTTTTAATCCATATTTTTTTGTTCGGCCGAACCGCTCCGCCAATTGCGTCATAGTGTCTAATATAAGAAATGAATTTTAACGATGCCTCCTTTTCGGGATCCGTAGTTCAATGATCGTGATTTTTTTAAATTATTCGCACTATCGTGGCGTAATTTTTTGAATTTCAATTATTATTAGCATAATCATGGAAACGGTGAAATATTTACGTTGTGATGGAACGTTATAAATAAAAAAATAAAGTTATAATGATTTTACTCTTTTTTGACTTTAAAGTGCGATTGGAAGGACAACCAGAGTACTTTAGAGTAACCTATGGCTCGCTATTACGTATTATTCGTTACTTTAAGGATGTTAACGATGAGGGCAAAGATCTTTATATACCTACCTACCTACCTATTATCAAAAGTAAGGTTTTTCTGGTGATGTGTAAAATCCGTACCTCGCAGAGTTAAGATCTGACCTGGTTTTTATGACCGTCTATCATAGTCTACATGAGAAATCAAATATCTTAATAAATGCTATAAAAATCCTAGTAAATCCTTATGTTGTCTTCTAACTCTGGGTATCGTACATAAAATAGCAGTCGCTTCCTGAAAACATATCTATTTGGCATACAGCTAGCTAGTTCGTCCGAACTTTATACGATTGGAGGACAATAAATACTCGGAGATATTAATGAAATTTGGGATATTTAATAAATTAAACATTATCATCATTGTATGCATTAAATTTTTCTTCCTTATAAATCAGACTATTGGTACTAAAGTTAGCCTACTGTACCACCCTGGTCAAATAGACGAATATAGAGCTTAATTACGAGTTTGTTTTGCCGCTTTGCCTGCAGTGATGCTATCCGACTATATGTCCCTTTATTTTTAACGATATCCACGAGAAAGAAAGATTTAATGACCATTACATTTTACGCCGTTACCACACAAAATAACTATATACATTTAAGTACAAAATAAAAATATTTCTTACGTATAATTCTAATAGAAACATCTGTACTATAAGATTTCTAAAACTGGCAACAGGTTTTTATTAGTGTTGCCCAAATGCAAGACCAAGACGAGACTTGGACCGGTCTTGGTCTTGGTCTTGCAACATCACACCTGGTCTCGTCTTGGTCTTGGTCTTGCGCACCCAAGTCTTGGTCTTGGTCTTGGTCTTGCGCACCCGAGTCTTGGTATTGCAGCAAGTCTCGCAAAGTTTTGCAGTTAGAATAACGTAACAGTAATTTATCATGGCAATGAAAAATCCAACTAAATTAATCAAATATCCTATCCTATCTATCCATCTGCTAGCCTATAGTTCACTATTGAATACAATACTTACCACTGGAGAAAATTACTCTTCTATTCCCCTGGTGTTCCATTAGACAGCGTTACTACTCTTATGACAGGACTTTCGACCCTATTTTCTTAAGACGTCACCACACGAGGCAGTTGATACAATAAATTTTATGTCATTTTATAATCAATGCGATATTTTACAATTAATGCGATTGTTTATATTCCCCTTCAAGTTAAGTGGTATGTATCTATTGTATTTCCAGTTTAGTTACTGATACTTTGGATACTTGAAAAAACCTGTTGCTCTATTGCCTATATAAATACTTGGCCGCTGGATCCATGTAGCTCTTAATATACTATTTATTCAAGAACATATAAAACTGATTTAAAATTTTATGGTTTTAATACTTGTAAAATGTATGATATTCGTCGTCATCGTCACAGCTCATAAAAGTGCCACTGCTGGGCTTAAGCTTCCTTCCAGTAAGAGGAAAATTGATCTACTATACCACGCTGGTCAGACATGTTGATACAGGGTTTTCTTTCTAGTTTCACTTCTCTTGCACATATGTTATATACACAGGGTGTATCAGGTTATGGGACAACTGTTCATGTATGTTGTAGTTCAACAGTCATAGATCATAATTAGAATGTATATTACACAAAAACAATATAACGTAAAAGTTATAGTGATTACAAAAATGTGTGACTAAGAGTTTATGCCTAAATTTTATGCATTATGTAGGTATGTACAGACAGGATATATGTAAGCATGTAAAATTTCGACAGTATAAATAGGTATTAGAATTGCGCGAACCTTTCAATGGTTACGTAGGTACAAAGGCGACTCATCAACGGTCATCGGCCGATCAGCTGATTTATGTTAAAGCGAAGTTTGTCTTGCTTATGCAAACGTAATCATTGATTTATTCAAACTCTAATGAACATTTAACAAAATACGAATATGTTGTAGATTAAGTATCATTCCTTTATACATTTTAATCAATTTACACGAAAAAACGATGACAAAATTGAGAACTTACATGTCTCTCAATTCATTAACGAATCGATATTTTTATTTCAATTTTTTTTCATGGGTTCCTAACACCATTGCCCGATCCGATTTGATACGACATCCACGGGTAAGAGAGTGGTGAATTATATTCGTACTCTGTCTTTTTTTTTGTGTGTGTGTAGCTGTTGGTCGCAGATGACCTTGACAGCTTAACGCGGTCAATGGGTGAGCGCTGATGGCTCTCAACCCGGTAAGTAAGTTAAGTGAACATCGCCCGAGGGCCTCCCCCTGTGGGGAACGGACCTCGGCTCGGGGCGTCGCTGAGAGCAAAGTGGGCGTGGCCAAGTTTAGGTTAATGACTTTTACGCGGCGCGGTTTTCGACTTCGACGGCGAGGCTGATACCGCGGAGTTTTATCTTTTATCGCTGCGCGAGCTGTGTAGGTCCTTTCTTGGGCGATCATAATAGCGTCATCTTCTTCTTCAAGAAGATGAAGAGGACGTCGGACCGCGGATATTTTTGAGGGGACGTAGTTTACCGCCCCAACCACTAGTGGATTGGGGTGAGTCGTGGCAGAGGCAAAATAGCGCTGGGAGCAACGCTTCATGTACTGCCTGATGGTGATCGTACTCTATCCCTACATGAACATTTATATAGATTAATTGTAGGCATATTTCTATGTCCAACAGTGAACGTTGTTGGGCTAATGAATAAACGGATATGTAAATATGTATAATGGGCAAGAGCACTCTCGTGATTACGGTATTTTTGTCCTTAAGCCTTTCCGAAGAGTAATTCTGAAAAGCCAACACCAACATTGGGAATCGATTGGCCAATAGATGGATATCTCAAGACTGATTTGACTTGCCGTGTAGTGACGGAGTAAGAATATAATTCATCACCCCCTATTTTACCCGTGACTGCGAACCCACGACTAAGGGCTATAATATATAACATCGGTGCAAGAGAAGGAAAACTTGACATGTATGACCTGTTACAACACGGCCGATCACCGTGGCGATTCCCCTCCGTCCACGGCCGATTCTCCTCCTGTTATGTAGAAGACACGAGCTCAACCGTATATAAGCTGAAATGGTGATTTGAATTAAATGCAAGACCGCGAGACTCTTGCAGGCCCAGTCTTGGTCTTGCTCAAGTCTTGCAGGGCCAGTCTTGGTCTTGGTCTTGCAAAAATTAAGCGGTCTTGGTCTTGGTCTCGGTCTCGCATTTCTCGCAAGACCAAGACCAAGACCGCAAGACCAAGACTTTTTTGGGCAACACTAGTTTTTATGTACTGTTTAGAATTATTTCTTCAACAGTACGTACTACTTAGAATAATGCTTACAACAGTGTTGTACTTATACAATCATTAATTTTATTCATCTGTCCATGAATTCATATAAGTTTATTTGCTATTTTGAATGCGCTAATCTATACAATTGGGTTTTTTTTAATTCAGATAGCCTTGTTTATCGAGAAAGGTTATCTGCTTCTTATAAATTTAGTAACTCCCTTACCGAATATCAAAGACTCGATCTCCATTCTGATAGTTCTTTGTATGATTCACAATTTACAAAATTCACCGTGACACATGGATTTATACCTTACTAGTGGTCGCCGTGTGGTCGAAATTCGGTCATAATTTATTTTAATTAATTTTCTACTATACAATTTTCTTTTAATTTTATTTATGTATAATTGTAAATTAAGGAAGCTGTATTTCACTAATAACTAATATATAAGTACAAATGCCTATTAGACATTGTCATCATAATTATGATTATTTAGCATTCGGTACGACCAGAGATTTTAACCGTAAGCAAATGTGTATAAACGTTGCTACGCAACACACTCACACAAACGTGTGTTGTAGTGTGCGTAATGCCTTTTTTAATGAATTTAATGCATTTCTAATCCATTATTAAATGAAATTTCAATTTTATGCACTTCTTCTTGTTATATACTTCAACTGTGTCAAATTTCATACTTGTCCATCCACGTAATTTTCGTAAAAAGGGGTACAAATTTTTTGCTTCACGTATTAATATATAGATTCCTTGCGCCAACTGTTAATAAAGAAGTATGTAAAAAAATTGATATCTATTTGTGTCATCACCCGCAATCGTCACGGCTGCCCAATTTCAAAACACAGTAAGGGACAATTTTTTCAAAATCGATTTTTTAGCATTTTTCGTTTCAATGGAGTCGTGTGAACATGGTTCTATCGATATATGGCGATAATTTAATTTTCTCTTAAAAATATTGAAATTGATAAACCTAGTAAGTGCATTTTTTTTTAATTTGACAAATTTAAAACCAAGTAACTCTCTAAACATTTTTAAAAACCAAGTAAGTGACATAAATTTTGCTTTTGATATTTTTTAATGCATATATTAAATTTTAAAAACCTAGTAAGTACATTTTTTTTCAATTTGACAAATTTAAATCAAAGTCACACTGGAAAAAATTCGAAAATTCTCGTTAGCTGCCTATAATTTACTGTTTTGAAATTGTTTATTAAATCAAACTTATATACGTGTATAGAAAATAAGCTTACCGACCATAGATAATCAGTCTGCAGTAGGTAAAGTTTTTATCTCTGTCTCAACATACTTTATTCTTTTTATTGATTTGGATTGGATACTGGTCACCATTTTTATATTGACGTAAATATTGACGGTGATATAATTCGTAAAAGTGTCCGTTGGAAATTTAATAAAAAATTAATCTTAACTGAACAAAGAGGTAATTATATTTAAACCAGGTTTTATTCAACTATCTTTTACATATATAGATTTATAATGTATATTCTGTAAATTTGTTATAAATGATATTTTGAATATTTATGTTAGAAATTGAAGAATCAACCGTAAGACTTTTCTGAGATAAAATAAAGTTTTCGAATATTTTTTTGCAGCTTAAAATGAACGACTATACTCAAGATAAAGATAATCTTACCAACCAATTACAAGATAGTAGTATTGTTGAACAGGTTATAAATATTGTTGAACAGCCAACTCAGTCAGCTAATGACAGTTTGACAAATGAAAACGAAAACAATGAGCTTGCAGTTTCAAATTCAATTTTTCAACAAAATGATATTGATATTCTAACGAGAAGTATTTCTGGTAAAAGTCTAGATTTAAATGAGAATGACAACAACATCATACAATCTATTGAACCTGAGTCAAGTCAAGATGTTGATGGAAGAGTACAATCGTCCGAGCAGTTAAATGAGCAACGGGAGGATGAAGATACAAGTTCTATTACGTCATCTGCCAATTCAAACGCACAAACTTCCTTAACGTTAGAATTGAAAATTATCTTAAATATCTTTTCTTCATTCAAAAACTTTGTTTTACTGATTTGCTGCGCTGATTTCAAATTAATAACCAAGTAAGGGCACTTACTGTGTTTTTGAATTGGTTAAATATTATTTTTTTTTTTTATGATAGGACAACTTTTAACCTAGTAAGTGCAATAAATATCACAATTAAAGTAAAAATGATATATTTTTTGTTTTTTCATGTTCCCATCCTAATTCCTGACAAAAATTAACGGTCAATTCGTCATTAAAAAACACCATTTAGTGCGGCTAAAAAGTAATAGGTTTTATTGATTTCCTGGGAAATTTTATTTTTGTCCCTTACTGTGTTTTGAAATTGGGCAGCCGGTCATTTTATCACAAATTTGAAAAGTGACGACTAGAGTGTGTAATAACATAGCATAAACGGCAGGAAATTTGTAAGAAATATCTAATATAGCAAAAGCCCAAACGTATCGAACATTTTATTCTGAAAGACGAAGTAAATAAATAGCTTTGAGTAGTACTCACATATGATTGCTTAGGACCGATTTATAGGTGAGAAAGGTATGTTAAAATAGAAAAAAACTTGTATTAAATTTTCATGGTTGAATTTTATATTGTATTTGTGTTACTTATTGGAGTTTAAAAGTAGTTACGTACTTTAATAAAAGTATTTAAATTTCAGTAAACGGAGCTGTTTTACAAAGAATTATTGAATATTCATTATGACTTGTTTGGGAATGCAAAAAGTATATGTTTCAAATAATCCACTAAGTAACATACATAAAAATCAACCATGAGAATTTGACATAACTTTTTTCGATTTCCACGTTGTTACCTCTAAATCGGCTGTCTAATCAACTTTGCAGGTTTACTATAATAGTAAGTACCTACATATAAGCACTAGTTAGAGCCTTTCATTTCGTCTTTCAGAAAATAAAGCAGCTCGAGCATGTCGAGGTGCTGGTCTGTCTGTCAAACTGTCTGGACATAATAATATAGTAGTATTCCATCCGATTTTAAGGATGCTTGTTCTCCTTAGTGGAATATGAATATGTATTATCGTGAAAAAAAATGTGTAACTGTGGAAGTTATATCCCTTTTGAGCTTTGGTACTCACTACTCAGTCACGATTTGAATGATATTTGCCACATTGGTTTATGAATTGGCTAAATTGATTTTTCATTAAAATTAAGGATAAGTATCCTTAAACCCATATTTATTTAGATATTTTTATTTCTCTTTGCAACTATTTTTTATGTTCACGACGATAAAATCATGGCAAAATTCAAGCTGTTATCTAAAAATGAAAAAAAAATATATTTTACGTTTTATTATTACTATATTTTTGACGTTGTTTAATTTCAATGTCTTCACAACTGCCGTGTGGTGATGGAATAAGAATACACTTTACCAGCGTCTCTCTCATCTGTGAACGTCGTAAACGAAGATAATATAGATATTATCGTCGTTTACGCAAAACGCGATAATATCTATGCAAGAGAAGGAAATCTCCAAATAAAACCCTATATCAACCCGTCTTACCAGCGTGGTATAGTAAATCAATTCCCTTCAAATTGTAGAGGAGGCTCGAGCCCAACAGTGGGATGTACATGAGCCGAGATGAATGAAATAACGTCTGAAGTACATATATACAAAAAAATACGCAAGAACCATGGCCATATCTAATATTATAATTGATATAGACAAAAACATTACTACGACGTAATAAGCAGTTTGATGTTAATGATGGTTAACATATCGAGATATTTCCTAAGTAGGTACTTGCTCATATTGGCAGTTTATTATTTGCTATATAAAAAAATAATTTTATATATTATAGTACGCTACGTTTTCCACTCCTATTGAACTATCAACGTCCACTGTTGGACTTGGCCTCTCACGAAGTGTCAATAATGGCTACCTAGTAGGTTAACAATCTCGGTTGCTGTTATGAATTTGCTGTGGTTTTAAGAAATGGCTGAGGAATTATCAAAAGGATGGCATGACGCTTCTTTGAAACTTATAAGACTAATACGATCTCCCTGTGACGGAGTAAGAATACAATTCATCATCCCGGTCAAGAAAAGTAGTAGTAAGACCGTAGGTCTCGTAAAAGACTTCTAAGAGATATAATATGAACACAACATATATGCAAGAGAAGGAAAACTCTAAACAAAACCCTATTGCCAACACGTCTGAACAGCGTAGTATAGTAGATGATATTTCCCTTTCATAGCAGAGGAGAGCCGAGCCCAACATTGGGAAATGATGGCTGAAATGATGATGATAATGCAATTGTCATCTCACCTTCCAAGCATGCCGAGTATAATATTATCCTACCCTGGAAGACGTCAATCCATCGATGAACATCCTTTCAATAGATAGATAACCTGGTAGAATAGATTATCTATCCTATCTATATCTTGACCTTATGAGGGGATGGTTGGATTTCCAATATAATTAATTTTCTAAGAGTTTTTTCTTTTTTGGTATTTCGGATATTCACTAGCTTTGGTTTGATTACGGAGTTCCACAACATAACTATTCCATAGTAAATAAAACTATTTTTACAGATTTTACCGTGTTTGTATTTAATTTTTGACTGCCCGACATGTCAAACACTTTTCAGTGTTCATGGTCACGGACGGTGGACTAAGATGTCTCACGTCCAACTAGCGTTGCCAGGCGTCCGGATAATTATTTTTTTGCGTGTCCGGCCATAATCGGTGTTCGGTTGGTATTAGGCTTTTTACATTTCGCAAACGAGCTAGCGCCGAGCGCAGGCGAGTCGACTGTTGCCATAATAATCCAAAAAGCTTAATTTTACATACATTTTTTATCGTACCTAATAATACTAAAACACAAAATCCTCAATAATGTAGGGTGTCCGGCCTTTCTACCTAAATTTCCGGCCAAACTAGCTGGTCTATCCGGCTATTAGGTTTGACGACCTGGCAACCCTGCGTCCAACAAATCGTCGCTATTACATTTAACCCAAAATTTAATAGCTAATTTCTGTAGCGACTACATATAAATCTTTATATAAAATCCATATAAGTATATGTAATACTCGAGTAAAGATCAGAAATCATTATAACTATTTCACATCAAATTAATAATCCAAGTATCCCACAGCCTTCTAATATTGTGTGACTAATACGGCAAACCTCTATAAGATTATGATCACCTTGAACTTTGAGTTTTATAATACTTTAACGTCATCTATGTTCAACTAATTTGCTTAGTCCATTTACAACCAGTTTCGAATTTAAACTAAATTACATCATAGTTTAAAGTATACTTATTAATGTTGCTACTGAATCCCAAAAGTATCGTTCCACTATTCGGCTCGAGCTTCTACCACAATAGCAGAGAAATTAACCTACTATACTACGATCATACGAGTTGGTATAGGGATTTATTTCCCAAGGTTTCCTTCTCTTGTATAGATGTTATATGCATATTAAATCCCTAAGTCGTCTTTTACGTCACACACGGGCAACATAGGGGGCGATGAAGTGAATTCATATTCTGTCATCATGTGGAAATTTATGTTCATACCTATTTCTGTAAAAAAACTAGATCATTGAAATGTAGGTCTAAATAACAAACAACACTGTCTTTGCATAAATAATTGAATTATAAATATATAATTTGTATAAACAGTTTCAATTCTACGTATGAATTGCTACTGTTGCAGTTGCTATGTCTAGCACCATGTATGAATCAGCAAATTTTATTTCTTGCAAGCTTTTTCTACATTACCTATTTTATAAATTATTTTGCCGAAATAATTTTAATCTCGGATACCAGCTAGGTACATTGTCTAACCCAAAATAATTTAAACCAAGATTACTTAAAATCCGTAAAGTAACTTGATTGAATATGATGTACACCAAGGCTTAAAAAATAAGGGTTATAGACCTTAAAAATACAGAGAAACCCAATGAAAGAATCGTTTTGTTCATACAAGATAAAATTTTTAATCTGTTGATATAGTAGCTATTATTAAATCCACGGAGAAGTACTTCGTACTTACTCCGTGATTACATCGTTAAATACCTTATTTTAAAACGTATAATAAACCTTTATCCATGTGTACCACTGCCGCTCATGGACCTTTGCTAGGCCGCTGCCTATCGTGAAGAAAGAAGAGTGTGAATGCGTGCAATGAGGTCCGGTGACACTACTACCGGCCTGCGGCTATCAACAGACGTACATACACATATCGACAGTGTGGTCCTACCATATTTGCACATACATTTTTTGTAATAAATGTTTTTTTTTGTTTTTATTTTTAAACTCCGTTCCCTGTTACCGCTAAGCAGATACAGTTCTAAGCTTAAAGTTTCGCATATACAAATTCTTAATCAAATTCTCGTATGTCATAGAATTTTACTCAGCAACACTTCACTTCTCTCAAGTTGGGATTCGAAAGTAGGAGTTCATGTTTGGTAGTGGCATACCTAGTTTTATTTACTAAACTTCCAAAACAGTTTTTAAGCTGAAAATTTCCTAATTCTTCTTCTGGCCCTAATGAGCTAAAAGAAGAAATATTGTTTCTCGGTTTTTGACTTAGATGCACTAACAAATGTCCTATTTTCTTTCAGGTAAATACGAGACCCTGCTAGACGACTCGCTACTAGCATTAAACACGATCAACGCTTCTCACATCCAATTCCCTAGGCTGGCCCGCACTTCAGGTACCGCTGAAAAGCTCCACAGGTACTTCATTCAGCTCGACTTACCGCTCATCAGGCGGTTGTACAAGCTATACAAACATGATTATAGAATATTCAACTATGATTTGGACAATATCGTGGGGTTTGACCTTGGATAGTGTTAGTGGAGTTATGTGAAGAATTATTGGTGACATTAAGGTGACAACTAGTCTTCCTTGTTATCCTAATTACCTATGTATCTATGTATATTAGATATATATTAGTTATTATAAATAATAATAAAATTAATATAAATAATTATTAATATGCTTGCGCTATTTTGTGTTATTCAGTTATACCTAATGTGACTATATTTATGAACACGTTGTCTTGCAGGAATAAGTAAAACTATGGACTGCAAACCTAATTAAAGAAACAAGAGCACGTTCCTATCAGTTTCATAAATGACCATTATAAAATAAAACTATTTTAAGGATTTAATCGTGTACGTATTTATTTTAGCGTTCATAGTCACGGTCGGATATGGATACACCCGTAACCATGAACACTAAAAACTGTTCGAAACTGCGGGAAATTTAAAATGAAATACAAATGCGATAAAATCCGTAAAAATAGTTATATTTATAATGTGCAATACTAATGTAAACATCAGAATTCATTACATTAATGATAATTTATGCTCTGTTTGCAAAAAAACGGAATATTTTCATTTTACGGCTCGGAGCAACAGGATAGACATTAGACAACCAGAAACGTATGGTCACGTTTGTTATTTCTCAAAATGCAAGCAAATATTTTATTATGGTTATTTTATTGTACAAATGTAAATTATACTATGATTCAAATCTTATAACATACTAGCAACCCGCCCTCGCTTCGCTTCGGTTATAGGTTATAGTCGTTTTACCCGCGTAGTTCCCGTTCCCTTGGGAATACCGGGATAAAATATAGCCTAGTTTACGCCCTGATATTATAGCTTACCATTGGTGAAAGAATTTTTGAAATCGGTCCAGCCGTTTTGAAGATTACCCGGAACAAACAGACAGACAGACAGAAAGACAAAAATTTTTTAATTACTATTTTAGGCATAGGTGTCGTGCAAATAAACGTGTGAGCATGAAAAAAGCCTATTATTTTGACATTACAAACAGACACTCCAATTTTATTTATTGGTATAGATTAGAATGGTTTTTATTAGTAGATGATTTTTAATTTTATTTTATTTGTATTAACATTGCACCATTGGTTACATTCTAGTGCTCATAGAATAGCAAAAATGCTAATAAAATGGTTAATTGTTGTTGAAATATCATTTATTTCTTTAAGATTTATATTTTAAGAGATTGTGATGGTAAGTTGTAAGTACATAAGTACAATAGATATTGAGAATATTGTTTATAGATAGTATGTATGTGGTTAATAATTATTTTATTATATAACCCTAACCACATATGACCTTTTTCTTTGTATATATATCTTTATGAAATACAACTAATTTTAATGATTTTATAACATTTTCATTGTACGGTATTTAAGTATACGAGACATGAGAATAATAAAATAAAATGCAGGGCTGTGTTTGGGAACCGCTGATAGAAATGAAAAGTAATTTGTAAATTAAATGGTCTATTAAATTGTTATTTTTGAATTATTTTTGCGTTGTTAAGAAGTGTTAATTTCTAATTTAAACTCGAATCCTTCTTTATAAACCAAAAACAATTCGAAAATAATAGTCTAAATAAATAGGTTATAGCAAATAATTTATTAGAAAATGTGTAGTGCAATATTTTCAAAAAAAGAGTTGAATAACATTACAAATTTAGCACTTGGTGTTTGTGGACTTGAAATCAAAGGGTAGCCGCGCATGTGCTCGATATAATTTCTCAAGGCAGGAGTTCGATGATGATGACGCGAGTTCCACGATTTTAGTTTGCCCAAAAAAGTGCTCAACGCGCCTAAAGGTTTCACTTCAAAAATAAAACGCCATCAAATTCCTAGAAACGGTTTTGTATTAAATGTATAAATATTTGCGAAAACATCATCAGTTTGTTTGCTAATTTTAATAATCACGGCACATTTTAAATATAAATCTCTATAATTGTACATAATAAATATAAGTATACATTTACGATGTGATTCCCCGGGAAATGCTGATAGCGTAGACACTTTTATCCCAACGAAAGTACGTATTGTATTGCATGAATATAGTAAAAATAGCATTTATTAGCTATGGCAGTAGGTAATAAACAACAATGAAATAAATTTTGTAGAACAATTGATGATGAATAGTAAAATGATATCAATGATTTCTTAAATTACGTTAATATTTGATAAGTAATATAAAACTGTGGTCTTCGGAATTCATGGCCACGTTTATACTATTTATATAGGGCCTCCCCTGACCACAAATAAATTAAATTCTTCTAAAATTTGGGATAATAAAAATTTAATGAGATAAAATCTACAGAGGAAAATTTTGTCATAACATATTGAATAAGAGTCAATAGAATCTAATATTTATATTATAATTATACAATTGTATGAATATATGACACATTTATTTGTGTAAAAGTATTAGGAGAACTTTCACGATCGATCAGGAACTGTGAATGGATATTAGGGATAATCCTAACTCTATATATATTATTCAGACGTTCTTCTGTTCCCAAGACAGGCGTAGTAGTTTATCCAAGTATACCGCGAAAAACTGTTAACTCACCAGTTATTGAAGCAAAAACTTAAATTGCACGTGTATTGATTTTGAATATTTCAAAGATTCTCTTACAATAGAAATAATACAGTGTTGCATAGATACAACCGCTGTCCCGCTGAGAAATTGGCAAAACAGATCCGTTATAAGTCTAATGGCTGGTTCGATTTTAACGGTCGTTTTTTTATCATTTTATCACAGTGTTAATTTTTTTATTCAATTTTACCTATTATATCTGCTTGTTAGTACACAATTTATATACAAAATTGGTTTATACAAAGTAATACGTTATTGTAGGAATAACAAATTAATTTTTAAATATTTTTTATCCGAAATCGGATAATTAGCTCTAATTATCGGATAATCGATCGATTAAAAGCAGGTTAAAAGATTTAAAGTTTTATCATATTAGTTTCAGACTATTTACCAATAGGTGAAACATTTATGACCAGTAATTTTCTTAGATCTTCAATGTCTTAGCTATAAATACATTATGGTGGTAGTGTTCTTGACTACTGTGATTTTTCTACATTCATGAACATAATATTACATTTTTAAACTGTTACTTAATGTTTACCTTGTTACTTAATGTTTACCTTGGTCGGTTATATATAACTCAAGATAGGTGTCACTGAATAATTTAAAAAAGATTACAGTAAAATAATTATTAAACAATTTATAATTATCGAATGACATAATCGTTAATGCATAAATAATGCGAAAAGATAATCCTTTGTAAGCGTTACACGATAAACTATCATGTTAAGACAACGAATTGACTTTATTAAACCTCTTTATCAGCGAGTACTTATTTATGTTAATATAACAGTACATTTAATAATATATGCTTGATAACATTCCATTTTAAATAAAATTGCAGTCCAAATCTTCAAATAATTACATGAGCTGAAATAAAAATGCATGTTACGAAAATATCATGCGAGTATTTATGAGAAAAGAATTGAAGGTACCGTTTCTACATTCTCTTTCGGGAATATTAATGGAGGCAACCAAGGGGCGTAATATCATCGCTGCTAGAAAAGGAAATTTAAGTAAAAATGTATAGAAACATGTTTGATGTAGATCATATCATTATCATCATTTCAGCCTATCGCCGTCCACTGCTGGACGTGCCTCCCTTGTATTACGCCACAAAGTGCGATTCTGTGCCATCTACATCCAATGACGCCCAGCAACTTTCACCAGGTCGTTGGTCTACCTAGTGGGCGGCTACACTGCGTTGTCAGATACGTGGTCGCCACTCGAGAACCTTTCTTCCCCAGCGGTTGTCGGTTCGTCGGGCGATGTGGCCTGCCCCTTTGCCACTTCATCATGCTAATTCTTCGTAGATCATATAGATACGCTTAAATAGCATAGTCAGGGAAAGAACGCTTAGTGACGTATATCAGCTCAGAAGGACTGTTATATGCGTAGTCTTTCACGCCACGGCAAGAAGTAATTGTTAATTATGGTTTTACCACCATTTCGACAATGCCTTACATAATATTTTTCTGTATGTTGATGGTGTAAGAAGACAATTCATAAACACCAAAACTTTTACCTGTGAATGTCCTAAAAGATGATCAAGGGAATATGCATGTAACATCTGTACGATAGGCGGGCAATTTGAAATTAAACCCTAACTAATCTAATTGATCAACGTGTTATAGGTAGGTAAATTTTCCTGCTATTGTGGAGAAGGTTCGAGCCTAGTAGTGGAACGTATACGAGCTAAGATGATGATTATAATGGTGATATTATCTTCTTGTATGATGACGAGTTATGCAATATGTGACCTCTTTTTTATGGAAATCGTAAAAACTAGCTAATATTATCAGAATAGTGAGGAGTCCCATTCTTCCAAGAAATTTTTAACATCAAAGCGATCTCCTATCCGCTTGGCAAGCATTTTTGTCCATGGCCAGCCCGGCGGGATACCCTTTCGGGTACCCTCCCTACCCAACGCCTCTCCAGGGACGTCGGTCGCCTCACTGTATTTTCAAAGGAACTGTTGTCAATAATGCTGTTGTTTAGATTTATGATTAGTTTTACTTTATTATAATGTTTTTTTATAATCAAATCTAGATACTCATTAACATATCCACACTTTATTCACCTTTCTGGAGAATACGTGTGTATATGTATACATGATTATCAAAGCAACGTATTGTTAAATATTAAAAAAACACACACGTGTGTTTCAGTGTCATATATTTTGTAACTCCGTATCCGTGTGATGACGGAGTAAGAGTACAATTTGCCACTTCCTTTCTTACCCGTGGGTGTCGTAAAAGACGACTAAGAAATATGCATACAACATATATGCAAGAAGAGGAAAACTTGAAATGAAATTCTATACCAATACGTCAGATCAACGTGGTATAGTAGGTTATTTTCACTGCTATTGTGGAATAGACTCGAGCCCAACAGTGGGACGTAAATGAGCTGTGATGATGATGATGATTTTATAACATTTAGAGATTTTTACAATAAATTTTTGAACTTTAAAACGCAATATACCTTTGCGCAATATACACTGTTTTACGATATATTTATTGTTGATCAAAATTGAAAATGAAATTTATTTTTATATATTATAATCAGTTCCTTGAATTGTGATTTTAATTATTAATTACCGGCGTTCGACAATCTAATTAAAGGGAGTATGTTAATAGTTAATTAAAAAAAATGGTTTGTTAACATTCCATAGTAATGTTTCCAAAGCTCCCTGTGATAAACGAAGCAGTAGGTTTTTATAATGTTTGATAAATAATTATTTTTAATGATGTAGTTATTTTGTGATAATGTTTTTATCAAATTTATCATACTTTTGCATATAAACGCAATTAATATGTATTTGCAATGCCCATTAGGGTTACATGCGTATATTAAATCTAAATATAACTGATACTATGTTATCGATGTGTTTTTTTTTATATTTAATCAATTATTAGTCCAATACTAATAGTTGGAAAATTATATTATGGTATATAACTACCGAGTGCCTTTGATCTGAATTTAAAATATATTCTGTTTGATCTATGTATGGTGTTTTTTATAAATTCCTATACCTTTTTATTCTTCCTATTTTCATGTGGTGATTGATTTTCCGTGTGGTGACGAAGTAAGAATGCAATTCACCACTCTTTATCTTACCTGAGGATGTCGTAAAATACGAGTAAGGGACATAATATGCATATAAAATCTGTGCAAAAGAAGGAAAACTCGAAATAATACCAACATGTCTGACCAGCATGGTATAGTAGATCAATTGTCCTCCTATGGAGGAGGAGGCTCAAGCTCAGCAGTGGGACGTGTATGAGCTGCGACGACGACGACGATTGATTACAAGTGGGATTTAACATCACTCCTTACTTTCGTGTGGCAGTCTTAAAACCGGTTATTTTTTTTTTTTTTTTGGTAGCAACAAGAGAATGGGTAATGGTACTGTGGTTGGAAACTGGACTAATTCTATTACGCATTCCCACCACTGTAACTCGTGTAAGTCAGGATCTACAGTGATCTCCATAACAGACTCCCAGGTTTGACTCTCAGCACACTCCGGGCAACACTTTCAATTGTCTTGGTACCAGCAAGAAATTTAATTATAAAGAAACTATTTGAAATACTCCACTCCCCTCTTAAAGCCGAAGTGGAATACATGAAACTAAATTGGCTAATAAATTAATAAATAAAGGAAGCACAGATACGAAAAGCGCATCAGCACGTCACCACGCATATATCAGAGGTAAAGCCAGACTGGTAGAGCCATATGTGTCTTAAGATTGATTACAATAGTAGGTAAGTATGACAGAAACGAAGGACCACAAGGAAATTTTCTCGAGTTGCTTTATATCAACTATACAAGTCCATGTATTAATCTGGCTTGATATTAAAATAACAACTCCCCTAAACAAGCGTGAAGATTAATATATGATCTTGCTTTATGAAACCTAATTCCAACAATGGACGTCGAGATACTAATAGATAGGTTGTGCATTCATCGATCGATCGTTGGAACATTGGCATTTATCCTTCCACCTTGCGATCCTCACTCGACGTAATGAATGAACAGTGGTTCTCTATTTGAGATATTTCTTACAGCAACAACGATTACCAACCCCTAGTCACTTAGACTGTAATGTTAAGAACTTATGGATGAGATTTTGCAACCAAGAAGAACATGACCTGGTAAGGCCATCGAACTGAACATTTTTGTTATTACAGATATTTATATCTATCCGCTACAGAATTTAGTTATTTTTTTTTGGCCGTGCAAGCCGTGAAGTGTTGAAAACGTTGGGCAATCAAAAATCAAACACAAGCACGATAATATCCGTCAAATAGTTTAATAATGTGTAATACTCGCGTAAACATCAAAAATTAATAGTTTTCAATAAGATGAGGTGAAAACTCAATGGAGATATTTTTACCTATATTATTTAGAGTCCTTTTGCAATATTTTAATGTCATGGGTGTTGCAAAATCTGTTGCTATCATATATTTAAGTGGGTGACTACCGCGTAAGAAGTTAATTGCAGTGTATTACATACACGTTTCACGATTAGTTGAGGTTGCTGACCTGTTTTTATGCAAAACTGCAAAGTCTTGATGTTACAAAACTGCCGATGGCACAGTAAATTATTTTTGAATTAGCATTTACGTAGTATAATTACAATAATCAATTTTAAAGACTTAACACGCGTATATTTATTAATATATGTCAAGTTTCAAAATTATGTTGCAAACATCATCATCATTTCGACTCATATACGACCCACTGTTGGGCTTGAGCCTCCTCCACAAAAGGAAAGAAATTGACCTACTATACCACGCTGGTCAGACAGGTTGGTATATGGTAAGATTTCAAGTTTTCCTTCTCTTCTATAGATGTTATATGCATTTTAATCCTTTAGTCGTCTTTTACGACACCCACAGGCAAGAGAAGGGGTGTTGAATAATAATTGTATTCTTAGTCCGTCAACGAATTAAATACATATTTCATATTATAGTTCCATAATCGCTTGACAGGCAGTTTAGCGATCACTTTTAACGTTTTACAGAAGGGCGCTGTTGTCCACTTTCTTCGTGAGAACGTTAGCCGATTTTTATGTTTCCACGGACAAGTAAGGGGTAGTGACAATTGTATTCTTATTCCGCCGCTACACGGTATATTCTATGTATACACCTATATTCTTCTACTCGTGTATTTTGTATCCATTATTTAATCCACAAGTTTTTCAAATAAAATGCCGCCACACTTAGCAGGCAAATTCGAGAGATATCCGAGATATGCCAATTATAAACGTTGTCAAGAATATACCTTGTAGAAAAATTTAATATATTACAAAATTTTGGATTAACTAGACAATAATACTGGTTACCTAGATAATAATAGATATGAGCAACCCCTCATTCAGCAATTATAATTTTATGACCCTTCTAATATGTTGTCTGAACTCGCAGTTTCCTTTTTGTTGCTTTGACTACAATTGTACAATCTTTGTTTTGAGTTTTTCTAATTTGGCTTTAGGTTTTTGCTATTTTAACATTTTTATAGTTTCTAGCTAATGATTTGCCCGTATTCACTGTAGGGTGGTGGCTGTTCTAGTATTTAACTCGTGATTGGGTGCCGACTGTGACCGAATTAGAGTTCAGCCATATGTGTTTTCGTTACTTTTTTGTTTTTTTTTTGTTTTTGAATTACATTTCGAAAAATAAGGCGTTTGGTCAGAGACCTCGCTTACATAGATGCATCGTACCGGATCATTGATCGGAACACCTTAGCATACAGGCCTCGACATGTAAAACTGACTTCACCCATAAATCAGGATAGAGCAGACACCTCGTTAACAAGCCGGGGAGCAAGTTGATATAGATGCTTGCGAAATAACCAACACCATTCGAGGACCAGATCCAAGTATTTCATGTGAGCCTTGGCGCTCAAGCTCAGCGTTCAAACCCAATCGAATTAACGATGATTGAGGCGCCGATAGGTGGATCGTTAAGGGGTCCATGAAACAGCAATCTCCGTTGTGTGTAGAACTCCTTTAAGCCGCAGCATAATCAACCGAATAGTGCTGAAAGTAGCCAAGCGCACCGCCTCTTCGAATTAAGCCGAGCCCTTCGAGCCCCATTATAGCCGCGATAGCGGAGTGCTTCTCTAATGTAGCTGAATGGTAAACTATTGAATGAGTTGGGGATATTCAATGTCACCGCCAACAGCACCGCTCCCGCCGGTGAATAAAAAGTCGCGAACATCGAATGTCTCTGTCAGAAACCAAATTGACCGTAGTTCATTTCGGGCTCAAATTCGCCGAGGTGCAAGTTAGGTGGTGCGAGCATACATGATTTTTTCCACTAGCTTACCCACATAATCTAGTAATAGGATGGGTATATAGAACCTTGAACACCCTGATCTGTGTTTGCATTTGTCACACAGGACTTCAGGGGCAAACGCTAGATAATGTTCAAAAACAATTGGGTATTTTTCGTTACGAGAAGAAACGAAATGTTAACTAGTAGTAATAGTTAATACTAGTTCATCTAATCTGAGAAGTTCATTTTGACGTTTCGCATTGTTTAATACACAATAACCTTGGTCAAATGGCTACACATCATTGCAAACAATAGATCTTAAATTTTAAAAAACTATTAAGTTATTTATGTAATTAACGTTGCAAGAAAGTCTTATTATTATTGCTTGTACAATAATCTAATATTGAAACACGTAAAACTAATTTAAAATAATAATAACATGTAAAATAGTAATTGTTATTGATGATGTTACAATGGCATGTCATCACGTTCTATACAGTAGTGCTTGACAACTTCCTATTCATGAACATTCAAATAATCGATAAAAAAATTAGAATAATATAATTAATCGAATAGACTAAACTTTCAAAACATTTGTATTAACATAAAACCGTGATTCTACTTTGCCTTTCATTGGGCGAATTGTAAGCAACATCACCACTTATCATTCAAGAACAACTAAACTGACTTTTTGGTAGAAATGCAATACCCCTAAAAGCACCCGCTGGGTGAGCCACCGTCGCCAAGACCAGTACTGGTGGCTATGGGAGGAAATACGGCATGATAGAGGTTTTGCGCTCTGCTCTATCGTCACCCAGGATAGTACGGGTGGAGTGTGACCTCGCTATGACCTGTCAAAAAATAAACCCTAAAAGCAAAATTCTATTGAATTGAGTTACTCTGTACAACCTAGTCGGTAGTGCAGCCATCTTGGAAGCGGACTGTGCGTGTTTTGTGTTGGTGTGAAACTTTCTTTTTGTCTCGGTTCTACTTTCTTTTTTTTTTATTGCCAACGGTGGCAAACGAGCAAGCAGCACACCTGATGGTAAGTGAAACTGCTGCACATGGACCTTTGCAATACCAGGGGCACAGCCAGGCCGCTGCCTACCGTGAAGGAAATACTCGTCTTAAACCTCGTTTAAAGGACATGTCATAGCGCTCGGGAAACACAGCAGCAGGTAGTTCATTTCAGAGCTTGCATGTACGTGGGAGAAATCATCGCTGGAAACGTACAGTTGAAGACTATAACGTTTCCAGGTGAAATGGATGAACCCTGCTACGATGTCGAGTGGTACGTTGGTAGAATGGTGACGGTGGTACCAAGTCAAACAGTTTCTCGGAGCACTCCCCGTGAAAGAGTCGGTAGAATACACAGAGTGACCCAAAGTCTCTCCGCTGCTCCAGCGACTCCAATCTGTCCGTAAGATTGGGATCCCCGACGATTCGAACAGCCCGTCCTTGCAGGGAGTCAAGTGGGTCTAGCTGACATTTGGGCGCACCTGCCCAGAGATGTGAGCTGTGAGATGTGAGTACTCCACATGAGGACGAACTTGTGCTTTGTATAGCACAAGATGCTGTCTCGGTGTGAAGTACCGCCTGGCTCTATTCAGGACGCCCAACTTTTTGCTTGCCAATTTGGTTTTGTCCTCTAAATGACTCCCAAACTGGACTTTACTCGATATTTCGACGCCGAGAATCCCAATACCCTCAGAAATTGGCGAGTTACTCCTTGGAACTGCGGTGCCATGACAAACGGGTCCTTCTTCGCAGCGAACGCGCAAACTTGTGTCTTTGTGCGGTTGAACTGGACTAGGTTCCATTCACCTCATTCCGAGGCCCGCCCCAGAGAGCGCTAGACTTCAGACACAAGTTGAACCCTTCTTCCTGAGTACTCCGAGGGATATTCCGTTGCTCAGTATACCGCTCATCACCCGTGCTGTCATCCGTATAGCAACGCATACTCTCGATAGAGAGCATGTCATTGATATGCAAGATAAATAACGTCGGGGAGTTCACCGAGCCTTGTGGTACATCAGAATTAATGGTCATGGTATTACGCATGGTTACGCAAACCTTATTTATTGTTAAAATAATATCTACAAAAGGACGTAGTTATGCTTTGAACGCTCGTGATTTGATTGTGAAATTACACGAATATTTTGAACGTAAGTCACAAAACGGTGGGCCTCTACTTCCAGTGACACATGTACAGGAACATGTTGCCGAGGCACTAGGAATTGGTAAGCGTAAAGGGCTCAAATTAAAGGTAGTAAATATCTTAAAGTGTATTAAATATCTTGAATGTGAAATTGAAATTTTATAATATAGGTATTATACTTCATTTTCCATTTATATGATCAATGTAGCAATGTCTAAGCCCATGTGTTTTACAGGCTACGCAGCACGCTACAATACGAAACCACCCTTCACAGGAAAGATAATGGAACTTTTGTTGAAGGAAGCATGTTCCCAAAGTCTCAAAGGATGACTGGTTTGAAGTGGTGGAGAAAACAAAAAAAAAGTATAATGAATGAATTTTACAGAGATATAAATTTCGTTAATTTTATTTATAATGAAATAATTGTTAATGTTTGCGACGATGATACTTCAAGTAGTAGTAGTGATTGTGAATAAATAACTATTTTCGAATCTAGTTTTTGTTTTTACTTAACCCAATTCTACTAAATATGATAAATAGATTTTATGCTGAAATAATTACATTTGTTTAGTATTAATTTAGCATTTAATTTATTCATCTCCTTTTTGAGAAAAATAAAATAAACCAATTATTAATTAAAAAGAATCAATATCGATTTCTAACTAAAATCGGAAATTTTCGATTGCGATTATTTGGTTCACCTACCTAGACAACTTACTTTGACACCTGTCAAAATGCACTTCTTAGATTAGATAGACTATAGGTAATACTTTCTAGTTTGTCTTCTTGTAGTGACGTGACTTTATATGGCTATATCTTCTTTTACGTTAATCGTCATTTACTGTACCCACAGGAAATTCATAATTTCAACCCATATATATCCCACTGCTGGGCTGGCCCATATATGGGATATATATGTGGGAAACCCATATGTGGGAAATTGGCCTACTCTACTACGTATTATCATCCATATACCATCCATATACCATACATACATAATGGCTAAAACTTTTAATAACATAAACGCCTAATGACTATTAATAGCAAATATTCATATATTAGATTTATCAACTAAAATTATCAGTGAATCACGAAAGAAATTTTTGTGGTATTCTTGTATATATTTTATATTACAAACTAGCAGACCTGGCCACGCGTTACTGTGGCTAACGTTTTTGTTATATTACATTTTATTAAACTATTTAAGTGGAACTGTAGGAGAACATCTGATAGGGAGGTCGTCAAAGGTCGGAGGTTGTTAAAATCGTATATGACACGTTTGTAGGTTTGACATAGCAGCGCCATCTATTAATTAATTACTCAATCCAATCAACAGATACCGCCATCTGTTAAAATCATTTGGAGTTAACAGATAATTGTGAATGTCAAATAATAGACTAATTAATACTAATTAACTAATTTGCAATAAAATAATATTGCGACTATAAATTAAGTTGTAAGCTATCCTATCTTTCAAGTTGGATCAAACTGCACACGGTGTGCAAATTTGATTGAAATCGGTTAAGTAGTTTAGGAGCCCATCGCAGACAAACAACGTGACATGTAATTTATATATATTAAAAAGATAAAACTTGTTTACTATTAAAAAATGATAGCCACACGTGGGACTCGAAGCTATTGGAAATCTGTTACATTCGACGAATAGACTAACTTGAGGAGCGTGGACTGAGGTATGATAACCAAATACTCACTCGTATTATGATCTATACAGGAGACGTTTCACAGGGAGCCTATCAGAAAAAGTTTACATATTTGCTTGATTACCCATAAGAGACGTAAAACTGAAAAGAGTTTTGACGAGAACGTGAAAGCTTCATGTGGAAGTCTTTTTTTATTGCCGACGATGGCAATCGAGTAAGCAGCACACCTGATGGTAAATGATATTGTCACACAAGGACTTTTGCAATACTAGAGGCACAGACAGGCCGTTGCCTACCGTGAAGACACTGCTTTTTTTAAACCTCGTTTAAAGATGGACATATCATAGCGCTCAAGAACACAGAAGTAGTTAATTCAGTTTAGATATTGCATGTACGTAGGAGAAATGATTGCTGAAAACGTACTGTTGAAGACTTTTCAGGTGAAATGGGTGAACCCTGCTGCAGAGTCGAGTGGTACGTTGGTAAAACGGTGACGGTGGTACCAAGTCAAACAGTTCCTTAGAGCATTCCCCATGAAAGAGCTTGTAGAATACACAAAGTGACCCAAAGCCTCTCTACCGCTCTAAGATTCGGATCGCTCGTAAGATTGGGATCCTTGATGATTCGAATAGCAAGGTATATATTTATACGGTTATAACATGGTATCCGTATATGACCAATGGTGAACGTCGATAAGCATTATTTCTCATTAAAATGTTATTAAAAATAACGCCCCATTAAACCATGCTGGTTAATCGGCTGGGATAGGATTTTTATTTCGAGTGTCCTACTGTTGGGTTCGAGCCACAGAAATATTAATACTGATTTTTCTGTGGCTCGAGCCTCCTCCGCAATAGGATGAAATTTGATCTACTATACCATGCTGGTCAGACATGTTGGTATAGGGTTTTATTTCGAGTTTTGCTTCTCTTGCATAGATGTTATATGCATATTAAATCCCTTAGTCGTCTTTTACGACATCGACAGACAAGATAAGGAGCAATAAATTGTATTCTTACTCTGTCACTACATATATTACATGCATATGATATGATCGTCTTAAACGACACTCACGGTCAATATGTCTGTATACTCCTCTGAGTAATGAATTATATTCCAACTCCATTACCATACGGCAACACTATTATTGTGATAAAATAAAACATAGAATTATACAAATAATAATTAAATTTATTAGAGTAAATTCTAAGCAAAAATGCAGCAAACTGTATTTTTTAATTATATGGCATGACAATTTTTGACGCAGCAATATAATTATTGTATATTAGTTATGGAGGTAATCTTGATATATCTTGCGAGCTTGCTTCAGTTTATATTCGAGATGATGTATAAATATTCCTAGCATTAACACAAGCCAATTAAATACAATATATGCGTACAGTTTAATTTTTTATATCCAATTAGAGATCCCGTGAATGAGTTAGAAGGTTAAAGTTTAAGTATTGTTCGGCCTGAGATAACTCTGGCCAATAATATCGGCCGGTAATTTACAGGTCTTCCAAGGTTCTGAATGGATGGTGAACGGTCCTGATCCAGGTAGTATAACTGTAAAATGATATAAATGAAATTTATTACTTCATATGGTAAAATATGCTCGTTAAATGGCATTAGACATGTCTCCTATTCAATTCTCTATTAACCTATAGACATAACAAGGGCTTTCTGTGTAATGACGGAATAAGAATACAATTCACCACTCCCAATCATAAGTACAAGTTTTATTTTGTTTAGTTGTCTTATACTCAAGAGTACAAGACGACTAAATTAAATAATATGCATATAAAATCTATGCAAAAAAGTAAAACACGAACTAAAATCTTATGCCAACACGTCTGACCAGTATAATATAGTACGTCAATGTCCTTTCCATTGTAGAAGAAGATCGAGCTCAGCATTAGGATGTATATAAATTGAGATAAAGGTGATGATGTACATATTATTTGTTCATTCCGCTGGTAATCTTTTAAGCAGTTTTCATAATTCCAGTGGTAAAACATTGTTAACACGTTGTACTTTTAACGTGCGGAGATGCGGTAACGGGGATAGTCCACACTCCTGAATCCTGAACTAGTGTCGAAATAAAATATACACAATTCACCACCCCATGACCATGGGTGTCTTAAAAGATAACCAGATATGCATATAACATCTATACATGCAAAGGAAAACTGGAAATGAAACCCTATGTCAATACACCCGACCAGCGTAGTACAGTAAGCACCTATATCCAATACCGTGTGGAGGTATATTGGCAGAGATGATATCGAGTATGCTCTAGTTTGCTCTCTAAAGCAAGACCAACCATTCTATTCGGTATACTGGTTCATGAATTTAAAAACACTATTAGATTAATTTTAGCTTATATTCGTCCCACTGTTCGGCTCGAACTACCTCCACAGTAAGAGGGTAATTGATCTAATATACCACGATGGTTATAAGTGTAGGTATCGGGTTTCATTTCGAGTTGCCTTCTCTTTCATAGTTATTATCTGCGTATTATATCCGTGTGGTGACGGAGTAAAAATACGATTCAGCACTCTCTATCTTGCCTGTGGATATCGTATAAGACGACTAAGGGATATAATACGCATATAACATCTATGCAAGAGGAGGCAAGCTCGAAATAAATCCTATAGCAAACTGTCTGACCGCCATTGGATACTAAAGTCCCTCCTATTATGGAGGAGGCTCGAGCCCAACAATGCGATGTATATGAGTTGAAATGATGATGAAGAAGATATTCCTTAGTCGCTTTTAACACGATACCCATGGATAAGAAACGCGTTGGTATAATCTTACTCCGTCAACTCACAGTTCAATTACATTAGTTCTATTAGTGTAACGAATCTTACCTGTTATACCTGGTGCTAAAGTAATATTATACTTTCCATCGTATAGAACAAGACGCCAATAATCATCAACAGATATCACGGTTAACTTAGTACTATTTGCTTGAATCTCCAGAGTTAGATTCGCGCCTAAGTACTTTATACCTGAAAATTGAAAACTATTTATTTAACTTAATCTTGGATCTCGCAGACATCAACAGAAGAACGGGTGTAACCACCATAGCGCGAAGAATTCGCACGCTGAAGTGGCAATGGGCAGGCCAAATCGCTCGACGAACCGACAACCGGTGGGGAAGAAAGGTTCTCGAGTGGCGACCACGTATCGGACGACGCAGTGTAGGACGGAACCAGGTGGACCGACGACCTGGTGAAAGTTGCTGAGTGTCGTTGGATGCACGCGGCACAGGACCGCACTTTGTGGCGTAATATAAGGGAAGCCTACGTGCAGCAGTGGACGGCGATAGGCTGAAATGATGATGATAATGAATCTTGGATCCCTGTTAAGTTATGCAGGATTAATATTCTGGAGACAATTTTATCATAAATTACCAATTCCTCTGTATATTTAGTTCAAGATCTAGAAATTGCTATTGTGGACATTGTCATTCGATTATAACAATCGTATGCTACAATGGTAACTTTAAGACGTTGCGTAAAAGTTTCTATTGAGCTAGTGCACATTATTTGCCATTAATTATTAAGTTATATTGCCATTTAACACGAAGTAGAATTAGGCATGTAAGGATAATATTGAGGAGAAACGTTTCCTGAGCTATTTATGCGTAATCCCTCATATATAGGTAAATCTATTGCAATTAAAGGGTGGCCCAATGGTAACTTGACATATGATGAGGCAGAAAATTATAAGCCCTGCGAGTGTCCTTACATATTCTCAATTTTACAAATTATAATCTAATAGTCTACCACCGGACCAGAACACGACCGCAACTTATAAAATACGACAAGAGATCAGTGATCTCTTCTTATCTTTTAAAATTACTTCTGATATATCAATTTGTGTACAACACACGCATTTGTATACAATAAGCTTCAGTCAAGGCCTTCACCCCTTCACAATAAGTTACATTTCTTTTTATAACGCGATAGATTACGACCAGCTCCCTACAGTGCATTTGATCACAAGTTAACTACTAGAGCAGCTATCACTCCCCTCAAGTCCGTTAGAGGAAAGGGTGATATTTGTATGTACCTCGTCAATGGGACAGTTTTATGATAGGTGTATTTCGTATTTTCTTTCGTGTTTTTCCGTCTGATCCTGTGTTAGTCATTCACTTATATTTGCCTATAATATCCGTGGAAGGCAATAAAATTCTTATAATGTACTTTTCACCTATTATCATAAGGTTTTTAATCCATTTTTAGTCAATAACAGCTTTCATATCAATATAATATAATATATAAAAATGATTATAGTGTTTCTGTTGAGCTAACCATTAATGATGGTTTTTATATTCTCATAATATTCGCAATAATATTAAACCATAAATGTATAATCGTAGTATTTCATTCATCGTATCATTTTATACGTACATATTTAATATCTAATAATAGAACGACAGTTAATAGACAAAAATTTTAATGATACATCTTTACGAATATACAAAGTTATAGTGCACCCTTAAGCTTTGTCATATGCGTGGTGTTATATGTAGGTACTGCCGCACATAAGCACGGCAATACATATTTTATTACAGTATATAATTGATTGGTCAGCATATAAGGGTTAAACAATATGATAACATAGTATTTGATTTTTATCAACCTCTTTCTCCTGACCTATTAATTTTGCTACATTTATATAGGAGGTCAGTGCAACCTCCCAACTCCGCCTGTTTATATTTTGTAATTAAATCTACTACAATTCCTAAGACAATAAAAATTGAATTCTGGCATTTCCTGCGGGTTAAACCTTGTTGTCATTTATTGACACTATTATGGATTGTGACCAAGTTGTGTGGGAGTGAAAATGAAACAAAACTTGCTGTTAAGGTTAATTAATAGAAACTTAATTCGAATGCTATTAGCATTCTAATTAAATTAATTACCTCTAATAGTAAATTTAGTAGTATTCGGTGGTAATAGCGGCTTATTGATATCTAGTCGGTCCAAGTGTATGCTGATACCAGCATAACCAAAAATAAGTGCTTGTAAAAACCCGCCCATTCCAGTAAAGAAGTTCGCAGCTCCTACGTCCGGACGTCGAAGTTCAGTCCAAATCTGTAATAGAAACATGAAATTAATAAATAGTATGCGTAACGTGACCGTATTTTTTACGACAAAACGGGATGCTTGCATAACGCCAGCAGTGTTTTTTTTGCATCAGAACGGAATACTTATAGAAATAGGCAAAAATATTAGCTGAATGAACTGAAACAAGGACACATGAAAGGTTCTACTAAAATAGGTAACTATGTGAACTTAAAAATAAAAAACAAGAACACGTGAAAAATCCTGCAGAAATAAATGACAAGGTGAAACTTAAAACTTAAAAAAATTAACATGAACAGGTTTGCAAAAATGAAACGATTATGTGATCGTTCCAAATCATACTATGATTGATTCTCATAGTGAAGATGAGTGAGTGAGAATCGTAATGTAGTACATAGTATCACAATGGACTCTGACGAAGAAACTCTACTTGTACAAAAAAATACGTGGGTGCATCACTAGCCGATCTATGAACTGATGCGCGGCCGCAGCGCGGGTGCAGCGCTGCAACAATTTTTTTTTTTTTTTGTGTGTACAGCTGTTGGCCGCAGATGGCCTTGACAGCTTGACGCGGACTATGGGTGAGCGCTGAGGGCTCTCAACCCGGAGAAAAGCATGCTAAGCGACATCGCCCAAGGGCTCCCCCTGTGGGGAACGGGCCTCGGCTTGGGGCGTCGCTGGAAGCAAAGTGGGCGTGTCCACGTTTTTAGTCGTGACTTTTGCGCGGCGCGGTTTCGCACCTCGACGGCGAGGGCGGAACCGCGAATATTTATTTGTTAAGGCCTCGCGGGCCGTGTAGGCTCTTTGTTAAGCGAGTGTGATATTGTCGTCCTCTTCGTCGAGGACGTGACGAGGACGTGACGAGGACGTCGGATGGATGAGATTTTGGAGGGTCTATAGGAAGCCGCCCCAACCACTAGTTGGTTGGGGTGTGTCATGCCAGAGAGAGCGCTGCAACCGCGCGTTGTTTATTTATATAGATTTACAAAGTAGAGCGGTCGCAGCGCTGCAGACGCGCTGCCACCGCGCGGCACTTTGCGGCAAATTTGAAGGCGCCTTAATGTACCATCAATGGTATCCATGGCCATCACCATAGGAGTAAGAAAGAAAATCTGTAGCTATCCCTTCGTTCTTTCATGTGGTGACGAAATAAGAATGTAATTCACCACCACCTTGCCTGGCCATGGGTACCGTAAAAGACGACTAAGAGACTATAATATGCAGATAATATCTATGTAAGAGAAGGGGAACTCGAAATAAAATCCTCCCATATAAAGACTGATTGCCCTCCCATTGTGGAAGCGGCTCAAGATCAGCAGAGGCATGTATATGAGCTGTAATGATGATGATAATGGTGATCCTTTGGTTTCCCGTGGGTGATCGTAATGATGTTAGCAGACAATGTAACTGTTAGAGAAGGAATATTTTAAATAAAACCTTATAGGTACTATCTCGTCGTACCAACTTTGGATTCGTAGTTCAATTTCATTTCATGGTGGAGTCTCAAACTGCACAGCAAAACTACATTCTCCAAGATGTCAATGATGATAATTATATTAAAATATTTGTTGAATTTAGAACTGTATAGATTTTTGTATATTTGATTTGGTACAATATACAAAAGACGAACGATAATTTTCACATACCTTAAATGGTTCTCTAACAAATCCCTCGTAGCTTTTATTAAACATGGTATCAGCTTTTCCATCATCCATGTGGAGATGTCCAATCGTATGCATACTCCAAGTCATGGCTGGACCGCTGGCGCGGGTAACTGACTCGTAATAGGTTAAGTCATTTTGTAAAGTTGACCTGAAAAATCAAAGATTTAAATTAGATAAACTTAGACAGCTTGATTTTGTATAGCGGCAAAACTCGTATTTTTTTATAAATTTAAAAATAAAAAATCGGACAAGTGCGAGTCGGACTCGCGCACGAAGGGTGCCGTACCATTGACTAGGTAAACAAGTGCCTCCCTATTGCCATTATCGATATTGCGCAAAAAAATCAAGTTTGTTGTATTGGAGCCCCCCTTAAATATTTATCTTATTTTATTTTTAGTATTTGTTGTTATAGCGGCAATAGAAATACATCATCTGAGAAAATTTCAACTGTCTAGCTATCACCGTTCTTGAGATACAGCCTGGTGACAGACGGACGGACGTATTGACGGACAGCGAAGTCTCAGTAATAGGGTCCCGTTTTTACCCTTTGGGTACGGAACCCTAAAAATTGTATTCTCGCATAATTTACTACAAGATAGTGGCCTATACATTAATCGTGATATTATACATTGCTACATACATACATTGCTCGTGAGTGTTGTAAAATCTATATATAAATACGTGAAGCGAAAACTTTGTACCCCTTTTTAGGAAAATTACGTGGATGGACAAGTATGAAATTTGGCACAGTTGAAGAATATAATGAGGAGAAATGCATAAAACTGAAATTTCATACAATAATGGATTATAAAACAATTAAATTCATTAAAAAAGGCATTACGCACACTACAACGCAATCGCTACACACACTCACTAACACACATTTGTGAGTGTGTTGCGTAGTAACGCTTATACACTTTTGTTTACGGTTAAAATCTCTGGTCAAACTGAATGTCAAACAATCATAATTATGATGAAAATGTCTAAGAGATTTGTGCTTATATATTAGTTATGAGTGAAATACAGCTTGCTCAATTTACAATTATACATAAATAAAATTAAAGAAAATTGTGTAGCAGAAAAATTAATTAAAATGAATTATGGCCGAATTTCGACCACACGGCGACCATTAGTACGATTAAAAGCTTGAAATAGACTTGAGCTAATTATGTCTAATCATTATCATCATCATTACAGCTCATATACTTCCCACTGTTGGATTCGAGCCTCCTTCACAATAGGAGGGAAATTGATCTTACTATACCATGCCGGTCAGACAGGTTGGTACAGCGTTTTGTTTAGAATTTTCCCTCTCTTGCATAGATACTATATGCGTATTATATCCCCTAGTCTTCTTTTACGACATCCAGGGACAAGAGTAGTAGGGAGTGGTGATTGTATTCTTACTTCGTCACCACACGGAACAATTATATCTAATTATAGCCATTTGGTAAACAATTATATTCATATTCACTATGAGGGTTGATATCAGACACGCGGCTGGTCATAAAACTATATTTCACATGCCATTAAAGAAATTAAACGATTAGACTGGCGGAAACATTAGAAATCATTTTCTTGTAATAAAACACCCACTTAACAAAAAACATCTAAATTGGACAATTGTTTCTAGTATTCCTTTTTTTGTTTTTATTAGTGTCAAACAAGCAAATACGCCTAATGGTGAGTGACACCCTCCTAAACCTTTATGACCCGTGAAAAAAGTGAAGAGAGTGAATGCGTGCAATGAGGTTCAATGTACACGTCACCTCCTTAGAAAGGCTTCGGCTCTATCGCTAACCAAACGAAGTGCAGTAACAAATTCTTACTATTCAGAGGTCAATTTTCTGCGAGAGTATGGTACTACCCTGGACGGACGACCCGCGGCTGTAGATTAGGGATGTGATTTGGAGGTGAAAAATTGATTAACCTATAATCGATTTATACTTCTTGATTGTATAAAAATCGATTGTTTTTCTAACTATTTGTAACGTTGGATTATTTGTATATAATCATCATCTTGCTCTTATCCCAATTACTTGGGGTCGACGCAATATGTCATCTGTTTTGACATATTACAAAAAGTTTTGGCAATGACTTTTATGACCGGCCGCCTGCCTGACGTCAACCCTCCTTGGGAATGTAATCGTTGACCCAAATGGTACCAGATGGAGTTGGTCCGGGTCAATCTAGGGCTCTTAGTCGTCTTTTACGACACCCACGAGCAAAGCAAGGGTTGGTAGTATTCGAAGCCGCTACCACACAGCACATTTGTATATAATAGTAAAATTAAATAAAAGTCGATAATACTTAAAACTTCATTTTAAAACTGAAAAACGAACCAAGTTTTTTTTTTATTTGGAAAACTAAGTTCAAACAATAAAAAAGCAAATGGAAATATAATCGATTCATTTTAATATTAGAAAAAACGATTTATTTAGAATCGATTTTTATTATTTTAATAATCAATAATTAAAAATCGATTATTCAAAAAAATTATAGATTAATATAAAAATCGATTATTTTTTCACGACCCTACTGGTAGATAAACGTTTTTTGAAATGCCACATAAAAAGAATGAATATAAAAACATATACATGCAGGAAAGACGTTGAATTTAATAATATGTACTCGTATAGATACTTACATATTCATAGAATATTGTAGAGGAAATCCTAGTAATATGACATCGGCCTGTTTGATCTCAACTCCCCTTTTATAATCAGTGAATTGAGGATGGTAGTCGAATTCGGCATCGTAAGGTAAAGTGAGACTCCACGCGATGTCGGCCCAGTGGTCGGGATCTTTAGCCATGTAATAAGACTTACAGAGACAAGCTACATATCTGAAATTAGGTACATTTTGATAATGTGTAAGTAAACAAAGCTAATATGAAAAAAAAATTAGGGATTTTGACGCAATTTAATTTTGTGTTATTAATTATAATGCTACTAGCAGCGTCCTGCGGTTTTACCCGCATAGTTCCCCTAACCGTGGGAATATCAAGATAAATTATAACCTATGTGTTTCTGTGTGGTGACGGATTAAGAATACAATACACCACTCCCTATCTTACCCGCGGATGTCATAAAAGACGACTAAGGGATATAATATGCACGTAAGATCTGTGCAAGAGAAGACAAACTCGAAATGAAACCCTATACCAACATGTCTGACCAGCACGATATAATAGGTTAAATTCCCTCCTATTGTGGAGGAGGCCCGAGCCCAACAGTGGGACGTATGTGGGCTGCGATGATGATGATGTATTATTAAGCTATATTATTTTGAAGTTTCCTCAAAATCCGTTCAGTAGTTTTTGCGTGAAAGAGCAACAAACTCACAAACTTTCGCCTATGATATTCGTAGGATATATATTAGTAGGAGATACCAAATTATCACCCATTTGTTTTGTGAATATCCTAAAAGACTAGTAACGGATATAAGATAATAAGATCAAACAAGAAAAGGAGATTAGAAATAATCATGGTCACTAATATTCATGAGATTATGGGGGAGTTAAAGCTGTACTTCATTTATTATAATCTTCATTTCAGCTCATATATACCTCCTCCAGAATAGGAGGGTAATGATTACTACGCCACGCTGATCTGACAGGTTGGTATATGGTTTTGTTTCGAGTTTTCCTTCTCTTGTATAAATGTATGCTTATTATACCCCTTAGTCGTTTTTTACCACATTCACAGGCAAGATAGTGAGTGGTGATACGAAAAACCTACTTGTGGTTGTATTTTATTATTTCTATCCTATCAGCTTACAAATATCCTCTATTGGACATAGGCCTCCCACGAGAATACCGTTGAAAATGTCGTCAGTCCACCTAGTAGGGGTCGTCATTTTATTAATTACGAGTTGTGATATATCGGAATTGTTGCAGGCGCCGTTATCAGTGAGGATCTGATCGGTAGAGTTTGAACCCGATGAGTCTGACCAAAGTTGTTATATAGTATGTAATTGCAAATTTCATAAACTTTTTTAATGTGTTATATTAGACTAAAGGTATAAATGTTCAACTATGTTTTTTCCTTGCCAGCAAATGGAACCGCTAGTAAGGAAAAGGAAACTCATTACAAAAATTTATACCAACGAGTTTGTTTATTGTAGTAGATATATTAGATTAACTTTTCTCCCGTAATTTGGAGACTCGCAGTCTGCAAAAAGAATAAAATACTCACTGTGCTAAATATAGCGAATAACCCGCAACTACATTCGTAAACACTGAATTATTTACGTTTCTATGATCTTCATCAGGGCCCATCACATCTGAAAATATTTTATTACTTAGCTTATGATATCATTTAAAATTTAGTTCTATCTATCCATAAACATATCGACTTACACGGATAGACAGTGGCCTACTTAGAGAGGATAATTCTATAATGGTTATCCTTTTTTTTGTGGTAGACCGCCTAATTTGTTCGGGGCGATAGATGAGCAGCGTGCGACCCCATAGCCTATCGTATTCCTTCCCCATCATCATTACGCCAACCACTAGTACCGATTCCTTGCTATTCGTGGCCAGCCCGGCGGGTTACGCTATCTCGTACCGTCTGCCTTGTTCCCAGAGCGTCGCCCTCTCGTGGTTGGCCTTTCTGCAAGTGGGGGACTAATCCTCAAACCGCCCACCTGCGACCTCGGCTAGGGCGGCATCAGGTGCTGATACTCGCGCCTGCACCGCCCACCGCACCGATGGCAGATCGTGTTGTGGTAAAGGAATGCCACCTGGATCCGTTCCGCTGCCTCCTTCTGTGAGACAACTGCCTCGCAGAAGGCGACGACTGCGTCCCAGTGCGTAACGCTGTCAAGCATCCTTCAATCGTTCATCGTAATAATGGTCGGCAGCGTTAGGTCGGCAATAATAATTGCGATGAGTTCACAGTGCTGCACTGTCCAGGCTACGCAGAATAATACAAGTTTTGCAGAGAATATTGCTGTGCTGGTTATCCCTCAACTGGGTTTTACGTCTCCCACGGTATAAAAAGGGGGTAAAAACACATGTCACATATGGAGTTATATATTTATATAATGACTACATATATTTACTTACTTGATATATCATATAGCCCTGTGTCATAGTTGAGTACGGCACGAGAAGCCCAGAAGTCGGCTATATTTGTAACTATGTCACAACCGCCATTCTATAATATAGAAAATTAGTAAATAAAAAAATATCGTATTTGCTTCATGCACTTTTAAATTATGGTCCAAATCTTAAGTATCTGGTCTATCTCATCGGGATGTCAATTTTAAATCAATTACAAAATTCCACCTGGACAGCCAAACAAAAAAGAGTATATAAAAAAAAAACATCTCGGTCTATATTATGTCCTACTATTGGGCTCAGGGCTCCATAATGGGAGGGGAATTGACCTACTATTCCATGCTTGTCAGACGTGTTGCAATAGGGTTTTGTTTTGAATTTTCCTTCTCTTGCATAGATGTTATACGCTTATAATATTCCTTAGTCGTCTTGTACGACATCCACGGATAAGATAGGGCGTAGCGAATTGTATGCTTACTCCATCACCATACGGATAACATGGTAATAAATATTAGTTAAATTGGTTTTAAGTATTGATTATTTTTTATCGTTTTTATGCCCTACAAGCAACCCGCCCTCGCTTCGCTTCGGTTTCAGACGCCTTACCCACATAGTGGTAACCCCGTGGGAACACCGGGATAAAATTTAGACTGTTACTGATATTATAGCTTTCCATTGGTGAAAGAATTTTTGCATATTGGTTTGGCGGTTTAAGCGTGAAAGCATAACAAACAAACAAACTTACTTTCGCATTTATAATATTAGTAATGATTTACGTCCCAATGTTGGCATATGTGATGAAAATCAGCCATATGATATCAACTCAAATCACGATCAACACCTATTTACTTATGGCCAATAAACCCACGAGGTAATTATTTACTCGTATATTATGCTTTAATGCAATACTCCATTTCCGTGTGGTGATGAAGTAAGAATACAATTTACTACCCCCTCCTTTGCCCGTGGGTGTCGTAAAAGACGACTGAGAGATAAAATACACGTATAATAAATGTGCAAATAATATCTATGCCAGAGGAGTAAAACTCAAAACAAATCCCTATACCAACACGTCTGACCAGCGTGGTATAGTAGATCAATTTCCCTCCTATTGTGGAGGAGGCTCGAGCCCAACAGTGGGACGTATATGAACTGAAATAAGGATGATTATGATGATAATTAATAAATTATTCCACATGAAACCTTTAACCAATCTTCATCTCTTGTAGTACTGAGATATTGTCTCACTGCGAAGGATATGCACCCACTTATATGCTGCTCATAAAATGAGACATCAGGACAGCATGGTTGTGTCACTTCTACTCCTGTATAAGCACTCTCCCAAGGGAATCTGAAAATTTACAATAATGATTTAGAACGAACGAATAAGGATTGCCTTGAGATTTTTAATCTTAAGATATAAAGGGGCAGATCAGTCTTTCATTCGTAATACTGGTGTAAGAAAGAAAATATGACAGAAAGCCGATATATAGAATACTAAAAAAATTCTGCACTTTTATCCGCGTAGTTCCCGTTTCTATGAGAATACAGCAGTAAAATATAGCCTCTATTACGCTAATTTTTTTTTTTTGTGGGTGGGTCGCGGTCGGCGCGCCTCCGCACCACTCCGTCCGGGGCGACAGAGTGGCTTAAGCACGCAACTCCCGCGACCCACCCAAAAACCACGTCGCCTTCGTCGTTGGGCCGACCACTGGAGCAGCGTTAACTTGTCGTCAGTGGTCGGCGCGACGGAATACCCCCTATTGGGGTACCCTCCCATCGACCTCTATTACGCTGATAACGTAGCTTTCCAATAGTAAAAGAACTTTTAAAATCGGTTTAGTGTTTATTTATTTGTTATGCTTCCAAGCCTAAGCTTGGAAGCATAACAAATAAATAAACAAACTTACTTTCACATTTATAATATTAGAATAATATTAATATCTTATTAATTACACTAATATTACAAAGAGCAAAACTTTTTATTTTTGTGTGTATGTTTGTAATGAATAAACTCAAAAACTACTGTGCCGAAAAAATTCTTTCACCATTGGAAAGCTGCATTCATCTTGAGTAACATAGGCTATATTTTATCCCGGTATTCCTATGGGAACGTGAACTACAACGATGAAACCGAAGCGATTTAAGGGCGGATTGCTAGTTAAAGATATTAAAAAAAAAGGCAAAACAATGTTGAAGTTACTGTGTTATTCTTGGTTACCTAATTCTACATTACCTATATCCTTTATGGCCCGTATTTTTGGCAATCTCAGCAGCGACGTACGCCATATCTAATCGATACTGCAACAATTTATTTGCATATCGAGGGTACAGCAATAAAATTGATGGAAACATCCACGTTTCAGTGTCCCAGAAATTGTGCCCTGTAAAATATATATAAGACAAATCAATAAGTGATGCATGGAATTGAAATTAGGATTCTAATTATTGTTTGTAGCTTATTATTTGGTAATGCTCACTGAAAAGGTTGTACTACTGGTGGTAGCTACGTGGAGCGGGTCGCATTCTTTCTTTCTTTCTTCTTTTCTTTCTGTTTGGGGTGTCGGGGATAAAATGTCATCAGACGATCTCTCCGGCACCCCGTAAAAGCGCGGAAGGGGCCGCTGTAGTTTTAGTGGGTATTCCGGTCGCTTATGTGGCCGGCGAGTCCCACACACGTCTATCACCGGCGCGGAGGGATAGTGCGTAAATGCATTTCCATAGCGTGAAAAAAAAGGTCGCTTTTTCTTCCCTTTTTTATGGTAGCTATAGTCTGGATACATCCCGCTCAATCTATCCGGGACTACGGATGAGCGGCGTGCAGCCCCATAGCCTACCGTATTTCCTCCCCATCTTCATTGGGTCTACCACTGGTACCAATTCCTTGACGTCCGTGGCTGGCCCGGCGGGTTACGCCATCGGGTGCCGTCTACCTTGCCATCTTCCCTTCAATGTGGTTTAGGGGAGTGATGGCTGCTCTAGTAGTTAACTTGTGATGGGGTGCCATTTGTGGAATCTGATTCACCCTTATGGTTTCTTGTTTTGTATAATATATTGAAAATAAAAATGTATCACGTTACAAAGGGCATCATACTGTCTCAATACATAGTAACTATATTCACATTTTCATTTCAAACAATTAGATTAAAAAGTGATGTAACTGTGCCAAGCCGAGTTTCTTACTGAATCTTCTCAACTTGTGGCCTCGTTCCAATCATAGGATTGGTACGAGGACGTAGATTATTAGATTAATTTCAAACAAAATATTAAATTGTCAATATGTAAGTGCCCTTATACATAAGAAATAATTTGATTTGACATGTGTCATTACCCCCTTTTTATACCGTGGGAGACGTAAAACCCGGATGAGGGATAACCAGCACAGCAATATTCTCTGGAAAACTTGTAGCTATTATTCTGCCTGGGCAGCGCAGCGTCGTGAACTCATCGCAAATGTTACTGGCGTGCTAACACTGCCGACCGCAAATAACATCTATGCAAGAGAAGAAAAACTCGAAATAAAACCCGATACCAACCCGCCTGACTAGCGAAATATTTCATTCATTGCCCTCCCATTGTGGAGAGGTTCAAGCCCAGCAGTGGGATGTATATGAGCTTCGATGATGATTATGATGAATGTAATATAATAAACTTTGAAGACAAAGACTGCGTATCAGTGGCCCACCCAAATGGCGTGATGTACAACAGATTATGGGATTGCACGCCATTCCTTCTACTGCATTGAGCTATTTGAGAGTGGGTTTGACCGAATCACATCCTGTACTCAAAGTACTAGTATAATAATAGCTTAATTGCTATGCTTGTTAAGGAAGTTGGCGAAGTCAGTTACTGTTATAAGTTTACAAGAAGATTACTTTTTACCATTTTTATTATGTCCTGGTAAACACTCAGCTGCTTTTTACAATTCCTAAGAAAAAGTTAGTCAATCGGTGTTTATCACTCGCGGCAAAATAAGGTAGTCATCATCATCACTCATCATCCTCGCAGCCCACATACGTCCCACTGTTGGGCTTGGGCCTCCTCCACAATGGGAAGGAATTTGACCTACTATACCATGCTGGTCAGACATGTTGGTATAGAGTCTCATTTCGAGCTTTCCTTCTCTTACACAGACGTTATGTGTATATTATATCCCAGAGTCGTTTTATACGACATTCAGGGGCAAGATAGGGAGTGGTAAATTGTATTCTTACTCCGTCACCACACATGGAAAACGAGGGTAGTAATATATTTTGATATTAATCTGTCACCGTACAAAAATAATTGATATAATAAAGAGCGGTAATTATGCGTTAAAATACATATGTAAAATTAAATAATTGCTTACCCTCGTAGTCCTCAAATGTCCCACCTCTAGCCAATCCGGTAGGACTAAGCCCATAATATCGTTCTAGAGGCTGATATGACTCCTCCGAAGGCAGAGAACTCAAGAAATAATAGCAAATACCATTCACTATTTTAGCCTGAAATGTACAATTTCTTATGTTTATGATAGGAGATAAGCTTCTCATCTCAGCTCTTATATGTGCTACTGTTACTTGAGCTTCCAGCATTATGGAAATAAAATTCACCTACTACCATACTACCTACCTACCACTCTAGTCAAACGGATCGGCACAAGGTTTTGTTTCGAGTTTTTCTTCTCTTGCATGGATGCTACATGCATATTATATCCCTCATTTATACACTTCTTCACAATACCCACAGGGGAGGACAGGAGTAGATAAATTATATTCCATCATCATACGGAAAATAAAGCATAAATAAAAATTATATTTTGCAAAAAAAAACCGACTTCAAAACAATGCAGAGTAAAGGAAAAGATCATTAATGTAGACAACGTAGATATTTTTTTAGATTTTTGTTGATTTTTCAAAATTCGCTTGTCCGATTTTGATAAAATTCTCATGGGATCATTTGGGAAGTATACGAAGTTGACAAAAAAAAATTTTTTCAAATCGGCTGGCAAGCGACGGAGTTATGCGCGAACAAACTTAAAAAAAATACATCCGAATTGGGAATGTAGTCCTTTTTACAAGCTTTTATTAGAATTCGGTTAAAAAAGATAACGTGTCACCATCCTATATATACTTACCTCTGCAACAGGAGGCAAATTGACCACTATATCACGATATCGCCTGGTTCAAATGCATATGTATAGTTCAAATTCACTTTTTCTTGCATACATGCTATATTCATATTATATGTATCTTATAGTCGCCTTATTATTATCCCCTTGAACTAGATAAGGGTAATGAATTTCCACGAGGGAGGGACGTCGGTCGAGGAGAGGGTACTTCTCAAGGGGTATTCGGTCGGGCCGACCACTGACGACAAGTCGCCCTGCTCCGATGGTTGGCCCAACGACTAAGGCGATGTGTCACGGATGGGTTACGGGCGTGCGTGCTTACGCCCCACTGTCGCCCCGGACGGAGTGGAGCGAGGAGTGCGCCGACCGTAACCCAACCCCAAAAAAAGGGCAATGAATTTTATTTTTATTCCGTCACCATATGGCAATCCATCTATCCATCAGCCCGTAGGCTGTTTATTGTTGGATATAAACCTACCCACGAAAATGCCACTCGGATCGGTCCTATGGCACTTGCATCCAATAGTTCACTGCGACTTTCAAGATGTCGTCGTTCCACCTAGTAGGGACTCGTCCTACGTGGCGCCGTCCGATTCGTGATCGCCACTCGAGAACCTTTCTTCCCCAGCAGTTATCGGTTCGACGAGCGATGTGGCCCGCCCATGGCTAATATCTATATGGCATAGGTATAGTTCTTAATAAAGTAAAATAGACATTAAAAAAAAAATAAAAAGAGTTAATTGTCTACTTACTAATTCCAAGTTTCCTTCAATGTCAAGGCCTCCTTGATAATAAAGCTTTTTCCACTCATCAATGTGCTTCTGGTATAATTCCTCACCATCCTCCTGCAAGACTATGTAACCGTGTAACTTTATCATACGAGGATACTGACACAAATAAATACAAGTAATTTAGATAATATTTTCAATGGTGTGAGAAAATAAACATACAAAGTATCTCTGTAAAGTGTGTCTAAAAGTACATAAATGTATTTTCTCGCAGGCGTATGATAGCATGACTAGAGAAGATCCCTATGGCCAACTTCATCGTAAATGAAAAGAAAGTTACTAAACCGTGGGACCTATATAGGTATGAACTTATAGGATATACACGATATTTATTATACTAATTTAAAAAAGTCTACTAATAGTGAGAATTTGGCTTCTTCACTTAATTTCGTCTGTGACAAAACCCCTGTCTTATCTAATAAGAAACACATTAGTATTAAGTCAAAAGGCAATATATAAATTATCTTGTAACTAATTATTTACCGATGCCTAACACCTTGAGCTATTTCCCTCTTTGTGGTGTGATTGGGGAAATTTCCCTACCCAGGGACATAGTAAGTTTTAATTATGAGATTCTTCTTTCCTTACAAGGGAATAACATCATTTGAAGAGAAGGTCAACTCCCATCCGAATGTTGTTAGGCGCGACGTAATAAATCTATTGGTTTACCGTTACACAACACCACATTCAATTTCATTTTTGAGAATAAGTAAAAACTAAATAATGTTTGGTGAATGGTGAGAAAATTAAAGTGAGAGAAATGAGGAGTAAAAATACTATTTACCCGCACTCTTGCTTTCAAGCCAACATCATCATCTAGCTTTTATCCCAAATACCCTAGGGTCCACTAAATATTTACTATTCTATTGTAACCGCCTCCATACAGCAAGCCAACCACCCCCACTTTCTAGTAAACAATTGCATAATTGATTGAATTAGGCGATACATAGTGGAAATCCATTTTTATTTTAATTTTAAAATGGAAGGAAGGAAGGGAGATCCACCATTTTCTCACGGTAATCAATATACCGCACACCACAATAGAAGGAGTACGGGATGGGATTAAAGTTTTAGATTGGGCGTCACCGGTCACCGGTTGGCCACCGACCAAAACTGTGTGAGGTCGATAAAGACCAAAGCTGTGTGACCAAACAAATCTGTGTGACCATAGGAGTGGTAGGACCACACTGTCGACAGTTATCTGTCTACAGCCGCGGGCCGGTCCGTCCGGGGCAGTACCATGCTCTCGCAGAAAATCGACGTCTGAGTAGTAGCAATTTGTTACTGCGCTTCGTTCGGTGAGCGAGAGAGCCGGAAGCCCAACTTTCTGAGGGTGATTGCGTGTGGAGGGTTTTGGTGGTGTCCTTGGTATCACCGAGCCTCAATGCACGCATTCACACTCCCATCTCTTTCTTCGCGGTAGGCAACGGCCTTGTAAAGGTCCATGAGCGACAGCAACACTTACCATCGGGTGTACTGTTTGCTCGTTTGCCACCGTTTGCAATAAAAAAAAAAAAATCAAAGCTGTGTGACGCCATCAAAGCTATGTGACGCCCAATCTAGAACCTTAATCCTATCCCGTACTCCTTCTATTGTGGTGTGCGGTATATTGATTACCGTGGGAAAGTGGTAGGTCTCCCTTCCTTCCTTCCTTCCATATTAAAATTAAAATAAACAATTGTAATTGGCAACCCGCCGTAACCCGCATAGTAATCATGGTATAATCCCTTTAAGGAGGCTTATGTAGTGAACAACTACAGGTTAGTGAATTTCATTATGCTAATGCATAGATGGCCCATTTTCATTCACCATTACAGGTTATATACGCCCCACTGCTGGGATAAGCCTCCTCCATTATAGGAGGCGAATGGACCTAGTACACTACGCTCATCAGACGTGTTGGTATAGGTTTTTATTTCAAGTTTTCCTTCTCTTGCATAGACGTTACGTGCATATTTATTTCGTCTTTTACGATACCCCGGGCAAAAAAGGGGTGGTGAATTGTATTCTTACTCCGTCACCACAGGGAAAAGATAAACGGAAGGATGGTGAAGATAATTAGAAATCAACCTGTTATTAGTTCTTCTCTCGCGATTGTGTTGTTCTTATCAGCAGTCATAACAAAAGTAAAAACCCTGGAGCCATGTTGTGGTACCACCAAATAATCAGGCACAGAAGTCCAATAAGCACAGACGTCTATTGGTAGCGGTTGATATGTCAAATCCTCGGATTCTCTCGTCTGTCCACATGTATGCCATATTGTTCGACCATCTATTATTTCTGGTGTTGGTTCTTGAAATTCGATATCTTTGCTCTTCTCGCCAGGAATTAACTTTATAGCTATCCATATTTCTTGATTCATGAAATTGGGATCTGAAATACATTATCCTTACTAACATTATAAATGCGAAACTAAGTTTGTTTGTTTATTTGTTTGTTTGTTATGCTTTCACGC
This sequence comes from Lymantria dispar, assembly GCA_032191425.1. Taxonomy (NCBI): domain Eukaryota; kingdom Metazoa; phylum Arthropoda; class Insecta; order Lepidoptera; family Erebidae; genus Lymantria; species Lymantria dispar. The sequence continues at coordinate 7,483,029 of CM063446.1, forward strand.
TTAAACCACCGAACCGATTGAAAAATTTTTTCACCGATGAAAAGCTATGATATCAGGGAGTAACATAGGCTATATATTATCCCGCTATTCCTACGGGAACGGGCACTACGCGGGTAAAACGACTATAACCTATAACCGAAGCGAAGCGAGGGCGGGTTGCTAGTTATTCATATAATACAATCCCGAACTTGTCTATACCAATAAATAAAAGCTTCGCCAAATACCTGCACAGGGTCGTAAGGAGGGAGAGTACACCGTCCTGCCACCACTGCGATTGCGACGAGGACACGGCGCGCCACACGCTCGAGGCCTGCGCGGCTTGGGCAGTGCAGCGCCGTGAACTCGTCGCAATCATCGGTGCCGACCTGACGCTGCCGGCCATCGCTAGGGCGATGGTCGACAGCGTCGGGAATTGGGACGCGGTCGCAGCCTTCTGCGAGACAGTGATCTCGCAGAAGGAGGCGGCGGATCGTCTGCGCGAGGAGCGCAGCCTCGATGAGGAGATCCGCCGCCGGCGACTGGGGCGGCGCAGGCGCAACTACCTGCGCCTCATGCCGCCCTAGCCGAGGCCGCGGGTGACGTGACCGGGGATTAGTCCGTCACCCGCCGAGAGGCCGACCGCGTGAGGAAAGACCGACGTCCTCCCCGAGGGGGGGACGTCGGTTGATGGGAGGGTACCCCACGTAGGGGGTATTCCGTCGGGCTGACCACTGACGACAAGTAAACCTGCTCCGGTGGTCGGCCCAACGACGAAGGCGACATGCATCGTGGGTGGGTTGCGGGAGTTGCGTGCTTAAGCCCCTCTGTCGCCCCGGACGGAGTGGTGCGGAGGCGCGCCGACCGCAGCCCACTCACAAAAAAAAAAACCAATAAATAAAATTGGTTTCCGTGTGGTGACGGAGTAAGAATACAATTCACCACCCCCTATCTTACCCGTGGGTGATCGTACGAGACGACTAAGGGATATAAAACGCATATAACATCTATGCGAGAGAAGGAAAACTCGAAATAAAACCCTATACCAACACGTCTGACCAGCGTGGTATAGTAGGTTAATTACCCTTCCATTATAGAGGAGGCCCGAGCCCAACAGTGGGACGTATGTGGGCTGAGATGATGATGATGAAATAAAATTGGAGTGTCTGTTTGTAATGTCAAAATAATAGGCTTTTTTCATGCTCACACGGTTATTTGCCCTATACATATGCCTAAAATACACTTTACATTTTTTTTGTCTGTCTGTCTATTTGTTCCGGGTAATCTTCAATACGGCTGGACCGATTTCAAAAATTCTTTCACCAATGGAAAGCTATAATATCAGGGAGTAACGTAGGCTATATTTTATTCCGGTATTCCAACGGGAACTACGCGGGTAAGGCGACTGAAACCGAAGCGAAGCGAGGGCGAGTTGCTAGTAATAAAAAAATTCGTCTCTCATCTTATCATCTCAGCCCATATACGTCCGACTGTTGGGCTTACCTTCTCAACTTTGAGAGTGAATTTCACCACGCTGGTCAGAAGTTTCGGCATAGAGTTTCATTTGGATTTTTCCTTCACTTGTATCGATATTATCAGCGTACTATAATCCCTTAAACGCTTACAACACCCACGGGCATGATAGGGGGTTGGTAAATTATATTCTTACTGCATCATCACACGGATATAATTTTACTTATAATTACTTTAAAATAATATAATTAAAAACATACCGTAATGCTTTTTTGAATCCACTTGAATCTGATTTACGATTGCTCTTGTGTAAAATCTGTGAGCGTATATCCTTTGCGTCACAACAGACCTATCTCTATCTACTCTGACCTTGAAAGCCCCTTCTCTTGTATCAAGGCTGTATATAGGTTTAAATGGGTGATGCGTCATTGTTGTGTTCAATCGTATATTTGCCCATGCAGGTATCCTTGCACGATGACTATATCCACCTTGACCATTATACAAACCATTCATATAAACAGTATCACTGAAGATATTAGTAGCTATATGCCCGTTTCCTATCGACGGCATGAATTTATCATTTGAAGGTAGACTGCAATGAAAAAGATTTAAAAGTGGTGATTTATTTATACCTTTAAACGAGCAATTCTTGTATATTTCTATCTTTCTATATATATTTCTATATTTTCAGAATCTCTGAAACGGCATACTAGTGGTTTTGAGGGCAAAAAATCGATCTGGCTAGGTTTATTTATAGAAAATATCGTCCTGTCGGTGCTTTTAGCTAATCAACAAAATCTCATAAAATGTCATTAGAATATAAATTTGGCCGTCACCGTCAAGAATGACAATAGCTCAGTTAGGAAGTTATCCAGTCGCATTCAAACAACGTGAGATCGAATCTCAGTTTAGTGTGTGTGTATTTTGTATTTTTTTAATTTTTGAATTTTTTTTCATTATTTCATCATTTTTACTTTATTTTTTTTATTAATATATTTCTAAATATGTTCGTTAAAGTTACAATTTACAAATAAAAAATGATATTTTTAGTTTTAATTGCATTCTTTTATGTGGTGACAGAGTAAAAATACAATTCACCACCTGTCTTTCCCGTGGATGTCGTAAAAGATGAGAGTTATAATGTGTATATAACATCTATGCAAGAGATGGCAAACTTGAACTAAAACCCTCTACCAAAACATCTGATCAGTGTGGTACAGTAGGCCAATTTTCCTCTTATTATGGAGGAAGCTTGAGCCCAGAGTGGGATGTATAAGAGCTGTGGTGGACAGATGGAATAGGTAAAGAGTTAAAAGTATATCTGAAAGGATAATCCGCCAGCGGACCACCGAGATCAAAGAATTGGTTTGTGGCCCGCTTAATTAGCGAAGAAAGATAATACGGCAGATGTTGTTCGAACTCGTGACACTGGCACGGCAGGACGATATCTTAACCACTAAGCCATCTGTGCAATGAGATTACGTTCAGTTTTAGAAGACATGATCTGCTCCCAACGATACACTGATATAAAGTCGCATAAGAAATCTCTAGAACAAGCAGTGACTAATTTTGCCCGTGGAAATTGTGCGTAAATTAATAGATTCATGGCTAAACTAAAGGTCTGAATTAAATTCAAAAGTTTTCACTAGAATACCTTTTTATATAAATAAAAAGATATTCTAGTGAAAATAATGTTGACACGTCTTTAAATAAATACATAGGTATAAATTTTATCACGATACTTTATGAAAAATAAAACGTTTTATTTGTAATAGAACTTATGGCCAGACATTTTTTGTCAGGTGACGGTCTGGAGGCATGCTGTCTTTTCCGTTCAGGGCGACGAAAGGTCAGCGCACGGCCCCATAGCCCGCCGTATTCCCTCCCCATCGCCATAGGACTGACCACTAGTACTGAATTCTTGACGCCCGTGGCCCGGCGGGTTACTCTTTCATCACCTTCACGTGATCAGCTTCAATGCGAGCGGCGGACTATTTGCCGGTCCAGTCACCCGCGCCTTAAGCTAAGGCGGCATCATAGGCAAGTAATACCTGCGCCTCCTCATATATGCGTTGGCTATGGAGCGTGTCAGTAGGTATAGCCTGTCTCGGCTCTGAATCACTTCGCCGCCTCCTTCCGCGAGACTACTGTCTCTCAGAAGGCGGCGACTGACTAGGTATATTTAAATAAGGAAGGCCAAGATTAACAACATAAACAAAATATGTAAAGCGCCTGTTCTTTTTAAATTTGGTTCTGTATGATGAATACTATTTTATTTTTATCAGGCGTTTGAATCGTCTATTAAATAAATATTGCGGCGATTTTTACTACAGGCTTTTGATGAACATTTTAAGTAGAAAAAAAAAATGGTTTTAGTGGCATTTCCTTTCATTTTTACTTATTCGTAATAACACATTTTGGACTAGAGAGTATATACATTAACACGAAACATACATTTAGGAATTTAATAAATTTATACAAACTAAGCTCAGAATAACACAAAATGTATTGTCAAATATATAAATTGAACCTATAACTAAACTATCCAATAGTAGTTTGAGTAACCACTTCACCATTTGCAGTAACACAAAGCGTGTTAAGTAATTGATAAATCAATATTTCGAGATATCTTTCAAACTTAATAGTCTTCCTACCTGTGTGTTGAGAAGATATGTGTTGCGGGACTGACATCCTCAGGTTCCTCAATTCCTTCGTCAGCCTTCGCTTTAGAGACACCTCTAGTAGCCAGAATTATTGTCACCAAAGCAGCTCCTGATAAGAGCCCTAGCATCGCGGCCACCTGCTTATTACGATTCAAAAAGTTCCACATCCACGCTAGTTATTGTCTTTGCTATTAAAAAAACACCACTCACTTAATAAAAAAACATGAAAATTTTAAATGATATTCCAAATAACGTATAAATATTTAAAATTGGAATAGGCTTTTGAATTAAGAAAGAGTTCATGAATGCGCGGGTTGTTATTTACCCGAGACGCGATCGTGCATCGCGGTCAGCGTCAGTTTGTAGATTACGCGACCTGTGACATATGTATGACACACATTATTGTTCTATTAACAAAGATAATAAATAGGGTTATCACTTATTTTTAATGTTAAATAGGTACATTGATATTTAATTAATTATTGTATAACAATAATATAACCCAAACACTTTATTATGTATTCGTATTAATGCCTTAGAATAATAACGTATAAAAGGATAGAGTCAATACTTCGAAGGTTTGAAATTTGAATCTAAAAACACTAATGGTGTGCAGACGATTACACACGTACACACGCACACCACTATACAAATTATGAAATCAAATTTTGTTTTATTAACATAAATCATCGAAATACTTTTAAAAGTGACCTTAAAATTTTTTTTAAGTTTTACAAATGTGTTATGATGACACCATTTGAATGCACAAACCGTCATAATTACCTATTAATTTTTAAGAGATGCGTACGTACGTGCAATACAATGACTTGTAATTACGGAACGGTTCCGGCGTAAGCTCCATTAGGCTCCAATTGAAATGCTTCACTTTTTGTGCGCGAACTTACCTTTTATACGTTATTATAATTACCATCCCTCACTTGTCCGTGGTTGTCGTAAAAGATAACTGAGGGAGATTATATAGAGATAATATGAGTAAGAAAAGAAAACTCGTCATATTCCAACACGTCTCATTATTGTGGTATAGTAGGTAAATTTCCCTCTCAATGTGGAGGAGAGGACATGATGAAATGAAGTAACAATAGAAATAATTTATCTATTTCCCTATCATATATGTAAGTAAAAATTATGTAATTACAAGACATTTCTATCACTCATGTGTGTATCTCATAAAGGAATAAGTCCTAATGTTTACATGATTCATAAAATTAAACTAGTTTTGTCCTCTCGTAAACGTTCTTAATCAATTTAGGACTCAACGCTGAAAAGAGTTTGAAACATTAGATAAGTAAAAATCAGGTATAGACACGACAAAATCTATAAATATAATTTTATTTTACAAGGAATCTTTAATCCCTATCTAGGTAAAATATAAGTAATTCGTTTAGAAGCAAGAAACTACATGCAAACGCACACATACATAAGGCTACTGTTCTAACTTATTAGTCATCACTCATCATTCATCGTTTAACCTATAGCCTCATGTATCACTATGAAATGTAGTCCTGTGCCGCCTGAATCCAACGACGCCCAGATGCTTTCACCAAGTCGTGAATCCAGTGATGAGGTGTCCTTCACTGCGTCGTCCGATACGTAGTTGCCACTCAAGAACCTTTATTCCCTAGCGGTTTACGATTCATTGACTAATATTAGCTCAAATTAAATATTTATAAGAAATTGTATTGCGAGTTTACTTAATTCACCCAGCATTAGGACCTTATTGATCTAAGCAATCTCATAAATTAATAAGGCTGATAACTATAATAGAAAAAGCCTGTGAAATAAATCATAAGAGAAACCACGGCCAGACAGCCCTAAACGTAGAGCGAATAGTCAACATTAATTCAATTGTCACTTCCTTATTAACGAACTAGAGATGCTCTGCTTAGCATAAGTCATCTTAAAGATTGAATTAATTGCTCTAATGTGGTTTATATAACAAACTGTCTTTAAATTGACTAATTGACGACGAATTAACTAAATAATAGAACTGTAGTTTTATCCTATGTGGTGATGGAGTAAAAATACAATTCTCCACCCTGTCGCTTGGTGCCCTTGGGTGTCGTAACGTATTTGCAATTTTTTTGTTTATCAATGTAACATGAAATCTTACATTTTTCAAGTAATCAAAGTGTAAATTTTATTAAATAGCTCAAAATTGTACATAATGAAAAAAAAAAGAAATTTCGGATTCGAGTATTTTCTTTTCTTTGCATTTTCTGAGAACATTAACCACAGTAATGTAATTATTTTTTACACCATCAGAAAAAAAGATTTCAATGAACAAATAACCACCGAACTTTTTTTAACAAAGCTGATATTTTGACGGAAGAATTTTCGATTGAAAATTAAGGTGCTTTTTCGATATTAAGTCATAAGGTGAAAAATAAATATTTTAAATAAAAAAAACTACAGTGTTTTTAGGACATAGACAAGTTTTCACCAAATTTCGTATATTTTTTTTCGTTTAAGATAAAAAATTGAATTTTTAACATATTTTTTGAGGTTATGTGAAAAAAGTGTAAATACAAAAATTGTAGATCTTTTTATTACCTACAACTTTGTCATTTAATTTTATTCCATAGGACTTGTAGTTTTGCCGGTACCTAATCAAGATAAACCGTTTGATACCTTTAAAAACTCACCTTCCTTCCACTTCCCCACCTCAGATCGCCCGTAAATTATATTCTCTTTCATTTTTGTTGTATTCTCTTCCTTTTCCGTTCAGAATGACGAAAGGGCGGTGCGCGACCCCATAACCCGCCGTATTCCTCCCCCTTCGCTATTGGCCCATCCACTAGTATCAAATCGCCTTTACGCGGTCAGCCTCTCTGGGGGTGACGGACTATTGCCCGGTCCAGTCACCCGCAGCCTCGTCTTGCCTCCTTCCGTAAGATGACTGCCTCACAGAAGGTGAAGATCGCGTCCCAGTTCCTGACGCTATCGAGCATCTCCCTAGCTATAGTTGGCAGCGTAATTTAGGCACCGATAATTGCGACGAGTTCACGGTGCTGCTCTGCCCACGCGGCACAAACCTCGAGCGTGTGCTGCGCCGTGTCCTCGTCAGCCCGGGATTCCCACGGCAACGGGAACTGTGCGGGTAGGGTAACTGAAACCGAAGCGAACGGAGGGCGGGTGGCTAGTATAAAATAAATAAAAGCAGTCGTGTTGGAAATCTCCTCCTTTTAGAATTCCGTTTACAAAATAGAGTGGCTCAATGACTTTCCATTTAACAGCAATTCATATCGCTGCAATATTTTTGATTATTATATTAATATAATCATCAAAAAATATATAGAGGATTTCTTTTACTGTATATGTGCGCATCAGACCGTGTACCCTCTAGTTCCGCTCTGTTACTTACAATGTTTTGTTATGTGTCACATTTGGTAACGATCCAGTAACTACTGGGTATAGGTGTTATACATTGTTACAGTCGGTAAACTATTGAGGAGTGTGGTTGGTTTATTGTCATGTTGGCAGGTGATAGATAAAATAATTAATAAACTTATGATAATAAATGGGCAATGAATTGTTGATTCTGATGTTTACGCGTTTATAAAACTATTTTTACGGATTTTATAGCGTTATAATCCGTAAAAATAGTTGTTTTTATAATTGATGATTAGATTAACATGGCAACTAATATTTTTTTCTTTTCAGCCCATAGTCCTCCTAATGGGCTGAAGTCTCTACAGTAGGAAGGAAATAGTTGCCATAAGATATAGTTAAAATACTACCCTGGGTAGACGGGTTACTACATTACTAAAATTAATCCTTGCCTTACAGTAATTTTATCTCATTATTTCCTTGAGTCGACACAATTTCAAGAAAAAGAAAAGGTTAATAGTCATTCTAATGTATTATTACTCCATCTCCATCATTAGATCTAAGTTTACACTTAATTTTTAAGCCACACGTAATAAAGAGCTTTCTAACTTCTCTCCGTTTAATCTCTATTAGATTCTGTTTATTAATACTTTGCACCTCTTAAGTCCACTTGAATGATAATATATGTGACATCAAATAAATTGGTAAAATTTAATTTAATTTAATATCTCTATATATTAAAGATTTGTGATAGACTGAGAAACTGACTTTTTAAACCATCATCGACTAATATTGTAGAATCGCCTTATGATTCGTTATTATTTTTCTGCGCAAAGAAATAGTTCGGGATTATATCATTTCAAATATCATAATTATCTTATTTAACTGGATTGTCAAACGAAGGATAAGTTACACACGAGTCAACAATTTTTATTCCGTTCGTCATTGAAATGCTAGCAACATATATAAACACATATATCAATATTAGCCTTTGACTTTAGATCTAGCATCAGAAGGCCGGTCCCTTCGAGGCTTTTGAAAAATTTCTAACAAAAATTCTATCACACTTAGCAATCCATTCATTTCATTCACCTCAGCTTATATACGTCCCACTGTTGAGCTCGAACCTCCTCCATAATAGGAGAGAAATTGATCTACTATATCACGATAGTCAAACGTATAGGCTTTTATTTAGAGTTTTCCTTTTCTTGTGTAGATGCTTTATGCTCATATAATTGCCTAGTTCACCACAACCACGGGCAAAAGAGGGGGTGGTGAATTGTATTCTTACCTCATCACCACTCGGAGAGAACACTTTTAGCAATAGTAAATATTTAATAATTTAACATATTTCACTTTCAAATAATGTTAATATGAAAAACAATTCGGAGAAATACTAATAACATTAAAATTATATTTATAAGGCATGTAAAATCTCTGTAATAGCAATAAAATGTCGGTTATTACATCTTAGTTCTCCCTCCATGTATGCTGTAAAATATCTAAAATGTGGAAAAACAAAAAGTGAATTGTTCGCAACAATATCACTGAACCTAGTTACGTTTGTAAAATATATAATTAGATATCAAAAAATGTTAGTGCCAATTAATGACTTCATACAGTCTTAGTTTTTAACAGAAATCTTAATTGCTGATTTCTTTACAGAAATTAAGAATATATGTTTAAGAAGGCTCACTAACTATTACCCACAAGAAAGTCATGCATAATCTCCAACGCCCCCTGCTCAAGGAAATGCCACCAGCGATGATAAGTATTCTTTTAATTGCTAAGCAGTGAGATATGATTGGCTCAAGATCCAATGTCATTATCCTGGCGAGGCGAGAGGCGGCGGAGCGTGGCGCCCTCCGATGCGCATCGCTTGTTCGGTCACCCACCTCCAGCCAAGATGCTACCAAGTGCTTCTAGAGCGCTCGCTGCTGTGGTTATGTTATGAATGAACATTTAATATTTATGATTTTATTTGTTAAAAGTATTCTGAATACACTTTTAACATTATAACTAAAATTCAAATTTAATTATGAAGAACTATATTGGTAAGTACCTTTAAAAGAAATATGAGGCCTCTAAATAAACACATCTGCATATGTATGAGAACCGGTGAATAATCTTGAAATTAACGTTTTAAATAATTATATCATTATTTCCGTGTGGTGACGGAGTAAGAATACAATTCACCACTCCCCATCTTGCGCAGGGACGTCGTAAAAGTCGTCTAAGAGATATTGTACGTATATAACATCTATGAAAGAGAAGGAAAACACAAAATAAAACCCTATATCAATCTGTCTAACGAGCATGGTATAGTAAGGTCAATTTGCCTCCTATTGTGGAAGAGGCTCGAGCCCAACAGTGGGACGCATATGAGCTGAAATGTTGATGATGATGATGATTATTGATATAGTTTCATATTTATAACTGCGCATTTTTCTATCTCAACGTGTTTTTTTTTTTTTTGTGGGTCGGTCGCGGTCGGCGCGCCTCCGTATCACTCCGTCCGGGGCGACAGAGGGGCTTAAGCACGCAACTCCCGCGACCCACCCAAAAACCACGTCGCCTTCGTCGTTGGGCCGACCACTGGAGCAGCGTTAACTATCGATATATAACTCGACGTGTGACATAATAATATTTTATTTTATTCACAAACCATATATTGTTATTAATTTAAATTTCCGTGTGGTGATGGTGTAAAAACACAATTCACCATCCCGTTTCTTGCCCGTGGATGTCGTAAGATGCCTATGCAATTACTGCAAATAACATCTATGCAAGACGACGAAAATTCGAAATAAAACCATAGGGTTTTATTGCCAACCAACCCGTCTGACCTGCGTGGTGTAGTACGTCAGTTTTCCTGCCAATGTGGAGGAGGTTTAATTCCACTAGTGGGAAGTATATGAGCTGTGATGATCTTTAATTGAAATAGACATCTTCCAACAGGAATCGACGGTCACGTCATACGCTATAAAAGCTATAAAATCTGCAAGAAAAGCACTTAGATATATAGTTCTCAGAGAAGTCTTGACTTAGCTCACTATTTCAGAGATTATTTATTACATACAAATTTCTGACTATAAACATTTGCAAATAGCGACAAGTGTTAACTCACTCTTATCATTGTATGTAGTTTCAATACCTGTTTCATAAGTAATATTTTTTTGATAATAAAATGAGATAATATTTTAGCCTCACGTGTAGCGACGGGATAAGTATACAATTGTATTTATCACTCAATTGCCAGTGGGGATCGAAATATCTGCTTAGGTTCCCTAAGGTTCAAGCGTATAGCAACTTCCTCCTGGAAAACAAATAACAGCCAACATACCGCCGCCGGCGACTGGGGCGGCGCAGGCGCTATTACCTGCGCCTGATGCCGCCCTAGCCGAGACTGCGGGTAACTGGGGCGAGGAGATAGTCCATCACCCGCCGAAAGGCCGACCGCGCGACGACGACCGACGTCCCCGAACAGCGAGGGGACGTCGGTCGAGGAGAGAGTACTCCTCAGCGGTATACCGTCGGGCCCACCACTGACGACAAGTCATCCTGCACCGGTGGTCGGTCCAACGTCGAAGGCCACGTGTCACGGGTGGGTTTCAGGGCCACGCGCCCCTATCGCCATGGACGAAGCCGGGTGGAGGGTGCGCTGACCATAACCCATAAAAAAAAGGTGTAAGATGATGATTATGGCATTTTCTAATACAATTAACGCATAATATCAGAAAAAATATACACCGAGGTTAAAGACCGCTACAAATTATCATTAATGCGATTGACGTCATGTCTTTATAAATTACTAGCAATCCGCCCTCGCTTCGCTTCGGTTATAGGTTATAGTCGTTTTACCCGCGTAGTTCCCGTTCCCGTGGGAATACCGGGATAAAATATAGCCTAGTTTACGCCCTGATATTATAGCTTTCCATTGGTGAAAGAATTTTTGAAATCGGTCCAGCCGTTTTGAAGATTACCCGGAACAAACAGACAGACAGACAAAAATTTTTTAATTGCTATTTTAGGCATAGATGTCGTGCAAATAACCGTGTGAGCATGAAAAAACCTATTATTTTGACATTACAAACAGACACTCCAATTTTATTTATTGGTATAGATTATATCAACTTGAATACCTACAAGTTTCATACACAAACAAATATTGTGATTCCTTGGGGGTTTCCAAGTTACAATAATTCTTATCAAATGTGTTTCAAACTTGTAACAATAAAATCTTATCAAATACTGTATTTCGGCTGTACAGATGGCGTAGTGGTTAAAATACCAATAATAGGATAGGTTATAATAAAATATAAATAATAGGATAGGTTATCCTGCTAGTGTCGTGGATTTGATTCCCATGCAGGTGAATACTTTGTGTACCGCGGCGTGACAGTGATTGTACTCCAAACTAACCACCCGGGCCGGCTGGTTATGGAGTTGCGGACCGCCCTTTCATAACCCCCAATAAAATAAATCGCACCCCCTACAGCCTACCCAAAAAAGACTAACCTATATATCACTTGCGACACGAAAAACAGTTGACAAAATTAATGTTACTTAATAATAATATTTTCGTGAGGTGACGGAGTAAGAACACAATTCACTTCTCTCTACCTTGACCATGTGTGTCGTAAACGATAATTAAGGAATATATGCATGTAACGTCTATGCAATAGCAGGCAACTTGAAATAAATCTCTATGCCTCTATAAAAAGCCTTTTATTTCCTACCTTACTATTTATTATTGACAATTTTGCTTTTTTTGTAGCCAGAATAGTCCTCTCAGCTACAGGGTTAGCTTAAAGCTTTGAAGGGGACTTCAAAGATTTAAGCTAACTCTTACCACTCTGGCCTGATGACATTTTGATCGTCGTCCAAACATACCGTATTACTTTAGGATGTGTATTATAATTTCTATAAATTTTAAATATAAATTATATCCGGCTCCTTCCAGGGCGACAGAAGAGCGGCGCGCGGCACCGTAACTCAACCGATAGTATGTCGCCTTCGCCGTTGGACCGACCACCGGCGCAGAGTTCCTTGTCTTCAGTGTTTGTCCCGAAGGAATACCCTCTCCCATCAACGTCCCCTTCCCGGGACGCCGGTCGCCGTCGCGAATAAATCTTGGTCTATAGGTGATAAACAATCTAAGTAATCATATCCAAGAGCCGAATATGCTGTTAATAGACATGAATAATATTATTTATATCATCATCAACAGCCCACGTTAGTCTCACTGATGGGCTCGGACCTTCTCCACAATAGAAGGGGAAATGACCTACTATACTGTGCTGGTCAGACGAGTTGGCATAAGTTTTTGTTTTGTTGCGTTTCCCTTCTCTTGCATAGAAGTTACCTGCATATCACATCGCCTAATCGTCTCTTACAACACCCACGAGCGAGAGAGAGAGAGGGGGAGAGAGAGAGAGGGAGAGAGAGAGAGAGAGAGGGAGAGAGAGAGAGAGAGAGAGAGAGAGAGAGAGAGAGAGAGAGAGAGAGAGAGAGAGAGAGAGAGTGGTAAATTATATTCTCATTCGGTCACCACACTACCATACACCACACATATTTTATTTAGGTGCTTCCAATAAATTTTAGGTACTCGCCTTCACTGCCTTTCAACTTGTTGATATTCAGCGTTCTTGTTATCTATACAAATAAATAAAATTGAAGTGTCTGTCTGTCATATAGAGATAATAATTTCTTTTCCTGCTCGCACGGTTATATGGATGATACCTATGCCTAAAAACCAATTTCAATATTTTTTGTCTGTCTGTTTGTTTCGGGCAATCTTCTAAATGGCTGGACCGATAATGATATCTTATTATCTTGATTTTGAAACATAAAACTTAATATGTTACCTTCTACAACAACTTTATCGAGAAAAGTATGGCAAGGAAATTCTATTTTTTTATCGTAAGTAGATAAGGTGGACTAAGTATTTACTCGTACATACATCACAATTTTATTTCCCTCATGGTGACGTTTTAACAATAGAATATGTCACCACTTAACTATAGACGTCATAAAAATAAGCTAAGGAATCTCCAGAAGAATAAGCAGCGGACCTCATCTAGCAAACTTACAACACCAACTGCGATCAATAACCCCGCCGTGCCTTGGATGATTCTAACATTACTTTCTAAGAGGAAGGCTATGCACTGCACTAGACCTGAGTAAGCCGTTAAATGGATCGCCAAGCTTAGAACTGGGTCAGATAATTGGTGCCAAAAATATTCAGCAACATGTAGCCTCGATCCTTATTTCGTTGCACTGAAATTATTTCCCAAAGTACAAACGCAATGTACCATTTCAAAAATAAAATTATGTTTTCACGGGTAGACTGAAGTCATTGGAGTGACGGGGAGACTTTGGGTCATTCTACGTACTATCGGTACTTTCATAGGGAGTGCTCTAAGTAACTGTTTGACTTGGAACCACCGTCACTTTTTACCGGCGTACCATTCGACACTGTAACAGGGTACATCCATTTCACCTGAAAACGTTATGGCCTTCAACTGTACGTTTTTTTCCTACGTACGTGCAGGCTCTGGAATACCTGCTGCTATATTTCCCGAGCACCTGTCTTTCTTTAAACGAGGTTTAAAAAGAGTACTTTTATCACCATAGGAAGCAGACTACCTGTGCCCCTGGTATCGCAAAGATTCATATAGGACAGTATCTTATCATCAGGTGCTTACTCGTTTGCCACCATCAACTGAATGAAACCAGTTTAGATAACATATCATTACTAGTACTTTAGTACTAAACAACATGCAATAAATAACAAATGTTATTACCATTTTCCCGTTTAGAGTTTCATGAATTGGGGCTTCCTTTGCAATAATCCATAGTCCACATTATAATTTCGAAATCAGAGCAGGGTAATTTTGTGTGTATTTTATCTTTACCACTGGTCGCGGCTGGCTGGTTGCCATGCTTCGCGGACCATACCGAACTCAACAGGTGCAATACTTAGAGAAGCTACTTCATAATTGGTCATTATTTACTTCTTGACGTTTGAACTGGAAGGCCCCAATCATACTAGATAATTGCTTTATGGCGCTTTTATTAGACATTCAAGTAACCGAATGCGTGCGTCCTTTTATAATATATGTAGACAGGTCATTTCTCTTTCCACGTAATCATTTCATAATTGTAATAGAACGACTATCATTCCAGCTGAATAATGATTATATTTGCAGATAATATAAACTATTTTACAGGCCTTTTAATTCCATTTTTATTATTCTTAATTATACCTATAATCTTTCCGTGTGGTGACGGAGTAAGAATACAATTCACCACTCCCTATCTTGCCCGTGGATGTCGCAAAAGACGACTATGGGATATAATATGCACATACCATCTGTGTAAGAGAAGGAAAACTCGAAACGAAACCCTATACCAACATGTCTGACCAGCATAGTATAGTAGGTCAAATTCCCTCCCATTGTGGAGGAGGCCCGAGCCCAAAAGTGGGACGTATGTGGGCTGTGATGATGATGATGATACCTATAATCTATTATATTATTAGGCCTTTTTATTCTATTTTATTATGTCTATATAACATTTATTTATTCCGTGTGGTGACAAAATAATAATACAATTCAGCACCCATTCTCTTACCTGTGGTGGTCGCAAAATACGACTAAGGGATATGATGTGCATTTAACATTTATACTAGAGAAGGAAAATTTGATATAAAACCCTATACCAACCCGTCTGACCGACGTGTAGCTCAATTTTTCTTTCACAGTGGAGGAGGCCAGAGCCCAACAGTGGGACGTATATGGACTGTGATGCTGATGATGAAGATGATGATTTAACAGTAGAGAATGATGTTCTTCTCAGCAAATAAGAGTTAGGTACGTCTCTCTTAGATTAAAGAAATTAACCTACTACGCTATACTGGCGAGATAGATGGAATAGGTTTTATGTCCACTCTTCTTTGCCTTCCAACGAAATTATCTGCATATCATATTGCTTTATTTTTTGTATCAATATTTCGAGCAAGAAAGCATATTGCTGTTACCACAATGAGCAATTTCTTATTCTGCTTTTCTATAATTAACAATACCGCTTTCAACATATAGATAAAATCACTAGCGAACTGATAAGAGAAATGGTTCTTTTTATGGTAAGAATTGCCTTTTTGTATGAATTTTCTGTTAGATTAATAAGCATACTAGCGATCCCTCAATGAATAAACAGAGACCATATTCATTAAATACGGTAGTTAAAGCAACACCTACTTGCATCTATAATGAGGGCATGACGGTGCACATCATCACGACTATTCAGGACGGTGGGCGAACATTACTCCATTAGTCAGATGACCACCCACTCATAACCATTTAGTCCAATCGCTTATGCGTCATTGAGTCAATTTAATCCTGGTATTTAGTTACCTCTTGATGTAACCAACTTATTAGAAATTGGATGTTAGCCGCGATTTCGACGAAGTAGAATTTTTTTTAATAGTCAATTTTCAATTTTTTTTCGTTTGCTTAATACCATTTCCATTATTTAGTAAACAAAATATCTCATTTGAACGTTACAGAGTCGATTATATTTATTTGCTGTCAGATATCTGATGCAAAGAATGACTTATCTTTGTAAATTTTTTTTCTTTAATTACTATATTATTCAGTCCCCATAGAAGAAAGTGAACGCAGTGTAAATGCGTGCAATGAGGTTCGGTGAAACCAAAGGTATCACCAAAACCCACCACACGCAAACAACCTTAGAAAGTCGGGCTTCCGGCTCTCTCACTCACCGAAAGAAGCGCAATAACAAATTGCTACTACTCAGACGTCGATTTTGTGCGAGAGTGTGGTACTACCCCGGACGGACCGGCCCGTGCTTGTAATATGCACCTGCTCATCTTATATTGTACATAATGCAAATAGTTTTTGCAATAGTTTTATGACCGGCCGCCTGCCTGATACCAACCTTCCTTGGGAATTTAATTGTTAACCAGAACCCTAGAAGGAGTTTGGCTCAGATATGTATAAAGTTGTTAATCGACATTACAACATCCGCGAGCAATGTATGTTTAGTAATGTTCGTAGGCACTGGCACACAGCAAAGACTACTAAGTCTCATCATCATCATCATTTCAGCTCACACTCGTCCCATTGCTGGGCTCAAGCCTCCTCCACCGTACAAGGAAAATTGATTTACTATACCACGTTGGTGAGACGGGTTGGTATAGGGTTTTATTTCGAGTTTTCATTCTCTATTAAGTTTAAATTGTGTTTATTACTTATATCACCTCAGGGATTTAATTGAGCTGGGGAAAAATATATCAAATATAGCCTTTTTTTTTTTGTGGGTGGGCCGCGGTCGGCGCGCCTCCGCACCACTCCGTCCGGGGCGACAGAGGGGCTTAAGCACGCAACTCCCGCAACCCACCCGAAAACCACGTCGCCTTCGTCGTTGGGCCGACCACCAGAGCAGGGTTACTTGACATCAGTGGTAGGCCCGACCGAATACCCCTTGTT